>OU343161.1:173409544-174045675 GCA_910595825.1 Philhelius pedissequus | reverse complement strand
TACCTGCCATATATTTTTTTGTACCAAAAAAGAAAAATCTTATTTTTTCAAAAAGGGCTCCAACGATTTTTATAAAAAAAAATCAGTTCATCAATGAAGAGAAAGGGTACTTTTTGGTAATTTTTTTTTGAAAATTAAAAATCGTTATTTTTGGTACCTCTATTAGAACCATTTTTTGGTTTTCGATTTTCTGGGAAAAATGTTTTTATTTTTTTTTATGGATAAGCTTCTAGAAAGTATAAGCACTGATGTAAGCCAAAAATGAAAACTCAATATTATATAGTTATAATATATAGTATATTATATAATTATATATTATTATATTTAGTAGTTCTTTGACATTCACCCTTCTTGCGATAGTCGTTTCACTTCATCGACAATTGTCGTTTTTGTAGTCGTGTCGCTATTAAATCGCTATTGCGTAACTTAAACGCCAGCCTCCTCGTCGCTCTCTAGATTCCACATGAGATCCACTACAACAGCTGATATTTTGACAAATTAATTTGAATTGCAATTGAAATCAGTGAACGTTCGGTGTTTGTAAGCATAGTTTTTAAATTTATTTAGATTTGATCCAAAATATTAAAGTAAATATAGGAGAGATAAAACTAAAAGTTTATAGTATTTTAAATTTGTTCTTAACTATTTTGTGAACATTTTTTTACCACAATACAAGTGTTTGGAAAAATGTAAAAATGTAGGTGCGCGTGGGTAGCTCTCAATAAGCCACAGTGAAAATGATGAGCACGGCGAAGAAAGAAGGAAAAAAGATTTAGTTTGGATTCGATCCAAAGCAAATCTAATGGATTTGCCTGATTAGTAATTATTATGCTTACAAAATGTGTATACCGACTTAATAAAAATAAAAAGAAATTATAGCCACAGGTGGATGAGGTTTAAAGAAATAATGCTTAAATGATGCTGAGGTAGTAGTATCAACATCTATTTAACCTTAAATTTGGCGTCAAGCTAAACCTAAGAACAAGCACTAATAATTATTTTCAAAGCGTTTAACAATAATTGCTCACTTTCTGCTATTTTTGTTTTCATTTCGTGTTGGTGGTCCAATACAAATTAATTCCTTAGCCAAGGACTCCCATTCCAAATTTTTTTGTTGACTTCTGTCGACACATCCTCTAAAATTTTTGTCTAGGTTTTTATTTGCTTCCATGAGCTCAACATGTTTTTCACTTTTTATTTTTACCCTAAGAAACTTTTTTGTTACCTATAATTAATAAAACAAACGAACAAAATTACATTGTGCCACTATTTTTGGCTTTGTCGTTTGCAATTTTGTGAACGACTAAATTTGGCGTTTTGCTTTAAAAACGACTAACGCAAAGCGAAATCACGACAAACGTCACTAAATGAATACATTCCACATGAACATAAACGCCAGTTGGCGTTCAACGTCATACGCAATGGCAAATTCTTATATCGTGTTTTGGTATGGCGTTGAACGACTATCGCAATAAGGATCAATATTAAAAAAAAAACTATTTTCCTAAAAACAAAAGACAACACTGTCCCTCAAATACAAATGTTAAAAAACAGTTAAGAAAAAAATTATATCTCAAAAACGGCTCCTAGAATTTTGATAAAAAAAACATGTATGTTCTTATATTAGTGCAGTCGACTTTTAACTAAATAATGTTTTATTTTGCGTACTTATTAATTGTACTTCCCATTTAAAATTATTTTTTTTATGCAAATGCGAAAACATGTTTTTCGATTTTTAAAAAGTAAATACATTTTTTTATTTTTGAAAAATCGATTTTTCAAAAACTAGTCACTGATTTTTTTTAAATTAATATTTTATATGTATGTTGATAATTACTGGTGTTTCAATTTTTTTTTCTAAAATTTTTTTTAAATTTTATAGATACAAAATTGATTTAAAAAAACCGCTTCAAAGATTTTTGAATGTTTTTTTTTTTGTTATATTCATATTTACTTTTTGCATACGTCACTAAATACCTACATACATACTCTAGGCTCTCATATGTTTATATATACATAGCCTTAAAAATCACACAAATATTTAGGCCTATTCGGCGAGATCTTTTATTTTGTTATTCTGCTATTCTGTTATGAATTTGCATACAAAAGTTTAAGCTGTCAAAAAATCTTTTATGAATTATAATTTTGGTATTCGGCATGCCAAATCTGCTATTAAATCTGCTTATGAGCTGTCAAAACTTCGAAATTCTTAACAAGTCTTCTACGAACTGCTTTTTTGGTATTCAGCATGTCACAATCTGTTATGGAATCTTTTGTGAATCATAAGAGAATAAAAGAATAAATATGAAACCGAAACAAATAAAATATTGCGAATTATAAGAGACATAAATAAATAAGACACGGTAGTTTTCTCCGCATTAGTTCAGCCGCCACCCCTGGAGATAAATCTGAGACAACAACCAGCTCTAGTTTCAGAACATCGCGCCACACATTTTTCCTATCCTTTATTTCTCTACTTTCACCGGATGCCAGCGCTGTGTTAAAAACATATAAAGGGTATTCATAATCCCTTGAGCGCGTGCAAAATTATAAAAAAAAAAATAATAAGAGAATAAAAGAATAAGACACATTTTTCATAAAAGATTGCAATATATGAAGTAAAAACTTTTATTTCGTTAATAAATTGTTCTTAAAACGACAGATATAACAAAATATTATTAAAATACATAATAATAAACACAAATATGAAAGTAATTTCAAACTATTTATTTCCATACACGAAAGCACAGAACATATTTTGAGAGATGAAACGTAAAAGAAAGTGTCGTTTATCTTGCAGGAGCTCGTTTTGTATAACTTTTTATATTCGATATATTAAATTCAGGAACTGTTATGAACAAATTACAAATATTAATCATTATTTATATACGCGAAACAAAACACGATAATTCCGCAGGTTAATTTTATATTCTCATTAGTCAGTGCCGACTGCCGAGCGTTTTTATTTACCTACTACAACTGATAATTGGATAGCAGATTTTAGGTCCGTTTGTATAAATGTTTCTTTTTCGAAGTTACATAACAGACTTTTATAAAAGATCGAACTTCTGAATACCAATTATAAACTATTTTTTTTTATTATTATTCATTTTTATTTAATCTTAACTTAATACTATCTTAAAGCTAGACAAAAATGTTTAAAACTAGTCTAATTATCAATAACTTACAACTAATTTACTGGCCATTTACGGGCGCTCTTAACTAAACTATATCTCTTAATACTAATGTCTTTCGACATAAAAACTATTTTAATTAATTCTAATTATTTTATTTTTATGACCAAGAAAACTTTTTTAACAAAAAACTTAGTAACATGTGCTTTTTTTTAATGTTTACTTATAGACTACCTAAAGCTAAACTAAAAATAATTAAATCTATATACAACTAACTTATATTAACTAAAAATACTTAAAACTACTTACATCTACTTAAAAACTAGAACAGCCACAGCAGCTTTTTTCGGTTATTTATATATATATATATATTTTTTTGTATACATATTTTTTAATTTTTTGTTGTGCCACCCCGACTGTTCCTTATACCTAATTTACCTAAATCTACTTAAGTCGGCCAAGACATACTATCCTAATCGACTTTATGTATCATAATGCTGTTCAGAGAGCCACCAGAACTGGTTCTCTTGTTTCGCCCTATCCCTTTGGCCCCGGTCGAACACAGTCCTACTGAACCGAAGGCGCTCTTCTCCACCTTGAGCGATGACGTCTAGAGCATACAGGAGTCGCCTATCTACAGTTTTCCGGCTGACGTGGTAGACGAGCGGAACTGCCATTCCATCCTGTATCAGCCCTCGACTTATAAATTATATTTTATGGTGAATATCTGTTATGCATAATAACAGAAAATTCATAGCAGAATAACAGATGTTGCAGAATAGGCCTAATTATGTATATTGCATCTATGTTATAAAATTATGTGCATATAGCTACCCGCCTAGAACCTCCACTTTCATTATTATTATGTATGTACATATTTACATACCTAGGTTCTATCTATGTTGTAGGTAATGGAAGTGACTACTATTTCTGGCTTCTGTAGAATATTTGTGGGTCAGTATGTTTTTCATGCGACCTGTTTTTTGTCCATCGTGTTGTGTTCCACATATTCAATCTGCGCGGCGCATTACTATAAGTGGATAGTGAGTGGGTACCAGTTTCTTCTTGGTAGACTACTGGGTAATATTCGTATGAATGACTTGGAAGTGTTGGGTATTTAAAGTTAGGGTCTTCGCAAAAATAAAATAGGATGCATTTACGTACGTAAAACATTTTAGTATTTAAAATATAGCATAATTTTAGTTGTACATTGCTAGGCACCTCAGCAACATTTTCCTTGGCAAACAACAACAATAAAAATGAATTTGTGCTATATCGAATTCACACCACTGAACAATCATTTGATCAAACGCCCTATCAATATATCGATTTTACAACTCTATAGGAATATTCAAGATCCGGTATCATTGTAAAAATGCAAAAGTGCAACTTTTTTCTGCGCCACAACACCAACTTACACTGACTAAGATTTTACAACACTTTTGCCATTTTGCTATACCCTAACCCTATTGCAACAGAAAAATTCAATGGTGCAAAATTTGCCTGGGGTCGTTGACAATTTGGCAGCTGTTATTTTCTGTCAAAAATGTTTGTGATCAAACTAGGTTCGTTCGTTGAACTTTAACCAGGGTCGACCTAGGTTTTTTGACAACCCCAAGAGCTGTAAAAAAATGTGTTTTTCGGTTCTCAAAAAACACCCGAGGGACATTAATTTTATGTTGCAGAAAAGTTATGTAATTTATAATTAAAACTTGAAATATGTTAAATTTAAGTTCTTAGTACATTTTTTTGGCCTGTGCACAATCCAAAATTAATTTGAGTATTCTTTTATTTCCGTTTTAAAAATAACAAATCAAATCAGATCTCATGTGCTTTTGACGTTTATTCATTTACCTTAACTTGCCCCAGCTAAAAACTTAGTTCTACTTCAGGGCAAGTTGAGGGCGACCTTAGGTTTCAAAAAAACACAGAATTTGTTTATCAGGGTGACTTCAGGTTTTTCAAAAAGCGCTTGAGGGCGGCCCTAGCACGACTTCAGAGCTCAATGAACAAATCAACTGATTTTGCATTTTTAATCGTGAGTAACAATAGAATAGAAAAGGTGCGTTCACGATTTACAGAAAAAAATAAACTTTCGCAATATTACACCTTATTGTTGCACCGGATCGTGGATACCCCTTATATTTCTAAGCACTAACGTATGCATTATATAATGTGCAAATCCATTCCATCTATACACCCCAACGATCCTACTTCTCGTCCTCTAACGATGTTCAATGTTAATAGGCTATTCACACCAAACCATTAACGACCTTTTACTCGTTTTCCTCAAAACGAATACTAAAAACTACTCGTTTTCCAATACAATTTTCATAAACGACTTGTTTTGCAAAACGACTCGTTTTTAATAAAACGACTTGAAAACGAGTTGCATTTCATAGATGAATTAACCGAAAAGATCTTCCGTCAAGTGAAATTGATATGATTGTGAATACGCCCTCAAAAAAAAAAAAAAACAGCTGATTGCTTGCTGTCAAACAAATTAATTTAAAATCTTTTTAAACAATTATGGCATACATTTTTGCAAATATGTATTTATTTGTAATATATTTTTATTTTTTTATTTTTCATTACATATTGTGGTTGAAGAATACGCCAAACTTTCTGGTAGAATTTATTGACAATACACATATTGTAGACACACCTACACCAAAGAGAGTTAAGATTGAGGGCGTTCGGGGTCGCACAGCTTTCTGATACATGCTAAAAACTATTCTGTGCATTTGTGAACGTATAAAACCCAATGATAACCATTTCTGTCAAAAGTCAAAACAGAGAAAAAAACTATATACTTACGATAACGCCTCAGCTCAAAGTTAATTAAACATATGTACATTTGTTGGGTCATATATAAATTTTAAATGAATCTGGAAGTAAGACCACAAATATTTCAGAAGAAGATGATGTATTAGGCACGTTATTAAAGTTCACAAACAACAACTGTAAAGACAGCTGATTTAGTAGTCAGATGTGCACTACGATACCTAAATATACCAGAAATTTAGCGCTAGCTTGGCTTCGATTTGGAAATGATATGTTTTGTTCGTTGTCATGGTCGTCAGCTGTTAATGGTGTGTTTTTTAACACGTATTACAACAACAACGAACGTATATCACAGCAAAGCTATGCGCCACCGAACCCATTTGTCCTATATTCGGCAGATGATCCCAGCGCAAAAATTGGCATGGCTACCCTTTTTTTTAATGGAATGCACTTGCATACATTCGAAAATGTTGGTTGAAATTTTCACCATCATTTTCCAATATTTTTTCTCCCAGAAAGTGCTAGTACGTATCTGGGTAAAATATTAAAATGCATTAGGTAAAAACGTTCTTTATGTAATGAATTCTTATTAAAAGCTCACCTTTGTCCAAATGCTTCTATGAATTGCACAATTTTGAGCTATACTTTTGTTCTCTTTTTATGCAGCATCATAAGATTTGATTGCTTAGCTTTCATGTTCTACCAATGTTTTGACAGCTTTTCCAAAACAACTGAAAAGTCAATCAAACAGAAACTAGTAAATATTCGGTGTGAACGCTCTACTCGTTTTGGTAAACGAAAAGGGTAAACGAGTTTGGTGTGAATAGCCTATAACTTATACTATGTTCCCACCAAAGTGAAATCTGAGATTTCAGGAGGCTTTCGAGATTTCAAATTCGTGTACACATCGACAAAATTACGATTTCGTCTCTCAAAAGCACAAATGTTTTTGTAATTCATCAACCCATCGGTAATGTGATTTCATTGACTTTTCAACGAAATGACGCATTTTGAAATTTCAAAACTGTATTGTGAAATGCGTAAATTTTTACCGAAATTTCGATTGGGTGTTAACATAATATTAAACAATAAATGTACTCCTCATTTTTAGAATTGCTCATTAAGCCGATCAGAGCTAATAATTTTTTTAGTTTTGTATTAGATCAAATAAATTGTAGCACAGCCCCGAATAAATATGTGTTTTTCTTCAAACAAATTTAAATTAAATTATTATTTTTTAATTTTAAATATACTTGTAAGATTACTGATATATTTTAGATTACTTAACAAAACAAAATATTTTATAGTTAGTTTTATAAATGTTAATCCATTAACTAATTAATAGCGTTTCTCGGATGAATCCATTCCATCGAGTGATAGGCTAGCCAGTGATCGAGCATTTGCCCAAGCTATTTGTGAAAAATTCGCCCTTGACGAAGACAACGATCAAGACATTCTTGATCAGCATGTTTCACGTGTCTGGAAAGATCAAACTCCACATCGATCTCCAGGTACAATGTCACCGTGTCCGCCGCTACCAACAAGAAGGCGAACAACTCACGATTCAGGAATGTTAAGTGATGGTGCCATAAGTATAAGTATGTACATAATTATTTTACATTTTGTTTTATCTTTTATTAATTATTTGTGGCCTTGTATCCTTTTTGTGTTTTAAAAAATGAAAAAGAATGGTATTAACTAAATTCAATTTTGTTATAATGTAGTAATATTATCAAAACATTAAAAATAAACAATTATTTTATTCTAACAATATTATCAGAACAAATTTATAATTTGTTTTTGTTTTTGTAATGTATTTGTATTTTTGTTTATCATTAACTACTTATTAACTGAAAATTATTTAACTAAACAAATTCTTCAAATTTAGGTGGGCATTCAATGAAACACTCAAAATCAATGCCCGATCATAGTTCCTCCTCAAGGAAGCTAACCAATAAATGGCCTTCCATATACACTGATAGTGGAATTAGTCTAATCTCAGCCGATACTCTTATGAAGTACAAAGATGCCAGGTAAATATTATATTTTCAACAAATCTTTTGCTATTAGCAATTGATATTTTAATTCAAAAAATAGCTTGAGACCTGGTTCAAGTACCGCCTCACAGTTAGAAGAGGCAAAAAGAAGACTGGAAGACGAGAACCGTCGGTCTCGTCGTTACTCACAACAACATCCTTTGCCAGCTATGCAGCAGGCTCAATCAATGAGCAGTAGTAGTAGTGGCAGTAGTAGTTTACATCATCCACCACCACCGCCGTTGCCCGCTAAACCACAGGAAACAACAACTGTTGTTTTCTCGTTCTGTGATGAGGAATATCCATATCGATCTAAAATTCCTGGCACGCAGCCAACGTTAAAACAATTTAAGGATTATCTGCCAAAAAAGGGAAACTTTAGGTTTGTTTGTTTATTTTAAATCCGAAATTAAATTGCTTCCTTTCAAACCCCCTTAATTGAATAATGTTATTAACTTCAACTTTAGATTCTTCTTTAAAACCCATTGTGAGGATCCCGATAGTCCAGTAATCCAGGAGGAGATTGTTAATGACTCTGACATCTTGCCTTTGTTCGAAGGCAAAGTGATGGGTCTGGTCAAGCCATCCGATTAGTTATTAAGTTTCTTGTAGTCAGTTTTTTACACATATATAAATTATAAAAAAAAATACCAAGATAAAAAAAACAACACACAAATTAATTTAACAACAACATGCAATTTATGTCAATGTATTAACAAATAAAAATAATACAAACAAAACCCGCGAATAACAAAACAAAATTAAATTCAAAAAATAAAACCAATAAAATAATATTTAGTGATAACAACAAATTATTAAAATAAAACAAATTGTAAAAAGTTGTATTTTTTAAATTTTATAACAAAACAAAGAAAAGAACAAATCCACAAATAAAAAAACAACAACAAAAATACTAAAACATTTTGAATTTTATAAAATGCAAAAAATTAAACATTACAAAATGTATCACAATATACACATAAAGCAAAAAACCACTCACTTTTAAGTTGCAATTATTTTTGCAAAGAAACAAAAATAACATAATTATTTTTTTTTTTTTGTAAATTGTTTTGGCGCTTGCTAAATAGAAAATAAAATACAAAACGAATACTAGATAACTCAGTACATTAGCATAGACGATTTTCGGAGGAGAATTGAATAATACCATTAGTTATTTTTCTAAAGAGGTAGCAAAATGTATGTTATTAAAAATTAACATTACCTATATTATAATGAATACTTGAATAAATATTCTGTACTAAATTAAATCGTTAATTTATTCAACTGCCAGTGTATTTTGTCCACTTTACTATTTAATAATTCAGTAAATGAATCATTACAAAATTTAATACAGGTGCAAATATTTTCTTATTGTTCAGATATATTTTGTACACATTTGTTCCACATAGAACTTCTTTTATTGTTTTTTCGTGTTCTGAGTCTTTTTATTAATTTTTGAACTATCTTTTTTGAAAAGGCATAGCAAACTAATTCGGTTTTATTAACCCAGTTTCTGGGTACTAACAAATGCCCCACTCATATGAGTAGTAGTACGTGAAGTAATTCCAATAATCGTAAGATTTTAAAATTTAAATATTGAACAGTATTTATGTATTAATGTTTGAGACAAGGACCAGATCGAAACCAACGAACAAGTGTTTATTTTCACATACCACTAACCATTTTTTTGTTTTAGAAAACAATATAACTTTTTAATTAAATAACATACAGATCATTATTTCGAAGATAATACGCTAAGAAAAATAATTATACAGTGGACGCTCAAGCTTTATGGTTGTGCAAATTACTGAATCAATATACAAAATTGTTGTTTTTTTTAATAATAATAATTAATAATTACTTATTGATATCATCGTCTGTGCACTCCTTCATGAATGGAAGAAATTGTATGTTAACAATTTAGGTTCAAAAACAAGTGTTAGGAATGTTGCCTGGTTATCTTTTCTTTCCAGCAAACATTGTAAGTCCTGATTATTTCTCCAGCCTTTTCTAAGAATGGACAAAGGCACTACGTCGTCTTCATTTAATAATCCATGACTGTCATAATTTGATACTGGATTGCAACACTTTAAGAATCTGAGAGGTCACCTTTTCCCAGGATTTTTTTTTGAGATCAAAATGATGGCTTGAAATAAATTGAAATTTTTCAGTGCAAAACCAATTTTGCCATTTCCATCCAAAATTTAACTAATGCGCAAGGGAAATAAATATTTATTCAAGTTATTCCAATAACTTAATAAATGTTCAGGTTATAATATTTTCAAGTTAACGAGAGTCCACTGTATTGATTATTTGTACGTCAGCAAGATATGTATGTAGGAACATCTTAAGTGGAATGATTATGTTACTAAAACGAAATAGTATATTTGTCTCTTTTATTGGGATTCTTAATTTATTTTGCAAAAGGGATAAATCATAATTTGATGTAATCGTCGCTCACAAATTTCATTTTAAAGATAAACCAAAAGTTTCCAAATTAAATTTAATAAAATATTTAAAAAAAAAATATGAAATATTTGCACATGTTCTGTATTTCACTTTTTGTGAATTTGAGGAACGAAAGTGAATTTAGATGTTCTGTATTCCACATAAAAATGTTCTGTATTCCACATAAAATAAAGTTTAAATAACTCATTCCGAATGTGGAATTTTAGGGTTCTGAATATAAAAATTCGTGTTCTACATTCCGAATATGAATCGTTTTTTATACAAATTGTCTGTAACAGGTGATTTTGACAATTCGAAAAAGAATTCGAAGTGAATTGGAAGGAGTTGAATCCACTCGAAATGCAGAACACGTTATTTCATTTTAAGCGAAATTTAAATTCGTTTTGAATTCATTTTCACTCGGAATGCATAACATGTGTCATTGCTTTTGTTATTTGGATTCTAAACACATTTTGTATAACAAAAATTTTAATTAAAGTTAATACCAAATATATTTTCATGAATGAATGAATAATTTGAGGTTTTTAGTTGCACTGCGACCTTAAGATCTATTATGTCCCCATTTAGAGACAAAAATGACACTGCTCATTTACAGCTCTTCCTTCAATTGTATTGCCTTGAGGAACCTTAGTATTTGGAGTATTTAAAAAAATGATAATGATAAATGATAGATTCCTGTATAAGTGTTATAGAACTACCTAAAATGTGGTGCGGTGTTTCCCCTACCTAAGGTGTTGCAGAAGGGTTGCTCACCAAAACACTAAGGTGTTTTCTTAGTTTGCAGTGACCTGTGAGGATACCCATTTTTTTATAAGGTTATTCTTGCTTAAGCTAATACAGACTGTAAAACGTTCATGGTTGTAGTTAACGAGTAGTAGTTTGGCCTGTCTCAGCTTTGGGAGTTATTTCCATATTTTAAGTTCCATAGTTTAGTTCATAATGATTGATTGCCATACTTTATTGATTTATTCAGCCAACATAAATTTGTCTGCAAAATTTACTGGCTAATTGTGCAAACATTGCCAAAAGCATAAAAACTGCAGAATCTTAACAATATTGTGTTATGCTGGTTCGACAAATTATTACTATTATATATTTTTCAAGCAAAATATTAACAATGAATATTAAGATTTTCTCCAAACACACTAATACTTTTCAGTAAAAATGTTACTCCAATTAAATAGTATAGTGAACAGATTATCAGTTGTAAAATTTCTACCAGATCTATTATAAGGTGCTAAGCCAAGTGTTTTTTTTTTTCAAAAAAAAATTCTCCTCCTAAATCGTATCAAAAACAAATAAAAAAAATACGTCATAAATATAAATATGTACGTCAAGCCTTTATTGTTCCATTTTTGTTCTGTTTATAGCTGTTCATTTGTTTACCAATGTAGTCTCTTATTTATTTTTTTTTTATAAATACATATATATTTTTGTGTTTCTGTTTTATTTTTTTTTATTTCATAGTTATTTAAAAGCAAGACGGACTGCCTGCAATAAGTTTTGTTAATAATATTGAAGTCCAATAATGTTAACAAAATGATATTCATTTTGAGAAAAAAATCAAAACTTAAGTATAACTAATAAATTTAAAAAAATGATTTTTAAAAGAAAATTATGAATGTTATTTTTTTACAATTAACAACAAATTATTATTTTTTTAATTTTTAATTATCGTGTAATTAATATTATAATTATTATACTATTATAATACATTAATAAAAATATATATTATATACATGAAACTGTGTCGTAAAGAAACAGATAACACAACAAAAAAATAAAATAAAAATCATCTTTTTATTTATTTATATATACATTGATATTTTTTTAAGTGAAATGAAAAGAAAAGTGGACAAAACTTAAAATATTATATATACAATTTTATTATTTTTAATTTAAAAAGAAACAAATAGAATTAATTAAAAATTACAATGTATGTTTTTTCGGAATTTTATTAAGATTTGCGTACAAATCGAAAATGCTAAACGTATGTCGAAAAATGCAAGAAGACTACCACCCCTGTTATGGTTGTCATAGAGCAACTAGTTGATGATTGACAAGATTTATCAATCATTTGAATATGAGATATAAAACGAGATCAAGCATGTAGAATAAAAGATTATGTGCCTTCTTTATTCAAGTTTTTTTGCCAATCTTCAAACAAGATTCGCTCCTTGAAATTTACCTAGGGTCGACCTAGGTTTTTTTGACAAAAAAAAATCTTCATTTTTCGGTTCTCAAAAAACACCCGGGAGCCATTTATTTTATGTTGCAAAAAAGTTATGTCATTTAATAATTAAAACTTAAAATATGTTAAATTTAAGTTCTTAGTACATTTTTGTTGGCTCCATGCAAAATCCACAGCTTCAAAGGTTTCCATTTGCATGTATGTGACTGAAAATTGATTTGAGTATTCTTTTATTTCCATTTTAAAAATAACAAATGGCATACTAAACCAGAATTCACAAACAAAACAATTGCTTCATCTATGTTATTAAACCATCGATATTGATTTAAATAAAATGCACGACTGGATCGCACGAACTTGCTCTTATGTTCGATCACATCGTATGCAAAAGATTTCTATTAAAACTCTAAATATATTTTTAAAACCGTTTTTTTACTAAATTTTTTATATGTACAAAATTTCTTAAATTTTTTTCTAAAAAAATTGGTATGAGAATCTTAAATAAAATAAAAAATAAAATTTAATAACTTAACAAAAATGATTAAATTGACTTAATCAACGAAAAATAATTCAAAATTCTGAAATAAATAATTAAACTAATTTGAGCTAAAAAAAAAAGTGCGCCATTTTATTTCTTGGATAAATTTGAATTTATTAGAAAAAAATTTTAAATATTTGTGGAGCGGTTTTTGAGTTTTTTTTTAAACTTTTTGAAAAAAATTCAAAAAACGCCAATTCATAGGTTTTCAGCAAATACATATAGCTGTAATTTTTGAAAAAATTTTAATAAGCAGTTTTCAAACTATAAATTTAAAATTTTTTTTTTAAATACAAAAAATTATTAATTAAAAATATTGGTATGCATTGGGCTATCTATATCTATGTATGTGTGAAATTTCGAAAGAATCGGTTAAGCCATTTATGAGATAGTCGAAAGCAAAAAAACGGTCCTATGAAAAGCACCGTTTTTAGACATTTTTTAATTTTTTTTCAACCAAATAATCGGTCGTACCCAAAAAGCTGCGGTGATTTTTTTAAATCAAAATCGTTAGAGCCCTTTCCGAGAAAAATAGGCTTTAACGTAACGGTTATGTGGCAGGTACCGTTATTTTTGAGCAAAAAAATTTCTATTTCCCCTCTGTACAATACCTAAAAACTTCTATATACCAAGTTTGAAACAATACGGCCTTCCCGTTTTGTCTGTAGGTGACTTTACATACATGAAGACAGCTATACAAACGGACAGAATTTGTATACCATCTTTTCGTATTCGCTATCATAGTAATGTCATGTTTGGTTCATGATACAACTAAACAAGATAACGCATTCCGAGTTTTATTTTTCTCTCGTTCTGCGCAATTACGGCACAAGGGCCCATTGAGTTTGACATTTTGCATTAATTGTATGGAAACTATTGTAAACAAATGATATCTGAAAAGAAAAGTGTAATAATAAATTTATTAAATAAAAACAAATTACGTGTGTTCCTTTAAACAAAACACAAAATAAAAAATATATTTTAATTAAAAAAAAAACTAATTATTCGGAAACTTGAGCCAGCAACATCAATTTGAGAAGATGCAAGTTGTTAATCTTCATACCTTGCAATTCAAAAATGAAGTGTTACGTTGGAAATATTGAGTTTTTCCTTTAACTTCTATTTATTATTATTCATAAAAAGTAGGCCTATAATAATTGAAAAACAATAACTCCATGGATCAACATACTTACTTGCAGAAATCAATAAAAGATTGTATAAGAATTTCAAATTCTTGTTTTTATTTTCGTGATTTTAATTTATATTTTTTTTTGTTTTCTTTTCCTTGAGTTTTTGTTTTCTTTTATTTCTCTATTGAGTTTTCGTATTCGAAAAAAATTCGCGATCGGAAAAATAGTGACTTAATTCGGCTATCGTAAACGACAGTTGAAGACATTTGAATCATGTGTTTAATATACCTTACTCAGTACAAATGTATAAAACATTGACTTCTCCGTTGACGGCATTGATACTATTTCCAAAGATAAAAGCTTATTTATCATGTGTTCCGACACTGCTTAGTAAGGCCACCTTCATCCAAACGGAGTGCCCAGAAATGTTGCTTACTCGAATGATCCTCGAAATCAGTCACGTTGTTTCCTAATCGATTGGAAATGTATCCGCCCAAGTTCACTTAACCATTTTTACCTTCATGTGCTTTAACCTTTTTGTTGATGGTTGCTGGTCCTTAGGAAACCTTAGGTAGCGAATGGATAGTTGGAACCCCATCATCAATTTTCAATGAAATCTTTGGTTATCCATTTCATATTAAATATTAAATACAAAAATCGTCCTTGGCGATATGCCAACTCTTAAACCTTGTAGTTTGGGTATTTATTGTATCTTTTCTCTTATAAAAGGTAATCTATTTAATTAAACAACATTTCCTTTATTTGGAAATGTATGGAAACTAGTTTTTTGTGTAGATTTTTTTCGAGTGTTATTATTACATTCAAACAGCAAACAAACTCCCTTTTTCTTTTTTTTCAATTTAAAATTTTCATTTTACAGAATGATCTTTATTCAATTAAATATTTATAGGTAACTTAATTCTGCGATCAGCATAAACAATCAACATCAACAAATGGAGCAAAATATTATAAATATCAAAGTCTATGTACTGGGCCCGTGTGACGTCACGTAATTTTGACAGCCAACCCCCAACATGTGCAATCTTCTTTAGTTGTATCATGTTTTGATTGTTACCCCAAAACTTTTTTTTCGACGAAGGCTTAACTTGCCTTATAGCACATATAATCGCAAGTAAAAAATTATTAAATATTCAATTTAATTGATAAACGTTGGGTATTTTTGAAGCCCTTCTTGATGTACAAATTGATTATTCACAATTGGTAAGTATATAGTAGTTTCTTCTATTTTTATATATCCCAATTCGTGTGTCCATATTTACAATAATCATACCGTCGTAGAACATCTAGATTTCTCTAGATAAACTTTCAGAAAGGATTTTAAACAATTTCACCAAGCGCTTTTAAATTACTACACGTTTTTAAGTATAGAGAAAATATACTAATACTATGTAGTATACTTTTTCTATGCTTATATATCTATGCACACATATAAACTATGCCCATTTTTGCTTCATTAAATTTTCAAAGTTTCATCAAAATGTCATCAGATGCAAATAAGAAGATATAGCAGCTGACATTTTTATTTTATAACATTTTAAGTGTGAATTTTTTGGATATACAAAATTAAAAGCTAACAAATTAAATAATAGTTTACTGACTTTTTATTAGAAAAATAGATTGGTCATTATAACCTTGCCACCTGAACACCAATTCCGTGTTCATAGGAATCATTCCAATGTTTACATTTTGTTAAGTTGGCATAGCTATAGTCAAATATTCATACGCTTTTTCATCAAAAAAAATTAATTCTAAGGAAAAGAATTATTAAAGTTTTTGATTTATTTTAACAAATAAATTTAATACATTCTTCAAAATAAGTTTTCAATTTTTTTCCAAATGATAAATAAACAACATAAACAAAAGCTATTTTTTTTTAAATCGAATCAAATTAGTATGGAAATTAGAATCACCACGTAGCCATTATGTGAATGTATTGTGAGAGAGAGAGTTTTCTACTTTACTATACCTAGCGAAAACGGAATCTAAATGGAATCCAATAAAAATGAACTACTACTACGTTGAAGATTAGAAATTAATCTCATTGAAATCTTCTTCGAAGTAGAAGATTCTCAAAAGAGACAAACCTTATTTCATAGAACGCGCCTATTCTAATGTCATATTTTCTCCATTGACATTCGACGAAAAAAAAACTGTCCAACATTATTTAATTTGTTTTTGTCTGGTATAATTTGTCGTTGCCTTCAAATTCTGTTTTTGTTTATAAATGAGTATAAAGATAAAAGATGCAGTAAAACTAAAAAGACCAAGGCGGTCGGTGCCTCGAATTTGTAATGGAAAATGTTTTAGCTATCCTACAGTAATACTTTGAAGTTGTTCTTTCCCAAATATATAAAAACGAAAACCGTGCAAAGGCGATTACAGTATTTATGTAAATATATCTATATGCTGCAAGATGTTGGGATAACAATATTTTATAGTTATTTCTCATTTTTATTTATTGAAATTAAATTTGTTCGCTGCACCGAAATTATTATTCATCTTCCCAATTATTTTGTTTTTGTCTTGTTGTATTGACTTTTGAATGACAATTCATAGAGAAAACGTCAAACTAATCTTTTTTTCACTGGTGAAAACACTTTAAGATTAATTTTTAATCTTCTCAATTTAAACCGGATTATCTAGCATAATCTAATAAGAAATATGAGCTTTTACAAATATAAAACACTTCTTTGTTGCAATAATCCCATTTTGTTGCAATAATCCCGTTTTTTTATTTTAAAGTATTATTTTATAATTTTTTACACTTGTTATGTATTTTAATAACAATTACTGTTTCTCTCCATTTGTCTTCATTTCTAGTCAATAAAAAATACTCCAAACTCGAATATCGACTACTCTCTCTATTTTCAGGCCCATACAAAAATAATATCGATTCTCGTTCTGCTTTTTACATTACTGAAAATTTGCTAATATGTGTGAGACGCTCAGTTTTTTTGTATTCTAAAGTGATTCCCAAATGAACTCTGAAATTCGGGTCCGTGTTTTTGCTTGAAGGGCATGATACAAAAAACTATGCGCATGCATTTTAATATGCATATGAACACTCCCTTCAAGCAAAAACATGGACCTGAATTTTGCCGTTCACTTGGGAATCACTTTGGAAGCCAAAAAAACTGAGTGTCTCACACACATTAACAAATTTTCTGTGTTCGCATGTAAAAAAAAGAACGATAATCGAGGGTATTTTTTTTTTTATAGCCAGAGAAAGAAAGTGTTTTGTTTTAGTCGATATTCGACTGGGGCGTATTTTGTATGGACTAGAAATGAAGACAAATGGAGAGAAAAAGTTTTTCTTTATTTTACTTTTGCAGTAACAATGAAATTTGTATCATCAAGGAAAACCAGAATAAAAAACGTGAAGAATTTAAAAAATAATACATTGAAATGGAAAAACGGGATTATTATCAATAAAACAAAGATGAAGTATGTGTAAAAAGCATATTTCTTATTAGATTAGTTCATTTTTGACTCCGTTCCGCTTTCGCTGAATTCACATTCAATTCACATATTGGCTCCGTGGTGATTCTAATTTCCATACTATAATTTTATCTGATTTGGAATCGTTTGGGATCCGTTTTTGAGTTAATTTATGAAGTGGTATCGGATCCAAAACAGAGTCGCTAGCTTGTATGGCTTTTTCTGATTTCAGTCATCTGTCTTGTTGCTCCGATAAACAGAGTTCCAGAGAACATTCAGAAAATTACCTAGACCAGAAACCAAAACAATTCTCACGTGCATTTTTAATTTTGACTTCAATTATTTGAATTTTCTAGGGGAAACAGCTGTGAGCAATAAATGAAATTGTACCACCGCTTACATCTATCATACCGACTAAATAGTTCGATGTTGCATGAGCATTGGCCTCATGCAGATGTCGGTACGTTAGCCTATCTATGATATGTTAGTATCCACTGAAGTTCCTGAACAACCAACATCGAATAGGTTGGATTTGTATGGTTTTGTGCATATGTTTTGACATTTCTCATGGGATACAAAAGTGTACCAGTTTTTCGGATAGCTTAAGATTTTTTTTTCGGCAGCAGTTGTTTTGTCATCAGCTGTATTCTTACATACATACATTTCGGGGTGGCAGTGGCGCGATAGTTGTGTGTTCGCTTGTCAACCTCATGTTCACAGGTTCGATCCATGCCGTAGTCTATGTCTTCTTATTTTTCCATTAAAAAACAATTCTTAAAATAAATGTCATACAATGAGTTGCTGGTGTAATCATTACACGCTGTTTAGGCATAGAACTAACAACATGTGATTGAGTAAAACTAGTATCCCGATAAATATGACAAAGAATAAAAAAAATAATGCGAATTATAAGGGACATCGATAAATAAGACATGGAAATTTCTCCTCATTAGTTCAGCCGCCATCCCTGGAGATATAATCTGAGACAACAACCACCTACCGTCTCCGAATATCGCGCCACACATCTTTCCTATCATTCTTTCTCTTCCTTAACCTCACCCTCATGCCCGCGCTGTGTTGAAACATTTAAAGGGTATTCATAATCCCTTGAGCGCGTGTAGATTATAAAAAAAAAAAAAAAACACAACAACACCAACCTATTCGGATAGCGATAGTTCGGTTAATGAATGAGGCCATTCACACGCACCTACGCCGATGCATAATTTTATGTTAAAAACCAGCTGGCACAATAGAAAAGTTGTCAAATTTACTTTTAAGAAATAAATTATTGAAGCAAAAATATCAGTGCGCCATATTATTTTCTAGAAGTAATTAATCGGATTAATTTTATATGAAAGAAAAATGCAAATAAGATAACTTCAAATTATGAACATGAGTAGACAACAACAAAAAGAAAACAGATACTGTGCCGGTGTACTAGTTCGATCCTTTTTACACGCCATGTCGACATACCACTTCGATTTCCAGAAATCGAACTGCTGTGTCGTCACAGTTTCTTTTCACACGACCAAAAAACGACACAAGATCGACGAAGTATCCTAGATTGGTGAAACTAAAAAGATTTGGGGTATCCGATAAAACTTTAGAGGATTTTTAAGTGTTTTTAGTATTTGTTTATGAATTTGGGCATTAATGTATAAAGAATGTGTAGTGGGCCTTAGAAAAAACAACTGTCTGTCAAATGAGAAATCTATTACAAAGTTAGCCATGCTTAAATCAGCTGTTGGATTCGGCATTTTAGCTTGTCGATCCAAATTGTGCAATTTTCGTAAGTAAAAATTGATTACAAAATCTAAATCTAAAGAAAATTAATAAAACAAATTCGAACCCTAAGCTACTCGCAAGATTCTCAAAATGGTTGATGTCAAATTGGAAGCTGTGCCACCTGTTGAAATCGATGAAGGAATTTTCAAATATGTCCTCATTCGGGTTTATGGAAAGGAGCAAAGCGATGGGACTGAGCCAAGTAAAAAAATTGTTCGTGGTTATAGCGATGCAGAATGGCATTGTAAGTAAATAGGTACTACTATTTTAATGTTAAAAATCAGAGCTATAAAATAATGAAATACTTTTTTATTGCATTGCTTGAAGTCTAGAAATTTAACTATTTTAGTATTCAAATTTGGTATCGCAGTGCTTTTCTTTCCAGTAAATTTTGAAGATGAGATTTGAGTTCAAAATAATGCAATACTCCTTGTAGTCTTTTTACTGCTTGGAACCTTTTTAATTCTTGGAGTCTTTTAAATTCTCAGAGTCTTTTTACTGCTTCGAGTCTATTAACTGCTTGGAGTCTTTAATGCTTGACGTCTTTTAACCGCTTGAAATCTGGTCTGTGAATTCTTTTGAAATAAAATAAATTATTTGAAACCTTCACGGCAAGTTAACAAAATGCTTAACGGTAAATAAGAAAGCAACATACCTACTATCTTTCATAAAGGAAGATTTCAAATAATTTCGTATTTCAAAAGTCTTCCCACAGTTTAAATACTTGAAGCAGTTAAAAGAATCTGCAGTAAAAAAAACGAAGTCGCCCTAAGGTCGCTCTAAGACTTCTTTTGAATAAACCTGAACTCACCTGGTAAACAAATTCTGTGTTTTTTTTTTTTTTTTGAGACACCTGTTTTAATTGTTAATTGTTAATTGTTAAATGACATAACTTGCTTTTGGACAACATACCCAATTGGTTTTTTGGGCGTTTTTTTAGAACCGAAAAAATCTAGGCTTTTTGTCAACTCTTGCGGTTGTCAAAAAAACCTTGGTCGACGCTTAAATTCCCAACCATTATAAATGAACAACTTAAAACCGCGTTAGCTAAAGTCTTTAATTGGGCAAAAAAATGTGGTTTAACGGTTAATTCCTCAAAGACTGCGCTGGTCCTGCTTACAAATAGAAGGAATAAACAAGATTTTTCAGTATCCACAATAGATTTGGTACCACTTATCTATCTCTAATCAAGCTAAATATCTTGGTGTAGATAAGAAATTATCTACGCTTGATGTGGATAAGAAATTAAACTGGGGTCCAAATTTCAAAAAAGAGCTAATAAATCAATGATTGCATTATATTCATGCAACAGGATATTTGGTAAAAACTGGCCCCCAAATTCTATAATTATCATGTGGATATTTATTTTATTTATAAGAGAAGCTTATAAACTAAATTTAAAATCTCTTGAAATTAAGGCATTTGGGTCATAGACCATGTAATGTCATCTATAATAAATTGACTTGTTATAATTAATATTATATATCTAATCTATGTACATTACAATTCGTTAATATAATTTTTGTTTTGGCTTAAATTAATTAACAAAAATGCGGGAATGGATTTGAATCCTCCTATTCTTTTATCTAAATGTGCTGTTTCGCTTTTTAAAATTTTAAAAATTATTTTTAATAAATCACTTCAAACTGGTGTTTTTCTTCAAGAATGGAAATTGTCATCTATTAGCCCTATCTACAAAAGTGTTCTTAAACATTTAATAAACAATTACAGACCAGTATCCAAGCTCTCGGCTATTCCGAAATTATTTGAAAAATTAGTATACGATAGCCTAAATTTTGCAGTAAAAGGAATAATTTCTTCGAAGCATCATGGATTTTGCAGTGGTCGGTCCACTACAACTAATTTGTGTATTTTTACAAATGTTTGCCTCTACTATTTGGAGAACAAAATACAAGTTGATGTCTTATACACTGACTTCGTAAAAGCGTTTGATAGAGTTCATAACAAGCTTCTTATTAAAAAATTAGAGAAAATAGGGCTCAAGTTTAGTTTTCTTAGATGGTTGGAATCTTACTTGACGAATCGGAAACAGGTTGTAAGAATTTGGAAATGATAAATCCTTCTGTATTGAAGTATTGTCGGGTCTGCCTCAAGGTAGTCATCTGGGACCCCTTCTTTTCAAACTTTTTGTAAATGACATTCCTGACCTGTTAGAGTATGGAGATTGTCTAATGTTTGCTGATGATTTAAAACTATTCTATCCCATATCAAAGATTGAAGATTGCTTAAAATTTCAAAAAGACATAGATAAACTTTATCAATGGTGTAAATATAATCATCTTGATTTAAATATTTCCAAATGTAAAACGTTTAGAGCTTTTCGTTCAAACCCTAGAAATCTATATAGTTACGAGTAAAGTCTTGGCAGTGAAACTTTATCGACTGTTAGTGAAATAAAGGATCTTGGCGTTATTTTTGATACGAAGTTTTCTTTTTCATCACATATTGATTTCATCATATAGAAAGCAAATTCGCTTCTTGGTTTATTAAAGCGTAATTCTGTCGTTTTTAAGGGTAGTTATACTTTAAAAGCCCTTTATATTTCATTAGTTTTACCTTCTTTAGAGTACTGCTGTGTTATATGGTCTCCCTATTATCAAAACTCTTCCGATAGGATTGAGAATATTCAAAAAAGATTCACGCGCTTTGCGTTGAGGAATTTGTGTTGGTCAGAAGGTTTTCCATCATATGAATCTAGGTGCGCATTGATTGATTTGAAATCTTTAAAAAGCCGCCGAGAAACTTTGTGTACACTTTTATAAAGGATATAGTAGTTGGTAGAATTAAATCACCTGAGTTATTAAATCTTATGCCCTTTTATTTTCCAGAGAGTAACCTTAGAAATAGAGACGCTCTTTTTCTTGTTCCCCTTCACAGGACAAACTATGGTTTAAATGAACCTATATCACGTTCATTATCCCTTTTTAATTCTATTAATCGTGAAGTCGACCTTCTAATGGATAGAAGTATTTTTAAGAATATTGTTTCTAGAATTTTTAATAATAATCAATAAATAATTGTTAAATGTAATCAAAGATAATTATCCATTGATGAATAAATAAATAGATAAATAAATAAATAAATTTTGTCAATATTTCTATGTAAGGCTGAGATTCTAGTAATGCTTTGAATACTTTGTAGAGTTATAGGGTCAAGCAGATGTTGAGTTGTTTTGACGTGTCCGAAGCTGATTCGGAAACTGGATGCGTTTCGGATATAGAAAGGGGTACTCTGCAGTTCTCGCATTTTGCTTCTTCTCCCTGAGTGTAAAGGTGTTGAGTGTTGAAAATCGTTTAACCTACTCGGAAGCGGAATAAGGTAATACATTATTGCCTTGTGAGTTCCGGACGGTATGTTATGCGAAATCTTTCCTAGAGGTGGGTTCGTAAAAAACTATTGTTGTTATCCAATTGTTCGTTTAATTTTAATTTTAGGTTATTGTGCCAAGTGCGAAGAATAAGTTGATAGAAATTGGGAACCTCTATAACAAGCTGTAGCTTTTGGGTTTCTTTTGCGGCGGCTTAATTTCCCGTAATTCCCATATGGCCAGGTACTCAAGTAAGGCAGATGTTATTGCTTAAGTGATTTCTTATGGACTTAAGAGTGGGACATTTCTTTTAAACCTTTTAAGATTCCCAGATTGTCTATGCAAATAAGGGTTTTCATGTGGATATATACGGCAATCGTTAGACCTGTATAAAATCCGCTGGAAAAAACCGCGAACCTAAAAACCCTAACAAAAGTACAAAGAATGGCTTATATAGGTAGCAGTTATACCTGATACCTGCCATACAACACTTTTTTTATTTTGAACTTCCTCATAAACGGTTCACAACGATCAGTTATACCTCTACAAGTCATTCTTTGTACTTTTGCACAACTGGAAGCTATGCTCAACCTAAAACCCATTGACCTATACGTACAAGAATCAGCAGCAAACAGTTCCTTATGGCTAAGCCAAACTATCGTCTGGAACACAATTGTGGACAGGCTACATACTAGACTTTAACCGACCCTTCAAAACACATTTCCCTGATAGACAAGTATGGGCAAACAACAAACTCCATACTGATAAGTCGATAATAACTATCTACACCGTACCGTAAGCGTACTCACCGGACACAATCTGCTGGGGTACGATCAAAAGAAAATAGGGCTTAGTAAAGATGACCTATGAAGAGGTTGCTATGACGAGCTGAACACGAGGCCACATCTCATAACCTGTGTCATTGTCCAGCACTTCTTCAACGAGTTAGAAGAGCTCTCGAATCTTTCATCAAAAGCCTCCTGTACTTAATAAAAACCTCTAAATGGCTCGATAATAATTATCCATAGAACTCATAGGTTATACAATTAGAAGTTACAACACTTCGGGGTACCACAATGAATCTACTTTGATCTAAGTGTCGAGGCAACAAGATCAACTGGCAGAATGGCAGCCCATCTACCTAACATAACCTTGGTCAACGCTGGGTAAAGTTCATCAAACGAACCTAAATGATTGCAAAAGTTTAAAAAACTGCTGTGTTTTTTTATTCTCAAAATTAAACATTTAAAAAAGACTTCAATGTTAATTAGATTTGAAAATTAAAGTATCATCACATTACTTAAGAAAATAGTAATTTAAATAAATTGACTACAATTCAAATATTATTGCATTACTTGAAAGCTTTGTTAATAAGCTCTTGTCATACAGGCCGACTCTACTGACCATACAGATTCCCAAAATCCAATTTTTTACTCAGTGGGCAGTTTCATGTCATGTCGTTCATTTGCTTTTTACCACTACTACTATTTTTTTTTTCATCAACATTCACATTTTTTATTGAGACTTATGTCGTTTTTATTTGGTAATCCGTAAGGCTTCTGGACTCTTCAAAAAGTTTTCACTTTGGACAAATGACAGTTGTGATTCTGAAAAGAAGAGAAGCTTCTGGAATTGAAATCAGAATCGAAACCAGAATCACTCAATCATTCATATACTTCAAGGTCAAACGCGACTGTTGTCATTTTGTACTTGCGATATAGGTACTATAGGGCAAGTTTTGCATTTGAAAAAAAAAATCGAACTCGAAATTTGAATCAAACTTGACATTACACTTGAGATTACACCAAACAAGAGGGTGAGATTACACCAAATAAGTGGGTCTGTTTGTAAATCGATCTACAGCCTAAAGGGCTGAAGTGATTTTCTTCAAAATTGGTACTTAAGCGTTTTAGGTGATTATTATTATTTTAATATTAATATTAATATTATTTTATTACTTATTAATCTTGTTAACAATATACATTTTTGCTTATTCTCTAAGTAAATTCATAATTTTGTATATACAAATTAATTTAAATATAGATTTAGCTACTTTTTATGAAATCAAATTTACATTGTGGGGTGTACAGTTCAAATTGACGTTTTGAATGGAGTTTCCATTTAATTTAAATTTACATAATTTAAATTTATAATTACAATATGGTAAAGTAAAAGGAAATACAAAATACAAAACTGTTTACAGATTTAATAGGGCAACATTCAATCCACAAAGGGAGAGTACAATTAGATAAAATTGAAAGTATGTACACTAAAATTGAATCAGACAATGTAGTTTAGCAAAGTTTCGATTTCAGAAATGGTACATTGAAAAAGCCACGATTTAATAGGTTTTAAAAACATTGATTTATTTCTAATGCTTCGTATATTCTCAGGGAGCTTGTTGAAAAGCCTATGAGATACAATGGCGTATGAGTTCCTTAAAAGTGTAGTCCGAAAAGTTAGAGTAGGAACAGAATGATAGTTACTTCTTAGGTTATGTATGTCACGTAAAGGACTTTGCATATATCCAACCCCGATTAAAAAACATTTTTAAGACTTTAAAGTAAAATAGGTGTCTTACTGGTAGAATCCCTGTTGATCTAAATAGTTCCATAGTATGAGCTAAGCGCGAAGAATTGCATATTTTCCTTATGATGCACTTTTGAAGGATAGTTAATTGTTGTAATTGGTTGAGATATGCACCTCCCCAACAACATATTCCATATTGAAGCCGAGAATGAAATATTCCATAATATACGGTTTTTAACATTTTAATTGAACAGATTTTTCTCAGGCGGTAGAAACATCGAACAGTTGAGAGGAAGAATATCTTCAATTTCGAAATGTGTTCTGTCCATTTTAAGTCTTGATCAATAGTAACACCAAGATACTTATAATCAATAACCATTTCAATATTAAAGCAGGTACTACTACACGTAGCATTGTAGTTAAAAGGCAATTGGGAAATATGTCTTAAGTATTTGCTATTAAATAGCCTAAAACTCTTACATTCAGGAGCATGAAAAGCGATTTTAATATCCTTTAAGTAATTTGATACAGGACCGAAAAACATTAATTTGGTTTTAGTGCTAACGACGAGTTTGTGTTCAGCGAACCATATCCTTAGTAAATGCACGTCATGGTTCAAGTCAGCAACCAAATTCAATGGACTTACAGCAGTATATCCAATTGCAAGGTCGTCAGCAAAGGCTTTAACTTTCCCCACAAATGGTTGTTCAAAAATAGAATTTATGTAGACTAAAAAGAGAATGGGACCAAAGACGGATCCTTGGGGTATTCCCAAGTTAATATTCATGAAGTCACTTAGGGCATTATTGTCTCAAATAGATTTTTTAATCGTTTTTTTGTTTAGCTCCAAAAACTTGCCATACAATGTTTTCTACCATCGTAATTACATATCTCGAAAACAGCTCTAATGAGTTTGATAAAAATACATTGTGAGCACAACTTTAGTTAGAGTCTACACTTTTGTTAAAATTTTGTTTTACATATTTTGATATTAAGGGTACCTGCCATACAACTATTTATTTGATTTTGAACTTCCTCATAAACGGCTCGACGGGCTTCGATCAAAATGTTTACATTTATTTATTTTACATTAATTAGAGATTACAATCTCAAATAGACAAGTGAAATAAAACATAGAGACATAGTAATATTACACTCATTTAATTTGTTAAAAAATACAAATTTAACATATTTTTGAATGAGTTTCAACTCAAATGAAAATTAAAATCAATATTATTTGATACATTATTAATTTCACTAAGACTGCGAGTTATCGGTTCATTATACGCATTGTTTATTCTGTGAATATATTCTCGGAATAGTTAGTGATGATAACAGAAAAGCGGATAAAATATCTTTGATAAAAACTATAGCAAACATCTTACGGCGGTTTTCTAATGTCTGAATGCCAATAAGCTGACATCTATATAAAAGGTATTTCAAATTATAAAAAATATTGCACACCAACATTTTTTTTTTTTGAAAATTCATTAAATATTTCGAAAACGTATAACTGTTTTTTTTTCGAAATTATATTTGTAAACATATATTAGGTTCGTTCGATGAACTTTACCCAGGTTTTTTGACAACCCCAAAAATTGGCAAAAAAACCCTGGGTTTTTCGGTTCTCAAAAAACACCCGAGGGCCATTCATTTTATGTTGCAGAAAAGCAAGTTATGTCATTTAATAATTAAAACTTAAAATATGTTAAACTTAAGTTCTTAGTACGTTTTTGTTTGCCACATGCACAATCCACAACTTCAAAGCTTTTCATTTTGCATTTCTGTGTCAGAAAATAAATTGTAGTATTCTTTTATTTTAATTTTTAAAATAAGAGATTGCATGCAAAACGAGAATTCAAAACAAAACAAATGCTTCAGATTAGGGATGATCGATGTTCATCTATGTTATTGAAACATCGATATTAAAATAAAAAAAAAACCGATGATTCAATATCGACGTTTAAGGAAGAATAAACGATTCGATAATTATTAACATAGATGATGAGTATTCGACGTTTTTCTCAATATCGCCCATCCCTACTTCAGATCTCATGTGGCTATGACGTTTATTGATTTACCTCAACTTGCCCCAGCTAAAAACCTAGATCTACTTCAGGGCAAGTTGAGGACGACCCTAGGTTTAAAAAAACACAGAATTTGTTTTTCAGTGTGACTTCAGGTTTTTCAAAAAACGCTTTAGGGCGAGCCTATTGCGACTTCAGGGCTCAACGAACAAATCTATTATTTAATACATAAAAATGCCATACCAAATTTTTGTCTTAAAAAAGAATTTCAAAAAAATGTTATTCAGGGTGTTTCAAATGTCAACGTCGAAACGAAAACGGGTGATAGGGTAGGTGGTGACAGTTATCAGAAAAATAATTTTAAAAAATCGTAGCCATGTATTTTGTGAGTTATAATCATTTGAAAAAAAATCGAAAACTAATGTTACAAATCTTCATTTTTCTCAATTTTGTTCTGTGGGCATCAAATTTTCAGGCCATCCATTTTGTATATACGAGTATAATTTTATGTGTCATGTAATCATGTGTCTCTTGGGCTATTCAATGGACATTGACAGGACAATTTTCCACTTTTTCCTCAATTTCGGAAGTAAGTTCTTGGCAAGACTCCTCCATGGCATCGAAATTGAGAGCTGGGCCCGTTGGTAGGCGCGATAATGCATCGGCGTTGGCGTTTTTATTTGAAGTTTATAATTGAAGCGCATTAAGATAAGTGCCCAACGAGTTAAACGACCTATCGTCATCATGGGTAACTTTTTACTGGGATGAAATAATGTTAGCAAAGGCTTATGGTCTGTATGCAGGATACATTTTCGACCATACAAATATTGGCGAAATTTTGTGACACCGAAAATGATTGAAAATGCCTCCGGTAATGGCTGTAGTTGCGTTGTGACTCATTTAAGGTCTTAGAGGCATGTGCTATAGGCTGCTCAGTGCCATCCGGATTAAAGTGCGAGATGACAGCACCCAGTTCATTATATGACGCAACTGTGCCAATTCGGGCTTATAATGCGTTAATTCAGTAGCCTCCTCTATTTGGGCTTTTAATTTTTGAAATGCTTCCCCCTGTGGAGCATCCCAATGAAAATCTACATTTTGCTTACGGAGTGCATTTAAAGGACTAGCTATTTGTGCAAAATTATTTATAAAGGTATTATAATAATTCATCTTAACCATGACCGATTGCAGTTCCTTTAAGTTGTTCGGGCGAGGCAATATTTGTATAGCTTCTACTTTACTTCTTGATGGCTGCCTACCTTTAGCACTCACTACGTGACCCAAATACGCCACCTCTTCCTTCATAAATTCACATTTCTTAAGGCTCACTTTAAGACCGTGCTCATGCAAACGTTTAAAAACGGCTTCTAAGTTGGCCATGTGCTCCTGCGTAGTAGCACCTGTAACGAGAATGTCATCAAAGAAAATAGCACATGAAAGACCTTGTTTTTAAAATTGCTTCTAAAGTTCGTTGGAAAATTGCAGGTGCGGCAGCTACACCAAATGGAAGCCGCACATATTTATATAACCCTAAAACGGTGTTAACAACTACGTATTGCTGTCCATCTTCACCCAATTCGAACTGCAGGTAATCATCTGACATGTCGAGTTTACTAAAATGTAGGCCTTTTGCTAACTTGACGAACATCTCCTCAGGGCGCGGAAGTGGGTGCTGATCTATCTCCAGTTGTGGATTAATAGTAACCTTATAATATCCATTGGCTTTTGTCAGCAGCACCACTGGAGCTCCCCACTAACTGAATCGAATTTCCTGCCAAATCCCCTCATCTTCGAGACGTTTTGCTTACATTTTAAACGCATCATTTTGAGCAAATGGAATTGGCCTGGCCTTGAAAAAGTTGGACGTTGCATTATTTTTTAGGTATAACTTTGCTTTAACTGAGTTACAGTGACCTAAAGCTGGGGAAAATAATTTTTCAAATCTAGCGCATAAAGATTTGACACCACCTTCAGACATTCTTTTATGCTCTATCGATTGTACATTTTCTGAAACATCACCATCAAAATCTACACGCATTCCAAAAGCTTCTGCCCAGTTACAACCGAATATGTTATCACCACTAATAGAGCTAGTAATAAGCAAAGGTAATTGCTTGCGCAATCCATTAAATTTCATATTCACCATTGCTTCTCCCAGTAAATGTATTTCCATCCCAACGTACGACTTCATCCTACGATTTGTTTTGAAATATTCTGGCTTGTCAATTTCATTATACCCGGGCAAACCAATAATTGACTTACTAGCACCTGTGTCGAGCAAAAACTTAACATCTTTTCCATTAACTTGCAAATTCATAAATAATTTGTTGCCACGAGCTTCAATTAAATCGCCTAGGGTAAAAACACTTTCTTCCATAACGCTATTAACATAATCATGATCAGCGGAACTATTACGATTATTATGCGAAGAAGATAAACTACGATTGCTAATACTGTTATAAAGATAACACACAGGTGCAATGTGGCCTTTTTTCTTGCATTTTCTGCAAACGGCATTCAAAAATGTACAGTTAGCTTTGCTGTGACGATAAAAACACCCTGAACATGACTTTTGTGAACTAGAAATGTTGAAATTTTGTTGCTTTTTATTTTTTATGAATCTGCAGTTCTTGCTTTGATCTCTTCCATTCGTAAATTGACGGCTGCTGTGACCCGATGAGCTTGATACCTGGTTTACTTCTACTGTTTGATCATGATCACTTTTAAGCACCAGCATGGATTTTTGTGTGGCTTCGAATGCCTCTGCAATGGTCCTAACTTCATCGAGAGTAGGCTTTGTTTTCTGTAGCGCTGCTGTACGAATTGCATCGTGCGGCGTGTGCAAGATAATAGAGATGATTAATCTCATCAATGTACTCTGTAGTATAGTCCTTGGAAGTCACAATTCTTTGCTAAACCTCGTAACTCTGCAATCCATTCTGCATAGGATTGGTCTTTTTGCATTGCGGGATGTAAAAACTTGAATTTTAGATTTGAAGTAACTGGAAAGCTTATCAATTTTTTTTATTGTATTGTATTGTATATTTTATTGTAGCACAAATTTATACATTTTTTCTTACTTAAAACTATATTGCACAATTTACAGAGATTTAGTATAACTCTACTTTACTTCTGAAAACAATAACATTTTTAAAGCAATTATCACAGTTTGATGTAATGATGTATCGAAGGAAAAGCTACAAGAAAAACCTTCTTCAAATCGTCAGAAACATGTTTCCAAGATTGGAGAGAATGGGAGGCTAGTAGGCACCGAAAAGTACTTATCTCAAATATGATTTACAAGTGATGAAAAAAAAAAAATAAATAAATAAATAAATAAATAATAACTTATAAGATAACAATAATGTAGACAAACGAATAAAAAAATAAATAAATAAATATTAACAAAATAATAACGCTAACGATAATATCATTGAAAATAAATATATAAATAACAGGGAACAATGAAAAATAAATAATTTAGTAACAAAAGTAAATAATAAACAATTTATATGAAAAAAAAAGAAGATAAATAAGAAATAAATAATTAAGTAACAAAGAACAATAAGAAATAAATAAGTTTGGAACAAATGTATAAACTAATACAAAAATAAATAAATAAACAAAATAAATAAATAATAAATAAACAAATAAATATATATATATAAAATAAATAAATAACAAATACAACCATTTTTTTTAAATTTTTATGTTTAATGTTTTTTTTTTTGTATTTTTTTTTTTTATTTTTATTTTTTAAATAGCCAAATTTGAGATTAAGTAGTTTGCGGATAGGGTACATAATGCGTTATATCGCTCAAATAAATTTGTAATTCTAAATGAAACTTTTTCGATGTTGGCCAATACGTGAAGGTCTTCCGTTGAATAGTGCCATGGTAGATTTAGCATCATTTTAAGTATTTTATTTTGGGTTCTTTGTAATCGCAGAATATGGTTGTTGGCACATTTACCCCAAACAGGTGATCCATAGAACATAATGCTTTGAAAAATAACTTTAAATATTATAAGCTTGTTTTCTGTACTGAGCTTTGATTTTCGGTTTATAAATGGATATAGAATTTTTATAGCCAAGTTGATCTTGTTAATTGTTTCTTCTATATGAAGTCCAAAATAAGTGTTTTGTCTAAGTGAACTCCTAAATACTTAGCTCTAGATTTCCACTCTGTCGGTATACCATTAATTTGAAGCATGTTATTGGGTAAGAAACAAGCTTTTCTTTTTCTTGTGAAAAAGACAGCTTGAGTTTTCCTAGCATTTATTTTAATTTTCCAATCTTTAAAATACCTTTCCACAGCGTTAAGCGCAGATTGCAAATTGATTTCAATGTTAAAACCAACTGAATCTGATCAATACAAGCATGTATCATCCTCAAAAATAGCTAATTTGCAATTTGTAAATCTCGGGAAATCATATGTGTATATAATATATAAAATGGGACCAAGAACTGATCCCTGAGGTACACCAGCAGGGATTTCATAAAGATTGGAGAAGCAATTATTGACTGAAACTTTAAAAAACCTTTCAGACAAAAAGGAAGTAATGATTTTAATAATATAAAGTGGAAAATTAAGAACTAATAGTTTATGTATCAGGGCGCTATTCCATACCGTATCAAATGTCCTCTCGACATCTAATAGGACTATACCAGTGCTTTTCCCTAATGCAAGATCACTTTTAATATCATTTGTTATCCGATTTACTTGATGCACTGTACTATGACAACTTCTAAACCCAAATTGTTCAGCTGGAAGAATATCATGCGTGTTTACATGCTTAAGAATTTTATTTTTTATAAGTTTCTCAAAACATTTACTCAGAGAACTAAGTAAACTTATGGGTCTATAACTGGAAGTTGTAGAAGGATCCTTCCCAGGTTTTTGAATAGGTATTATTTTTGCTGTTTTCCATTGCTTTGGGAAATAAGCAGCTTTAAAATAAGCAGTAAAAAGAACTTGTAAAAATGTCACTCCTATTTTGGGAAGATTTTTTAAGATTATATTCTTCATACCATCGAATCCTGGGCTCTTGGAAGTCTTTAGACTACTTAGAAAGCTTATCAATTAATTCATTAAATGGCTGCTGTGTTATGTTGGTTGAGCCATACAATTTACCTAAGAGCTCGTACGTTTCAGATCCTAGCCAAGATAAAAAATATGCTCGGTATAAAAAAGAACCAAAGATTGATCACTCACAAATTTTTGGGGCAAATGTATTTATACATATTCCAAAAGAAAAATGTCAAAAACTAGATCCGAAAGCCGTTAAATGTATATTCGTTGGATATGATAATAACTCAAAAGGATATAGAGTATGGAATTCTAATTCAAAACGACTTGAAATTACTCGAGATGTTATATTTGTGCTAGATAATTCCATGGTAATTTTCAACACTGAAAACCCACCATTAATAGACAGTTGTTCTGAGGATGAACAGAACAAAGAAATAGTAACACCGGAAAATCAAGAAAAAGAAGGTGCTCTATGTGATCTAGACAAAAAGAATATTGTCAAACGACGCGACGTCTTCGTGATCGGAGTTTAATCGAGCCAAGGCGTTTGTCATTTATAGCATCAGAAATTCATACTGCGGTATTGGCTGTATGTGATGGACAACTTATAAATAAGAGGCAATTAAATCGAATGACCATGAACAGTGGAGACAAGTAATGCATGAAGAATATAATTCACTTATTAAAAATCGTACATGGATTTTGGTTAAGTTGCCAGTTAACAAAAAGGTAATTGATAATCGATGGATTTACAAAATTAAACAAAAGCCAGATGGAAGCATTCATCGTTATAAAGCGCGATTGATAGTGCGAGGTTTTACGCAGGAAAATGGAATTGATTACGAAGAAACTTTTTAGTCCTGTTATCAAATTTACTTCGTTAAGAGCTATATTAGCATTGACAGCATCAAAAGGTATGAAATAAAAACAATTCGTTGTGAAAACAGCATTTTTAAATGGCGATTTGGAAGAAGATGTCTATATGACACAACCAATTGGATATGAAGATGCCACTAAACGGGTTTGTAAATTATGTAAAAGTTTGTACGGATTAAAACAGGCATCACGTTGTTGGAATAAAAAGTTTACTTCATTTATTAACAAATTTGGTTTGGCATGTGTATTTGTATCAGACGAAAAATATGGTATGGTTATTATGGCTATTTATGTTGATGATGTCTTGATAGCAGCAGAAAAAGAAGAAGCAATACTTCCAGTAATTCAACACTTGAAAAAAGAATTTGAGATAAATTTGAGTTTTCTGGGACTCGAAATAATTCATTATGACGACGGATCAATTCACATCCATCAACAAGGATATGCAAAGAAGATAATCAATCGTTTCAATATGTCAAATTGTAATACTGTATCAACACCAGCGGAGTGTGCACAAAATCTAGGCGATTTTAAGGCAAATGAAGAAATTAACTTTCCATATCCAGAGGCAATTGGAAGTTTAATGTATTTGATGATAGCAACTAGACCGGACATTTGTTTCGCAGTTGGAAATGTTAGCCGTCATTTAGAGAAGCCAGCTGCAGCACATGTGAATGCAGTAAAACGCATTTTTAAATATTTAAAGAGTCGAAACGATTTAAGTTTCTTTGGATACAGTGATGCAGATTATGCAGGAGATATTAATACAAGAAAGTCGACATCTGGATACATTTTTATGTTTGTAAAAGAACTAGTGTGGTTAAAGAATTTTCTTAATGAATTACTTCAAACAAAATATGTTACTCCTATTTTGTATATGGATAATCAGAGGCAATTCGGTTAGTGAAAATCCTGAATTTCATAAAAGAACTAAACATATTGATGGAATATATCACTTCATTCGTTATAAATTTGAAGAAGGAATATTCGATTTGAAATATGTGCAATCAAATGATCCATTGGCAGATGTTATGACCATACCGTTACCAAAAGTTAAACATCTACATTTTCGAGATTTGATTAATATTATATCAATTAATTGATGTTTTGATTTAAAATTATTTTTATGTTATTAAGATTTTATTATGCAAAATAACTTGTAACTAAAAGTACGAGTGTTGAAATTAAGAAAACACATTTTTACTATGTATATGTATTTAGTTCAAGTTATAGAAATAACTTAGATTTCTATAAAAATTTTGTCAATTTCTTAATAATATTTTTCTTCACTTCTATTTTAAACTTAAAACAATAAAGACTTATAACTAAAATATTAAGGTCTTTTGGTTGGAATATCTTAATCAGAATTAGCAGAAAGAACTAAGAACAAAAATAATACGTACATATATTAAATGCAAATTTCACAACATTTCCATAAGTAGTAGGTATCTGGACCTGTTTCAAACACATTTTTATTGTTTTATTGGAAAGTTAAAAGTAGCCCTTTAAGGCCTCTGCATATTTATGTATATTCTCACATGTTGAAAAGGTCAATTACCAAGCGGAAACGTTAAAATTAAACGCATAGAAAGAGTTTCTTATAATCGTATTGGTTTTATAATGCTCTTCCTTAAATGTATAATGTACTTACTTTTAAATTTTAGTATAAACAGTGGCACAAATCTTTCCATCGTTTTGGGGAAAGTGAGATTATTGCGCTTGATATTTCAAAAGCATTTAATAGAGTTTGGCATCAGACTCTCTTATCGAAAATGCGCGCCTTCGGTTATGAAGAGTCCCTACTTCGTTGGATTAGAAATTACCTTTCGGACCGTTCAATACAAGTATTATTGGATGGGTTCAATTCTGAAAACCTCAAAATACCCGTATTTTATTGGTAGCCTATTGGTAGCGCAGTAATGAGAGTCTGAATAAAACTATTATGCACTTATTATATACACTCTTATTTTACATCTCCCTCTGCCTGCCAACAATGGTATACAAGGTTTTTGTCTGCAACCCGAGCGAGTCGTTCCATTCCAAATATTCCAAAGCATTATCTACACTATTATCGGCATTTACTGCCGAATTTATTCGCACTTTTCACTTCTTGTTGTTTACTTAATAACATTTTGCTGCATGCCTATACATTTACCAATAAAAAAAGGGCTAATAAATGGTGGTGTGTCCCTGGGATCTGCCCTGTCTCCGACACTCTTTCTCATTTTTATCGAACGGCAATGTATGCGCATTAAATTCCGATCAAGACAACATTGTTAAATGGGGAGTCAAAAATTGAGTAGAATTTATTGCGTCGAAAACTCAATGTTGCATAATTTATCACCTTTGCCACTTGCATCAAGGAAACTGAACATCTCGAAATATCTCCAACCACCTCTTATGGTATGATCACATATGCGATGACGCCAAAAATGTTAGATGTTTGGGGGTCCTGAGGCAATGCAAGAAGTTTTTCTCCTCCTCTGATCTATTAGACTTATATAAGTCCAAAGCTAGAGTATAATTCCCATCTCTGAGCGGGTGATCCTGTAACTTCCGTAAGTCTTTTGGGCAGTATTGAATGCAGAGCATTTAAATTGATTGGTGATATTATCATCGTTGAATCTTTTACGACGCTTGAACACCGTTGTAAAGTTTCTTGTCTCATCCTTTTCTAAAATTATCTTCACGGAGTATGTTCTAGCGAAATAGCCAGTTGCATTCCACCCCTCAAACGATTCAACAGTAATACTCGCGCTTTCAAGAATGCCCATCAATATACCCACGAGCTTATCTTCGGGAATGTGGAATGCTTTATCGCATTGTCTTTCCCGGTAATTGCAATGTTCTGGAATTCAAAACCAATTCGCTCCTCCTTTCAAACGCTCTCTCCCTTTCCTAATGCCCACACTGTGTCTTGGCAAAATAAGGGTAAAATAAAAACCCCCTTGAGTATGCGCTCTTTATAAAAAAAGGAAAAGAAAAATGCATGATGTTTTGGGTATGAGTGGTTCTTATGTCCGAATATACTTTATCTATAAAATGTTTAACTCCTAGGAATGATGAATGAAATAAAAACGGTCGGTATAATGAAATATAAATTTATTAAAACTAAGTTTAAAAGGATTGACATGTCATTGTTTTGGTTGTTCATTTTACTGCTTTCGAGGACAGTCTTTTAAGTGTTTTGAAAAATATAAATACACAAATTTTAATTTTCCCTGTGTATTTCCACTTTAATAGAGGTAGATTTCGGAGGAGTAGTTTCTGATTCAGTAATGGTCCCTTCTGGAATGTCTTTATGTTCTGAAGAAGTAGGTGCCTGAGTAACATCAGTTTCATTTGTATTTATTTTATTTATTGGAACTTTTCTCGACACTAAGACATCCAACAGCTTATCTGAGTTTCTACGGGTGCTGCCTTCATGAGGACTCTCTCCCACATAGCCCAGAACGAAGGGGAGTTTCAATGATAAATCACCTCCTAGAGCGCTTAAGGTTAGTTTAATCTTAATGTAATAGGTTACATAGATGGCAAAGACATTTCTTTCCTTCATTAAGTTGTCTTGAAAAGTACTAGAAGCCAGTTTAAAATTATTCGTTGCCAGAAAATCTGTTGTAACGTGAGCATGTGGAAGTTTCGATTCAACTGCTATCCAGTTTTTTGTTGAACCTTTAAATATACAAAGAGTAGATATTTAATTGGATATAAATAGTAGGTACTATACTAATAAAAATTTATTAAAAATATAAAAATATTAAGCCCATTTTTATTTTACACGCCAATGGCAGGGTGTGGATCAGACCTAAAGTACTATGCACATGAAAGGGACCAACGAATTAACGAATATTCCTTAATTTGACATTTCGTTCACAAGGCTTTTTTATATTCGCCACGAATGTAAGTTTCTAACGCAGTGTTACAATTTCCATTTCCAAACGACAGCCGACAGCAATTCCATACGACCAACACGTAACCATAACCCAGCAACAGCATGCGACCACTACCGGCCTTTAGTCATGCGCATTTACCAGCAACATACTCGAGCAACATCAATCGACCTGAACATAAACCTAACATTTGCGTTCGGCATCGTTAGAGTTCACACTGCCTCAAAGCTACAAATGATAATAAGTTGATCTCGAGCGGCAGCCAGCTGGACGATCAATTTCGTTTAATGCTGGATTTACACTACTCCCAAATTGGCAGTATTACTGTCAAAATCTTGGTATTATTTTGTTTGTCGTGTAAATAGTCGAAAATGTGGCAGTATATTTGTCATTAAAAACTGCCAGCCAGAATTTTCGTTAAGTTGTGGCATCTGACTGACATCGTGTAAATTCAGTACTGACAACAATTTTCAAATAATGACTATTTGCAATAAATAATGAACTTGCTCCTTCTTTACTGCCAGTGTTGGCAGTATTTTTATCTGTCATTATTTTAGCTTCGTGTAAACGAATGTTGTTAATTAAATTTATGATAGCAGCATTTTGGCAGTAAATACTGCGAACTTGGCAGTCGTGTAAATCCAGCATAACTTTAATTGGTACACTGGTGTGCCATTTAAGGTGGACTTTTTGGTTATTTAAAAAAGATTTTCCATTGGATTAGCCCTTGGGCAGGAACTATATTCCTAACCGTTTTTCCCCTCTTACTGCTCCTGAGTGAGTTCTGGGTTTACCCGATTTTCCCGTGGACTAGCCTTGGGCAGGAATTAGATTCTTAACCGTTCTTCCCCTCTTACTGCTCCTGAGTAAGTTGTGGCCTTACACGATTTTCCCTTGGACTAGCCTTGGGCTGGAACTAGATTCCTAACCGATTTTCCCCTCTTGCGCTTCTGATTAAGTTGCGCGCGCGTGTGTTCGCTATTCCCTGTATGCTCCTTCTGAGCAGAACGTATGCCTGGTACTTATATGAAATACTGTGATATGCATCGTAAGTTAAAGAGTTTGTAAGAAATATTGTAAAGATAATATCGTAAGCAATAAAAGATAAGTAAACTAGGGCTGTGTCAATCGTTCATTTTTAAAGATTCAATCGTTCAAATATCGTTCATTTCAAAGATTCGGTCTTTTCAATCTTTCATTTTTTCAATCAATCATTTGTTTCAGTTGCGACCCATATGGAAACATTTTTGAATTGAAACAATCACATGCTTGTGTGTGTGTGAAGTCAATCAATCTTTCACTTTCATTCAATATATATATGTACATATGTATGTGCATATGTAATGTGGTTGAGGCGAATGTATGACAAATTTAACTGATGCTTTAAAAAAAATCATGAACAAAATTGGTAAAAACATACCTACATTTTTTTTAGGGATTGCTTTAGTTTCGAGTAAACAAACCATTAGCCCATAAACATTATAGGCAAATAAAGAGAATATCTAATACATACATATTTCATTACCATTAAGTTTCGTTTGTTCTTTAGAACGATAGAATGTAGTGAAAAGTGAAACCAATCAATGCAATTCATTTTGATTGTAAATAAGTGAAATGAACGAAATATGATTGCCTTACGTTCAATCATTTGATTGAAATTGTAGTGTAGTGTAGAACGATTGGTATTGAAATAGATTGATTCGATTTACTTACTCTGATTGTAATCAATCAATCTTTTTAATGAACGGGTCATAAAGACCGAATCAATCACGATTGAAACAGCTCTAAAGTAAACCGAGTTCTAACCTTCTTAAAACCCGAGTTTTTATTGTGCTTTCTTCGGGATACCCTGCACACCAACTAGCTCACCTCAGCCTTTGGGAAAAAGCATCACAAGTTGATAAACTGATTTTGAGGTTAGTCACGCACGAATAAATTATTCTTTGAAATGTGGATGATATGTGGAACGCGAATATAGTGACGTTTTGAAACAATCAGATGCAATTCGCGACGACCAATATAGTTTCTTAAATTTATCTTGTTTTGGCAATTAAAATGTAAATTTTAGTGTGTGAATATTAATATAAATTATATTTTTCAGTCTTGTTTAGAATTTATGAAGAATTTGGGTTCGTAAAAGCTTTTAATTCGAATTTTAGTACTATGTACTGCACATGAGAGCGACCAACGAATTAACGAATATTCGTCCATTTTGACATTTCGTTCACATGGTTTAATTTGATGTCACGAATACAAGTTGAAAGTCTGGTTTTGAGGTTAGACGCGCGGGAACAATTTATTCGTCGAAGGGTGGATGGTATGTGGAACGAAGTTTAAAAAGGAGATATAAGCTAAATGTCCATCCAATTAACACCACGAAGATGGCGGAGAACAACCACTAGATAAGGTGAAGTCTAAAATGTGCGAGCGAATCAATTATTCGCCGTTTTGTGGAATGCGTCCTGTTGTTGTGGATTACGAATTTACATTTGACAGTTCGCAGAAGTCTGTTGTTGGTCGCGTAGAAAATATTAAAATATATTTTTGATATTTAAACAGTTTGTTTGTAGTATTTTCTTTTTTAATTTTGTAATTACGATAATTTATTAACTTCTTTGAAAAGTTAAAATAAAAATAAGTTGATATTTCCCCTTGAAATTGCTCAAAAAGTTTTATTCGCATTCACAGTTCTCAGCTCATATGAAATGCACTTAAATGGCAGTGACTAGTTGTCGCCAAGATCGTCGAAACGTTTTCTTTGAGGTCTGATTTTCTAGTTCTGACTACAGTTCTCTTACACCTTTACGTGGGGTGGCCGTGATAGTTGTGTGCTCGCCTGTCAACCTCGTGGTTGCAGGTTCGATTCCTGCCGTTGTCTATATCTTCTTATATTCCATTAAAAACCAATTCTAAAAATTGTCATAGTATGAGTTGCTGGTTTACTCATTACATGCTGTTCAGGCATAACACTAACAACATGTGATTGAGTAAACTAGCATACCCATAAATATGACAAATAAATAAATAAAATAATGCGAATTATAAGAGACATAAATAAATAACACACGGTAATTCTCTCCGCATTAGTTCAGCCGCCATCCCTGGAGATAAATCTCAGACAACAACCAGCTCTAGAGTCAGAACATCGCGCCACACATCTTTCCTATCCTTCTTTATATTCTTTCACCGGATGCCCACGCTGTGTCAAAACATATAAAGGGTATACATAATCCCTTGACGGCGTGCAAAATTATAAAAAAAAAACGTGTTGGTACCCTCTGCACAATTGAAATACGCTAATGATCATTCTGATCATGAGGCATAAATACTGAAAGTTTGTTTTGAGATAGAGGAGATGCCCCGTTCAGCCTTATCATTTCCGTATATATCACAGAAAACAACTTGGTTTTTTCACAACGAAATTAGAAATCAATTAATCTTCCCTACCGAAAGTTTTATTTTTCTTGAAAATCAAATCCCTTTTAGTTTCATTTTATAAGTATCAATCGCCATTTTCCGAAGTAAAATATTTCTCGAGATATAAATTAATGTGTGATTGATTATCTTACCAATAGTCGGTATTATCTTATAAGTGTTGGTGAATGTATCATTTGACTTAATATGATTTGTATCCGCAATTTCGCCGACAATATTTTTAAATTTCCCATTACTGAACATACATACATCTACATGTTGCACTGCAAATATCTGTTAATGAAAAACGTTTAGAAGTAAGTATGCAGGTATTTAGTAATATAAAATATTTGATTTTACCCTGATCTTTCGAACAACTTTGCGGCTATTATTTCTTATATGAATTTTAACACTTACAGCTTCACCATGTTTGTAGGCGCACTTATCCAGTGATGATTTTAAACTCACATTACCTTCAGTCCATAGAAACAGCTTCTCAATACAACTTTCTGGTCCCTGTTAATAATAAAATATTGATAATAATATAATGTTTTCAGCAAATATATATACATATATTTTTAAATGTATTTTTATTGTTTTATATTAAACAGCTGACATTTATGATCGAGTAAGCGCATCGTGCAAAGGATTAGGCCTCGATACTGAGTGTTTGGGTGGCGGACGCATCGAACACAATCCAAGCGCCAAGCTTATTAAAGTCTATGGTTATTCACAGGTACACCAGTTGTTGTAAAACACGAACAAAATAAAATTGAAATCTTTCATGAATTTTCAGGGATTCGGAAAAGCTGATCACGCAGAATCGAGAAATATTTTAAAAACAAAATATACGGAATATGATATCGAAATTTCGGATGAAGGTTATTGAAATGTGGACGGGAAAAGAAAATGGTACTAATGAAAAACTTCACAATTAAAACTTTAATAATACATGCTTTTTTTTTTAATAATAATAAAATTTTCCTTAAAATTAAAAATTAAAATAATAAAATTTTGTGAGTAAATTCGTCATGAATGATGATCGATCCTTTCCGTCAAACATTGGGCCCTATTGCGGTTGTCGATCAGCGATCGCTCTTTCAACGATCATCACCGTCGACAGATATCTCAATCGGTATTGCGTAACTTGATCGACTAGGATATGAGTTATTGTGAATGAAAAAGTATATATTGTGAATTGTTTCTTACTTGACAGATTGATTTTTTTTTCAGACTGCATATTTTATTTATTTATTTGTTTCGTGAAGTTTATTTAAAATTGTTTAATTTTATAAAAATATGACTTGAAATAAAAAAAGTATGTACAATAGAAGCGTGGATTAGCGACACAGATTCGGAAGAAGAAACAAGAGATGAAATTTTTAATTCCTTACAGTTAGATGATAAATTGTACGGATTTACTTTATTTGGTAGTTTTTTTTTTCTTTTCATTTAAAATTGTTTTTACTTGCGATTGTAGGCAAGTATGTATTCGTAAACATTTTTTTTTCTAACAATCAAACATTACATTACGATCATAGAGAACACCAAAAAAGTGGGTGCGCCAATTCCGTCTGTCTGTCAGTCTGTCTTACCTCGAGTTTACAGCCTAAACGGTTGGATAGATTTGCTTCAAACTTGGTACATATTGTTTTTTCACCCACAGGTGTTTTTCATTTTTTTGAAGAAGACAAATAACAGTAGCTCCCATATATTTTTTTTTGCCAAAAACAAAAATCTTATTTTTCTCAAAAACGGCACCAGCGATTTTTATAAAAAAAAATCAGTTCATTAATAAAGGGAAAGGTTAACTTTTGATATTTTTTTTTTTTGAAAAAAAAAATGTTATTTTTGGTACCTCTAGTATAACCATTTTTTTGGTTTTCGATTTTCTCGGACACTGTTAATTTGATTGTTTTGAAAATTTTCACGCAGAAGCTCCTAGAAAGTTTAAACACTATTGAAGACCAAAATTTTTGGAAATCAATTTCTTTTTTGAAAACTCAAAATTTCGAAAACGAATCAATAGATTTTTTCTAAACTTCGTATATAGTGGTTTTTTGACATTATCTTAAATAGTTATAAAACAATTTTTCTAAACTAAAAAACAACGGTACCTCCCATACAAATGTTAGAAAACTGTTAAGAAAAATATTTATTTCTCGAAAACGGCTCCAAGAATTTTTTCAAAAAAATTTGCCTGTTCTTAAATTAGTAGAGTTCACTTTTAAGTATAAAAATATTTTTTTTGCGTACTTATTAACGGTATTTCCTATAGAACCACTTTTCATATTTTCGACTTTCTCAATATTTGATGAAATGTTTAAATTATTTTTTTTTTATACAAATGCTCCCTAAAATTGTTAATAAAACTGCATACTCAAATTTTCAAAAAAAAAAAAAAAAAACGATTTAAAATTTTTTTTTAAAAAACCAGTCAGTTTTTTTTGAATTTGAATTTTATATGTATATGAATAATATTTTTTTTCAAAAAATGGGCTGTCGTAGGCGTTCACCAAGTGATTTTCAGGGTGAATATTTAACAGTGAAGTCACGAAGTAGGGGTAACCAGTTTATTATTCATTGGCAAATCATATGTGATGAAAAATGGCATGGTGAAATCACAAGTTGACTTATGGCGTTTTTATTTGGCAATCCGGGATCCCAACTGAACACTTTTGTGTGATTCAGACGATTCTGAATTTAAATGAGATTGTATTTGTGGAAATAATAGTGTACGTGAGAATATTCAAATTAAAAACAAAATGGTTGTTGTACAATTATGATACGAAAAATGACAACACTCGAGTTTGACGTTCTAGTATATGAATGTTTGAGTGCTTCTGGTTTTGATTCTGATTTCAAATCCAGAAGCAAAATTCTCTTCATTTCAGAATTAGAACTGTCATTTTTTTCCAAAAAAAAAAAACACTGATAAAAAAATAAACTTCTTTTGCTGTGTTAAATGATGATATACCCTTTTTACACGCCGCGAAACACTGTACCGTTACATGGTGTCGATAAGGTTTTATGGTCGTGTGAAAAGGAGATATACCGACACAGTATTTCGATAAATATTGTTCCGGTATAGTGTGCCGACATGGCATGTAAAAAGGTACGGAATGGTTTACCGATGCGGTTTGATGTTTTGTTTCTGTAATTTTCCAGTTGCTGATTGTCTTGAAATGATAGAGTGAATGCATGATGGCTGAAAACGATAAATTTATCTGGTTTCAACCAGAAGTAACTATTCTGCTCGAAATGATTAAAGATCATAACGTGAAAGTCTATTCAAAATAGTATCCAATGAGTTGTAGGACAAAAACAATTTTAAATCAACGTCCATTCTCACCTCAACAATTTTTTTTTAATTTTTGACAATTAATTTTTGACAGCCCCACACCGGTATATATGGTGTGAATGTCCATACAGAATCGGATTGCTTTGCCGGTAAGGTGTTTCGATACTAGCGTGTAATAGGGGTAATAGATCGCGAACAAAACAGGAATTTCTGGTTTATATGTATTTTTACTTTCTCTAAAAAAAACGCACGAACTCATGCCATGACCAGCGAATACAGCGCATTACTCGGGGCAGGTAGAAAAAGGCAATGTTCGTCGCTCTTCTCCTGGCAGATAAAACCTCTTTTTTAAGGCTTTTGCATTGAAAGAAAACAAAACAACCACCGCACCGCAGAGAACCAAATATCATTTGCGAACTCATGAACCTATACATTAATCTTAATCAGTGGAATCACCGTTTATAATTTTGTAACTGAAAATGTAGTGAATTGTAAGCATTCAATCCATTTGAATTTAGTTAACTACGAAAAAATGCGCAACAGTTTTCTTATGAAATCATAACATACTATTCATCGATGGAAATAGTCCATGAATCCATTGATGAAATCAACAACAAAATTCATTGATGTCGAAATTTTCTACTGGGAATGTAGGACCTCATACGTTTATATATACATACATATGTGTCTTTAAAAATCACACGAATCTTATGTATGCATATTGCATCTAAATTATAAAGTTGTATGTGTATAGCTACCTACCCACCTACATCCTTCATTTTCATTATTATATGTACATGTTAACATACTTATATTTATTTATTTATTTATTTACATCAATTAGAGATAATTAAATCTACAATTAGACTACAAAAAAGAGATAAATAGGTATAACATTTAACATCTAACAAAATTACATTAAGTATTTAATACAATAAATTGTGTAATCATAATTTGATTAATCAATTTGAAAAGAACAAAATTAAATTAATTTTTAAAATGTATCTGCTTTTATGAAAGTTAAAATCAATATAATTTGAAATGAGATTAGTTTCTCTGACACAACGAGTTATTGGTTCATTACGAGCATAGTTTACTCTGTGTTCCTTTTCTCGGAATAGACAACGTTCTCTTATCTGACGCGACGGAGCATACAAATCAATCAATGATAAAAGCATAGGGCATTTGATATGATGTGACAAAATATCACTAATGAACATTACAGACATCATTTTTCTTCTATTTTCGAGAGATTGAGCTCCAAGAAGTTTACATCTAGTTGCGTATGACGGGATTTCGATGTTCCAACCTAATTTCTGGATTGTATACCTTGTAAATTTTCTTTGGATCATTTCTATTCTGTTTGAATAAATATTGTAGTAAGGATTCCAAATCACACAGCAGTATTCTAAGTTAGACCTAACATAGGCATTATAAAGAGATTTAAGGGCGTAAGGGTCCTTGAAGTCTTTTGTATTTCGTTTAATAAACCCTAGCATTGAATAAGATTTAGCTACAATAAATTCTATGTGCTTGGTAAAACTTAGTTTTGAATCAAATATTACACCAAGATCTTTTTTTCTCCAAAACTCTTTCAAGAACAAACGTGTCAACTGTGTAATCAAATGTAATTTTTGAAAAATTGCGACAAAAAGAAAAAATTTGGCATTTCTTAACGTTCAAGAGTAATTGGTTAGTTGAGCACCATCCTGTCAACTTATGGAGATCGTCTTGTAAGAGAATACAATCATTTAAAGATTTAACGCATCTGAAAAACTTCAAATCATCTGCAAATAGAAGCCTACTGGAGTTCAGAAAGATATCAGCCATGTCATTAATAAAGATTAGGAAAAGAAGGGGGCCAAGATGGCTACCTTGGGGGACACCCGAGGTTACTACAATTGGATTTGACAGCACTTGATCTATAGAAACAAACTGTATACGACCCTTTAGATAGGATTTTAGCCATTGCAACATGTTTGAGTGAAAACCAAATAGTTTCAATTTTTCAATCAATATCCTATGATTGACTCGATCAAAAGCTTTCGCAAAATCAGTATAAATAACATCAATTTGGTATCCTTCTTCGAGTTTATTTAAGATGAAATTGGAGAAAATTGAAAGATTAGTGGCTGTAGATCTACCTGCAACAAAACCATGTTGAAATGGTGAAATATGCTCCTTAAGAAGAAATGTCAATTTTCCACATATAATTTTCTCGAAAAGTTTCGGTATACTCGATAGTTTACAAATAGGACGATAGTTGGTTACTTCCTGTTTTGGGCCAGTTTTATGAATTGGAGATAAAAATGATTTTTTCCAAACTGAAAGGAATTCACCACTCGCAAGGGAGGTGTTGAAAATGTAAAAAAGGGGCACAGATATAGCAGATGCACATTTTTTTAAAATAATTGGTGGAATTTCATCAGGGCCTGGCTTACAATCACTATTTAAACTTAATAGACCTTCTTCGATTTCGGATATATTAATATCTAACTGACTAATGTCAACCTTATAATTTTGATTATTTAAATCAGCTCTACTTAAATGATCTAAATTAGATTTCGTATAGTTTGATTCAAAATAATGGGCAAACGAATTACAAATATTGGGAAGATCCGAATATGTTGACCCAAGGTACTTCATACTACTAGGAATACCATTGGACATTTTTTTACTTTTAATAAATGACCAAAAACATTTTCCATTTGTTTTTATGTTCGATTCAATTGACAAAATGTAATTTTTATAAAGAAATTTATTAAGAACATCGAATTCCCGCGCTAACCGAACGTAAACCTCTTTTAAGACAGTATTATTTTCGCAAGTGCGTATCCGTTTGTAAGCTTTGTTTTTTCTATTACTTAAGCTAGAAAGCCTTTTATTAAACCAAGGAGGCTTTGAGTTTTTATTAATTTTTACCTTTGGTACATTCATATCAATAGTACTTATAGGTTCCATCAATATGCATATAGATGTAGATACATTTTACTCTCCTAACTTACATAATTAAAATCCATAACTTAGATTTAAACATACATTTGTAGTTAGGTACCTATGTAACTATTCCTTGAATCATCCATTCGATAATTCTTTATACTAAGAATCAAGGTAATCTTACCCACATAGGCTTTAAACATGCATAGGATAACTACACCTTAGACCTAACTAACTAAACCTCAATGGTTAGCTACATTAAAATTGTTAGCTAAGAGCAAGTTCGTACGATCCAGTCGTGCATTTTATTTTCTTGTACCTAGCTTTGTCAACTATTTTCGATTATCGAAGCCATCTTTTATGGATTTTTATCCGAAATCGATGGAAAACTGAAGCCGGAAATAATTAAATGGCCGTGGCGCGATAGTTGTGTGTTCGCCTATCAACCTCATTGTCACAGGTTCGATCCCTGCCGTAGTCTATGTCTTCTTATTTTTCCATTAAAAAACAATTCTAAAAATAAATGTCATACAATGAGTTGCTGGTTTACTCATTACATGCTGTTTAGGCATAGAACTAACAACATGTGATTGAGTAAAACCAGTATATCAATAAAATATGACAAAGAATAAAAAAATGAATGCGAATTATAAGGGACATCGATAAATAAGACACGGAAATTTCTCCGCATTAGTTCAGCCGCCATCCCTGGAGATAAAATCTGAGACAACAACCACCTACAATCTCCGAATATCGCGCCACACATCTTTCCTATCATTCTTTCTCTTCCTTAACCTCACCCTCACGCCCGCGCTTTAAAGGGTATTCATCCCTTGAGCGCGTGTAGATTATAAAAAAAAAACAAAAAAACACCATTTCCCAAAATCCTTAAATTGTGCGCCGCTTTACTATTCTTTGCCCAAGGATCTATCAACTAAGTATTGGAAATGATTTTTCCGATGGAATGTGTCAATCTACTGTATCTTTAGTCTTAAAGGAAGTGCTTATTGTATAGAAACATATATACATACATATGTCAAAAATGGATACATTGTATAAATATATTTCTTTGAAAAAATTGGTTTTCTAGAAGATATTGGGTGCATTGATGGGACCTACATCAAAATTTCAACTCCAAAAAAAGAAATACAAAATGCTTTTACAGCCGGCGATATCCGTATTTTTATCCACGAAATTCACGAGAGGTTCTATTTTTTTTTTTGAAACTTGTTTCGCCCTGAATTAAAAATAAATAATTAAAATCATTTTATTTATAAACAAACTTTTTTTTTTTGTAATTAAAAACAGTCACGTTTGGTTCCCGATACAATTTTTAACTTCTTCAATAGACCGCTTCGATCACAAAAATGCGGTCGACAACGAACGATCAGATTTTCGATAGTTGTCGAACGCAATCGACAACCGCAATACCGATTTCTCATTTTGTAGATGGTTGATCGCTCGTTATCGAATATCGAACGGCGATCGACAACCACAATAGGGCCCATTCATAAACGCAAACTTTTTCCATCGTTAAGCCGAAAGCTGTTATATGTATGACATTTAGCATTACAAACATTTTAATTAAAAATTTTGACTAACCAAAATTTAGACATCACAATAGACCAATTATAGGCCGCCGTTTACTTAGCAGCCTTGCAGCTATGCACGAGTTACATGCCTGACCTCCATTCCGGTCATTGCCATGAGAACAACACCTTACCTTAACTCACATGACAACATATTTGACTCATCATCATTTCCACTGCCAATCTGCCGATCATATATCAACTTGAATATTATTTTGTAATTCTTTTCTCATAATAATTTAATAATTCTTTCTCACATTATTATGCTGCCTCACAGTGTTGTTGAATAGAGAATTAATAATATAAAATTATAAATGTAACATTTTTTCAGTTGAGTTGTGAATAAACCTGGTTTGGTGCCGCAACTAAGAAATAATTTGTTTTTTTTTTTACGAATATTAATTCAGTAACCTTAACTCACGCCCCTCCTAACCAAATACATATAAAAGTGCACTGATTTTTTTTTTTTATCAAAATCGTTAGAGCCGTTTTCGAATAAATTGAGATTTACCATTTTTGCAAAAAAATGCATGGCATGTACCGTTATTTTTGGAGCTAAAGAAAGCATTTACAAAAGGAATCAAGCCAATCATCACCTACATAAAACACTTAAGTAGGTACCAAGTTTGAAGAAAATCGTTTCAGCGGTTTAGGCTGTAGGTAGGTCTACAGCCAGATGAAATTGCGGGAGCCACTTATTTAGTGTTCTCTACATGGTAATATTAAGTTTGATTAGAATCTCGATTTCGAAATTTTTTTTCAAATGCAAAACTTGCCCTATATAGTACGTATATCGCAAGTAAAATAAAATTAAGGAAATATCATCTTCTTATTGTGGGCGCTTCTATCAAAACCAAACAATGACGTACCAAAAAGCCCGCCTTAATACTACGTTTTCACCTACCACTTAATCCAGATTAAGGTGGATTAACCATAAATCCTCTTTGAAATCTTCTAATGATACGTTTTCACCTAAAGATAATCCGGTTTAAATTGAGAAGATTAAAAATTAATCTTAGTGTTTTTTTACCAGTGAAAAAAAGATTAGTTTGACGTTTTCACTATGAATTGCCATTGAATGTCAATGGAGAAATATGACATTAGAATAGGCGCGTTCTATAAAATAAGGTTTGTTTCTTTTGAGAATCTTCTACTTCGAAGAAGATTTCAATGAGATTAATTTCTAATCTTCATTTAAGGAGATTAAAATTTGTATGGGAAATCTTCAAGATTTAGAAGATTTCAAAGAGGATTTATGGTTAATCCACTTAAATCTGGAATAAGTGGTAGGTGAAAACCTAGTATAAATCTTGAAGATTTCCCATACAAATTTTAATCTCATTGAAATCTTCTTCGAAGTAGAACATTCTCAAAAAAACAAACCTTATTTCATAGAACGCGCCTATTCTAATGTCATATTTTCTCCATTGACATTCAACAAAAAAAAAAAAAAAACTGTCCAACATTATTTAATTTGTTTTTGTCTGGTATAATTTGTCGTTGCCTCCAAATTCTGTTTTTGTTTATAAATAAGTATAAAAATAAAAAATGCAATAAAGCTACAAAGACCAAAGCGGTCGGTGTAATGGAAAATGTTTTAGCTATCCTACAGTAATACTTTGAAGTTGTTATTTCCCAAATATATAAAAAAGAAAACCGTGCAAAGGCGATTACAGTATTTATGTAAATATATCTATATGCTGCAACATGTTGGGATAACAATATTTTAAAGTTATTACTCACTTTTATTTATTGAAATTAAATTTGTTCACTGCACCGAAATTATTATTCTTCTTCCCAATTATTTTGTTTTTGTCTTATTGTATTGATCTTTGAATGACAATTCATAGTGAAAACGTCAAACTAAACTTTTTTTCACTGCTGAAAACACTTGAAGATTAATTTTTAATCTTCTCAATTTAAACCGGATTATCTTAAGGTGAAAACGTAGTATAAATCAATAAACTATTGTCTTTAATTTGTTCACCTCTTCTCCATCCTTAAACACGTTTGGCTTGAATCGTTCTTCTACATTCTCTGAATTAGTGTTCTTCACAGTTTCTGAATTATTTATTGCCGTTGTACTTTTGCTTGTTTCATCTTGGTGTTTACTTCTCCTACATAATCTTTGAATTTTCGGTGAAAATCTAGTCCGGAAATTGTTTTTTTGCGTCGATTTGGAACTTAAATTTGATTCTTGAATTGACTGAAAGTTTGTTGGAATCTTATATATTACCCGAATTCCTAACTTCACTGTGGTTCTTCCTTTTAATTTTTCGTCCGCTAAATCCGCTGAAAAAGAAATAAATACAGCCTTTGGTTTTTTTTAATTTAATAAAATAAAAGAGTTTATCCATACACATATATATACGAACGTCGTAACTTGTTCCAATTGGATCTCCGCTATATTTCTTTGCAGGTAAGAGTTGAACACTGGGTGCAGCAACTGTTCCAACATCTATTTGAAATGGGTGAGCCCCAGCTCCTAGCCTATCGACCAAAGCTTGCTTGAAAAGTAAAAATTATTTTTACAGAAGTTTGATGAATATTTTGAATTCAAATCACCTGTAGAACCGTCATTTCGCCGTTGTAATTGATTCGAGGCCAAAGTTGCTTTAAAGCTACTACTACTTCATTACAAAATTTTAGTCCCATTACTTCTTCATCTTCTCTGCCGTAACTGTGATGAAAAAATTTAAATACATAAGTTTAGCCCAATGGAATGTTTAAATTAAAAATGATACCGAAAAGTTAGAGTGAGTTGTCCGTAAATCTTCTGACTGCATAGAAACTTCGGGTCAACAACAAAAACTCCCCTCAAAGGCTCAACAACTCCATCTGCTAATACTAAGTCTCTACTACCCATATAAAGGGTAAGAACTGAGTTAGACGATATTTTCTTATAAACTCTAGAAAAAACAAAAGTAAAAAAATCATTAGTCATATGAACATAAATTTTACGGCATATAAAAGGCTCGGCTCGTAAGTGGGGCATTCATGCAAAAAATATGAGACCCTTGAAGACTGCTATAAGTGCGCTCATTGAGCAATATTTCAAATGCAGATTTTATTTAATTGTATAAAACAATAAAATACAAGTATATTCCTTCATTGAAGTTTACCCAGGGTCGACTCAGTTTTTTTGACAGCCCCAAGAGATGTCAAAAAAATAACCTAGGTTTTTCGGTTCGTAAAAAACACAAGAGGCCCATCTAATGATTAAAACTTAAAATATGTTTAAATTTAATTTCTTAGTGATTTTGTTTTGGCTCTATGCACAATTCACAACTTCAAAGATATCTATTTTCTATTTCTGTGTATGAAAATAAATTTCAGAATTATTTTAAATTCCATTTTAATCCAATGCACGACTGTATCGCATGTACTTGCTCAAAATAAGTGTGTTCCTGTACTTTGTGTACAAAAATGTGAAGACTCTATCATTTTGGCAAAAGTGGGGGTTAAAATCTCTCAGAGCGCAACAAATTTGCACAAAAGTAGGGGACGCTTTGAACAACAATTTTTGCCACTTTTAAATGTCAACATAAAAGTGTATTTTTCTTAAAATGACCAATTTGATATCATAAATTTCAATTTATTGCACGGATAAGCCCGACCAGACTATAAATTCCATTATTTTCAACTCTTGTAACGAACTGACAGCTCATGTGTTGTTTTTTTTCTTTTTTCATTCATTTGACATTTTCATAATTTTGTCTAAATAATTTTCTTGTACTAAAATTCGCAGCCTGTGGAAATATTGTACATTCTTCTGTGAAAAACTACGAAAATTTGGAGTACGGGAACAGGATTTGACTGTTTTTCGTAGAAATTCGTAGGTTTTCGCATTTTTATTGAGTACGGAACGCACTTTATATTTTTTACTTAATTTTTTATATACAACATTTTTTTAATTATTTTTCTAAAAAAAATTTGGTATGACCATTTTATGAAATTTATAAAGAATGAAGAAAAAAATGTTGTTTGCTTAATAGAAGGATTTAACTTGGCAAAATTGATATATTTTATCACTGGGAAACCACATAAAAATTGCACTAGTGTAGAAGCTGACATAATAAATTATAAGTAGTTGTTTGGTTATTTGGCAACACCGTGGTTGACAATTCAAAACTGAAGTACCAACTTGTACAAGTTAAAATGCTAACCCTGGTGGTGAGATATGTAATTAAATTCTGGGTCAGAAAGATTGAACTAGATAAATATCAAGATCTTGTAGTGTTGTTGTAATGCATACAAAGCTCTGATCTATATAGATCAGCTATAATCAACCTCACTGCTGATCAGTGTTGCCAATTATTAAATCTTCTTTTGTAAATTATACGATAGGAAATCTGTACACGAATTTCCCATAAATGTACCAATAATTGTTTGGATCTATGAAAACTGAATTTCCCTTCTAAAATACATTTCTGGTTATTCTTATTCTGAGACCATAAGCCAATACTCAAAAAGTTGGTTTCATTCTATTTTTATTAAACTATGACGTACTAAATAAAATTAATGAAGAGTGAGCACTGGTTGGTTCACAACAACAACGCAGAAATTCGTACATATCTTTTGTTTTGGCGTTTCCCTTTTTTGGTAAAAGGTATATAAAATAAAATGCACGACGGGATCGCACGTACTTGCTCTTGTGTTCGATATCATCGTTTCTTTATTTATTTAAATTTTAAAAATGAATTTAAAAGAAAAAATCGGTTACTCATTTTTGTAATAATGAATTTTCAAAACTAAAAAAATATTTGTTTTCTTTTTAAAAATCAAAAAAAAATATTTTCAAAAATTTTGGAATGCAGTATTAATTAGAAATCAAAGGACCTCCTAAGTAAAAAAATTTGATCGAAATCCATTCAGCCGCTTATGAGAAAGTCAAAAAACAAAAAAAAAAACGGCAGCAGGTACCTATGCCATTAATAACAAAATATGTAATAGAAAAAAATAACCAAAATGTACACTATACCTATAGTAGTGCACATGTTTTTTTTTTATCAAAATCGTTAGAGCCGTTTTCGAGATAATTAAGATGGTAGAATAAATTGTATGGTACCGTTAGTTTTGTTCCCAAGAAACCGACACAAAAATCTATTTTAGACAATCGCCTAAATTGCTTAAGCACCAAGTTTGAAAAAATCGCTTCAGCCGATTAGGCTGTTTGTTCTTGTAAAATACAGACGTGAGTTTTTAAAGTGTTTCTATTACCTAAATTCTTTGTTTCATGGGATATATATTGCTTTGTAGTACAATGTGGCGTTGAAAGCGGCGTAAAAACGCGCTCTGTTTAAACTTTGAAGATTCACGTTTGACGTCGTTTGAGAATAAAAAATTCTAGGAAGCAGTTTAAGGTCCTCATTAGGCGTTTTTCTTTTTTAGTTCAGAGCAGAGTCTGAGTTGTCAAAAAAATTGTTTGTCTTTCTTTTAAATCAGAACATGCAGAGCTCCAAATGTGTGTTTCTTTTTTCTTTCTGAACATGTGTAGATCGCACTCGACGTGCGCGAACATAATTGACTGAGCATGTTTGTAAATTGCTAAACGCACCAAATGTCATGTGTGCCAAGAAGGAAAATGCGAAGAAAAAAAATAATTAGATACATAAGTTGGCGAAACAAGTTGATCTCTGGTTGATTTCCTGTATCCGGTGTGTATCAGTGTACAAAAAAAGGATAAAGCTAGTATTAGACGGTCCTTGTAATGTGTCATTGCTGTGACACTGACGTTGCAATAAAATAGGTCCTACCACCGTCATTGCCGTGACAAAGGTAATTGTGTCATGGCTAGCTACAATGACTATCACACGAATGACACATGTATGTCATTGTTGTCCCAAAATACAATGAACGTCAAAGTGTGTCACGGTGATATTTCTGTCTTGGTGTCGCGGCAATGACATGCAAAACAATCACTATCACACGACACGTGACAACTCTCATACAACTGATCATTGGAGGTGAGTTTAATCTGTAATGACATTTATCATTTTCAGCAATGACGATCACACGGCGTTGATCAATCGAGTCATTGTGTCTTGGTTGTTAAGGAAAAGCTTTATTTTTCTAAAAAACGGCTCCAACGATTTTGATACAAAATTTTGAGAATTGGTACAAGCTATCATTTAATCAGAACAAAATTTACGGTATTTGCCCAAGAATTCAAATATATAATTATCTACCCACCTATATCCTTCACTTTCATTATTATGTATATTTGTCCATTACATACTTAGGTTCCATCTATGTAGAGAGGTACAAATTAACCTCCAAATTTACATAATTAAAATCTATTTAAATATACATTTGTACCTATGTAACTATGCATAACCGTGACAAACAATGACATAGCAGAAATTCCTGAAGTGTCACGGTTGGGACACAGTCCTTGCAGCGACGGGCAACGTGTCATTGTGTCCCATCAACAATGAAAGTGCTATCACACGGTCACGGCATTTTGTCATTGCAATGACCTAAAAGTGACGTGTCACGGTGCCTGTCATTGTTTTTGTCACGGCAATAACATGAAAAACAATGACGATCACACGACGTGACACTTTTAGGACAGACAACTACGTCATAGTGACGTCAGTGTGTCACGGCAATGACACATTACAAGGACCGTCTAATACTAGCTTAAGTATTGCTTTTTATAGTTAAAAATGAAAATTCTGATTTGTGTGGTTCAAGTGTGTTTAAAAAACATATCAGTGTTCAGAGCTCGCTCTGCTTGGAAGAAATTCAGTGCATAATCTATGTGTTCGAACTCAGTTCAGTGATCTGCTTTGAACAAAAAAGGAAAAACGCCTATTATGAATAGCGAACCGAACATTCGAGAAGTTGCCTTCAAAATTTAATTAATTATTCAAAAAATCAATGTTTTGTCTTTCATTAGATTTATTTTGTACTTGCAATTGAACAAGGATGGTTTTTTGTATGTTCCAACCATAAATAGAAGAAAATAACTAGCTACAGGTTAATACAAGTAAATTTGAAACTATTATCAACAATAAATAGAAAATGTTTCCCGGCACAACAATTCGCTAACGTTATCGCTAAATATTATTATTCGATAGTATATCACACATACATGAGTTAGATTAGCGAAGATTCGCTATTTGTAATCCCTAGATACGAGTAACCAACTTCGATTTGCCATTCAATGAGGGCATAAAATATTTTTATAAAATTGAAAACAATTTATAAACATGTTTCTTAGTGGTAATACATGTTTTTATCTTGATTTTGTTAAAAGTTTGCAAATTTCTTTGAAATAAAATGTTTTGTTCATCATTTCACCGTTAACTCGTATTTTGGGTGGAAATTTCAAATCCAATAGTACCACCAAAGCTTTTGAATAAAAGGGTGTTAAACTCCGAACGCCAAACCATAACAAATAATGACATGGCAGAAATTCCTGCCGTGTCACGGTTAGGACATAGTCCTTGAAGCGACAGGCTACGTGTCACAATGTCCCATCAATAATGAAATGGCTATCACACGGTCACGGAAAATTGTCACTGCAATGACTTAAAAGTGACGTGTCACGGTTCCTGTCGTTGTTTTTGTCACAGCAATGACTTGCAAAACAATGACGATCACACGACGTGACACTTTTAAGATAGTACGTCATAGTGACGTCAAAGTGCTCTGATGTCATTGTTTTGCATGTCATTGCCGCGACACCGAGACAGAAATATCACCGTGACCACTGTTACCACTCTGACTCACATGAGTCAAGATTTAGATTTGGCTCATTTTTTTAAGTACTCGTACTTTTATTTCATTTAGCAGAAAATATTTTAAAAAAGATTGAATAATCTAAACTACACTTCTATTTCCATTCCTTCCTTTGGATATAACATATACGAGTTTCGGATGGATGTTTTAAAATTATGCGTGTGAAGAGCCTATTTTTGGGAACATTTCTAACTTTATTATGAAATTGATGACGTTTCCTCAAATTTCTTCAGCCGCTAAAAAAAATGTTCAGATCTTAACTAAGCAAAACAAAAAAGTTTAATATAGATTTAAATTAGAAACTGTTGAAGCAATTATGTTTGCAAAGGAGTTATGTGCCTCAAACGATAAAGTTTGGACTGTGGATTAAAAACTATACTTTTGTTTATTTGTTTTCTTACTTTTGCCCCTTTCTTGAATTGTTCCTTTTTGTTTGCTTTTTTAAAAAATGTGTTCTTAAGACTTTTTAAATTAAAATAAGTAATTTTTTTTGGGATAAATGTATTTAATATATGTATGTGATTTATTTAAATTCAATTAATTTAAAAGTATTTATGGTCTATGGCATAGAAAAGATAATAATATTCACTTCAAAAAATTCCTACAAAGCTGAATTTTGGTGGAGAGCTTCATTTTTACGTCCTAAGCATTCTCTTAGAAGTACCCTAAATTTGGAGCGGGAAAAAAAATTTGAGTGGGAAAAGGGGTAAAATTCATTTCAATAGGACGTAAAAATAAAGCTCTTCACCAAAATTCAGCTTTTTCGGAATTTTTTCCAAGTAACATCATTTCTTATCTAATTTTTCTGGGCTATTGCGAATTTGATATTTTTTGTATGTTTTCAAAGTACTTATTTTAGTTATTAAAAAAAGATATTATTATAAACTTAAAAGAGATTTTTCATTGGGACTCATTTATTTTCAAAATGACTCATTTGTTCAGCCTCTGGGACTCATTAAAAATTAAAACTGTGTTAACACTGACCGTGACACACTTTGACGTTCATTGTATTTTGGGACGACAATGACAGACATGTGTCATTGGTGTGATAGTCATTTACCGCTTTCACACGCCACATCGATCTATCATGTCGACGAAGTAGTTCGTTGTTGTATGAGCATTCACACGCACATACGTCGATGTATAATTTTATGTTAAAAACAGCTTGCAAATAGAAAAGTTGGCAAATTTACTTTTAAAAAATAAATTATTAAAGTGAAAATATTTGTACGCCACATTATTTTCAAGAATTAATTAAGTAGATTGATTTAATACGAAGGAAAAATGCAAATACGATAACTTCAAATTATGAACATGAGCAGACAACAACAAAAAAACAAAAACAAAACATATACTGTGCCGGTGTACTAGTTCGATTCCCTTTACACGCCATGTGGACACACCACTTCGATATCCAGAAATCGAACTGTATCGACACAGTTTCTTTTTACACGACAAAAAAACCGTGCCGACATTATAGATCGACGAAGTAGTTCGCGGCGTGTGAAAGCGCTAATTGTAGCTAGCCAGGACACGATTACCCTTGTCACGGCAATGACGGTGGTAGGACCAATTTTGTTGTGACGTCAGAGTGTCACGGCAATGACGCATTACAAGGACCGTTTCTTTTTTTTTTTTATTATTCATTTTTATTTAATCTTAACTTATAACTATCTTAAAGCTAGACAAAAATGTTTAAAACTAGCCTAATTATCAATAACTTACAACTAATTTACTAGCCCTTTACGGGCGCTCTAAACTAATCTATATCTCTTAATACTAATGTCTTTCGACCTAAAAAACTATATGAATCCATGCTTATTATTTTATTTTTTATTTTCACCAAAAAAACTTTTTGGAAAAAAAAAAACTTAGTATCATATCATTTTTACATTTTATTTTAACTTACAAACTACTTAAAGCTAGACTAAAAATAATTTAAAACTGGATACCACTAACTAAAAATAACTTATGCTACTTACATCTACTTAAAAATTAGAACAGCCACAGCAGCTGCTTTTTCGGTTATTTTTATATTTTTTTGTATATTTTGTATACGCATGCAGACACACAGAGCCATGCAACCCACACAGCCAATATTACATACGTACATACATATTCGTATGTACGACATACACAGGCACGCACCTGCATGCACAAATGCCCCCGCAAACATACATATTTTTATAAGAAGTTTTTTTTTTTTTTAATAATACAAATTCTATATACTACTGAAATAGATCAGCCAAGTAGAAGACTTAGCACTATAATATTTGGACTTGTTGAATTATTGATTCAAAATAGCTTTTAACGGCCTTTAGTCCAACAAAAATTGGCGTTTCGTCCCGGTGATCTCACATGGACTCATCAGTTGACTAGTGAGGACCTTTGTCAATACGCAATTTTTGCCAAGTTCAATTCATCTAACATAGATTTCGTGAAGAACATCTAGTGTGAACTATATCCAACAAGACTAGAATTCCTAATCATTAAATTGGAAATTTTTGTTTTTGCCCATGGCCTGGCATTATTTATATAAGAAGTTTTTTTTTTTTTTTTAATAATACAAATTCTATATACTACTGAAATAGATCAGCCAAGTAGAAGACTTAGCACTATAATATTTGGACTTGTTGAATTATTGATTCAAAATAGCTTTTAACGGCCTTTAGTCCAACAAAAATTGGCGTTTCGTCCCGGTGATCTCACATGGACTCATCAGTTGACTAGTGAGGACCTTTGTCAATACGCAATTTTTGCCAAGTTCAATTCATCTAACATAGATTTCGTGAAGAACATCTAGTGTGAACTATATCCAACAAGACTAGAATTCCTAATCATTAAATTGGAAATTTTTGTTTTTGCCCATGGCCTGGCATTATTTATATAAGAAGTTTTTTTTTTTTTTTTAATAATACAAATTCTATATACTACTGAAATAGATCAGCCAAGTAGAAGACTTAGCACTATAATATTTGGACTTGTTGAATTATTGATTCAAAATAGCTTTTAACGGCCTTTAGTCCAACAAAAATTGGCGTTTCGTCCCGGTGATCTCACATGGACTCATCATATATTTTTAAATTTTTTTTGGTGCCACCCCGACTGTTCCCTATACCTAATTGCCCTAAATCTACGTAAGTCGGTCAAGATATACCATCTTCATCGACTTTAAATATTATGATGCTGTTCAGAGAGCCACCAGAACTGGTTCTACTGTTTCGCCCTATCCCTCCGATCCCGATCGGACACAGTCCTACTGAACCGAAGGCGCTCTTCTCCACCTTGAGCGATGACGTCTCGACCATACAGGAGTCGCCTATCTACAGTTTTCCGGCTGACGTGGTAGATGAGCGGAACCGCCATTCCATCCTGTATCAGCCCTCGACTGTCTAAAAATAGGAATACCTCCGGAGGGATGTAGCCACTTAACCGCGCACTCTCAAAATATTCATTATTGGGATAGAAAGCCCCAAAAATTAAGATGTTGGTTGAAGATATCGCTCTTGCAGTGTGACCCCGAATCAGCTTAAACAAAAAATTATCTATTTTGTTTATGTTGGCTCCGTTGTATAGAACCTGGTTGGAATAATATCTTGTGTACTCCGACTCTGGTGTTCTGTGTATTCCAAGGCAACGTCTAAGACATTGCCTCTCAAACACCCGAATCTTTTCCATTTGAGATGGGGCAACGTTGAACCACACCGGGCATCCGTAGGCAATCATCGGCCTGATGAGGGCCATGTAACAAATCACCTTCACCCTGCTGTCAAGACGGCTGCTATAAAACAGTCGTTTTGTCAAGGCAAAGGCTCCCCTAGCCTTGGCCAAGGCAGCACCTATATGTCTGGTCGAAATACAGGTACTGATCCAACCAGATGCAAAGGTACTTTACTACACTTTTACTCGCCGGTGGATGTCCATGTGGCCCTACGATCACCAGCTTGCGCCAGTTCTTTCTCATATCCCTTGAGGCGCTAGACAACGTAGTCCTAAACAGAATTGTTTCTGATTTCTGGAAGTTGATTTTCAACTTCCAGTCATCATAATATCGCTGAATCTTGTCGAAGTTACTCTGCAGAAGAATTTTGATGACCTCAACTGTATTAGCTGTTCTGTACGCAATTAGATCGTCGGCGTACGCAATTGCCTGAGTTAGACTACCTATCAGATCGCTGGTGTAAATGCTGAATAGAATCGGCGAGTTAACCGCTCCCTGCTGAAGACCATTGTTAATATTAAAAATTGCGGTAGAAGTTACATTGCCACTCTTGACAACAAACTTTCAACCATTTAGCATGTCATAAAGCATATACAATAGAGGTTAACTTATACCTAGTCTGGTTAGCTTTAGATAGAGACCTTCTAACCATACGGTGTCGATGGCCTTCTCCAAATCAACCAGACAGGCACCCGTACACTGCTTTTTAGTTTTGTTCCATTGGATATCAGTAACTAGTTTACACGCGGCATGAATTGTGTCATGTCCCGCCTTAAAACCGAACTGATTATCCGGGATGATATTTTTGTCCTCCACCCACTTGAACTGGGCTCTTTTAATAACCTTTTCAAATACTTTGCTGATACTCGGAAGAAGACTTATCGACCGGAGATTCGCCGGAATGGAGTTGTCCTTTCCCTTTTTTGGGAGAGGGTGCACCACAGCTGTATTCCACCGCACTGGATAATATGCATTATTCAGCGCGTTGTTAAACAGTGTGGTATAAATGTCAACTGCTTCTTGAGGCAAATGTCGTAGTACAACGTTGGATATACCATCGACTCATGCTGACTTCTTTTTCTTTAATGAATCGAAGATGAGCTGGAGCTCATTCTTTGAAATTAACAGGGGACTGGGCCCATTTCGGTCGGCGATTATGGCGTTTGCCAAATCTTCATCATTAAACCCTGTAAAACCAAGGTTCTCAGATCGCCATTCGGTTATATCGTTCCGGAGCCATAAGTGATGAAGCAGAGCTCTGTTCTCCAGGTCATGATTCGGGTGAATGCTAGCATTCACCTTGTACACTTGCTGGAAAGCAGCCCCCACAGCCTCCACTCTCTCCTGCGGATCATCGATTATATAGAGGTCATCGTCCAATACGGCATCCTCTGGGTCTATGCCTGCTGTCAGAAGTACGTCTCTGTTCTCTGTCGTCCTCTGGAGCTTAAGACACGGAAGATCGTTTTGATCCTTTCTTCTAAAAATCTTATTAATTTTTTGGGAACATACTTGGGTCGCTAGAGTTAACGGCACGAATTTTATTGTCCCAGAACAAATTAATAGACAACCTATAATTTTCTTTGATCAATTGGTTGATGTTTTTGATGGACGACTTCAGTGTCCTAATCTCCTTAATTACAAGGACCGTCTAATACTAGCTTCACATGGGAATACAACAACACCAACCTATCCGGATAGTTTTAGATCTGTTACTGAATGAAGCCAATGACACTTGCTTAAGTATTGAAGATGTTCTGATAACTGATATGCAGACAAAGGAAATGGCCTCGTTCGGTGGCGCAACCTAGACGATCCGGATTGCTTGGTGTTGTTGTAACGCCTAAGGAAAAAACGGCTGATGAACTAAACATATGTTGTCAAACACAAATCTCAAGCTACCCAAAAATTATTGGATTCGTTGAGATTCGTTTGGAAATGTGAGGGACAGCTGATTCAAAACTTCAGATGTGTATGCAATACAACTGACATAACGAGAAAGCTACCCGAATCGTTCGAAAATAAATCCGCTACAAAGGTATCTTGGATAGCCTATCGGCCGCGCACCGAACGAGGCCAATGTTCAGTACCAAATTGTGGTAAAGGTGCACTTACATATTATGTATGTACAGTATTCGTACAAATTCAAAGAAACACGGTTAACGGTAGGTATTAAAAAATCACTTCGTAATGACGTTAGGTTATATTCTAATGAAAAAAGAAACACAGATTTTCTCCAAAAAAACAAAAAGAAAAACATTAGATATTTCGTATTTTCACAAGATGTTTTAATAAAACTTCTACCTATACGTACATAATGTATGAATGTATGTATTCCTATGGCTTACAATCAATAACACCATAGCACGTATTGTGTATCAAGTGATTGGTATCATAAATCAAAGGGAGCAAAAAATATACACGTGGCGTGGCATGCATTCTTATTTCATTTAAATAAACATGAATAATAATATCTAAAGTTGTCTGAAGAATACGCTTCTACATACCAAAAGTGAACCCTACTCAGAATATCTTTATTAACATCAACAGCAAATTACCATAATACCTACGAGATATTGAGTTGATAAAAAATATTATTTCACATGATTTTCAAAATTAATTTACATAATTTGATGAGCTTCCGAAATCATGTCTTTGGAATTAAGTGGCCAATGTTCTATTTAATTATTTATAAAAATTGTAAATACATTATGTACATACACAACATTATGTAAAATTTTGTTGATGTAAGATTAAGCATGATGATTTTGGTTCCTTTTTATAGTCCTGCGAATTATTTGAGGGAATAATGATTGCCAAGTACACAATCATTCCGATTAATGAATTTCGGAATTAATATTATTCCTCACTATGGAAAAAGATGAACGCAGTTGAATGTTCGTGTTTTGTTTTTGTTAATTTTAGGCGAATAGTTTAGAAGCTGTAAATATAACAAAATCACCGTTACCGAACATACCAAAACTTTGTTTAAACTGAAAAACAAAATGGTTTTAAATATACATACATACAATTATGTAGGTGTGTTTTAAAGCTTAAGTCCCCTTTCGACCATAACTGATCTGAAAAATTAGTTCAAATATTAGTTGAAGCATTTATTTTAAATCATAAATTCTACATTAAGGCGCTAGTTATAGCTTTCAGGCGAAAGATTTATTCGACAACTGATTTTCAACTTCCAGTCATCACAATATCGCTAAATCTTGTCGAAGTCACTCTGCAAAAGAATTTTGATGACCTCAACTGTATTAGCTGTTCTGTACGCAATTAGATCGTCGGTGTACCCAATTGCCTACCTATCAGATCGCTGGTGTAAATGCTGAATAGAATCGGCGAGTTAACCGCTCCCTGTTGAAGACCATTATTAATATTAAAAATTGCGGTAGAAGTTACATTGTCACTCTTGACAAAAAACTTTCTACCATTTAGCATGTCATAAAGCATATACAATAGAGGTTTACTTATACCTATTCTGGAAAGCTTTAGATAAAGACCTTCTAGCCATACGGTGTCGAAGGCCTTTTCCAAATCAACAAGGCAGGCACCCGTACACTGCTTTTTAGTTTTGTTCCATTGGATATCAGAAACCAGTTTAGACGCGGCATGAATTGTGTCATGTCCCTCCTTAAAACCGAACTGATTATCCGAGATAATATTTTTGTCCTCCGCCCATTTGAACAGGGCTCTATTAATAACCTTTTCAAATACTTTGCTGATATACTCGGAAGAAGACTTATCGACCGGAGATTCGCCGGATTGGAGTTGTCCTTTCTCTTTTTTGGGAGAGGGTGCACCACAGCTGCCTTCCACCGCACTGGATAATATGCATGTGCTCTAACACTGATGATGTACGATTTTGATTAACAATACATATCCACAAAAGAATTTGGTTGTGTAGATGTCCTATCTCGTCTTATTGAATCCCAATCAAAAGCAGAAGAAGAATATGTAGTATCATGTACAGTCTTAGAAAACGAAATGCCCAGTGACGTGCAAAATGATTCAACAATCAACTTCCAAAAGCAAAATTCTCCAGACGGTCATCAGGTGTATGAGATCCAAATGGCCAGGCAAGACATCAATTCCTGCAGAATGCAAGTAATTTTTTGATCGAAGAGACGCACTTCCAGTGGTCGACGATTGTCTTCTTTTTAATGACAGAATCATCATTCCATCGTGTTTTCATAAACGAGTTTTGAAGAAGCTTCATCGTGGCCATCCAGGAATCGAAAGGATGAAAGCAGTAGCAAGAAGATATGTGTATTGGCCCAACATTGATGATGACATTACAGGATATGTCCGACAATGTCAACGCTGTGCAACTGCTGCAAAATTACCAATCAAGACAACTTTATCATCATGGCCAAGACCCCTAACACCAATGGAACGAGTACACATAGACATAGCAGGTCCATGTGATGACAAATACTTTTTTATCATAGTGGACGCATTCTCAAAATGGCCTGAGATTTTCCCAGTTCAAAACTACAAACATCACCGTTAGCTTGTTGAGCCGGTGAAGTAATAGAAGATTCAATTGAACCACAAAATCTACCAATTTCAAGTTCCAGCCCAAATAATCTAGTAGTAAAACTGTCCCTAGAGTTCCGGAACCCGGTGTAAGACAAAGTGGAAGGGTTGTTCGTTCTCCAGCTTGGTTTAAAGACTTCAGTATATTTTAAATAAAAGGCTCTACGTAAACGGCCTTGGCCTCGATGAAAGCATCGCTTCCCATAGATCAGCGAAATCAAGCATCGTTGAGCGTGGTTAGTACTTCGATGGGGGACCTTCGGAAACCAACCACGTGCTGTTGACATGTGTTTCTTCTGTTGTGTGTTCTTCCTATCTCTGTCTCTCTTTGTTGTATTAATGTATGTAAAAGTTTAAGCCAATGGTCTAGTTGCCAGTGCTTCAGTGTCTCTACTTCGTAAATTTATCTGCGGAGTAGTATAAAATGTAATGTAATGTTTTAGCTTTCATTGAAACTCAACATTGAAAACTTTGTCTATCAATTCTGAGGCACTTAAACATATAAAACTGATGTCGCTTTATTACCAAAATGAAGTTAATACGATATATAATTTTTTTGTCAAAAAAATATTGTATTTGCTCTACCACTTTCTTTTATAATCACTTTTGATTTCTCAATGATGAAAAGCGTTTTCAATGAACAGCTGACATTTTGTTCCCAAAAGCGGAACACAATCGTTCCAATGATGTGTGTTTTTCTTAGGTTTGTTCGTTGAGCCCTGAAGTCGCCCTGGGGTCGCCCCAAAGCGTTGTTTGAAAAACCTAAAGTCACCCTGATAAACAAATTCTGTGTTTTTTGAAACCTAGTTTCGCCCTTTACTCGCCCTGAAGTAGAACTAGGTTTTTAGCTGGGAAAGTTGAGGTAAATGAATAAACGCCAAAGTCACATGAGATCTGATTTGATTTGTTATTTTTAAAATGGAAATAAAGGAATACTCAAATTCATTTTCAGACACAGACATGCAAAATGGAAACCTTTGAAGTTGTGGATTATTGTGCATAGGGCCAAAAAAAATGTGCTAAAATGATAAATTTAACATATTTCAAGTTTTAATTATTAAATGACATAACTTGATTTTCTGCAACATAAAATTAATGTCCCTCGGGTGTTTTTTGAGAACCGAAAACTCCAGGTTTTCTTGGCAGCTCTTGGTTGTCAAAAAACCTGGGTAAAGTTCAACGAACGAATCTCTTATTTTCCTGTTCTCAAACGTCAGTTTTTCTTTCAATGATCAAATCTAACCTCATGATAGCTATAACTGACTTGCCAAAAAAATTCACTGATGTGTTTGAATGATGAATTTCAATGAAAGCTATAACTGGTGCCTAAATGCCAGTTATAGGATAGTTATCAGGAGAACGCATCAGGAAAATTTGAAACAATTTGAAATTGAATATTTTTTCCTGATGGTCGCTTATAGCAAACAGGAAAATTATGTCAAGCCTCACTACCAGTCTGCACCAAGTTTTCCTGATTGAAACACACACGAAAAAATGTTTCGTCCACATTTCTATCAGTGGAACGAGAGAAATCTGAACCGAAATCATTGGAATGATTTGTTCCACTGTGTGTCAAATGGCAAGCAGCTGGGAGAAACGCTTACTTTGAGCGCGTCTTGCAGCCACAAAGCCGCCAGTAAAACGTCTTGGACCACTATTTGCAATCAGGGAGCTCAACTCTACATTTTGAAGTTATGGTAAAATTGTTATCACAATTATCTAGACTTTGGAAAAAAAGGCATACTTGATGCACTATTGCTCCCACTTGAAAATACAAGACGCCCATATTTGTAAATAACTACTTAAGTCAACAAAAAAATATTTTTTTTGTTTCTGTGTTCAAATGGCGATTTTCTCTATCTTTGTATTGAAAAATATGGTACATTAGTGTTTTTTTTCAAAGTGTGTTTCAATACCTTTTAGAATGATAAATAAATATTACGTGTTGTCAACCACGATTATAAGGTTTAATTCTTCTCTTTAGTAAGAGCGCAATGAGGGGTGAGAGAATAATGAAGTTTTACGCATCACGTGGTCTCAAAACAAAGCTGAAAATCACATTTCAGCGATTCATCTTAACGGTACATTAAAACTGGCCTCTAGAATATATTGGCGGCGAATTTATTAAATCAAAAAAATACAAAATTAGCTTTAAGTACTAATTTAAAGCTTTGTGAAGCTTATGAAGCTCTGCTTAAGCTTCTTATTGGAAGCTAAGATAAATCCTGGGATCCAGTGCTGCCGTTTCTACTGTTACGACAGTAGACTACTCTTTTTTCGCTCCAAGAACTTCAAATCTACTGTCTCCTGTTTCCACGACATTTTTTCCACAATTCTCCTGTTTTTTTCCGATTTGTCTTATTATTACAATTATAGGCTTCTCAGAAAAACATTTTGTTACTTCCAAAAGTTTATGTCAATTCTTAAAACATTATGCGTCGTCTTTAACTCGAAGAAACAATGTTGCTATAGAACATACCTGTTCAAGTTCTTCCCCGAGTTCATCCCTATTTTGAAGTCTGTGTGACAGTTTGAAAATTATTGCAGTTCACAGCTGATTTAGAATTTGGACTTAAAAAAATATATAAAATTATTTTTAGTCTGATTAGACCAAATCGAGGTCTTCGAATTTTTTTTTCATTTTACCCCTTGTTAAGGTTGGAGAATCGAACGTTCGAATTTTTGGAAAACTTAACGTTATTCAATTCAGAAGAAAACTTGGTACAAAAATCAGTTATATTTGATTTTAAGTGATTTCCAATAATACGATTGAGAGGGCTTTGGAAGGTTTACTAAGAAATTTGAGTTCAATTAAACTTTCGATTCGCTCGCCATAATAAGTCGGTTTATGTAAACTATCTAGTCATTGAACAGGAAATCTCCTTATTTTCCAAAATCTTCAGACGGCAGCACTGGTGGGCTCCTCATTTTTCATGTAATTGCTGCAAAGTTATTCTCGAAGGTAAGGAACGGAATCCAATATTGTTTACATTACATACACAACAGGACACACACAAAATATTCATTTTTAAATATTTACATGTATTCTTTATTAAGTTTAAACTATATATAGATAAGAAATAGTTGTTTGAAATAATTTTAAATTTTTTTTTATTTTAACATACCATTAAATTAAAACAAAAAATAGGATTTCCCATAAAACCAAAATATCAAACTTCTAGCTATAAAAGCAAACTTTTACAGGTAAAACTTTTTTATAATTAGTAAGTTATATGGGAGGAACAAGAAAATCATATCAGGAACCCAGAAACAAAAATAGTGTTAACCTGTGTATACTAATTACTTTTACGATTTGCATTTGGAAAAAAAATCGAACTCGAGATTTTAATCAAAGTTGACATTACATGATAGACAACTTTTTGGTGGGTCCCGCAATTCCGTCTGTACTGTCTGTCTGTCTGTCTGTCTGTACAACTCTCTACAGCCTAAGCGGCTGAAGCGACTTTCTTCAAACTTGGTATTTAAGTGTTTTTGGTGATTGTCCAAAATAAATTTTTGAATTGTTGTTTTAGTAGCCCCAAAAATAACGGTACTTGCCATACAAATTTTTCTACTATCTTAATTATCTCGAAAATGGCTCTTACGATTTTGATAAAAATTGGTGTGTGTACTACTTTGGGTATGGTATACATTTTGAGAAAAAAATTTTTTTTTAATATTTTGTTATTAACGGTACCTGCCATACAACCATTTTTACTTTCTCATAAACGGCTCAACGGATTTCGATAAAAAAATGTATACAGGAGCTCCTTCAAATTTTAAATAATAAATAAATAATAAATTTTCGAAAAATATTTTTTTGGATTTTTGAAAAAAAAAATTCTTTTTTGAAAATTCAATATTTCGAAAATGAGTGTACGATTTTTCTGAAATTTTGTTTTTGAATTTATATTATTAAATATTTAAAATGTTCATACCAATTTTTTTTTAGAAAAAAATTAAGAATTTTTTTATATAAAAAAATGAGTGAAAAACGACTTTAAAAATACGTACAAATATTTTTCTATTAAGAATATTTTGCATATAATGTAATCGGACATGAGACATTATGAGCAATTACGTACGATCCAGTCGTGTATTTTATTTGTTATCAATCACACCCAAAAATTACTGTGGGCTCCTACGCTTAGTCCACCTTTAGTCCATTAACTTACAAAACCATTGAATAAGAGTTAGACCACGGACTAAAATTTCGTATTAATAAAAAATCGAATACAATCTACTACAAATATGTATGAACTCTACCTCTTTTTATTCTATGTCCCTGTAAATTGTGTTCTTAAATGTCAATTCTTAGTCCATCACTAGACCACCGTCTTCGATGGTCTAGCGTAGAACTAAGTTGTTAAACGTCAAATACCAGAAATTGTGTTTTATTAATAGTATTTCGCACTTAGTCCACGGAATAAGTCCTAAACCTTCTCTAGTCCATGCTTATTAATGTGGGTGTTAGTCTATAGGGGCTCTGAAAAAATGGGTTTATGTAAGTTGAGGCGATACCTTAAATTTTTAATTTGTTTGACTGGGATTTTCCAATTGATAGCGATAAATTAAAAAAGTCATTTTGGCATCTTAACAACAAAACAAACATTTTTTTGTCTCTCGACTACTTTTATCGATTCGAAAGTTAAAGAACATGGGCCCAGCGATGTCATAATTCGCAGAGTCAACGCAACTTTAATCAAGAAAGCATAGGTCGTTGCCCTTGTCGGCATTGACCTAATTTTCAATTCCGCTACCCTATAACTCCCGTTTGTTGCTTTTGTGTTGTATTCGGCCATCGGCCGCCAAGAAATATGCAGCCTGATGGTCTGCTGGGTAAACGTTGCTGTAGGTACAGCTAATTTTGTTGATGCTATGTTGGTCCACGGTTCACCTTGAACGATTGTCATATAGGAATGATAACTTACAAAAAAGAAGTGGGTTGAGCGTCCGGTCGGGTCGGTCGGTGTGGGGCCACTTGACATATTGTGAAATCTTTAATAAAAACATACATAAAATAGATTTCAAATGTAAACAATAAATTTTAAAAAGCTAGACAAAAAAATCGGGCTTGTGTGAAGTGTTTTTGCAATTGGGTCCACGGAGTGCAAAAAGCGCGACGCTTAAGGGGGGGGGGGGGGCATGCTGCACAGTATAAGATTTTGGGTTATAATATGCAAATATGCAAATTTTTGTTGGACTTTTTGAAAAGAAATCTTCAAATCCAAAAAAAAACAATTTGCATACACCCAAACTTGTACCCTACCCAAATCCTATATTGGGCCAAGAAGGGGTTTGCAATGGGGACCATGCCCCCCCTTACGCGCTGAGCTTTTTGTACGCCGTGAACCTCATTGCGAAAAACACTTCACACAAGCCCGAATTTCTGGCGTTTATTCCATTTCCTAAAATGAAAAAAAAACGCCAGAATTTTTTTTGTAAAAAAGGCCAGAAATTTAGGAAAAAAATATCAGAAAACGTTGGCTTTTTTTCCCTAGGAAAATGGCTAGAATTTTGTATGAAAAAATTTCTGGCGTTTTTCCAAAAGAAATTCTGGCATAATTTCTGGGACCCAACATTGGCGCAAAGTTAAAGTCAGATAAAATGTAGGTAATACTTCAAAATTGTCTTAGGTGATACTAAAATCGAAATTAATGGCGCATACTTTTAGCAGATTTCGTTCGATCTTCGATGTAAATTTACTTTTAGTATGATTAGGAATAAAAGACGATTTTACAAATTCAAAACGATTTAATAATCGAACTATTCCTTAAAGTTAAAATTACCACATGTTTATTGTATCTTTTTAGCATCAGACTAATTCCATATGACACTTTGACGTTCACAAGCGCCCGAAAATTATATTCGTTTAGTTTTTTGCACAGTTAAAGCGCTCTTTTCTGGTGTTTGTCAAGAAAATAGGTTTAGTGTAGTGCTAGTTAAAACACCCGTAAGACCTTAATAGACTAGTTAAAAGGTGCTTTAAAATTAGGAATATTTTATTAAAGTAATTTAATATTAGGAAACTGTTATATGGTATTATGCCAAAACCTTAACACCAGGTTGTTTAACATTTTGCGCCAGCATTTTTACAATTATAGTCAAAATAAAATCCCCTTTATCCTGCTCGTCTCGTTATAAATTAAGACCGACAAAAGTACCCTTTTTCTGTATACAGAAAAATTCGAATTCGAGATTTTAAAAAAACTTGACATACGATGATAAAGCACAACACAAAAGTATATCCCGCAATTCCGCCTGGCTGTCTTTTATATGTCGATCTACAGCCTAAGCGGCTTCAAAGATTTGCTGCATACTTTGTACTTAAGCGCTTTAGGTGATTGTCTAAAATAATTTTTTTATCTAAATTATCCCGAAAACGGATCTAAGGATTTTTATAAACAAAAATGTGTGCCATTGTCAACGAAAGCCTCTAATGAAAGCATCGCTTCCCATCGATCAGCGAAATCAAGCATCGTTGCTCGTGGTTAGCACTCCGATGGGGGCCGTCTGAAACCAACTAAGTTTTGTTGACATGTGTTTCTTCTGTTGCTTGTTTTTTCTTTTTATGTCTATCGTTGTTGTACTAATGTATGTAATAATGTTTAAAGCCAATGGTCTCGTTACCAATGCGTTTGTGTTTCTTCATATATTTATTTATGGAGTAGTATATGTAATGTAAATTAAAATTTGTGCACTACCATAGGTATTGATATAGTCAACATTTTGTTCCGAAATTTTTTTTTACATATTTTGTTATTAACGATATCTGCAATACAAATTTTTGGCACGAGTACGATAACTATGGCGCCAAGATATAATAACGGTTTTTGGTAGAGGGGCTTAATACAAGCATTTTTTACTATGGGAGGGGGGTCTATCTCCCCTCGTTTAGGCGGGAGGGGCAATTTTATAAAAATTTACTTAAAATTTTTAAAAAAATATTAAAAAAGAACGGCAACACTTACAGTTATAAATTATACTTTTTTAAAAAGTCAGGACTCTACAATTTATAATAAATTTTAAGTAAAGTTGTTTCAGTCAATAGTTTTTGAAATAATTGACTTCAAACTCAAAATTTATGAAAAAAAGTTAAAAAAATCACTTTGAGTATTATTTTTCTCATGATTATAAATACCAATAAAGAAGTAATTGATGTAGTTAACTGTTCCAATTATTTCTTGATCAAACACTGAAAACTATTCGTCTCTATGTTTTCTAGTTTTTGCGAAAATTGAAAAACAAAAAAAAATAATTTTGTATCAGATGGGTGCATGTAAAGTTTCTTTTGCATTTAAAGAATCTGGATTAAAAAAAATAATTGATACTATATACATAAACGTATTTACATATGTCATGTCCATTTCAATCTCTTTTTTCTAAATATACGGTTAGATACTTGGCCAAAACTTTAACATTTAATATATTTGAGCATTGACGAACTTAACGAACTCCACAGTGACACTAGTACGGACGATGAATTCATTGACGAGACTTACATACCTTCAACACATTGAAAATTGACGTGACTATTTTTTACTAACTCCTGACTTACTTAAAAACTAACTGACTGGGACGCGGAATGCATTACAATTCTACCTCCTCGTGGTGCATTCTGGGTTATGCTAAATGAATTGCTTTACTTGAGTCACAAAGATGAACTTATCATTAAAATTGATCCTGAAAGTAAATACCAAAAAAAACTCTTTAAAAAGTAGTTTTAAAAACCCCATAAACCAAAAAAACAAAACTAAAGCAAAAATATTTTACTCAGAGAAGGAAATCTTGTTAGAAATAGGAGCTTTGTGCGTATAGAAAAAAGAAACACTTAATAACCGCATTAACTGTAATAAAATCACAAAGGTATATATGAAATTTACGATGCAAACAGTGAGATGCCTAAGGGGGGGCATGCTGCCCCCCTGCAACCCCCCTGCTTGGGCTCACTATAGGCTTTGGGGAGGGTGAAAATTTTATTATATGCAAAGTTTCTTTAAAATTAAAGAATCTTTTGGGTTTTTAGAACAAGTATAGTTTTACTATTTTTCAATTACATATATTAAAAACTAGAAGACATAAAAAGAAGTAGTTTTCTGTGTTTAATAAAAAAATAATTGGAGCAGTTAACTACATCAATTATTTTTTTATCGATATCCATAATCATGAGAAAAATAATATTCAAAGTGATTTTTGTAACTTTTTTTTCATAAATTTTGACTTTGAAGTCAATTATTTAAAAAAATATTGACTAAAACAACTTTATTTAAAATTAATTATAAATTGTAGAGTTCTGACTTTTGAAAAAGGTATAATTTATAACTGTAAGTGTTGCCGTTCTTTTTTAATATTTTTTTAAAGATTTTAAGTAAATTTTTATAAAATTGCCCCTCCCGCCTAAACGAGGGGAGATAGACCCCCCCCTACCATAGTAAAAAATGCTTGTATTAAGCCCCTCTACCAAAAACCGTTATTATATCTTGGCGCCAAAGTTATCGTACTCTCCCCAAATTTTTTTTTTTGATTTTCGACTTTCTCATAAACGGCTCGACGGATTTCGATCAAAATTTTTGTTAGGAGATTCTTCAAATTATTGTTTTTTTTTTAATTATTAGTCTTAGTTGGTAGTGTAAGTATTAACACTAATCTATAATGACTATCCCTCAGTGGGAAAGCAATTCCTTTATCTTTTGTAATTTTCTATTATTTAATCCAAACGATTTATAAAATTAGCTTTATTTTGGCTCTTTTTATCGAATCGCCTAAACGAATGAAATAATTTACAAAATATAACAGTAAATTCAAAATGGGGTGTAAATGCATACTTACTTTGCGTTAGCAATTTGGTCCATTTTACTGACATCCCAATTTCCTCAATCAATTCGTTCGAGATTCTAAAGAAGTCCTTAACTGGAAATGAATATGAAAACTCGATGAGACAAAATAGCTTAGCGCCATCAGTTGTTCAAATATTTGATGAGTGTTTCAGCATTTCTAACTCACCGATTTCGGCGGATTACCTGCGGACTAACCATGGGTCAAGCATGCATTTGTCTTTTATCACATACGTGAATTTGAACCATCGTTGAACCACAGTTAATCCATCGAAATCGAGAGTCAAAATTGGTGAACTACTGATAAAATATTTAAACCACGTTTGTACAACGTAATGGTACGTTTTCACTATATTAACAAATTCGATTGATTTTGGTGCAGATACCTTTTGCGTGTGATTAACTGTCTCAGTCCGAGTGACCATTTCCTTGCAACCAATTCATAGGTAGATATGTAACGTAGGCACCTATGTATAAATCTGTGTATGTATATGCCTTGTATGTGCTTTGGTTGATTGAGTGATGAATCAGTATTTTTAGTAGGTAGGATCCTGGGTTTGCATTTTTCATATCAAGCTATTAATAACATCAGGATCTATTAGTATTCCTGTCTTTCAGTGCTATGTGTATCAATATCCTTTACGCATTTGTTGCTTTTGGCATTCTAGTTAATACTGAAACAATATATTCAAATTGTTAATATCTATAAGTAGATTGAAATAAAGATTTTTTGTTAGAATATTCAACAATGATTTGATTATTAAGATTCGTACCTATAATTATTACATATTACAAGATACAAATTTCACAAAAGATGCCATCGCTCTCTAAGGCCATGTTCCAATTGAAATAAATAATAAATTAGCCGAGGACAAATTTTTGACATTATTGGTGAAAAATATAAATTTTCAACTGTTAAAAATGTATCCTGCTCTGGAAGGTTTGTTTCTTTGGCTTTGTGAATGTTTTCGTTTTCTGCTAAAAAAAAAACTAAACTGAATACAAATACTTATAAAAAAATCAAAATTAGAAATACAACATTGTATACATATAAATAAATAATCTATATTTAGGTATATAAAAATGAATCCCTATTTCCCTTGGTCACGCCATCACTCGTGAACGCCTGGACCGATTTCGCTAATTCTTTCTTTCTGCGTTGTGCACTCAACAATTCGGTGAAAAAGACCAATAATTGTGGAACAACTCGAAAGGTTTTTTAATTGGTTGCATTATTCACGACCGCTTTGGACTGCATGCCGTCTAATAATCACAAAATTGCCATCAAAGCTGGTAGACGCCTTCAGGACAACACGCGAGACGTCGACGGCCAACAATTGACTAAGTCGCTATTGTCGTCGTGGGTGAAAATTTAGAAAACCGAGATATTGTTTTACATTGGCGTAGCAATCAATTGCAGCGTGTGTCTGAAACACATCGATCATAAGATGCGTTACAATATTCTATCTTACGAGTATCTTATCAAGGTGAAGATGGATATTATTTTTCAATGAAGTAAATAAATCCAGTTAAAGGTTCCGAAACTAAGAAACAAGTTAGTTCAATGAATTATTATTCCTACAGACTGATAGAGTTTTTAAACTCGCTGGAATTGCCTGGATTACCACCTCATAATCTGCAATTAAAAATCGGAGCGGTAATCATTATGTTGCGCAATATAAACCAGCCACTTCCTTGTAATGGCACCCGAATTGTGGTGAAGAAATTAATGAACAATGTCATCGAAACCACAATTTTGAAAGGGAAGTACAAAGGCGAAGACATTTTGATTCCACGGATTCCTTTGAACGACATGCCATTCGACTTTAAGCGTTTGCAATTTCCAGTGCGGCTAGTATTTGAAATGTCGATAAATAAATCTCAAGTGATCACATAAGAAAAAACAAACAAAAAAGCATTAGAATAAACATAAACACTTTTTTTGAAATATTTTTTTTTATTAGTTAGGTATACCAATTCGAATTCAATAGGAGTACCGATAAGCATACCATCGGCTGCACATCGATGCCCGAAAGTGATACAATTTGTTATTGAAAAGTTCAAATTGGAATATAGATCAAACATTCATTATAGTTAATTGTCTGACTTGTGTTTTCTTACCAATATTCGCGGGCTTAGGAAAAATTTTTGTGCCACGTATGTCCACACTGTTAAAAACAGGCCAGCTGTTTTGGCACTGAGTGAGACCCAAATAGGCAAAAATTCTGATCAATCGGAATTTCCTCTGTTTGGGTACAACTTAGTGCCATTATTCTTTTCCCACCATGGTCTCGCCGTATACGTAAGAAATGATGTAGCGTACCAACTCCAACCACATTATGGCTTGCGCTCAAACACAAATTTTAATTTCATGTGGTTAAAATTCACTGCTAATAAGTACATCATACACACATGTTTTATTTATCGGAGCCCAAATTTGGACAGAGTTTCAACTTTTAACGAATTTGATGCTTTGTCCGACTCCATTCAAAGAATTGTTTCCCATTATACTCACACTGAAATCGTCATTGCGGGCGATTTCAATCTACACATTTCTAGTTAGCTCCGCTTTTCGAGCCAGACAACACCCGAAGGAAGGTATGTTGAGGTCTTTTCTGAGTTAAACCTACTGACTCAGATTGTTGACGAGCAAACTCGAATACCTGACGTTGCATGTCAAACCGGAAACACTCTAGACATGTTCCTTACCTCTGACCCTAATAAATAAACGCTAAATGTATTATCGCCTCTAGGCACATCAGACCATTGTGTTATATCTGCAAATTTCTCATGCCAACAACACTCAGTTAAAGAAAACCAACTATGAGAACCGTTTAGCAATATGGGAAAGCCAACTGGGACGGTCTCAATAATTTCTTCAGAAACTTTAACTGGTCATTATGCTTCCTCGGTAGTGACATAGACTCCAGCGCAGATATGATAACAAATTTAATCCTCTACGGAATGAGAAATTTTATCCCGAATAGGGTGAAATCTATCAAACCGAAAGAAAATGCATGGTTTGATTTAAGCTGTCAAGAGGTTATTAGGGTTAGAGAAGTCAGTTTCCGGAATTATAAAGCCAACCCCACTGAGGAAAACGGGAAAAAGTTTCAAAAAGCTAGAAAGACTTGCAACGTTCACATTCGTAGAACCAAATTTTTGCATAACCAAAAATTAAGGCAAAAAATACTACAATGTCCCAAAGGTAGTAAGAATTGTTGGTCATTTGTAAAAACTGTGGCGGACTGACCAGCGAACAGCGGATAATGAACAACACAGCTAACACATAGTTTGTCAACAACGGCAACGCTGACTGATTGAGTGACAGAATTCATCTAAAACTTTCTGTCATCGTCTATGTGCTTTTTGCTTGTCAGGCACTTCATTTTTCACCTTTGACGAAGCCAGTCGCCATTTTTCGATCGCCTTCAGCGAAAGGAATTAATTTAGAAGAATTTATCTTTATTAAATAAAGTTAAGTTTTATTAGAGGAACCTTTTGTTTTACTGCGATAAGAAACAATCCTCTAAAGTGGTGACCCCGACGTGATCGAAAAGCCGTTAAACATTCTTATATGAACACGAGCGAAGGAAAATTAAATACCTCTACGATGCCAGACGAGCCTCCTGCTGGTGCTAATCCTAACGCACTTCATGTAGCAGCACCAGGCCCAGCGAGTCCTGAAATGGCCGGAGTGACTATCAAAGTTCCACCTTTCTGGAAAGAAAAACCAGAACTGTGGTTTATTCAAGTACAGTCGCAGTTTTTCATGGCACGTGTTTGTTCTGATAGCAGAAAATATCACACCGTTGTTGCAGCGATAGAAAGCAGTGTTCTTAGCCAAGTGAGCGACGTTTTGCTAAATCCTCCAGCCGAGGACAAGTACGAGAACCTTAAGAAGAAGCTCATATCACGATTTTCTGACTCGGACCATCATCGTTTGCGAAAACTTTTGCAGGAGATTGAGTTGGGAGATCGAAGGCCATCACAATTGTTACGAGAAATGCGACACTTAGCCGGTTCTAAAATGGATGATGAGCTGCTGAAGTCCCTTTGGTTGCAACGACTACCACCAAACATGCGTTCAATAATTTCTGTAAGTAGCGAAGACCTCAATAAATTAACAGAATTAGCCGATAAAATTTCAGAGCTCAGCGAAGTACCGCAAGTTTTTGGAGTTAACGGGACAGAACCGCAACAATATCATCAGACGTCATCCGTTAGTAACGGTACTAGTGTCGAACATCAGATACTAGAACTAACACGTGCCGTTACTGAATTGAAATCATATATCTTACCTCGATCTCGCAGCCGATCTCGTAACAATTTTTCCAACCATAACCGCAGCAGCAGCAGTAGCAGCAGAAAAAAGTTTTTGGCAAATAATGCCAGCACAACTTCTTGTTGGTATCATCGTAAGCATGGATCAAATGCAAGAAATTGTAGAGCTCCATGTTCATTTAAGGCTTCGTTAAACTAATAGGCCAGTCGCACTTGGCGACAACCACTGGCCCTCATAACTGTCGCCTTTTCGTAAAAGACAGGAACTGCAATTTATCGTTCCTCATCGACACGGGGGCTGATATTTCTGCTATCCCCCCAACAACCCAGCAAAGAAAATTAAAACACAGCGATGAACCAAAAGTATACGCAGCGAATAACACTCCGATTTCAACTTTCGGAAATAAAACCCTCGTTCTTGACCTTGGATTACGACGTCCTTTAAAATGGAATTTTGTGGTTGCCGATGTATACCGACCGATTTTGGGAGCGGATTTTCTGAAACATTTTGGAATTTTAGTTGATCTTAAGCAACGTCGCGTAATAGATCAGCAAACGTCCATATCTACAATCGGATATCTCACCAACAGCCCATCGACCAAGTTAACCAATGTAAACAGAGAGATGCCATTCCAGGATCTTCTGAAGGAGTTCAAGGATATTACACGTCCTACCCTAGCAGCGAGAACAATAAAGCATGGTGTTACGCATCACATCCCAACAACTGGACCACCAGTTCATGCGACATATAGACGACTACCACCGGACAAATTGAAAGCAGCTAAACGAGAGTTTGAAAGCCTAATGGCGCAGGGAATTTGCCGTCCTTCGAAAAGTGCTTGGGCAAGTCCACTGCATATGGTCCCAAAGCAAAACGGAGAATGGAGACCTTGTGGGGATTATCGGCGACTTAACGCCAATTCTATACCGGATCGATACCCCATACGCCATTTGCAAGACTTCACGCACTTTTTGGAAGACGCAACTATTTTCTCAACATTAGACTTACAGAAGGCTTACCATCAGATACCTGTAGAGCCTGATGACATACCGAAGACAGCTGTTATTACGTCATTTGGGCTATGGGAGTTTCTTTATATGCCACCTGGACTACGTAATGCCGCCCAAACGTTCCAGCGCTTCATAGACAACGTGCTAAGAGGCTTAGAGTTTGCATTCCCATATATCGATGATATTCTTGTCGCGTCTAAGAACATTGAAGAACATCAATTACATCTCCGCATAATTTTTCAACGCTTGCGTGAGTATGGTTTGGTATTGAACGTGGACAAAAGCCATTTCGCACAGAAAGAAGTATTGTTCTTAGGACACACAGTCAATGCTGCCGGAATTAAGCCACCAAATAACAAAGTTCAAGCTATTCTTGATTATCCAAAGCCAGAAAAGGTATGTGACCTAAGACGATTTCTAAATTCTATTAATTTTTACAGGCGCTTTCTGAAAAATGCTGTCGACAATCAAGCCATACTTCAAAACGTCATTCCACCAGGAAACAAGAAAAACGACAAGACGATAATCAAATGGAGTCCAGAAGCAGAGGAGAGTTTCGAAAGGTGCAAGAAAGCTCTAGCCGAAGCAACTCTTCTTTCACACCCGAAATCAAATGCCGCGCTTGCATTGATGGTAGATGCATCTGATGTCGCTCTAGGAGGGGCCCTTCAACAATTTTCCAATGGCAAATGGGAACCTCTAGGATTTTTTTCTAAAAAGCTTACTCCATCTCAAACGAAGTTCAGCGTTTATGACAGGGAGCTGCTCAGTGCTTATATGTCTGTAAAACATTTCCGTTTTATGCTAGAAGGACGCATTTTTTGTATTTTCACGGACCATAAGCCCTTGACCTTTGCTTTCAATCAAAACCCTGCGAAAGCATCACCCAGGCAAGTCAGGCACTTGGACTTTATTGGACAGTTCACCACTGACATACGATTTATCGCTGGAAGTGAAAATATTATTGCTGATACACTTTCACGCATTTCTGCAGTTGCTGCCCCAAACACCATAGACTTTGAAAAGTTAGCAGTAGACCAGGAACATGACGAAGAGCTCCAGCAGTTTTTGAAAGGTACTTCAAATTGCTTACTCATTAAAAAGTGTCCTGTTCTTACAGATCCTAAGCTTGTTTTGTACTGTGACGTATCAACGGAGCATGTTCGACCCTTCGTCACAAAACAATATCGACGGTCTGCATTCGACAGCGTCATCCTGGTATACGCGCCACTGTGAAACTGGTCACAGAACGTTTTGTTTGGCCATCTATCCGAAAAGATTGTCAAACATGGGCAAAGCATTGTATCGCATGCCAAAAGTGCAAAGTTTGGAAGCATGTTCGCACACAAATTGCAACCTACCCACCAACTGACAAGCGATTAGAGCACCTTAACATCGACATAGTTGGGCCATTGCCGCCCTCTCGTGAGTTTCGCTACCTTCTGACATGTGTGGATCGTTTTTCTAGATGGTTAGAGGCGATACCAATAAGGGACATGACTGCTGAAACCGTAGCTCGCGCTCTATATGAAGGATGGATCTGCAGGTTTGGCGTTCCACAGCGAATTACTACCGATCAAGGCCGCCAATTCGAGAGCGAACTTTTCAAACAGCTGATGAAACTTCTTGGCATCACACACCTACGAACAACTGCGTACCATCCGGAGGCTAATGGTATGATTGAGAGATACCACCGCATTCTCAAATCTGCTTTAAAATGCCACAACACCGATGACTGGACTGAAGTTTTACCATCAGTTTTGTTAGGAATGCGAACCGCTTTCAAGGAGAACTTAAACGCAACAACAGCCGAACTATTATATGGAACAACTCTGAAGCTTCCAGGTGAATTTTTCTGTTCATCGAAAGATGACATCAATGCATCCGACTTCGTGAAGCAGCTTCGAAGGACCATGAGCAACATGAAAGCAGAGGAAGCAAGTCATCATTGTTCTAGAAAAGTTTTCATATCGAAGGATCTGGCTAATTGCAAAAATGTTTTTGTGCGAAACGATGCTGTTAAAAAATCATTAGCTCCAACATATGACGGACCTTTTTATGTCGTTAGCAGGAATGATAAATTCTATAAGATCTTATTTAACGGAAAGAAGAGCAATGTATCCATTGACCGACTGAAGCCTGCGCACACCTTTGAAGAGAATGCTGTTGCCGCTCCAACAACAAAACCAGTTGATGACACAACACCCGATAGAAACCAAGCCAAAAAATATACGACACGATATGGACGTGTTGTTAGATTTCGTAAGCCCTAGTTAAGCATATCGCTAACACTGGAAGGGGAGTACTGTGGCGGACTGACCAGCGAACAGCGGATAATGAACAACACAGCTAACACATAGTTTGTCAACAACGGCAACGCTGGCTGATTGAGTGACAGAATTCATCTAAAACTTTCTGTCATCGTCTATGTGCTTTTTGCTTATCAGGCACTTCATTTTTCACCTTTGACGAAGCCAGTCGCCATTTTTCGATCGCCTTCAGCGAAAGGAATTAATTTAGAAGAATTTATCTTTATTAAATAAAGTTAAGTTTTATTAGAGGAACCTTTTGTTTTACTGCGATAAGAAACAATCCTCTAAAAAACTATTCGAAATTCAACTTCTTCTTCGGTTCCAACGCTCGTCTTTAATGACACCCCTTTTGTCAGTTCTCGCGAAAAAGCCAATTTGCAGCGCAGTTCGCTGTTAATTCGACGCTGTCAGAAAGTGTTATGACTCCTCCAGTACTTGAGAGCATAAACAATTTTATGGGACGAATCTTCTTTCGTACCAGTGCAGTTGCTAGAGTCCTCATAGATCTTGACATAAACAAATCCGCTGGCCCGGATAGTATCCCTCCAATCATTCTGAAGAGGTGTTCTTCAACGCTGGCAAAACCACTGCGTAAGCTTTTCTATCTGTCCTACTCTACAGGCCTCTTTCCGAGTCAATGGAAAACAGCATTTGTCCAGCCTGTCCCTAAAAAGGAGCATCTTCTTCACCCTCTAATTACTGTCCAATTGCACTTACGTCCCGTCTTTCCAAGGTCTTGGAAACGCTGATTAATTATCAGCTCAAGAAATATCTTGAAGAAGAAAAAGCTCCTTAATAACCGGCAGAATGGCTTTCGTAGCAATAGGTCCACTGTGATCTGATGGTATATCTCACCGAACAGTGGCACAAATCTTTACATCGTTTTGGAGAAAGTAAGATTATTGCGCTTGATATTTCAAAAGCATTTAATAAAGTTTGTCATCCAGCTCTCTTATCGAAAATGCGTGCATTTGGTATCGATGAATCTCTTCTTCGTTGGATTAGAAATTACCTTTCGGACCGTTCAATACAAGTTGTATTGGACGGTTTCAAGTCTGATATTCACAAAATAAATGTTGGTGTGCCCCAGGGCTCCGTATATTCTCCGACCCTCTTTCTCATTTTTATTAATGATCTCTTATCTGGAACTTCTAATCCACTTAATTGTTTTGCTGACGATAGTACTCTCAGCTTTTCATATTCGTTTTCAGATGCACCTCCTTGTTTTTCGGATGTGCAACTGGAACGGCAGCGTATGATAGGATCATTAAATTCTGATCTTGACAGCATTGTCCAATGGGGAATAAAAAACCGCGTAGAATTTAATGCTTCAAAAACTCAGTGCTGTCTTCTTTCGTTAAAGCAGAACCCACCCCCCATGCCGCTATCCATGAGCGGCACTTGCATTGAAGAAACCGATCAGCTTTCAGTCCTCGGCATGTGAATCACAGACCACCTCTTGTGGAATGAACACATATTTGATGTCGCCAAAAACGCTGCAAAGTGTTTGGGCTTTCTTCGAAGGTGCAAGAAATTCTTCTCCCCGTTTGATCTGGCTGTAATCTATAATGCCTTCATTCGTCTAAAGCTGGAGTATAACTCGCATATTTGGACAGGAGCTCCCAAAACTCATTTGAATCTTTTGGATAGAGTTCAAAATAGAGCTCTAAGAATGATTGGCATTGAAACATTTACATCTCTAGAACATCGTCGAAATGCTATATGTCTCTCACTATTTTATCGCTATTTTTATAAACAATGTTCGAGCGAAATAGCCAGTTGCATTCCTCCCCTTAAGCTTTTCAACCGTAATATTCGCGCTTCTAGGAATGCTCATCAGTTTACCCTTGAGCCCACCTTCGGTCGTACTGTTAAGTACAGAGAATCTTTCTTTAGCCGTACAACGCGAATGTGGAATACTTTACCCGGCTCTATTTCCCCCTCCCATTTTGATATTCAGAAATTCAAAACCAATGTGCATCGGTATCTCCTCTTGCATCCTTCCCTGCTTTCCTAACGCTCGCACTGTGCTTGTTCATTTTAAGGGTAGTCAAAACCACTTTAGTACGCGCATCCGTTAAATAAAAACTGGATAACGTCTGTCGCGTCAGCTAGTTAAAAATAATAATTGTTTAATAATACCTACATGTGTACATCATTCTTTTTAATTTTTTAAGGATCCATGCAGAAAATACATATGTACACATTCACAAAACTACATATTTGTAAATGGTTTCTAAAACAATTTTCTCCTTTAACAATCCATTGCTTTTATGTGAGATAAATTATTATACTATTCTTTTGAAACTTTCTATTTGGTGCCGTAAGCGTTGCTTGAATTTATACGGCTATTTGCTATTCATTATATAAAATTCCTTTAATTTGGTTTAGCAGGGGTACAAGAATTTAATTAATATTTCATATAAATCATCTGCCAAAAAACGGATTTCGACAGTTAAATCCTTCCATTGGGCAAATAAAAATATATTTTATTTTGATTCGGAATCACATTCGCAATCCGTATTTTTCGGTGAATCTATCCGTCTTTTTACTAACACTACAACTAGCAAGTACAATTGCAAGCATTTAGTTTGACATCTACCACATTTCCAGGTACGAATATTCGCCAACACCATAAAACAACATAATCCATTTTCCACGATAAAAAATCAAACTCGGCATAAAATTATGAATCTTAGAAAAAATGTACAATCAACTGCGTGAAAATTTAGAGCGTATCTATACTAAGATAAAGGCCCGATCACCGTAACCGATCTGAGAAAAATTTCCTCTGATTTATACGAAATGTACGAATTTTGTATCATTGTAACATGTCCGATTCATCAACTGGTGGAAAGATTAGCCAAAATGGTAAAACTCTTTTCTCAAAAACTGCTCCATGAATTTTATATACAAAATTCAGTTAATAAAGGCAAAAGGTACTTTTTAGTAATTTTTTTTGCCAAAAAATTGTTATCTTTTGGTACCAACCATTTTTTGGCTTTCGATTTTCTGGAAAATAGCTAAATAGCTTATACACTAAAATAAACCATTTTTTTAAGTCAATATTTCGAATTCTACTTAATAGATTTCTTGAAATTTTGTAGTTTTTTGACATTTTATTGCATGTCAAGATTCTCAGTACAAACGTAAAATATATTTTAATGTAGCTTTTTACTTAATTTTATATATAAAAAATGTCTTATTCTTCTAAAAAAAAAAATTGGTATAGTAATTTATATATTATAATTATACTAATATTTATAAGTATTTAGCAATATAAATTTGAAAAGAGAATTAAAAAAATCGTTCACCCGTTTTCGAAAGATTGAATTTTCAAAAAAAAAATATTTAAAAAAAAATCCCCAAAAAGTTATTTCGAAAGGCTTGGTATGCAGTATTGCATATTAAGAATTTAAAGGACGTCCTATACAAATATTTTGATAGAAATTCGTCGATCAGTTTATGAGAAAATTGAAAACAAAATGGTTGTATTGCCGTTATTAACAAAATATGCGAACAAAAATATTGGACCAAAATGTAGACTTTGCTTATTAATTAGATTTTTTAAAAATCTAAATCGTTTCAGCTGTTTGAGATAATAAATTTTATTAATGTGTTTAGGTAAATTATTTGCGTTCATATTAACGGTACTTTCCATTGAACCGCTTTTCATATTTTCAAATTTCTCATTATTGGATGAACCGATTAAAATTGTCTACTTTTTCAGACGCTCCTTGAAAATATATATAAATAATATTGCATTTTCACTTTCATTATTGCACTCAAGGGATTATCACAACCCTTCAAATGATAAACACTAAACACAGCACGAGCGATTAGGTAGCTATATGTGATAGGATTAGACAGGAGATACCGAACCGATGCACATTGGTTTTAAATGGTTAAATATCGCAATGGGAGAGGAAAATTCGGTCGGGTAAAGCATTCCATATTCGTGTGGTGCGGCCAAATCCTAGTTCGCTGCCCATACAAAAATGACAGAACGAAATCATAAATGAACATTTTCGTTCTGCAGCACGCTATTCCATGACGAAATTTAAAAAGTCTCCACTCACTTTTCGCCGACAATTTTATATCTGACTATAAGAATTCAGTCTGTTTGCAAAAAAAATTATAAATTCAAGCGATATAAATTAAAGAATAATAAATGTACAATGGCTTTAAAAAGAATTGCGAGTGAATTATTATTATCTTCATCATCATCATCATCAAGTGATGATGACATAATTATAGTGGATTTACTATTGCAGGGATTTGTTAAAAGAAAAAGAAACGATTCAAAAATATACCGAGGAAGAGGTAAGCTTTAATTCACGATGTTATTATACCAAATATTTAATAAATTTATAATAGTTTCGTGCACAGTTTCGGATCAGAAGAGGAAATGCAGAAATTTTAATTCATAAGTACGAGAACTCAGAATTTATCACACGTAGGATACATTCGGGTGACAAGAAAGAAGTTCCGGCTGAAACCCAAGTACTGGCATTCCTCTGGTGAGTTTATAATATAATTTTCATGAATATATCTTAAACTATTTTAAATTGGTTCGCTGGAAACAAAAATTCGTACCGTGAAGTGGCCAACCTTTTCAACATTGCTATTTCAACAATGTATAAAATTGTGTCGAACATGTTGGATTTCATTTTTAAAATTTCCCCAAATTACATCAAGTTTCCCTTAACAAATGAAGAAAAGGCCCAAGCTGCAGAGAAATTTGAGCAGGTAAACCAATTATCATTCAATTCTCAAAAAAAAAACAAATTAATTTGCTTTGCAGATAGCAGGATTTCCAGGCGTTCTTGGATGCATCGATGGGTGCTATATATATGTGACAAAGCCGGCACATAAAATTCGGTCTACATATATCAATCGCCATGATCTATTGTCGCTGACACTACTAGGAATTTGCGACCATGAAAAACGTTTCATTGACGTTTTTGTTGGATGCCCTAGCAAAATTCACGACTCGAGGGTATTCCAAATGTCCTTCATTAGTAGTAAGCTTCCTGGCATATGTGGAACGAACTACCACATACTGGGTGATGCTGCTTACCCTCTAAGGGAATATATGTTGACCCCGTATAGGAACACTTGAAACATGTCCAAAACGCAAATATAACAAAAAGCACAGCCAAACCCGAGTAAAAATTGAAAACATCTTTTCTGCTATAAAAACAAGATTCAGGCAGCTTATGAGGCTGGACTTTCACTCAGTGGAAAGAATGAACAAATTCATTCTATCATGCTGCGTTTTAAATAATATGTGCATTGACGAGGGAAACCTATTAAATGTAGAGGAAGAACAAGAAAATAACACCTATGAAATTCCTTCCCATTCTGAGCCGACTCAAACAGGCACAGCACTTCAGCGTTTAGGAGCAGTCAAAAGAAATACAATTTGTAATACATTTCAGTCTTAATTTTTATTAAAAAATTGTACAAAATAAAACAAAACAATAAAGATAACAATATCAACTTCAACAAAACTTAAAGATAGTTTGTACTTTGTACTTCACATTTTTTTCACAATAGTCTTTGTACTTCATAAATTTTTATTTTTGTATAGATATGTATTTAGGTAGGTATTTTTAGGAACTTAAAATTAATTACTTGTTTGTTGGCTAGCTTTATTCCACACTGCACCTTGCCTTTGGATGATCTCAGACAACATCTTTATCCTCTCCATAAACTAATAACGTAAAGACCCGAAACCTCTGCTTTCATTTGACATTTGCCTACAAGCTGAAACACGCACAAAAGTAACTTTTCTGTTCCTCTTCCAATAGACACATTGATAAAAATGCACACAAGAATCTCTTCTGTACCTCTTCCTATAGACACATAGACAACACAGACCTAGTAATTTGTTTTTGTTTTGTTTTTCGGTTTCCCATCTATTCATGGATAGTTTTAAAGCTACAAATACAACAATGTGAACAAATGGGTTTTGGGGGGTGAAAAGTACGAAAGTTTCCAATCTTATTATGGCTTATTTGTGATCTTCTCATTATGCCTGCGCTCCTTATTTGCTTCCTTAATCTCAAAGCGAGCATTTCTATCGGCTATCAATCGGTCGATCATTTTCTCTTGGAAACACTTTCGTTTTTTTTCGGAGGATTTGCATCCAACCCCAACGGTTCCAATAAATGATCCTGCTCGGTTGGAACATGTACTGCGTTAGAAACGTCTGGCACTTCGTATGAAAGAAGTGGAGAGACAGACCTGGAAGATGAGGGTCGTGGTTCGGTTGTCAACTGTTCTTGTTTGCGAAGAATTCCACCTGGTCCAATGACAACTTCCGGCAAAAGAGAATCGTCGTTTTGTAGGATTCTCTCCAACGACGTCTCAAAAGGAATTCTCTTCCTTGTTGCTCCACTTGTCCGGTTATTTTTTAAAATTTGCTTAGTTTTCCTCATAATTGTTTTAAACCGACCCTCAACCTGCTCCCATGTGAGGTCAATTTGAAGCATTTTCGACAGCTCCCGTGAAATGTAACCCCACATTTCTTTTTTATTTCGGAACCTTTTAAGCGGACCAATATTACCTTGGTTCTCGCTATACATCTGTAGGAGTGAATGAGTATCCTCATCCGACCATTTATATACTTCTGAAAAAAGAATTTTGTTAATATCACTTATATTTTTGTTTTATATGTAGGTATTACCATTGTGTTGTCCTTTTTGAAGTTTAGTTGGGTCGTCTTTCACTCCAAACAATGTGTCTTCACTTTTTTCTGCCGCAACTATATCACCAGCTATTGGAATGGAAAAAAATGCAATTATATATGTATGTATGTAAATATATATTTTTATAATTTCCTTACTAATAATATTTTGAAGCAATATTTTTGAACCCAGAAATTGATGCTCCCCATTCTGTCCCAAAAAAGAACATATTCCTTCATTTCTGCAAATTCCTGTTGTTCCGACATGCTTTGCTGCTTTCAAAATAATAAACAAATTGTTTTGACACATGCGTCACATTTCACAAGTACAACCAAACACAAACTTCAGAATCGAGTTGTACTTACGGGTGTTTTATTCGTGTTCGTTGTTCCGGACGTCTAATCGAAAAGGAAATAACTATAACAATAATTTTTTAGAAGTTTTTGACCAAGTTGGTTTTATTTGGATTTGGAGAATTTTTATTTTTTTTTTCTCGTAGGCTTTATTGGTCGTAATGGTGATTAAATGAAAGCAATTTTCATTTTATTTTCCCAACGTTTCGACGGTGGTTGCCGTCTTCTTCAGGGGTGTCTTTATTTATAAAATTAAAAAGAAAATATAACATCACAAGAACACAAACAGCAATTTATAAATCAACAGCAACAAAATTTCCTAACCATTTGCATGAAAAAAGAAGAAATCCACACACACAAAATTAATCAACTCAAAGCTGATCTGTGGGAAAAATTAAACATTAAAATGCATGACGATTGGTTTTTAAACAAAAGTGACGTAAAGTTTCCCTTCGAATTTAAATGGCTTCTGTCCTTGGGAAAGAAATTTTCTTTGCCAATTGGCAAAAATACGTTCCCTCTTTTCCAACTCATTGCAGATGGCGAAGAAATCAGAAGAGCAGAAAAAGATGAAATAGGACAAGAAGAAACTAGAGCTAAGTATAGCAATATGCTTCACTCTTTTCAACGTTACCACCACAACGACGCATTAGACAAATACATCACGAAGGTACGCAAAGATGCGGTAAATTTTCTTAAAAAACACAAAAACATCATAATTGTAGCAGCTGATAAAGGCAATGTGACTGTTGCGATAAATACGACGGAATATGAAGACAAGATGACGGAACTACTGTCTGACCACTCTACATACAGGGTCTCAAGAGCAAGCCCCCTCACCACTCTACAAAACAAAAACAATGAATTTGTGAAATGGTTGCACAACAATAAGATGATCGATGATAGGTAAAAAGCAATTATGACTACCTACACAGCACAAATACCTGCAATATATGGGTTACCAAAGATTCACAAACCAAATATGCCTCTCCAGCCGATACCGTCATCGTTGAAAGTTCCTTGTTACGAAATTTCAAAGTACCTGGGTAAAATATTACAGTGTGTCACAAAAAAATCTCCTTAACCCGTTAAAAAATCGTTGGGGTTTAAATCCAAAGCAAAAGATTTAGTCTTTGACACAAACGATATTTTGGTTTCTTATGACGCTGTTCCTCTTTTTACTAATGTTCCTGTTCAGCTTGCAATCAATATTATTAAAAATAAATGGGAAATTATAGCTGAAAATACCAAGCTGAGCCAAAACAAATTTATCGAATTATTAAATTTTTGCCTCAAAGATAACAACTACCTGCAATTTAAGGACAATTTGTACAAACAAGTATACGGAAATTGGAAATCCTCTTTCACCGACGATTGCGGACTTGGTTTTAGATTTCTCACTCGAGGAATGTTTTAAACTCAGCTACAAACCTAAGCTTATAGCAAAATACGTTGATGATATCTTTGCGATTGTGGATAGAGAAAAAATTGAAAATGGCTTACGATGCTTAAACCAGATTAATGAAAAAATACAATTCACCGTAGAGAGGGAAAAAAACAGATCGATAGCGTTCGTGGACGTTAAGGTCTACCGCGAAAATGATCGAATTTCTTTCGACTGGTACCAGAAAGATATGGCATCTGGGCGACTTGTCAATTTCCGATCTAATCAAGCCAAGCACATTCATATAAATACTGCGTCAAGCTTAATAAACAAAGTTTTTTGCGTTGAGTGACCGAAAATTCCATTCCGCCAACGAAGAAAAAGTTACGCAAATACTCTTAGACAACAGCTTTCCAACAGAAGTTATAAGGAACTTATCAACCCGGAAGTCAAATTGGCATATGGGTCGAACTAGACTGTTGCAGCCCTATTCACCAACCTGAAGACGAAACCCGACAAAGATCACCGTTCAGACGTAGTTTATAATATAAATTGCCAGGCGAAAACGGATGAATCCTGCGATCTTTGCTACATCGGCACCACCAAACAACTCCTTCGACAAAGAATGGCGAACCACAAGTCAGATATTCGCCTAAAAAGTTCTGAGTAGACGGCACTGGCTTCTCACATCGTTGATACCGGTCACACACCAAACTTCTAGGGAGTGGAGATCCTTGCAACAGAAAAACATACATCTAAACGTTACACACTAGAGACACTGCATATAATTAACAACAAAAATAATATGAACCGCAAACAAGACACACAAAATATATCGGCCGTTTACTGTTCCTTAGTTTCTGACAGTAAATATCATTTAGACTAATCTTCAAATAAGAAGTGTTCAAAATCTGTTTTTTAAATATTTTAAACAAATTATTGTTTAGCTTAGTGCAATCTTTAAATTTAACGTTATGTAAGTCATATTTTGTTCGTTTACTTGTATCAATATGTACAACATTATATCTCTCTTTTTAATTTTGTAAATAAAGACACCCCTGAAGAAGACGGCAACCACCGTCGAAACGTTGGGAAAATAAAATGAAAATTGCTTTCATTTAATCACCATTACGACCAATAAAGCCGACGAGAAAAAAAAATTAAAAATTCTCCAAATCCAAATAAAAATAATAATTAAATGTGAGTTTTCATTAATTAATAAATCAATTATATTTTATTTTTACTATTTCTCATAGAGATACCTGTTTTTTTTTGTCATCATCACAACACTTTCAAACGGCTGATTGATGTCATCTTTTTCTTTTCTATTCCGGATAGTATTTTTGTTTCTTTATTCATTCCATTCTGGATATTCTGAATAAACATTCCGACTTTTCAATCCATTCTATTCCTTATCCGGAATAAATAAAAAAACACACTCACAGATTCTATAAAAAAAATTACAACAAAGTTTTATCCAAAATTCTAAACTTCATACGATTTTCGCATAAGCTTCTGTTAACATATTATGAAATAATAACTAGTAGAGTTGCGCAAAATAGTTCCACAGGCGGAACGAACACGAAACGTTTAGTTTTGCTTCGAAACAAGTTCCGGAAACTAGTTCCGCGGAACGATTTAGTTTTCTTTATACACTTACAAGTTGGAACTATGTGGATGTGTTTACTTTAAATAAACGGAACCGTATCCAATGTATCCGAGAGACGATATAGTTCCTGGAACTATTTAAGTCATTCTTATTTTGCAATCTGGATCCCTCTGGACTATTTTCAAAGTGTTCACTTGGGAAAAAATGACTGTTCTGATTCTGAAAAGAAGAGAAATTGGAGGCGTTCGGTGTCGCACAGACTTCTGATACATTGCTGAAAAATATACTATGTGTTTGTGAACGTATAAAACCCAATAGGTAACCATTTCTGTCAGAAGTCAAAACAGAGAAAAAGAATTAATTGCTTGAGATAACGCTTCAGCTCAAAGTGAATTGAACATAAATTTGTTAGATAAAATATAAATTTAAAATGACGATTAGTCAAATTTGCGTTGGACAAATTTAAACTCATCTTTTGTTTTTATTTGCTTTTAATCAAACTTGATATTACGACGAAAGAGAACACCATAAAAGTGGGTCCCGCAATTCCGACTGTCTGTGTGTCTGTCGGGACAACGCTCTACAGCCTAAGCGGCTGAAGCGATTTCCTTCAAACTTGGTATTCGTTTTTTTAGGTGCAAAACTACCGGTCCCTGCCATACAATTTTTTCTACCATCTGAATTATCTCGAAAACGGCTCTAACGATTTTGATAAAAAAAAGTGTGTGCACTATTTTAGGTATACTCTTTGGTAAATACATTTTTTTTAAATATTTTGTTACTCAAGTTATTTGCCATACAACCATTGTTTTTATTTTGAACTTCCATAAACTGCTTGACGGATTTCGAAAACAAAAATAGGAGGTCCTTCAAATTATATATAAGACTGTATACCAACATTTTTGAAAAATATTTTTTTTGGATTTTTGAAAAAAAAAATGTTTTGAAATTTCAATATTTCGAAAACGGGTCGATGATTTTTTTTGAAATTGTGTTTTTAAGCTTATATTATTGAATATTTAAAATTGTCATACCAAGTGTTTTTAGAAAAAAAAATAAAAAAAAATTGTATATAAAAAATTAGGTAAGAAAAATTACTTTGAAAATATATTTAGATTCTTAATAGAAAACCTTTGCATACGAAGTGATCTAACATAAGAGCAAGCTCGTCCGATCCAGTCGTGGATTTTATTTTATTTAGATTTACATTAATTTGTTGTACTGGTATTATTTATTATTGATTGTTGGAATAAAGATCCCCTGAAGAAAATAGCAATAACTGTGGGCATCATGATAAAGTAAATGAAATAACCTTGTTTCATTGCACATCGAGTAACCAAAAAAAAACGAAGAGAAACCATATTCTTCATCTTCATAATGGTAGGTACATCATTTTCATAAAATGGTAAATCTAACATTAAGTAGATATTTTGAAGTTTTTCCACACTTTTAACTTTTTATCAAAAACGCCTAACATTTTCAATAATTCAATCAATATTATTAATTCAATCAATTAAGCCTAAAAAATAATTTTGTGATATCAATCGTTAAATTTGTTTCATTGTACCACAATATAAAACGATTCATTTCTGGTAGCCCCTGTAAAATGGGACTTAAAGGATGACAGAGAAACCTACGAAATTGCTCATTGCGGTTTTCATTTCCTTTTGTGTTTTCTTATCTAAAGAAGCAAAAACAAACAAATTACTTTAGTTGTCAAAGGCATTTGTGTTGACCACATTTCCTCTTTATAATGGTCGACAAAAATGTTTATGTTTAAATGGTGTAGGCAGTGTGACCAATGAGAAATGAAGGATTTTTTTTACTACAAAAACTGCTTAAGTTTTTTTTTAGGAAAACAACCGCCAAAAATTCTTAAACTCTGGAAATCATGTAATTAGAACTAAAAATTAATATTCGAATAATTTTTATAGTATTTGTAAAAAAAATTGCGCTGCAACTTAGAAATTCAAATTAATTTGAATTAAAGTAATGCCGGTCGTACACTAGGCGATCAACGCACATTTAACTCTAATATACTATGTAATCAATTCGATTTAACCAATGAGTTTAATTCGGTTAAAGATCGTTTGCGAATTCAACGAATTATTCAACAAGTGTACGGCTAGTGTACGAGCTCGTGTTGCTAGTTGAAAATGTGGGTTCAATCCGTTGAGAAACATTTGCAAGATAATGTGTTGCACATTATTTGTTCAACTGGTTGATGAACTTTTTAGTTTTATCTGGTGTTGCCTTTTGCGTTCGATGTTTTTTTTGCATTTGGAAAAAATATCGAACTCCAGATACCTATTAATCAAACTTGACATTGCGATGATAGAGGACACCAAAAAAGTGGGCAACGCCATTCCGTCTGTCGATTGCAACCTAAAAAGCTGAACTGATTTATTTCAAACTTTGTATTTAAGCGTTTCAGGTGATTGACTGATTGACTTTAGCCCCAAAAATAACGGTACTTGTCTACGATTTTTACTTGCGATTATACATAGGTACTATAAGGCAAGTTATGCATTCGTAAAAAAAAATTCTAACGATCAAACACGACATTACGATCATAGAAAAAAATGTCTGTTTGGCTGTCAGTCTGTCCGTCAGTATGTATAACGAGCTGCAGCCTAAACGGCGTAAGCGCTTACTTTCAAATTTGGTATGTGTGATTATTTTGGCATTCCTCAGAGGGGAAATTGAAATTTAATTTTAGGCCGAAAGATAACGGTACCTGCCATATGACATTGAAGGAAAATCTTATTTTTCTCGAAATCGGCTCCAACGATTTTGATAAAAAATTTTGAGAATTTTTTTGTCGGCAATAGCTATCATCTGATATGAATCAAGTTTACGGGAAACGTGTATTAACGGTACTTTTCATATAACGGTTTTTTTAATTTTTGGATTTCTCGGTAACTGTACATTGGATTTCTATCAAATCTTATATCTGAGAAGATCTAGGAAGTCAAACCAATTCTGGATATCAAAATTTGGAAAAGCTTTTTTTTTCTAATTAAAATTAATTTTTGAATTTTTTTTTTTTTGAAAAATCAATATTTTTAAAACTAATCAAAAAAGGTAATTTTAAATTTTATAGGCACATCTTATTAATAAACTCTAAAATAACTGCATACCAAAATTTCAAAAAAAATTTGTTGTCAAAAACTAAAAATAAAAAAAAGGGTTTTATTAAAATCCGTCCTACAAATTTCGAGATACTTTTTTATAAAATTTTCATTGATCCGTGGCATCTAATGGGGTTCTTGGTTTTTCGATAAATCGGTTAAAGTGATGGTTTTGGCAGTTTGTATACGTTAAAAAACGATTCTTACCCATCTAGGCAGCATTCACTTTCATTTATACATATATTTATATGTAAATATCTACATAACTAGATTCTCTATGTATAGGTAGGTACATATTATTCTCCTAATTTTTATAATTCAAATCCATTTAAATATACATTTGTAAGTAGGTACCAATCTAACCATTCCTTGAATCATATGAATTCCGCAATTCATTATATTAAGAATCAATATAATCTTACCTACATCGGTAAAGGATAACTAGACAACCTATAACAGTGTCAGTGGTTAGCTACACTAAAGTTGTTAGTTACAAGAGCAAGTTCGTACGATCCAGTCGTGTATTTTATTTTTTGCATCTTAATTATCTCAACAACGTCTGCCTGTCCTCGAGTCTACAGCCTAAATGCTTTGATAGATTTGCTTCAAACTTGGTACATATTGTTTTTTCGGTAATATGCCCACACGTTTTTTTTATTTTTTTTTAAGACGACAAATAACAGTAGCTCCCATACATTTTTTTTGGCCAAAAACATTTATTTTTCTCAAAAACGGCTGCAACGATTTTTATAAAAAAAAATGAGTTCATTAATGAAGGGAAAGGGTACATTTTTTTTTTTTTTTTTTTTTTGAAAAAAATATATTTTATACATCTAGTAGAACCTTTTTTTGGTTTTCGATTTTCTCGGAAACGGTTAATCTGATTTTTTTTTAAATTTTGAACGCATAAGCTCCTAGAAAGTTTAAGCACTATTGTATACCAACATTTTTCAAAAAAAAAATTTGGAAATTAATTGTTTTTTGAAAATTAAAAATTTCTAAAACGACTTAATAGATTCTTTTGAAACTTCGTATTTAGTAGTTTTTTGACATTATCTTGAATAGTTAAAAAAAACATTTTTCTAAAATAAAAAACAACGGTACCACAGATACAAATCTTAAAAACCGTTAAGAAAAAAATTTATTTCTGAAGAACGGCTCCAAGAATTTTCAAAAAAAAACATTGTTATTTTTACTTATATATATATACTGGGTGTTAATTAAATATTTTGAAGATTTTTTTTCAATAATATTTTCAAATGTATATATATATATTGTTTAATACTCATTTAAAAAAAAATAAGTAAAAAATGACTTAAAAAAATATATAATACCTATTAAACAATTCTTATTTGAAAATTCGTCAACTCGATTTTTTACGAGAATTTTCAAAAAAAAATTTCAAAATCAAAAAAAAAATATTAATATAAAATAAAAAAAACATTTGTCACAAGAACAATTTTTTTTTGCACAACGATTAACAGAAATCTCAAATTTATGTTTGTTCATTTGGTAAAAAAGTTTATTTTATTGAGTAGTGACCGGGCAGATAGAATGAAAATTATTTGCTGTCTGAAGTGAATATTTAAATATTCAGGAATACACTTGTGTGCAAGGGTCACTACTCAAAAAATAAAGTTTTTTACCAAATGCACAAACAGGAAAATTATTTAACAGTTAAAATTTGAGATTTCTGTTAATCGTTGTGCAAGAAAAGTTGTTATTGTGACACATTTTATTTATTTTATATTAATAATTTTTTGGATTTTGAAAAAAAAATATTTTTTTTTTGAAAATTCAGATTTTTATAAGTAATTTCGTAAAAAATCGAATTGACGAATTTTCAAATAAGAATTGTTTCTTAATAGGTATTAAATATTTTTTAAGTCGGTTTTTACTTATTTTTTTTAAATGAGTATTTAACAATATAAGTATATTGAAATTTTTGAATATTTTTAAAAATATTATTTAAAAATAAAATCCTCAAAATATTGTTTTTTTTTTCAAAATCCAAAAAATTATTAGGGATTATACATATAAAATTTTAATTTCAAAAAAATTCAGTGACTAGTTTTTGAAAACTCGATTTTAAAAAAAAAATGTATTTATTTCTTTTTTAAATCAAAAAAACTTTTTTTGAAAATTTGAATATGCAATTTTATTTACAGTTTTAGGAAGCGTTTGCATAAACAAATTTTTCAATCGGTTCATCGAATAGTGAAAAAGTCCAAAATATGAAAAGTGCGGTTCTAGCTTCTCACCATTAAAAAAGTAGGTACGCTAAACAAAATAGTTTTTTAAATAAAACTGGACTATACTATAATTTAATAACACATTTTTTTTTGAAAATTCTTGGAGCCGTTTTTGAGAAATACATTTTTTCTTAACATTTTTTTTTAACATTTCTATGGGAGGTACCGTTGTTTTAAATCGATTAAGTCGAAGTTTCGAAATATTGAGTTTTCAAAAAAAAAAAGCATTAGTGGTAGCTTCTGCACAAGATAAATCAAAAAAGTTACCAAAAAGTACCTTTTTCCTTCATTAATGAATAGATTTTTATATAAAAATTGTTGCAGCCGTTTTTGAAAAAAAATAATATTTACATTTTTGGTCAAAAAAAGTATGGCAGGTAGGTAGGTACTGTCATTTTTAGTACCTACGTATATAGGATATCGCTAGTAAAAATATATAAAACAAAATACAAACCCGCACATGGGGGCAAAACCGTTTTTGTACTATGTTGTATGGACAAACAATATCAATAGCAACATTTTTAATGTAAAAACGTGGCAAAATGAATGACGCATCATGTCTGTGAAGATAATGTAATTTGTTTAAAACGTCAAAAATTTACAGTTATTTATGTGATTTTTGGTGAAGACGTTATCGCTCGTGTAAAAAGTAAATTGTATTTTAGCAATTAAAATAATCAAAAAAATAAGTGTTGTTTTTTATTACTGCACGGTAGATATTGGAAAGTAGTACGAGCTATAAAAAATAGACAAAAATCTACATTTTAGGCAAAAAATTTCTATAATTCAGGTAAGATTCATATGGGACAAGACCGCCCAGTGTGCGGTTTTGCCCCAAATGTTATGTCTTGCTAAATTATTAATTTTTTTCTTAATATAATTGTTTATTTACTTGATTTATTTTATGAAATGTGGGTCGCGGATGGTGCGAAACTACATTCGCAAAACAACGCGACAATCATCGCACGAATCGGTGATGAGAAATGCGATTGATGCCTTTCTTAAAAATGAGATGAGATACCAGAAGGCATGTATGATCTTTCATGTCCCCAAGACCACCCTGAGGGACAGATATGCAAAAGTGCTCAACAAATCTAAAAACCTTGACAGCTGTGCAAAGAAGAGCCCTGGGCGATTCAAGACTGTTTTTACAGTAGAGCAGGAAAAAAATTGTCGGATCATATATTTTTATTGGAAAGTCGCTTATTTCCAATAACAGTAAAATATTTACGGGAGATCGCATTTTAGGTGGATGAAAAAAATAACATCAAGCACGATTTTGACAAGAAAACTGTGGTGGCCGGATACAAATGGGTGGAAAATTTTTGGATGAGAAATCCGGCCATTAGTCTGCGTAAACCAGAAGGAACTTTTGGAGCAAGAGCAATGGGTTTCAATCGCTTTTCAGTGGCAAAATATTTTGATCTGTTGGTTGAAATAATGGATAAACACCAGACCGAATTTATAACGTAGATGAAACCGGTATTTCAACAGTTTCCAAAAAAGTGAGTTAAGTGTTGGCTAAGAAAGGTAAAGCACAAGTTGGAACTTTAACATCTGCAGAACGCGCTAAAACGATCACTATAGAAATCTGTATGAGTGCATGTGGACAGTACATACTACCCTTGTTTATTTTTCCACGGGTTAGAGCTCATAGACATGTCAACATACTGGAGAGGACTCCATCAAGTTCAGTTGCTACGTATCATCCTAGTGGTTGGATGCAGACCGATTTATTTTTGATTTGGTTTGACCATTTTTTACATCATGTGAACCCAACCAAAGAAAGGCCAATATTGTTATTACTAGACGGACATTCCACCTATTCCAAAAATTTGCAATTCATCATCAAGGTTCGGGACCAAAATGTAATTGTGTTGTGCTTTCCGCCGCATTGTTTACACCGAATTCAACCACTTGACGTTTCCTTTATGTCACCGCTAAGCCAATATTATTCAAAGGAGGTAAAAAGATGGATGAGTACTAACTCACCGTTGATGGTTACCGAATATCAAATTCCAGAGCTGTTTGGCATTACATATATGAAGTCCGCTGTCATCCGGACTGCAGTCAACGGGTTCAAAAAGACTGGAATTATTCCCCTCAACATCGACGTTTTTGAAGACTGAATGTTCGAGCCATCTGAAACTACAAACAGGCCATTGTCTGAAGTGCAAGCTTCTGCAGCAGAGCCGTCCACAAATTTGCTGCTAGAAGGAGTACTTCTATCATCCACTGAGAGAAATCGTTTTATTGAACCCACACCAGTATCATCAACTGCCAAACCTGAAGAAAAAATTCCTAATACGGATTTTTTTGATGCCCTGGCTGCATTCCAGCAACGTCAACTGCTTTTATCTTATCTTCACCAAAAGAGCTTATCAAAATTCCTGTTGGGAGAAGCCTTGTTACTCAGAGAAAAACTAGGAGAGGAAAGGCTGCAATTTTGACAAGTTCACCATACAAATCAGAGCTGGAAGCTTTTATACCTTCAAAAACTATATATTTGTGTCTTTTGCGCCTAACTTTCTATTTGAAGAAAAAGTGGTTTTACCCCCAGTTTAATATAGTAGGGCTGTCTTGCCCACACATATGGGCAAAATCGTTTTTTGCAAACTTTTTTTAAAAGTTATATAACTTTTTTTACTACCTTATTTATTTATAATATTGCTCAAAGTACCTTAATGAATAAACAGACTTGCAAAATAAAGACTTTGTTTCCATTTAAAAAATTGTTTTAATAGTTTTTAAAGCGGGAAAACAATAAAAATGCGGTTTTGCCCCAACTCCCCCTGCCTACTTTAAATTAATTTATTCTCAAATAGATGTTATTTGAAAAGGAACAAAAAGTACCTATGTACATACATAATTGTATGTAGGTGGGTATCTGGCTACATATGTACCTACCTAAACAAAAAATATTGAAATATCTCAACATTGCTTTTCTATTTTCGCATAGAAAAAGTGAAAAGTAGCAACGTTGCTACAATTCAAAATCCTGAAAACCACCAAATATCCAAAATTTGAAAGAAAAATTTAAAATAAATTCTATAATAACCTATACACGCATGTATATCCATATACATTCTTACTTCAAATTCATGTATGCGGCAATAGCCATGATATAATTTATTTATACCCGCCATATTTTGAAGGTTGCTATGGCAAAAACAATTTATTCGGTTTGCTCCCTTACCCACTATATTGTTGTCAGAACTAATAAGATTCGAACGTCTCCCTTGTTTTGTTTCCTTTTTACCTTTTCTACTTCCACATCGACAATTCAATATCAAGAAAAGAGAAACTAGCGCCCCCATTGACGGAACTACTAGTCTCATAGTAGTACTATAGGTTTCATATACAAAGTTTTAGCTTAAAAAATAACGGTACCTGCAATATAACGGTTACGTTCGGAAATGGCTCCAAAGATTTTGATTTAAAAAAATCAGCGCAGCTTTTTAGGTACAATAAATTTTAAAAAATGTCTAAAAACGGTACTTTATATATTTCGACTATCTCATAAATGGCTTAACCGATTATTTCGAAATTTTACATATATATAGGTGAAGGTAGCCCAATACCAATATTTTTAATTATTCAATATTTTTTTATATTTTGAAAACTGCTCATTAATTTTTTTTTCATAAATTATAGTACATCCATATGTATTTTCTGAATATCTATATATTGTACATACATACCTATGTATTTGCTGCATATCTATTAATTGGAGTTTTCGAATTTTTTTTTCAAAAATGTTTTTTTTAAAAACAACTTTTTTTCTCAAAAAACGCACCATAGATAATTAAAAGTTTGTTCTCATACATTCAAATTTATCCAAGAAATAAAATGGCGTACTGTAATGTGTGCTGTCCCACTGTCCAAATTAAAAAAGAAAGAATTTAACATGTAGCAAATTGACTATGCAATAAGAAAAATGAGCATAAAGCAAAATTAAAGATTAGCAAAACAAGTTACAGTATTTTTCGGACTAAATTACTCAATTTAAAGTTAAAAAAAGAGTACGAACAGTTAGGATTATATTTGAAATTGAGTGTTAGTAATATATAGGGCATCATTTAATATGTTGGGTTTTTTGTGCACATAGTACTGAACAGGAATAATAGGTACTTAATTGTAAGTAAATATTACAGTTATTTTTAAAAATTTTTTTCCATCCCATAGCAAAAAATGCATTGTATTGAACTGTTCTTAAAAAAAACCTTATTATTTCTTGGCGCCTAAGTTATCGTACTCTTACCAAATTTTATTTTTTGAAAAATAGATTTTTCAAAATCGGTCACTGATTTCTTTTGTATGTATTTTATATGTAAGAATGTATATTAAAAATTAATTCAAAATGAAATTGAAATTTGTTTTCTAAAACTGTTTTTTAAAATTTTATTAAAAAATTATATTTAAAAAAACACAGCATCAAAGATTATTGAATTTTTTTTTTTGATGTATTCATATTTATCCAACAGTTCAAATGGCATCTTTTTTCCTCTCAAACTTTAATAACTTAAAAGATTTTATTATGAGGATGGACCATTTATTTCTACCTAATTATATTTAATTTTATGAATTTTTACGTACATCACTGGATCTACATGCTATATGTGAAATAATGTAGGCCCTTATCCATTTATATACTTATATATCTTTAAAAATCACATAAAAATTATGTATATTACACATTACACACTATAAAGTTATATGCATAAAGCTACCTAACCACCTACATCCTTCACTTTCATTATTATATGCACATACATATTTACATGCCTAGGTACCATCTAAATGTATGTAGGCGTATACATTACTCTCCTAACTTACTTAATTAAAATTCATAATCTATATCTAAATATACATTTGTAGGTAGGTACCTATGTATGTATCTATCCCTTGAATCTTTCATTCGAGAATTCATTATACCTACTCAGAATCAAGGTAATATTACCTATGTACATCGGCTTTAAACCTGCAGACGAAAACTATACTATATATCTATTTACTAACAGTGTCAATGTTTAGCTACATAGAAGTTGTTAGCTACAAGAGCAAGTTCGTAAGATCCAGTCGTGAATTTTATTTTTTATGCCGCTCGATATTCATCGAACGTACAGATGCTCTTACGCACATATCGAACAGGACGGTAAAGTTAAAATAACTTTCTTGAATTTCTTCATGCTAGTAATTGGATGAAACAATTGGTAACAATCTTGACCACTACTTACTTCTGAACAATGCTAACGATATTATGGTAGGTACACCTTTTTAAAGTCCGACAAATATATGTACATATTTTTACATCAATGCACTAATGACAAAAACTCAGAAAATATAAATTCAACGAATTATATGTAAATAGGTATGTATCTACATATGTACCTATTTTACGAATTTGATTTTTCAAATGTATCTAAATTAATAAGCGTATTTGTGCAACTTCTTTGTAATCATTGAAAATTTTACATATTTTTTTGTTTACATACTTAGGTTCCACATATGTAGATACATTTTACTCTCCTAACTACACCTAACTAACTATGCCTCAATGGTTAGCTACATTAAAGTTGTTAGCTACAAGAGCAAGTTCGTGCGATCCAGTCGTGCATTTTATTTATGTACCTATTATAAATTATATACCCTTCCACAAGCATATCTGATTTCTTATTAAAATCGATTTCTTTGGTATTGTAGGAGTTTACCTACAAATATATAGGTATATATGTTATAAATAAACCCCAAATTTTTAATACTTATAATAATGAGCTTTAATTCAGCGTATATTTTAATTTTATAGAATATCGAAAGTATTTAGAATAATGTAATAAAAGTGATGTTAACTTATAAAGCTGACCATAGCGACTGGCTCTATTGACTTCAGTTAGTCAGAGAACATGTTTCAGTTAGTTAGAATGCTAACTCATATACGATGTGGGTTATGAAAGGGATTAACTGGATATTTATTCTTTTTCATCTATTATCAGGGTTGATCAATCCATGTTTCGCGCCCAAAATGTATATACTGGTAACATATTTAAAAGAGAACATCATGGTTACAAAACGTATGTATTACTGTGTGCGAATATACTTACATACATCCATACGTATGTTTTCATTGAAATATATAGATATCTGTCGACACATCATATTTTATGCAAATAAATCTAAAGTTGATGCAACTACTGTTCACACCTATGTATGTACATGGGATATCGTGTTTTTTCTAGACAAAACATTTATTCAGGTAAAAATAAATAACAAACAAATATCTAAGCATAATCACAGTTTTCATGCAATTTTTATTTGCTTGACATTTTGTTTAACAATTTTTTTAAATAATTTGAAGCAATAATATAAACATATAAATAGGTAACTACAATATATTTAATAGTGTTCGGAATGATAGGTTTACAAATTGTTTCAAAAACCAATGGACTAAAAATCGAATGGATAATTAGGTTTGTTGATTAGTCCCCTTTCACACAGGGAAACCAGCTGCTGGAGATTTTTTTGACGTTTTCCTTTAATTGCCTTGTAGCTTTCACACGAAGAAACTGGCACCAAGAAACTGAGGTGGAAACTGGGAAGCACAAATAAGCCATAATAAAGATTGGAAACCTTCGTACGTTTCACCCTCCAAAACCCATTTGTTTACATTGTTGTATTTGTAGCATTGAAACTCTATCCATGAATAGATGGGAAATCGAAAAGCAAAACAAAAACAAATTACTAGGGCTGTGTTGTCTATGTGTCTATAGGAAGAGGAACAGAAAAGATTCTTGTGTGCGTTTTTATCAATGTGTCTATTGGAAGAGGAACGGAAAAGTTACTTGTGTGCGTGTTTCAGTTTGTAGGCAAATGTCAAATGAAAGCAGAGGTTTCCAGTCTTTACATTATTAGTTTATGCTGGGAAGATTTTGTAAGGCTAATTGGAATGCAAAGCAAAACGTCAAAAAAATCTCTTCAAATCTTTGACCGTGGAGATTTTTTTCATCCCCCTTACTTCTTGCCCTTCTCGCCAACAAACTCCCAGTTGCCGGCAACTCAGTTTCCTTGTGTGAAAGGGGACTTACCTGCGCCTTAGAAGAAATATGCGACAATGGAAAAAACAGGCCCTTCTAAAGCCAATTTCGTCAAAATAAAAGCCGTTGTTACTTAGATTAGCAGATCAACATAAAATTCAACATAATAGGGGTATTCACGATCTGGTGTACCAAGTCTTGTAAAAGTGTAAAATTTTATTTTTTTACAACAGACTGTGAACACACCTTTACTAATCTGTAGCAACACTGAAGCAAATGTCAAAATCTGTTTCACATTTGTTCGGAAGAAGGCTTAAGTTTGTGTTAAAAAAATCTTACACCCTTGTATTTTTCTGTTACAATAGGGATCGGGTATTGTAAAAGTGTAAAAGTGTAAGATTTTGACATTCTGTATATTTTGTTGTTGTAGTGCAAAAAAAAGCTACACTTTTCCACTTTTACAATCTACCTACTATTGGAGAAATAATAATTTTATCTCCGCACAAATGAACTGTCAAAGTTTGTATGGGAAAAATAAAGTGTGTTCCCGTACTTTGTGCACAAAAATGTGTAAACTGCCATATTTGCAAGAGTGGGGGTAAAAATCTCTCAGAGCGCAACAAAGTTTCACAAAAGTACGGGAACGCTTTGAACAACAATTTTTGTCATTTTTTAAACGTCAACGTAAAAGTGTATTTTTGAAAATGTTTATTAAAGATTTAAGTGAAATTATTTCTTAAAATGACCATTTTGATATCACAAGCCCGACCAGACTAAAAATTCCATTATTTTCAACTTTTGTAGCGATACACTTGGCAAGTGACAGCTTATGTATTTTTATTTCTTTTTTCCTTCATGACAGTCTTCATAATTTTGTCCAAAGAAATTTCTTGAACTAAAATTCGCAGCCTTGGGAAATATTTTCCTCTCTCATGAGCGCTCTCTTCTGTGAAAAACTACGAAAATTTTAAGTACAGGAACAGGATTTGACTGTTTTTCGTAGATTTTTGCAGTTTTAGGGAGTACGGGAACGGTCCTATATTCTGCAAATCAGATAACATTATCTCACGAATTTTATGTATAAAAAGAATAAATAAAACTCATAAATTTATTTCAATGAACATCTGCTTATTTCCCACATTTCTGGAAGTATTTTAAAGGGGGTGTTCATGCAAACGTCTGGGGGAAAATGATATCTTTCTGCTAAGCGGAAAATTATCTCGTTGCCTGACTACTCTTATTATGAATGTGAATGCTTGCATGTTTTTATTTTGAATGTTTGTTAGACAATCGCACCTCAACGACACTACGAAGATCCACGATCTAACTTCGAGTATTTTTTACCATGGAAAATTCAGGATTCCTGAGGGAGCGGCTTAAATGTGAAATGTTTAATGACTGGATCAATACGAAATTAAATAAAAACATTGTCAGGGCACAGAATTATACTATTCCCGTGGGATAGAAAAGCATTGGTATGGGACATGGGGACAGTTATTGTGATGAGGAAAAAGCATCAGGATAAGTTGAAACAGTATGAAAGTTAACATTTTTTCCTGATGATCGTTTATATCAAAAAGGAAAATTATGTCAGTTGGCAAGCCTCAATTTAATATTGAAAATGTTTTACTTCAGAAAAACCTTAAAGTTCTTTGTGAATTTGGTTAATTTCAAAAGTTCTCCGTATGCGTGAGAGAAAGGGAAACTAGACAGACTGGCACCTTAATGCGTTGCGTAACGAAGCTGTTTACCCTCCCATTAGAAGCTATCACTTCAAAAAATATTTTTTTCCAAAAATCAAAAATAAAACTTTTTTTTTCGAATATTTTGGAATGCAATACGTAAATTATGTAGAATTTGAAGGACCTCCTATATAAAAATTTTGATCGAAATCCGTTGAGCCGTTTATCAGAAAGTTATATATAAACACACTGGGTAGCTGCCACCGAAAGTTTTAATCTCTTTGTATAGACGATGGCTGCGGCAATAACTTTGTGGAATACTGTTTATTTGCCATCAAATAATACTGAAATTTGCCATCAACTTTTGCATTTAGAATGAAAAAAACGAAAAAAAAAAATCAAATAAATTTGGTCTCTAGCCCCAAGTTTTACCTCAATTTTAAGACCTTAAATTGAACTATTGGAACTGACGATATAAGCTCAAAACAGCCACCACATCTTTTCTTTTTAATGAATTTTCAAACATAACTGTTCTTCTACACTAAACACGAACATCGATGATAGGAATCGAACTAAGCAGACAATTTTGAATGTTTTTCTTCTGTTTTGAAATTAAGATTTGCAAAGCGTGTATAGCAAAATAATCGCTACTTATTAATCTTCCAAATCTATTCATGGAACCAGTAAAAATTAATTGACTGATATGTGTAATCAATATATTCTATCATTCCTGAAAATTTCAGATTTCTATTCTTTAAAAAGTAAAAATTCTTGAGATGTGTAAAAGAATACTTATCGAATGTTACGAGTTACGTGACGAATCTTCTACCCTCCCATAAGAAAGTAATCACTTCAAAATTTAGTCTAAATTTTATTAATTCGAACTAACAATTTTACAAAGCCGAATCTAATTCGGTGGTCCATTAAAGAATGCACTTCTTTTTTGTTAATCATCATTCCTATGTGTATGGGCCAACCATATAACTACTTCTATTTGTCGCTGTCTGCTTGAAAATCATTCAAAGTCGACAAACATAACATCAACAAAAACTAGCGGTACCTACAGCAACGCTTACCCAGTCGACCATCAGGCTGCATATTGCTTGTGGGTCGATGTCTGAAAACAACACCAAGACAATAAACGGAAGTTATAGAGTAACGGAATTGAAAAGTAGGTCAATGCCGATAATTGCAAAGATCTATGCTTTCATGACTAACGTTTAATCTACCAATTATGGGCACTGCTGGTGTTGTAGTAATAACTCGCTCGGGTCGGGCCGTCCAAATCAAATCAAAAATTTAACAGCAAAAATGAGAGTTTTCTGAGCAATCACGTTAAAATGAAAGAGATTACTGAGATTCCTTCATATGTATGTATGTATATACATAGCATATTCTACAAACATTATTTCTGACAAAACATACATAAGTAAATGTTAGCAACATAGAAAAACACTTGCCACCAATATACTTGTTATATTTATATTCAAATCAATCAAGTAGCTTTTGATAAATATATAAAGGGTTCGCCATCTAACGTTTTTTTTCAACTAGTGCTTATTTCGTGAATGGTAACACTTAGCTCATGTCTGATTTGACAGATAATTAGTTTTATCCTTCCGCTGAACAAATATAGTTGTGTATACGCTTGAACAACGCTGGAAAATATTGCGACATTACTTTGAAAATCATGGTAATGTTGCAGAATGTGTGCGAAAATTGGTACGGATTTTGGAAGAAGAAGAGCACCGTCAGCTCCGTATGTTCGTCATCTTGTGAAAAAAGTGAAAGAAACTGCCATCCTCATCGATAAACCAAAGCGTGAAAGGCCAAACACAGTTCGTTCACCCGAGAATATTGCTACTGTGGCTGAAAGTGTGCGTGAAGCGCCATCAACATCAATTCACCGTCGTTCTCAACAATTGAACATTTCGGAGACATCATTGAGACGAATTTTGCATAAAGACCTTGGTATGACGCCATACAAAGTCCAATTGGTTCAGGAGTTGAAGCCAACTGACCATCCAATGCGTTTTCGCTTCGCTAAGTGGGCCTGCGATCGAGAAGCTCATTTTGATCTTGGCGGGTATGTATGCAAAATTGTCGCATTTGGGGCAGAGAAAGCCCGCACACATACATTGAAAAGCCGATACACGAAAAACGAGTCACTGCTTGGTGCAGATTTTGGTCCAGAGGCATAATTGGGCTATTTTTCTTCTAAAATGAGCAAGGAGTGGCCGTTACAGTCAATGGCGATCGTTATCGGGCCATGTTGAACGAATTTTTGTTCACAAAAATTGTAGAGGAGGATATTGGCAATATTTCGTTTCAACAGGACGGCGCTACGTGCCACACAGCCGAAGCTACACTCGATGTTTTGCGCCCTGTTTTTGAAGTCGGCATTATCAGCCGCAGAGCTGATGTCGTTTGGCCACCTCGGAGTTGCGATTTGACACCGTTGGACTATTATTTGTGGGGTGCCGTAAAAGATAAGTGACGATAAGCCAGAGACAATTGACGCTTTAAAGGACAATATTCGTGAAGCCATTGGTGAAATACAGCTGCACACAATCGATAATGTGCTTAAAAATTGGAGCGATCGTGTAGGCTACTGCATGGCCAGCCGAGGCATCCATTTGAATGAAATTATTTTCCATTATTAACCGGAAGGATTGTACTTGCAAATAAAAAAAGAAATTTGAGAAAATATTCAGTAGTTTTTTTTTATAGCATTTTCAAAAAAAAAAAGGAGTGAGTGAAATGAATTGATAGCTTGTTGAATAAAGACTTGTTTTCTTGAAATATAACAATTAAAAAAAAATGGCGACTGATCCGAAGATTTTAGAACTCCTCGAATTGCAAAGCAAACTTTTGCAACCAATCGTCAAAGAAAAAGAAGAACGCCGAGATCAAGAATTCACAATGGACTCATTGGCAAACAACATTCAAGAATTTGTATATGATCCTGCAAATGGATTTACTTTTGAATATTGGTACAACCGTTTCGAAGACATATTCATTGCCGATGGGGCATCCCTTGATGATTCAGCAAAAGTTCGTCTTCTCATAAGAAAGAAAAATGAACTCAATCGCTCATGAGAAATATACCAACTTAATTTTACCAAAGAAAGTTAAGGATATAAGTTTTGAGGAGACAATTCTAAAACTTAAAGGTATGCTTGGGCGTAAAGGTACTCTTTACAATGTTCGTTACAGTTGTCTTCAAACATTCAAACGGAGGACAGGTGATTTGGTTACCTACGCATCATTGGTAAACAAAAATTGCGAGGAGTTCAAATTGGGCGAACTTTCCATCGATCAATTCAAATGTCTGTTATTTGTTACTGGACTACAAGCCGCAGAAGGTTTTGAAATCCGAACAAGATTATTAGCATCGCTGAAGAAAAAGCAAAAAAAATTACACTCGACAAATTAATTTCTGAAGCTCATCGATACATCAATCTCAAAAAAGGATACAGCGATGATTGAACAAAACCTACCGTCATTTTCAGTTGTAAATGCAATATCATCATGTAAAAAAATCAACCAACACGAGCGATACGGATCGTTCCAACAAAGATCTGATACAACGAAGACACCGAGAACACCTTGCTGGCAGTGTGGAGCTATGCATTTCTCTCGTGACTGTACGTACTCACAGCATAAATGTTCTCAATGCAAAAAGATAGGACACAAAGAGGGTTACTGCTCCTGCTTCATCAAAGCGAATTCAAATCAAGAAGCTGTTCAACAAAATAAGTCGAATTTTAAAGGTTTAAAAAAAACAGTTTTTCAAGAAACGATATTTTCAGAGCAATGCAATTCAAACTGCTGTGAATTTTATTGAACATTCAAGCAAGATAAAATATATCACAGTTCAAATCAATGATGTACCTAATGTTAACACATTAAAAACACACCTTTAAAGCTACAAATAGACACAGCATCCGACATCAGCATCATAAGTAAATCAGTGTGGAATAAATTAGGCAATCCAGGGTCAAGCTTAAGTCAAAAAGCTAAAAGTGCAACCCGTCACAAAATCAAATTGATTGCTAATTTCACGTGTTCTCAAAATGATTCCTCGCAAAGGGTTAATTAATCTTCTTTATATAATAAATGCCACTCTAAGGCTAAAGTACATTCCGAGCCAATGGAAGGTTGCGGAAGTTGTAATGGTTCGCAAACCAGGAAAACCAGCAGATGATAAGAAACCTTATAGACCCATTTCACTTCTGCCCGCAATATCTAAGGTCTTTAAAAGAATATTACTTCTGCGCCTGCAGCCAATAATAGAAGAAAAGCGCCTAATACCTGAACATCAGTTCGGATTTAGAAGCAAGCATTTGACAATTGACCAAGTGCATAGGATCACTGACGTCATTGAGAAAACTCTTGAAGAAAAGAAAATTTGTTCTGCGGTCTTCCTAGACGTGTCGCAAGCTTTTGATAAGGTGTGGCACGAAGGCCTAAATTTTAAATTAAGACAAATTCTGCCTGAAGTACTTTATATGCGTCTAAAAGCATATCTATAGAATAGAATTTCTAGAGTAAGACATGGAAACGATTACTCGGATCTCAAAGATATAGTGGCTGGGGTACCACAAGGAAGTGTCTTAGGTCCAATATTGTACCTATTATTTACACGTGATATACCTCAAACAGAAGACAATATCGTAGTCACGTTTGCTGACGACACTGCAATACTAGTAGTGGGCCAAACGATAAATGATGCTACGACTAGGTTACAAAAAGCTCTGAATAACGAAGTTAAATCAGTCCATGTAGATTTTACGTATAAAAAAAATAATAGAATACCGGTATTTGTTAATACGGTTCAAGTTCCGTTTTCTAAAGAAGCAAAATATCTCGGAATGACTAGACGCGAAATTAAAATGGAAACCTCATGTTAAAAAGGAATGCGAGGAGTTAAATAATAAACTCAGAGATATGTACTGGTTGCTTGGGAAACACTCTAAGCTCAGTATCGAAAACAAGCTAATTTAGTAAAGGCAGGTGCCTAAGCCTGTCTGGACTTACGGTAGCCAACTCTGGGGTTGTACGCGAGATTCTAATTTAAATACCTTACAAATATTTGAAAATAAACTCCTAAGGTCGCTTGTAAGCGCACCTTGGTACATTAGAAACGAAGATCTCCACAGAGATCTAGGGATTCCCACGGTTCGCGGTAAAATAAAAAATGTTGCACGAAATCATAGAAAACAGCTATTACAACACTGTAATAGTACTATAATCGAAATTATCGATGAGACGAATTTAGTACGCCGCCTGCGAAGGACTGAGCCCTCCGATCTAAACGAGAATCGGCTTTAAAATCGCAGTATAAGCAGGAACTATCACCGGATAGTTAACTGCAACACGTTAATTAAATTCGTTAAAAATAAATTGCTAGATAAGTTTCAACTTAGTTGCAATCGGAAGGAGGAGGTGTTTTTAGTGAAGTAAGAATCTCACACTCCTATGAGCACGAGTTTTTCGGTCCTCATAAGCCATTTTGAAGGTTTTACACCTACCCACGGGAAAAAAAATCACATCGACCAAAACTTATTCGGGATTGACTTGTGTCACAGTTTCAACCTTTGGGATAAACCTCTTAGCAATGTATGTTGCCAGATTAGTTACACTCCACGAAATCGTGATGCAGCCATTGCAAGTATTCCTCAAGAGTACAAAGTTTTATTAAGTGATCAACCAGCATGCGTAAAGTCAACGTTCAGCTTCATCTTAAGCCAGGAGCGTTTCTAGTTTTTAGAGCAAAGAGACATGTGGCATATTCTGTCTTACCATTGATCGAACAAGAACTAAAACGTCTGGAAGATCTTGACATCATAACACCAGTTGATTTTTCCGAATGGGCAGCACAAATTGTAGCCGTAAAAAAACAAAACGGTAATATCAGTTATTGCGGAGATTACTCTTCTGGCCTCAATGATGCTCTGGAACCACATCAGTATCCTCTCAAAGTTCCAGATGAAATATTTGCAACACTCACCAACAAGAATATTTTCAGTCATATCCATTGAACAGACGCTTATTTCCAGATACCAGTTTCAACTAAGTCAAGAAAATTTCTGACTAAAAACACTCACAAGGGTTTGTGCAATGTCAATCGTCTAGCACCAGGAGTCAAATCAGCACCAGGAACATTCCAGCAGCTTATCGATACCTTACTAGTAGGGTTAAAAGGTGTTGCAGCTTACTTGGATGATATAATCATAAGTGGCTCAAGCTGGGAAGAACATCTAAAAAGTCTTCACGAGGTACTAAAGCGCCTTTTTGATTATTGTTTTCGAGTAAAGATTCAAAAATGTTCATTTTTCGCATCACAAATCAAATATCTTGGTCACATAATCGACAAGAACGGATTACGACCAGATCAAGCGAAAATCATTAATATTCAGAACATGCCAGCACCGCAAAATTTAACGCAACTTCGATCATTCCTTGGCGCTGTCAACTACTACGGTAAATTTGTCAAGAAAATGCGTCAAATCCGTTCACTTCTTGATAAACTCTTGCAAGCCGAAGTAGAATTTAAATGGTCAAATTTATGCCAGCAATCGTTTAACAAATTTTAGGAAATACTTTTATCTGACTTATTTCTCACTCATTACAACCCAGATTTGCCAATCAAAGTCGCAGCTGATGCTTCAGGTGAAGGTATAGGAGCATTTATCGCCCACATTTTCCCAGATAGAACGGAGAAAACAGTAATGCATGCAGCAAGAGCGTTGACTTCATCTGAAAAGTAGTAAAGTCAAATCGAAAAAGAGGCTCTCGGTCTCATTTTTGCTGTGACGAAATTCCATAGAATGATTTATGGACGCAGATTTCGTTTGCAGACTGACCATATCCCTCTTTTGGCAATTTTTGGAAGGCAGAAAGGTATACCAGTTTATACCGCCAATAGACTTCAAAGATGGGCTCTAACACTGATGATGTAGGATTTTGATTTACAATACATATCGACAAAAGAATTTGGTTGTGTATTGAATCCCAATCAAAAGGAGAAGAAGAATAATTAGTAGCATCAACGGTTTTAGAAAACGAAATGTCACAGAATTTGAATGAAGAAAAACATAAATTACCAGTGACGTACAAAATGGTTTAACAATCAACTTCCAGAAGCAAAATTCTCCAGACGGCCATCAGGCTTATGAGATCCAATTGGCCAGACAAGACATTTTTCATCGAAGAGACGCACTTTCAGTGGTCAATGATTGTCTACTTTTTAATGAAAGAATCATCATTCCATCATGTTTTCATAAACGAGTTTTGAAGCAGCTTCATCGTGACCATCCAGGAATCGAGAGAATGAAACCAGGAGCAAGAAGATATATGTATTGGGCCAACCTTGATGATGACTATGTCAAAGCTGTGCAATTGCAGCAAAATCACTAATCAAGACAACTTTATCATCATGGCCAAGACCCCTAACACCAATGGAACGAGTACACATAGACATAGCAGGTCCATGTGATGACAAATACTATTTGATTATAGTGGACGCATTCTCCAAATGGTCTGAGATTTTCCAAGTTCAAAACAGGAACATTTCAAACAACTTAAACGACATTCTTTTTGAATTCGATATGTTACCATCTGCAACAAATAATGCCATGCCGCCTTCCGTTGAAGCACTACAAACATTACCGTTAGCTTGTTGAGCCGGTGTAGTAATAGAAGATTCAATTGAACCACAAAATCTACCAATTTCAAGTTCCAGCCCAAATAATCTAGTAGTAAAACTGTTCCTAGAGTTCCAGAACCCGGAGTAAGACAAAGTGGAAGGGTTGTTCGTTCTCCAGCTTGGTTTAAAGACTTCAGTATATTTTAAATAAAAGGGGAAGGTGTTAGCAACATAGAAAAACACTTGTCACCAATATACTTGTTATATTTCTATTAAAATCAATCAAATAGCTTTTGATAAATATATACATTATGTATAAGTATAACATGAAATGAAAATTAAATTAAATTTTTAACTTGTTGAATAAAGACTTGTTTTCTTGAAATATAACAGTAAAGTAGTAGACTACCAGTCTTTTACTTGGCACACTACCGAAAAAGAAAGTTGCAAAACATTATTTCAAATAAATCAAAATTCAAAACCCAAGAAAACAAATCTACTTTTCACTTTCGTAAATCCTTTATATGTATAAGGTAAATACCTATGAATTTATATGAAATCCTATAGGTATGTTTGGGTATGTGCATTATGCATGCGGGTTAGCTATCATCCCAACAATAATTAACCGAATGACTTACTATTACTAGCATTAAAGTTAATTGGGTTTCAAGAATGGTTTTTAGTTACATGCGGTCCCGGTATACCAAACGTAAGTTACTTTGGGAGAAATACAAATCAAGTTCAAGTTTCAACTGATGCTTTACGTAATAAAATCCCGGAAACATTAATGTTAATTGGGTTGCGAGAATGGTTTATAGTTAGTTGTGCTTCCGAAAGGTATGACTTGTTACTTTAGGAATTGGGAGAAATACAAATCAAGTTTCAAGTAATTCTTAAAATAATAAAATCTCATCGAAATACTATAAAAGTGGTTTTCGTTGCGTGCTAGTTTTCAAAATCAATTTGTGGCGTTAGTCATAATTGAACTATAAAAAGGTTTATTTTAATTGATCAGCACCAATTGCAATAAAGGCAATTTCACCTTTCTCTAGAATATTGTAAAAATTACATATTATTGCGGATTTTTGCAATATATTATAGGTAATCAATTGGTGTGGAATTCTATTTAAAGTTAATAAGAATTATATTAGCCGTGTTCTTTTGGTAAATCTATCGGCAGTATATCAGGATTTTCCAAAAGAACGATCCGCAGCAGCCCGATTTTTTGTATTTGTAAGTTGGTATTACCAACCCTGTATCTAATAACTAAATGCAAAAAATCAACAGTTGATTTGTTTTTATTTCTTCAGATTAAATGCAATTAAGAATACTAAGCCTTGAATTAAAAGATGCAAATAAAATCGAATATAATATGAAGCAATAAGAAATAACAAAAAGTTGAATTTTCCACATCTGTGTGTTCCAAAATGTTCATTTTAAAATTATTTTATGTGTTTGACGTTTTTTTTTCAATAAATCAGATCTAATGCCAATGAAAGGGTATGTTCGCTTTGTGTTTTCTTGCAAAGTTGATCGCATTCATTAGGTGCGTTTTTTTGCAATCCCCGGGGGAATTGGTTGAAAAAAACGACCAAGGCGCTTAGTGACAAACTTGGCAGCACTATTAATTTGCAGGATGACATTAGAAGAACAGCTGTAATCCAAGAAAAAAACAAACATCACTGTTTTCCTCATCCTCATCGATGTATTTATTGAATTTAAAATAACATACAAAGAACCAAGTTAATTATTATTTATACAAGAATATGTGAATCAAGTAATTTGAAATTTGAAATCAAGTATTTTGGAAACTGTTTTTAGCCAATGTGATTTTCTTTTAATTTAATTTTCACAAATACAGTAGTACATAGAATTCAACCTCTTGAAAACTACCCCATTCGGGCTCTCCATTCCTAGGTCACTGATGGTGACATGATATTAGTGGACGAGAGTTGCATATTCGGACGGGACGCTCAGTTCCTATGTCATCAGGAATATAGGTCTGAGGAAGTGCGGACGACGATCAAGAAGATTGAAGTATGCCAAGGATGTAGCAGAGAATCTGTATTGGGTTGCTCCCGTGTACAACAAAATGCAGCCAAAAACAATTTTTTCAGAGAAACCTTTGTTTTGTTGTTCATTCAATTCTTGTTAATTGAACAAATAACAACTATATATAATAATTTTTTATTTAATAATAATTTCACAGTCAAGTTTTAATATACTCATAATAAAAATAAACGCAAAATTGAAAATCACTGTAGACGGTTTTGCTCATGGCGAACTGGAAAAAATCTACGACACCATAGAGGCAATACAAAAGCGGAAAATGTTAAAATTGGTTTGTTGTTGTGTTGCGGAATGTATATTAGGTTAGGTTAGGTTGACATGATCGTCAGTAAAACAACTGACATACTTAGACCAAATGATCAACCAAACCAAACAAAATTGATAATTATCTGACATGTCAAAATGTTAGTTTTGAAGTTTTTATACATTTTATCGATAACTTAGTGAAAAAGTTTTTGGTAGCACAGTTTTTATCCTCTCCAATAGCTAAGCCCCGAGAATTCTCTGGGTTTAAGCTAAGCACCCCCGGGGATTAGTTGTTGTTGGATTTAACATGCAAATTGTTAATCCTACTCATCGTTTTTTTCGTCCAATTTTCCCGGGGCTTAGAAAAAAACACGCCTATTATTCAACTATTAAGTATTTTTAAGCTTCGTTAACATGCGGCTCAAAAATCGAGTTGGAGTAGAGAGGTAAATTAAAAATGAGTTATACAGGCTGTCCGCCGGGAAGGTATACTACTTTGTTTGTTTATAATTTTGGATTAAATGATAGAGAATGTATCTTATATTGATAAATGTTTTATTTAATGTCAGCAATTATGTATGGAATACAATATCAGGTAAATGTCCGCATCTGTTAGTCTCACAAATGCGAGCCCTTTTGATCACATTTTTCATTACATTCTCACACATTTCACGCGGTATTTCATTAATTTCATCACGAATATTTTGTTTGAGTTGCTCAACCGTTTCTGGTTTGTTTGCATAAACCTTACTTTTCAAATATACCCACAAAAAGAAGTCCATAGCAGTCAAATCAGGCGACCGTGGAGGCCAATCAACATAACCATTTTTTGAAAAAACTTGTTGTGGAAAGAGATTTCGCAGTAATTCTATTGTAATCCTGGCTGTATGCGATGTGGCACCGTCTTGTTGATACCCCATATCACAATATCGCTCCCCATTCACAGTTACCGTTACGCCGTTTTCATTTTCAAAGAAGAAAGGTCCAATGATTCCTGACCAAATTGCACACCGGAGACTGTAACTTTTAATGGATGCAAAGGTGATTGATGAATAATTTGAGGGTTTTCAATTGCCCGGCGTTCAAATGAAAATATGCCTCGTCACTCATTATGATTTTTTCATGAAAATCGGGGTTGTCATGGGCTAGCTGCAACATCCTATTGGCATATGTACGGCGGGGTAAATGGTCTTGTGGAAGAAGCTCTTGTGTCAACTGAATCTTAAATGGAAACAAATGCAAATGATTGTGCAAAATTGTGGTTCCTTGAGCAGCAGTAATGTTTTCAGCCGATCTTCCAGTACGTTGTGGTCCATGCTTGGGCCTATCACCTACAGACCCTCTTTCTTGGAAATCATTCACAACACGATAACTAGTGCGTTTTGTTGGCACGTTGTTTCTCCCAAAAATTTCGCGTAACTTTCTCATCTCCACAGTAATCGATAATTGATTTTGATGAAATGTTTTAACGATTAAAACACGTTGGCTTATCGAATAGACAGATAGAATGATATAATATTATTTATAATATTAAACAATTTTTACATGATATTATTACAAAAGTTAAGAGAAAATAAGTGGGCAAAGGCATTTCCGTCTGCCGGTTTATCGAATATTTTTCCATAATAAATTTTCCATGTGTCTACTTCACGACTGTCAAATATGAACTGTCAAAACTAATGTTTACCAAAATGGCGACAAAACAAAGTAGTATACCTTCCCGGCGGACACCTTGTATAAAATATGGACAGAAATCCAATTTTATAATCTCATAATTGAGGTAAAAAGTCGTGTTTTCGTAAAAATTATTAACGTCGCAACAAATAAACACTGAAAAAAAAGACGATTATGTCCACTTTTATATTCACTGGTTGATCAACGGTCGACTCGACTCCAAATTCAAAATGACGTAATATCGTCAAAATCTGTCTTGGCACGAATTTTAGGGTCAAGTTAATTGTCTACGACATCGATCAATAAAATTCGAAATTTTCTGACTAGGCAATAAGCTATAATTTGAAATATTTAGAATGTATTTCTTGCCAAATTTCGCCGAAAAGCTCTAAATTATCACTCTTTTCCGCAGGTGATGTTAAATCTGATAATTTCCAATTGTTGGTATAACAAAATTAAGATTTTTTAGAATAAATCTTAATAATCTTCACAATCGAATTTGACAGCTTATGTCTTACACGTGTTATAACAAGAGATCTATCAATAGCATACACTTTCGTGGTGCTAATGAGTTCTTATTTATTACTAAATAAAATGATTTGCACTGACTTGCTCCTTAAATGCTTGTTGCTATTCCAATTTTAGAGCTTTCGTAAGAGTGCTGCTCAAGTTTTAGTTAGTTAATTTTGTAGGCAATTTGAAAGCAAATGATACAATGCCTCAAACATTTTTTATTCAAGTATCTTTGATCTGGCAGTTTCGCACGAATAATCTAACTTTAACTTTTACTTAAAGTGGAAGAGCGCCACTTACCTATGCTTATTAATATGATTTATAAAGCAAGAAAAATAAATAAAACCTATTTCTGGCCCAGTTTGTTGAGTTAGTAATTTTTTTTGAAACAATTTTTTTAAGAAAAGAACAATTCACCAAAAATTATTGATTTTTGAGCTGATTTTCAGCTAACTTTTCCGAATCGTTCACAAAGAACTTATGTAATAAATGGGTGAACGTGCCCATTGACAGAGAGAAGAACTCTATGAACAAGGACTTCGAGATTCATCAAGATCATCGGAACTACAAACTAAACAACATAATATCATTCGATACTCGAATAAACGTCACAAATATATCCAAAGCAGACTTCTGCTCTTACTTTTATCGAAAGCAGGTTCTTGTATTTGTAATGTATGTTAATTCTGCTTGCTGCCAATGATTTTTGCCAAAAGAATACGGCTATTATATGAAATAAATTCAGTTGGAAGCTCACTAGAAAGCGATATCGCATTTTATTTACTTACTAATAGAAATATGTAATTGGATGTCCTATTTAAAAAGTAACCATTAAATTGTGTCTACTACATTTGTAGTATACTCTTTTCAATAAACATAAACATTGTCAAAATCAACATTTGATACATAAGAGAGTTTTGCAACAAAAAATATAATACATTTTTGCAAGAATGTGTGTAAAAATCTCTCAGAGATTGGCAAAGTTTCACAAAAGTACGCATTGAACAAAAATTTTAGCCAATTTATATACGCCTAAACAAATGTGTAAACACCGATAGTCTATCGATAGTAAATACTATCGATAGTTTTTCACAATATAGCAGTATGCGGTATTCAACAAGAAACCCCAGCAAATCATAACAATTATTTAAAAAAAAAGCGAATTAAAACAATGTAATTTCTTTTTGGTTGTTTGTTTTAATTAAAAATATTAATTTTTTTTACTTTGTTTTATTTTTTTGTGATATTGCTAAGAAACCATTTCTGTCAGTCTGTCTGTATGTATGTATAGGCAAATACAGCCCAAACGAGTGGACCGAATTGCTTCAAACTTGGTATACCTATAGAATTTTTTTAGGTATTGTACAGAGGGGAAATTGAAATTTTTGTTTAGCTCAAAAAATAACGGTACCTGCCATATAAGCGTTACGTTATGGCCTATTTTTCTCGGAAATGGCGCTAACGATTTTGATTTAAAAAAATCAGTGCAGCTTTTTTGGTATGACCGATCATATGGTTGAAAAAAAATTTAAATGTCTAAAACCGGTACTTGCCACAGACCGTTTTTTTTGCTTTCGACTATCTCATAAATGGCTTAACCAATTCTTTCGAAATTTCACACATACATACATATATAAGTTTAGGTTGCCCAATTTATACTGCATACCAATATTTTTAATTATTATTTTTTAGTATTTTTAAAAAGATTAAAAAATTTATATTTTGAAAACTGCTCAATAATTTTTTTTTTTTTCAAAAATTATAGTTACATGTATTTGCTGAATACCTATGAATTGGCGTTTTTGAATTTAAAAAAAAATCTTTTTTCTCAAAAACCGCTGCACAGATATTTAATTTTTTTTTCTCATAAATTCAAATTTATCCACGAAATAAAATGGCGTACTTTTTTTGAGCTCAAATTAGTATTTATTTCAGAATTTTTAATATTTTTTTCTTTGATTAAGCCGATTTAATCTTTTGTTTTTAAGTTTATATTTTAAAATATTTAAGATTATCATACCAATTTGTTTTAGAAAAAAATTAAAGAAATTTTGTATATATAAAAACTCTAGTAAAAAACGACTTTAAAAATATATTTAGATTGTTAAAATAAATACGATGTGATCGAACATAAGAGCAAGTTCGTGAGATCCAATCGTGCAATTTATTAAATCTCGTCCTGATTTCGGAGATTTTAGTGAGGTAAATCGGTGAAATTAATTGAATACAAATTTGAAACACCACTGAATCTCGGTGAACTAAAATTTGCTAAACTACAAATCAAAGTCTGAACGAACGGTGACGTTTGTACAATTGGAAGATAGGGTCGTTATGAAGGATGTATTATGTTTGTTGTTAGGGTCGTCCTGAAGTAGATCTAGGTATTTTAGCTGATGCGAGTTGAGGTAAACGATTAAAATCACATGAGATCTAAAGTAGGGATGAGCGATATTGAGAAAACATCGAATACTCATCATTGATATTAATAATTATCGAATCGAATTTTCTTAAAATTTGTTTCGTTCAGCATCGATATTGAAGCATCGTTTTTTTTTTTTAATATCAACGTTTCGTTAACATCGATGAACATAGCTAATACCTGGTCTGAAGCTGCTTACATAAATAAGTATTCAGTGACCTATAGGTACCAGTAGGCTGTAATATGTGTAGATATGTAGTTTAGTTAGGACAAGTGTAGGTACTTATGCATATGTAAATGGATGAAACACATAATAAAATTTCTAAGACTGCTAAGCTCATAGTATGTAGTTTGAGAATAAAAATACAATTTGAATTCTTACACAAATATGACCTATATGAACAAAAAATTTAAAATCGCTGGAGCAGATTGTTAAAAAATATTTTTGTACGTATAAAATTTTGAAAAAATAATTGAATCGCCAACTTAAAGTACCTTAATAATTGTTAATATACGAAAAAATATTAATTTCAAGAACATTCACTGACCCGTTATTGAAAAATCGAGTTTAAAAAAAAAAGATATTTTTTTTCTTTAACAAAAAACATTTTTTTTTTTTTGGAAATTTTTTTACAGTGACGGCAATAATTTAGGAGCATGCCTGCTACTGCCTGCTGCTTGCACGGCACCTTAAATTAAAAAATCGCCACAGAAATATAAGAAGCAGAATCGAGTTACATTTCAATTGTTTGTCTGATTTTAACTAGGACCTATCTGATCCCCGGGTGAAAGGAAAGCGGAGAATAGACTATAATGACTGGTTGCCAATTTGCAACCAACCATTTTTGACGTGTTTGTTTAAAAAAAACACTTTTAATCAGAGTTACTATTGCCCAGTTAATGGAAATTCATATGGTATTGCTTTGTAAATTTCAGGGTTTAAGCTTTTTTAGAGCTTTTAATAGCAAAAATTTCTACTTCCTGTTTTCATGTTTTAGGTTTTCTTTTATGTATCGAAAAACAGTTAAAAATTAAAATGCAATTTTACAATAATTGTTGGTTATTTCTTTTAGAAAGAGTTTTAATTCGCGCCAATTTTTGATAAAGTTAAAAAGTTTGGTTCAAAATTGAAGTGCAATTTTTATTTTGAAGTGCAAATAGGTCTTGGTTTATGAAAATAGATACAAATAAAAAGAAGAAGGCTTACGGCTACTGGGGATACGGCAAACCCGAATCCTTCCCTGATCCGGGATACTGAACACTGAACTGAAAACTTGTTTTTTATTCTGACGATTCTAAATTTTAATATGGTTGGAGGTATATGTGAAAATAATTGTGTAACTACATAAAAATAATCTTATTAAAAAATATTTATTGTTGCACAATTATGATAAATTCGTTAATAATTATAACTTAAAATATTTTAAATTTAAGTTCTTAATACATTTTTTTTTGCCCTATGCACAATACACAACTTCAAAGGTTTTCATTTTACATGTCTGTGTCTGAAAATTAATTTGAGTATTCTTTTATTTCCATTTTAAAAATAACAAATTACATAAAAAACGAGATTTTACCACAAAACAAATACTTCAGATTAGGGATGATCAATTTTCATTTATGTTATTGAAACATCGATATTAAAATAAAAAATCGATAATTTAATATCGATATTAAAGGAAGAATGAAGGAAAATCCTTCAAAATATCGATGTTTTCGATTCGACAATTATTCACATCGATGATGAATATTCCATATTTTTCTCAATATCGCCCATTATCCTAAACACATAAACATATTAAAGTTATGTAACATATAAGCCAATGTATAGTCTTAAAAATATTCATCTTGTCACATGTGGTTCGACACTCAAGCAGTTAAGCTTAAACGATAATTAATAAATGAATTAATATTGAACAGTCGACTTTTAAAATATAACACCTATTCTGCAAATATAAATTGCGCATAAGTATATGTAGTACTTATAGTAAAAAAAAATACCTAAAGGTGGAAATGCAGCATTGGCTGAAAACACCAACCCCCAGTTTCACAGTGCGAGTTTAAACTTAAGATCAACTGAACCTTAAACTGAGTTTAAATTTTTGGTATAATTGAAACACTGAAATCTGATCTTCAGATCAGTTGAACTTCTCTTAACTACATTTTATGAAAATTAGTTAGCAGCATTTTTCTTGCCTCGTCCTCCCTTTCTCTCTCTGACACAAAAAAACACGCGAAACAACGGAAATAAAAAATAAAATAATATTCAAAATCACTATAACAACTCGATAACATTTGAATACACGATTTTGTTTGGTTCATAATATTTTCTGAAAAAAAAACAATACAAACGCTAAGCTGAAGTTAAAACTATAGAATAATCTCGGTTAACTTAAACTACAAATTGAACGCAGTTCAAGGTTTAAACAACACTGTGAAACCGAATAAATTGTTGATCTGAAGCTTAAACCAAAAGTGCAGTCTTAACTCGCACTGTTAAACTGGGGTTAACAATCATTTATTTCAAACTATGAAATAACAATATAATAAATATGTAAGTATTCTTCGTTGAGAGAAATAAACCTCTAAGCAGACACCCTTGTTTTTTTACCTTATGAATAAAAAACGTGCGATTATAAATAGATTACACAATTATAGATATTACCCTATTTACAATAACAAAACGAATTTCGTTTTAATAAATAAATATACATATCTATGACTAATATTCATTCAACTGCTATGAAAATACAGTACCTATATACATATATTTTAAATCGTCGAGTCAATCATCCTTAGCTATCCAAAAATCCTTTTAGAAAATATGATAGGTAAGTAGGTATACCTAATGTTTACTAATTCATCACCGGTGAAAGTATAGATATTGATACAAATATAGAAATAATCTTCAAAGTTAAATGTGTGTGTATGTCTTTCCTCAACTAGTGACATTTTTTCCATTATTATCACATTTTCTTAAAATTAAGTTAAGGTCTAACTTTGTTATTGAGCTTACCTCTATTTATAACGCCAAGCTCCCTTTGATATGAGTATCTCCTCACTTCCACGAATTGAAAGCAACCGTATCCTTTCTACCAAATTCACAAGAACATTATGGAAAGGGGGAAATCATTTGGTACCTTCATTTTGACTGTCCAGGTCCACAAGGTAATGTAAGTTTACATAAAAGTACGTTAAAATGGGCTTTGATATGACTTAGCTGATAAATTAATTTACAGGTAGCTTATTTTCAATAAAAATAAAATCAAATAAAACTTCGCTTAAGTATAAGAGAATTTCACTGAGAAGCAGTTTCAAAAAAAATCAATCCTGAAATATCAACAAGTAAAACTTTTTTTTATTGTAGCACATTACGTGGAAATTATAGAACTACCAGCATTTATGGTTTACTGATAATATTATGGTCCAGTCTTAAGTCCCAGGAGCCAACGTAAATGATATCCCAGAGAAGAGACAATAATAATTGATGCTCTCAGTAGAATAATAAATTATCATAAATACACAAAATATATTCACCTCCTACTTGTGAAATTAATATAAAAGGGCTACCTACGTTTTCTATGACGTTTTGGTATTTAACTTTGGATTTATTTTTATATTTTGTATAAACTTAATTTATTGTTCACTTTCACTAGTTGTCCAAGCTAAAAACTCTTGCAGCTTAAACTCTACAAGGCGCAGGGACGAAGGACCAAAATCCTTGAGTGTAAATAATCGACTGATATTTGAAACCAAACACGAAATCAATGTAGGTAGATACATATACGTTTTATGTTGTTTTTCGAGATAGCTGCGGCAGTAGGATGTTGTCTATAAAAATTATAAACAAAATGTACAGAAAAAGATACTTAAAATAAGGGAACGTTTTGTTGCGCATGTTTCCCAATTTTCGTTTGTGGTTATACAATATTAAAACACGCACAGGTGATATTCTAAATCATATAGAATACAGCTCTTACAGGTGAACGCAATTGAGTTTTGCCGAATTCGTTCAAATATTTAAGATTTGTTTTCCATTCAGATACATATTTTGACGATTTGTATAGAAAACAAATTGGATGAAATAATTGAACCACTGAGAAGAAGAAGGAAAACTTTGCATAAATCAGTTTTTGGTATATTGAAAAAACTGTATATTTCCGAAAGTAAAAGTTATATTGTCCAAAACGTTCTGAGGGCAAATATAAAGTTAGTAAAGAGTTAGTTAGAAGCAACTTGTCTAATATTTGCGTTTTTATCCTCAAGCTAAGAAGAGAATGTGGGTGGCAATGGCGCAGTGGATAAAGTGCTTGATTGCTAACTTAGACGTGTGGGTTCGATCCCCACGCTAGGCGCATTCTTTTCTATACCTCCAATTTTAATTGGATGCCGCCCATGGGTTGAAATAAGACAGACAATACCTGGTTCTCAAATCCAATGTGCCAAACTAATGCCGTGTAATTCAGGTTGCATTTAAAAGACATTAGGTCTTACATGCATATAGTTAAATCTTAAAAAAAAATAGAATGTTTTCCTTTCTCCATTATTTGAGAATAAATTAAAAAAATGATTTTAAAATAAATGATGTATTCAAATAATTATAAAAATAAAAGATAAAAACACTTTAATTATTATTAATATGTGGGTAACACATGCAAACAAATTAAAGAAGCGGTATATTGTAAATAAATAAAACACGTTAACCGTCGTCTTTATCGTTATTGTCAAAATTCCACGTTTGCCATTGAAGGACATTTTTTTCTGTTTATTGGAACTTTTCGAATACATCAACATTCGGATCTTAAACCGGATACGATAACTACTTGGATAAGTACATCAAAAAATTCGATGCCTTGAATTGTATCCACTTTGTTCTTGAATAAGAACTAGGTGCCTGTATTTGCTCTGAGAAAGAGTTTGGTCTCTTTTAAAAATGTCCTTTGTAGTTCCTTTGAAAAAAAACTTCAATCAATATTTCAAGTTAAGTACTTCGTTATTTTACAGTTGTCGTATTTCGAACGGAGGACTCCGTCTTTTTGCAGTATTAATAACGTGTTCGTATTGATCTGTCGAATAGATCTGATCATATCTATACGGACGTGTTGTTCTGATCTTTATTTTGGAAATGTTCATGTCACAGTGCAGGAAGAAACTGCGTCCTTAAAATTTGTCAAAATGTGATTCCGGATTTAAGCAACACATATATTACTGAAAGTATGAAGTTCTTTCATTTATAAAAAAGCTAAAAAAAATTGAACAAATTCAAGAAAAAAAAAATAGCTGCCAACATAAATTCAAATCATTTCAATGGAAACTTTAAAATTTTGTGTGAATAAAGAAGAACATTCCTGGAATGTTTTAGTTTTTTTTTCATTCAACGAAATTTTATTTTCACATTTTTAGATAGATAGATATTTTATTGTAGCAGAATATTTCTGTATTATTAACTATATGTATATTGCACAGTTTACAGAATTATGGTATAAATTTACCTTACTGATAAAAAATATCTTAAAAATAGATTAAGAAGGAAAACAAAAAAAAGTAAAAAAAAAAACTATAAATATGTACGAAAAAACTAAATAAATTAGCAAATAAATATATTTAAAAATCAACAAATAAATAATAAGAAAAAAAAATATCAAATACAAAAATAAATAATTTATTTAAATTAGTATCACAGAATTAACCTTATTATAAACTATAGCAGATACCCTTGCGATGCTACGGACATCATCTATCCACGTAGACGTCATTAGTAGTTTTCGTGAAAATCGCGCTAAACTTTCAGCCGCCATTTTGAATTTAATGAACATTTTATTTTGGACAATAACTTCGCCATTTTTGATTTCTGACAAAAATAATAAAGGTTAAACTTTTAGGAAATTAAATTTTCTACAACTTTGGTCTTAAAATTTTTTCCAAAAAAAAAATACCGCTCGCGAGATTTTAATGAAAAACTGTTTTGGGGCTTGTGACCCCCTTCTGGGATAACTATGAAATATTAATTCGCACAATTCTCTCTTATAGTTTGTGGGGGGGGGGGTTATGATTAGTAGTGTAAATATCGATTATTTTCGGGAATACTGTTGAGGCCAGGTGCGTATACAGCTCCACTTTGCGAGTGAATTAAAAACAACTTTTTAATATTAAATAAAATTCGCGGCAGGATTGTACTAACTTGCTCTAAACATAGATGCTGTTAGTAGGTACGTAGTCTAGTTATTATTAGGTAGGTTAAAAGCCTATATGAAGGTAATATTACCTTGATTCTTAGTAGTTATAATGCATTGTTGAATGAAGGATATAGGTGGGTAGGTAGCTGTATGCAAAAATATGCAAAATTAAATATAATTAGGTAGAAATAAATCGATGATACACATTAGGGGTATTCACGATCCGATGTAACTGGTCTTGTATCATTGCAACCATTGACATACTAGATATGGACTGCTAGTTGTGATTCATTTCCATACAATATTTGCAAAAAATATTGTTCCCTGCTTTCAGCGACTATTTCAGGCCAAGCGGCGATAAGAAAAAACAAATTGAGCACCATCTGTTGTCGATATTACCTTTCCATAAATTTTAGCCAAAGAAACTAGAACTATCTATTGGCACATAGTGTAAGAAGCCATGCCATCTATTGTTTGTGAGAAAGTTAACAATTGATGTAGTGCTGGGGGCCAATAATAAAAATTCCTTTTTCTTTCAACTTATATTTGAAAGATTGCTTTTAGAGTTACATTCGTAATAAATGGAACACATCTTAACGCTACAAAAAACGTGGTTGTTGGTCTTGGTATTCGTTTTTATCATATTTTTTTCATATTGTACAAAAAATAACCAAGTTTTGGCAGACGGCATATAAATTCATAGTTATATATGATTTAAAAATCTTAATAATTGTAAAAGTATGATTTAAAAAAGCAAATAAATCAAATTTTCTTTCTATCTTATTCTTTCGTCGAAAAGTTGAAACAAGAAATGAAATGTAATTTTAAATTATATTACGCAGTGTGTGTTAAATTTTATTCGTTTAGTCGAAAAAAAAAAAAAACTAAATTGATATTTGATCCAGCTTTAATCGAATTTCTTTCATCCGCAAAGAACAATAATATAGCTGCTTATTGTTTTCTGTAGAAAATAGAGAAAATGAATTCTTTGGATTCGTGTAGGGATTTCCTTGAAAAAAAAAATCCCTTGAGCACTGGCTTGACTTGATAATATTCTTAACTACCGCAAGGACTGAAATGGTCGCTGATGATGCTTTTTTCAAAAGGAACCATCGTGAAGTTGGCTCCTAGCAGTCCATATCTAGTATGTCAATGATTGCAACAGTGTAAAAGTGTAGCATTTGTTTGCACTACAACAACAAAATATACTAGGGGTATTCACGATCTGGTGTAACAAGTCTTGTAAAATTATATTTTTTTGCAGAAGACTATGAACACACCTTTTCTATTCTGTAGCAACACTAACAAAACTAACAAATACGAAGTTTTAAAAAAAAATGCATTGAGTCGTTTTCTAAATTTTGAGTTTTCAATAAAAAACGCACCTACTTCAACTACCCCCAACTACCTCCACGGTGGTGGAGCGCTAAAGGGTTTTATATGAATAAAAAAGATAAATAATTCTTCATTAAATTCAAAATAGCGACTAAAGCTCTAGCGGAATTTTCCCAAAAATCGATATTTAGAATACTAATGATCCCCCCAACAAACTATATAAGAGACAACTGTGCGAATTAATATTTTATAGTCTCAGAAGGCGTATCACAAGCCCCAAAACAGTTTTTTTCATTAACATCTCGCGAACGGTAACTTACTTTTTTTGACAACCCAACAGCAAGGCATCGTGGAACAAACAAAATTACCAACCCCTTTAAAATTCAAGGCAACTATTATATCTAAATTAAAGTATAATTAAAGGTGAAGGTTTTTACTTACGTTTGTTAAGTGATTATTGTGGGGTGATGATTTTTCCATCACTCTCGGTCCTTTGTTATGTGAGGTAGGAGAGCGCATCAACCATCTTTCCACCGGTCATTGAGAAGCACTTTTTTTGTTCTTGGAGATGTAGCAAGAAACTGGTGCAGACATGTGTCTACCTAAAGTTCACCGTTCGTGTTTTAATTGTTATTTCTATGAATGTTTCGCATGTTATTTAAAGGTTTTTTTAGTCCATTGTTAAGCAAATGAGACCTTTTTTTAAATTAATACAAAATTATTAATTTATCGCGCGTCCTTAATCTTAGCCCTAAAGTTTCCAATCCGTACATCATGATTGGAAGTATCTTATTGTTAAGTTATTGACCAATTGGTTGAATTATTATAGGTGTTCGAGATTTAAATATATCTCTTTCGGCTGTTTTGGTCGTAATGTTTTTTTAATGAAACAATTTCATTTCCTTTCCCGACGTTTCGACGGTGGTTGCCGTCTTCTTCAGGGGATCTTTTATGAACAAAAATAAAATGAACATATTATACACATAAGAACATTTAGTGTAAAATTTTGGCAAACTTACATTTAGTACGTATTACAGATAAACGTAAATAATACAATGAGAGACAAATATAAAGCAATGATTAAAAAAAAAATGTATGATATAAAAAAACACTTCGATTGAAGCTTAGTCGGCTTTAAATTGTCACGGATTCTGCTTAGTTACCAAAGAGCAGTAAACCGATGAAATGTTCGGGCTGTCTGGTTTACGATTCATATTGTTTTTGTTGTTAATAATATGAAGCGTTTCTAGAGTATACCGCTTGGAGACATGTTTCTCCCTTTCCAGGATTTGCACTCTGTCAAAATCTGGTTTGCGTCCACGCTCAATGGAGTGTAAGGCCAATGCTGTCTTCCCAGTGCTTTTTAAATTAATGTCGGATTTGTGGTTGGAAATTCGTTGACGAAGAAGTTGTTTCGTTGTACCGATATAGGAAAGATTGCAATTTTCTTCCGCATTGCCACGACAGTGTGACGATTGGAAGTATCGTCTCTAACATTTGCTTTTCATTTCAATACTGCTTCAATGTTTATTCGTCGGTTAACTTCTTTTTCGTCCTGGCTTGAGGTATCCTAAGTATGTACATACATATGTAATATGTATATTATATATAATGGCTATAAATCAGTTTTTGGTTAAATAATTTTGGAATTATATTAAACAACTTTAATAATAGCGGAAAGCCGCCAGCAAAACGCCTTGGACGATGCATACATAATTACAATCAGGGAGCTTAGCTCTACATTTTGAAGATGTGCTTATAGATGAAACTCGCTAGAAAAGATTTGCTCTTTCTGTCAAACGATTTGATCTTTTTGAATTTTGAGAGCTTCATTTCAACAGAAAGAGCCAATCTAAATCAAATCTCAACACGAAAGATTTGATCTCTGATGGGTTGTCAGATTTGATCTGAATGCACACATTACATGTAAAAAGTTTTTTCTGTCAAACGTCCAATAGAAAATAATTTGATTAATTTGTTGTGAACTTGCGAAAGTCCGTGCTAAAAAAATAAAAAAAAATAAACAAATAATGGAGGACGAAGTTAATAATTTAGATTTTATAAATTTAGTGTGGTTTTTGATCAGGGGGTATTCACAATCCGGTGCAACTGGTCTATTATCATTGTAAAAGTGCAAAAGTGCATCTTGTTTTTGCACCACAACAACAACTTACACTGAATTTATAGTCTGTTCAGTCTTATCCGAGCAATAAATTGAAATTTGTGACATAAAATTTGTTATTTTAAGAAATAATTTCACGTAAATCTTTAATAAACATTTTCAAAAATACACTTTTATGATGACGTTTAAAAAATGGCAAAAATTGTTGTTCAAAGCGTCCCCGTACTTTTGTGAAAGTTCGTTGCGCTCTGAGAGATTATTACCCCCACTCTTTGCAAAAATGACAGTCTTCACATTTTTGTGCACAAAGTACGGGAACACACTTAATTTATTGTTTGATCGGAAATCAATTTTGTAGATCTGGATTTTTCGGCAGATTTACCACCCTTTTACTAATACCATAACACCATCAAAACAATTGAGAGCCTCCGTTTTGACAAGATTTTGTTTTCAGTTATTATGTGAATAGTGAAATAAGGCCGTGAAAACATACATACATTTGCAAAACATAATAGCAATTATGTATTAACAATTGTGTAATCCTCCAAATTAATTTCGGCATTCATTTTTTAAACATTGAGATGGCTTCGTGTTACAAAAGAAAAAATAACTTGAATAAAGAAACACTTTTTAAATCAATTGCCATCAGATACCTTCTGGTTCCACAGACACGAGTATACACCAATACCGTGATAAAAAAAAATAAATCTGAAATCGTATACCATTTGATTTTTTTCGTCCGATCAAAATCTGAAATTACCAAAATAAAACCACATAAAACATCGATGAGGAATTTTCTTTAGTCTTCCTTCAGCATCGATATTAATATGGTGTTCCTTTCTTCAACGAACACGGACCGCTACTAAAATTCAATTGTTTTTGAGTTGAAAGAAGGAAATTTGAAAAAAAAAACTTAATCGAGAGAATTCAATTCTTTGAGAAAAAAATCCAATTTCTTTGTCTAAGAAATTCGTTTAAGGGAACAAAATTGCTACAGATCCGTCGCGGAACAATTTTTCTGTTGTAAGGAAATCGACATTAGTAATCTCTGTTTTGGATATGTGTGTGTGGAACCTTCAAACTAAATTGTTTTTTCATTTTCAAATTCTTTCCTAGTGAAAATGGAAATCGACTTGAATAAATTTAATGTTTTCCTCGATTATGAAGGAAATGAAACAATTCCAGAGAAACACAGTTTGTTGCGTTATTAATATTATAGCTGCGTTTTATTATCAACGGGTCAGGGTTAATTTTTAACACGTATTACAAAAACAACACGAGATCCAGGTTTCTATAAAACATGGCTATTAGTATTAAATTGGGCGAACAGAGGGTAGGTACTCGTACATATAAGAACATAGCCCAAATAGTTTTATTTATCAATTTATATATATTTTTCTAACAATTATAATGTATTAACCAATTTAACTTACATCAAACCGTTTTGCAAATAATCAAAAGAATTGCCGTCTCCGCAATGTCAAGTTTGTGGTTTGTGTGAAAATTCGTGTGATAATCTTTTTCAATCCCTATTCAAAATAGATTCGAGAGAATTCAATTCTTTCAGAAAAAAATTCAATTTCTCTGTCTATGGAATTCGTTTAAGGGAAAAAAAATTACTGCAGATCCGTCACGAATCAATTTTTGTGTTGTAAGGAAATCGACATGAATCATCGATTTTTTGTTTTAACATCGACGTTTCATTAACGTAGATAAACATCGCTCATCCCTAATCTTAAGTATTTGTGTTGTTGTGAATTCTCGTTTTGTATTCAATTTATTATTTTTAAAATTGAAATTAAGGCCGTGTGAATTGCGTTAAAATTTTGTTTTAAATTTTGACACTAGCGTGGTGAATAAAATGGGTTAAAATTTATGCAGCTGTTGAGCAGGCTAAATTGTGTTAAAATTTGACGTTTCTCAAGATAGAGTAATTTGAAACTGTAAACCAGTGGTGGCCGCGGTCTGTATTATAGGCGCCCGGAAACGCCGCGGACTCAAGTAAACTCTTCTTGTTGGGTACAATCAGAATTTGAAAGGCGTTTTGAAGAAAATGTTCTGTATGGAACCTCTGCTTGTTTTTTTCTTTTTAAGTGTGATATCATGCTTAAAAGCACAGCCAGTAAAAACAACGAGATTTTCAAGCTCATGGACCTTGATAGATAAAAAACGTACGTTTCTGTGCACTCATCTTTAAATAATCGTTCAGGTCAACGAGTCTATGGGAACGGTGAGCGCGCTGCTTAAATTCAAACGTGATTAAACGAAATACACAAATATGTTAACGAATCAGCGCTTACAAAATTGTAAGGGTAGAAAAGAGTTTTAATGAGGGGAGTAAATGGGGAGATTATGTTTGATGTTTCGCCCTATGAATAAATTTGCGGATATGCTGAAGAGGCATATTAGAGACAACGCCCAGTTCGTCGGAAAAGTAATTTCCGAGAGATTCTTTTTAGGTTCGGGCTAGGCTGGGGCATTCACAAACGAAGTGATATGAGAACTCTTCCGCCTCTTCGTAGAGACAAGACACAACCACTACAGGGGAGATATCACCTCTGCAGGTAATAACCTTTAAATTTGCAGTTGCATTATCCGCTGGACTGAAGCATTGAGTCATTGTTAAAGGCCCCTTCTATATCAAGAAATGCACCTAAAAACCAAACTCTTTGAGTTGGATAGATTTTTCAATTCTGCCTACAACTTCAGGAAGTGATGTCTTAACAGATTTTCCCTTCGTGTATGCATGCTGGGCCCGTGAGAGAACACCATTATTTAGCTTCAGGCGAATTTGTACATCTATGAGTCTTTCCAGGGTTTTCAACAAGAAGGAAGATAGGCGTATAGGTTTGAAATCTGTTGGTTCAATGTAGGTGGAGTTTTCAGCTTTTGGAATAAAAAGTATATAAGTATAAGGGAATGATGTAATCTCACCCAATATTTTTTACTCGGTAGTACCCGCGTAACTCTTTTAGATTTTCAAAAAAGCCCTTGGAACAGTACCAGTTAGACACCACTGCTGTAAACGATAACCCAAAAGAAAGATAAACTCCAAAGAGTCCAGATCTACTAGGAAACCATATAATAAATGTAAGTTTTAATTAATTCAAATGAAAAATAAAATTACATTAATATTTTTGTTTGTGTAGGATCTCAGGACGAAAAAACGAATAATATAATCCGTTGATATATTTAAACAAATATAAAATATTTAATATAAAATACTTATTGTAGTTCATTTTGCAAATTGAATACAAATAGATTAGGGGTATTCACGATCCGATGCAACAAAAAGGTGATTGCGAAATTTTATTTTTTTCTATAAATCGTGAATGCACCTTTTCTATTCCATTGCAACTCTGGAGTAAAAATGCAAAATCAGTTTGAACACAACAATTGGGGACGATCAATCAATTATTCTCAGCAATCTGGAATAACTTTCTGTTGTTGTAATGCGTTCAAAACCACATCTGATGAAAAAACAGCTGCTCTCATGAAAGCTATCTTGAGTTATCCCAAAAAACTTGGAATAACTAGCTATCCGAGAACAAATGTATAGAACCAGCTGACTGCAAACTTCGTTGGTATGCGTTTTGCTTCAATTTTTTGACAGCTTTCAGCTAACCTATCTGATCGTCCACAGATATACCCCGATAGCTTGGTATCCGAGATAACATATCTAATAAGTGAGTGAGTTTTGCACCATTGTCCTCATTCAATAAGCGAACTATAGCAATCCGGATAGGTTGGTGTTGTTGTATTCCCAATTAAGAATACAGCTGATGACAAAACAACTGCTGCCGGAAAAAAATCTTAAGCTATCCGAAAAACTTTGGTATACTTTTGTATCCCATGAGAAACTCAAAAACATATGCACAAACCCATACAAATTTAACCTATTCGATATTGATTGTTCAGGAACTTCAGTGGATACTAACATATCTTAGATAGGCTATCGTACCGACATCTGAATGAGGCCATTCACACAGCAAAAGGCTAAATTTGATACCACCACAAACCAAACTTCAAAATTTAACTAAGGTAGAAAATTTAACCAACATCTTAACGCAATTCAGACCCGGCCTAAAAGAATACTCAAATTTATTTTCGGGAAGCAGACATTCAAAATAGCAACCTTTGAAGTTGTGGATTGAGCAAAAGGCCAAAGCAAATACATTAAGAATTTAAATTTAACATATGTATATTAAGGGTATTCATGCAACGGCGGAAAACACGTATAAACCTCAAAAACCAGATGATTTATTTGAAATTATCTGGTTTCTGAAGTTAATCCTGGTTTCCCGTCGTTTCATGAATACCCTTATTATTGTAAGTTTTAATTATTAAATAACATAACTTACTTTACTGGAACTAAAATAAATGGCGCTCGGGTGTTTTTTGGGTACAAAACAAATTTTTTTTTGACAACTCATGGGCTCGACTCTGCCCAATTCCGCAAACGTGAATGTTTTTCCGTGCAAAAAAATTATTCAAAATATGCGTGAATAAATTTGCATAACTGTGTACACGTTATCTGTAAAAAAAAATCAATCGCCCCTTTGCGGAATCGCAAATATGTATGTGTTCCCGATTTTTCGTGTATACAGAGAAACTCACGCTTGTGGAATTTGGCCCCTGGGTAAAGCTCTACGAACCTACTTTTGCTTTACCCTACCTAACAATAAAAAAAATACAATGGTGCAAAATTTTCCTGGTGTTTTTGACCGTTTGGCAGCTGTTATTTTCTGGCAGAAATGCTTGTGGTAAAACTGATTTTGTCATTGCGGCCGTTCACCCATTGGCCTCATTCAGATGTTGGTACGATAACCTATCTAAGATATGTTAGTATCCACTGAAGTTCCTGAACAACCAACAACGAATAGGTTAAATTTGTATGGGTTTGTGCATATGTTTTTGACATTTTTTATGGGATACAAAAGTATCCCGAAGTTTTTCGGATAGTTTAAAATTTTTTTTCGGCAGCAGTTGTTTTGTTAGCAGCTGTAATCTTACATTGGAATACAACAACAGCAACCTATCCGGATCGCTATAGTTCGGTTATTGAATGAGGTCATTTATTCTCTGCAATCCGGAATAACTTTCTTTTGTTGTAACCTGTGCAAAAGCACATCTGATGAAAAAACAGCAGTGCACATAAAAGCATCTTAATCTTTCCCAAAAATTTATTAGCTAGCTATCCGAGAACAAATATACGGAATTGCTGACTGGAAACTTCATTTGCGTTTTGTTCTGGTTTTTTGACTGCTTGCAGCTAAAATATCTGATCCGTCCACAAATATACTCGGATAGTTGGGTATTCGAGTGAATGCCCCATTTATACTCCAGAGTTGCAAAAAATAGAAAAGGGGCATTCACGATTTACAAAAAAAAAATTAATTTCGAAATCTTGCACCTTATTCTTGCTTGGGACCGTGAATACCCCTATTGCTTCGTCTTCGTCTTCCTAGTCATCTGATGAAGAAGATATGTTTTTTTTAGAAATGTGTGTCAGTGCCAGTCAATACTACAATTAATATGGAAATAAGTTTTATTGAAAAGATCAAATCCCGAGATCTTTGGAATTTGAATGTAACTAGCTAAGTTATTTTGATACAGACAACAGTCGAGTTTGACGTTCAAGTATATGAATGTGTGAATGCTTCTGGTTCCGATTCTGATTTCAAATCCAAAAGCAAAATTCTCTTCTTTTCAGAATCAGAACTGTCATTTTTACTTGCGATTATAGGTATTATAAGGCAAGTTATGCATTCGTCGAAAAAAAAGTTTTGAGATAACAATCAAGCATGACTACGATGATAACGAAGTCGAAAAAAGATGGTCTAAAAATTCTATATGTCTGTCTCTATGTATGTATTCAAATGTTTCTATTTTCTTTTCTGTTATAAATTGAAAGAATTTTATAACAAATTGCATATAAAATCCAATCTACAACATAATTAGATGATTCTGCCCTATCGAGGTAACCGTCGGAGCGGAGTTTTCTCTGCAACGCATCTTCGTCGGAAATTCAATTTCAGTTCGAAGTAGCTGTCATTGGAGGAAATTTTAAAGAAATACTACGACGCATTGCGATGAATATAAACTTCAGGCAGAGATGAGCAACTTAATTGATATATCGAAAATGCGATATATTTTCGATAGTTTTTTATTAAATAAACACTATAAACGTTTTAAACCATGAAAAAGAGAGAGAGTGTAATTTATTGTTTATAGAAAGTATTTTTTTCAATTATAATGCGCTAGAGTTTTTAAGAAATGTAAATAGATGCACCGATTTTAAAATCAAAACTATCGAATAAAGTCGCCTCCCTATTTTTAAACAAATGTTTTGTTTCCGTTTGAACTGTCAATAAAAGAATTATTTGAAAAAAAAAACGTTTGAAATTCAATACTATTTATTTAGAAAATAAAAGAACATTGCAAGTACGAAAACTATATACGCTGACGCAGCTCTAATTCTATAATTCCCGTCAAGATTGAAGAAAAACTTTGGCCTAAATAAAAATGTTTTTGCTTTTGTTTTGGAGCAGATTCAACACAAATACAAAACAAATTATCAATCTGATGGTGTCACTCCAAACCTTTAAAAAATATATAATGTATTCAAAAGTAAAACACAGCCACAACTTCTGGTGTCCTTCTTGTGTAATATAATTCGCTGGGCAGTTTTATCATCCGCTCATATTGTTGTGAACTTGTTTATTCGTTCTGCCTAAACACAAAAAGCCCACAAGTTAACGTACATAAGGTTTATTTCTTTATTACTTACATTTTAATAAACAATTTAAAAGAACTAAAAAGAAAATATTTTCCGCAACGAGAACGTGTCGGAGGACTTCGGAGAATAATTTGTTTGTATCTGTCATAAATAAAACCATTAAAAGTACTTCATCGCATACAAATGGCATGCGTTGAATTTCGTCGGACAGAATTTCCGATCAGCCGATCGGAGAATTACCAGGAAGCAAATTGTCTCCGATTCGTAGTAAATTGGAGAGAATACCGCTCCGACGGTTACCTCGATAGGGCAGAATGTCATGTTCAAATTGCCTCAAAAAACGGTTATAATAGACGGTTACATATAGAGAATACACTATCCATTGTATTATAGTGATCAATGCAGAAAACTGACTTCAGGGCTCAACAAAAGTTCTTTTTTAATTAAAAGCTAAGAAATGATTGTCATTTTCATTTTTTAGACTGTTTATTACGTATAAAACTATACATTTTACACACATTTTGCCAATTTATATTAAAGATTTTTGGCAAGAAACATATGTATGCATACATATGTAGATACAAAATATCCAAAAGCAATGGAATGAAATTAAGAAATACATGAACTCTAGTTTAGAATTTTTTTTAATGAATGTTAAAAATTCACAAACTACTTTCAGATAAAATTACATCATGTTCCTTAGCTCTGTGGTTGTCTAGGCTTTCCAATGTGGGCAAAACCTTTTCGCATATGATGCAAGGGAATCTTTTTGGAAGAGCATTACTTTTCTTTGATGCTTCTAATTTTGATTCCTTGCAATTAGCGTGCGTTTTTAAATGCATTTTTAAGGTGTATCTTTCGGTAAACTTTTTGCCACAAATTTCACAGGTATGCATTGGTCGGTCTTCTTTATGGGTCATCATATGGTGTCTGAAGGTCTTCTTTGATTTAAATGTTTGTTCACAGATTTTACATATCACAGGCTCCTCTTCAGCTTCATGGATCATCTTGTGGTTATATAAAATGTGTGCTTGTGAGAACCGGAGTCCACATTTTTCGCATTGAAATTTTTTTTTATCCCAATGAAGTTGCATGTGACGAATTACGCTGGAACGACGCGAGTATCGCTTTGGACAATATCGGCACTCGTTTTCCGTTTTTCCTTCGTGGATGTTCATGTGTAATTCAAGATATTCTTCATCTTTGCAAAGAGATCCACAAATTTTACATTTAACAGCAGTAGTATGAGTATCTAGATGATTCTTAAGAGAATTGTTGGATTTCAAACTTTTGTCGCAAATGCTACATTCATAAGAACGCGGTGGACGATCGAAGATGTTTTCTGTGGATTCTCGATTCGAACTATTTATGCTTTCAACATCATTGCTTATGGAAGAATCACTTGCAAAATCTTCGTCTTTTATATTACTATCTTCGTCTCTTATATTATTATCTTCGTCTTTTATATTATTACCTTCGTCCTTAATATTATCTTCGTCGGTTTCGTTATCAATTTCGAAAAGTTTTATGGAATCTTGCAGCATTTTTGAGAGTTCTTTTTGCCATTTTAGTAGCGTAATCATAATTTTATCATACTCAACTAGTTTTTCATAGCATGCATTGCAACAGCAAGAGCTATCTTCAAAATAGTAATCTATTTTGATACACTTGGATAGATGGGTTAGAATGTTTTTAATCGTTTTCTTGGAGAATTCAATGCTGGTGTCGCCTATGTTATAATAACCTAAGTTTGGCTCGATTTGTTGGCGGCATAGAATACACTTTGCTGCCATAGTAAGAAATTAGTTACTGTTGTGCTTAGTATGATTACTTTTTTGTTGTTAATATTTAAAGTTATCAACAAAATTGTCTAATTTTTTCCTAATCTTCCCTATTGGCTGTCACTTTTGATGATGACTTTTGGCTTGTGTCAAAATTCATATGTTTTTTTGCTTGGCTTACATATCACGTTAAGCCTTGTACACATTTGGACACTCAATGCGGGCGTTCACTCACTAAATCAATTTTTTATTGCTTACCCACGATAAACAGATAATTAGGTCTATTCTACCAAATCTGTTATTGAAATGAATTTTCTGTTATACTACGTTTCCACCGAACTTTAATCTCTTGTAGATTCACTAATTCCAAAAAGTGTTTCCACCGCTCCAAAAGTAGATTAATTTTGACAGCACTATACAAAGTGCAAATAACTTTTCATTTTCTCTTATGATATAGAAGTGAGACAGGCAGCTTCATCTGTGTCAACCGAAGAGAAAAATTTACTTTCTTGATGAATGTGTTCATTTCGATATAGAAATAGGGTAGTTCGATTGAAGATTTAAATTAGATTTATTTTAAATCTTCATCTGAGAAGATTAAAATTTGTATGATAAATCCTCAAGATTTGTAGAAAATTTAGCTAAATCTACTTAAACCTCGGTTTAGTGGCCGGTGGGAACGTAGTATTATGAATCATAAAAGATCCTTACCGTAAAAAATATGACTGAACTTTCCTTTAGGGGAGCACGAATTTTAACAAGCGGATACTGTATTCGGTAGACTTATGCTTAAGAACAATAAATATAACAATTTTTAAGTGAGGAAACTTTTATTTCTATTTTTAATTAATTTTTAAAGTTTTCATTTTCATATAAAATGTATGCAAATGATGACTACCGACAACTTTTTCTTGTGTGGACAGTTGTTTACCAATCTACAGATGACTGTATGCAACTTCGGTATGGTAAGTGTTGTGGTATGTGCATTTTTCTTGGGATAATATAAATTGATTTCAAACTAGGTACTATTGTGGTTTCGTTTCATGTCAAATCCTAAAAAAACTTTGCATACACCCACCCTTGACCCCACCCAACCTTGACCACAACCCAAATCCTATAATTCGCCCAGGCAGGGTGGTTGCAGGGGGCAGCAGGGGGGACGCTGTGAACTTAATTACAGAAAACCTTTACACAAGTAGGTTTTTATCTATACATACGTTTTGTTTAATGGTTTTTTTTTATTTGCAATTAATTGGTTTGTACTGATAGTAAATAGGTAGGTACATATGTATTTTAAAAGTGATGCATAACTACTTTTCGAAAAATATGATATTTCATTTAGTTAAATGTTTTTACGTAAGTTTTATTATTAAAAAGACTACACTTGTACTTTTAATCAAAAAAATGTTTCCATTAAAATTTCCCCAAAAAAAGTACATAGGTACAAAAAAAAACTTATCAGAACACTACCAGAGAGAAGTATTAACAAGAACTGTTAAAACAGTTTTTCGTTGCCGCGAATTTTTTATATTGCGTATTAATATTCAAAACTTTAAAAATATGTTAAAAATAGAAGAACTTATATTTTCATATTAAAACCGTTTTAATTATTATCTTAAATAAGAAATCTACCGAATATAAGTATCCGTTTGTTGAAATACCTTCTAATTTAAAGACAAATTGAACAAAAGTGTTGTACTTAAAATGCCAAAATTGAAAATTAATACATTTTTTAATCATATTTAACAGAGTTTCCTCACCGTAATATTTTAAAGCTGTTCTATAGAGACCCTTAGCTCACTGTAAAAATAATCAAAGTTCTACGCGTGCTCCCCTAATGGAAAGTCGCCCCAAAAATCTTTTATAATTGGTATTCAGGAGTTCGAACTCTTATAAAAGCCTGTTACGAAAATTCGAAAATAAAATTCTGTTATAAAAAAGCAAACAGAGCTAAGATCTATTAGACCCCTTTCACACAAGTAAACTGAGTTGCCGGCAACTGGGAGTTTGTTGATGTGAAGGGCAAGAGGTAAGGGGAATGAAAAAATCTCCCCGGTCAACGATTTGAAGAGATTTTTTTGACGTTATGCTTTGAAATTTTCTTAGGTTACCATTTTGACTTCTGTCTCTGATAGATGTCAAACATACTTTTTTTAAAGAGAAATTGTTTCTTACAATTATATTATTACATTAACCAAACCAAGTGAGTTACTTAAATAAATTAATTGTGAAAGAAAATTTCAAGTTTTAATTCTTGTAGGCAAGGCATTTAATTCAATCCATCATGAGTTGGTTTACATTTCATACATACAATTATGCGCCTAGACATGGAAAATCGACAACAAAACGAAAACGTACGGACCAACTAAGCTCTCAGCTTGTGGCTTCATTATCACATTTGGTTTATAATGACGTTCCTTTATTAGCAGTAGTAGCAGCAGCAGGCAGCACCACAGGTACCAGCCATATCATCCTGTCAGTGGTGTATGTGTCCAACTGTACCAATAAAGCTTCGGTGGTTTCCAATAAGCGCAATATAATCTTCCTATCATCACTATCATGTGTTGGGTCCAAGATTTGGATGGCAAGAGAATCGCACAACAAATCTGCACACAAATCAATCCAGGATAAAATTGATTTGTGTGCAGATTTGTTGTGCGTTTCTCTTGCCATCCAAATTTTGGACCGAACACATGATAGTGATGGTGGGAAGATTATATTGGGCTTCCAATAAGCACCGAAGCTTTATTGGTACAGTTGGACACATAAAACACTGACAGGATTATATGACTGATACCTGTGGTGCTGCCTGCTGCTGCTCACAAATACAGGAAAGCCATTATAAACCAAATGTGATGATGAAGCCGCAAGCTGAGAGCTTATTTAAAAAACAGAAATAAGGAAAACTGAAGGTGGATCCCCTAAATATCGAGGCATCGATTGGTTGGAGGAGAGGGCCATGGCTTATTTGGGCCGCATAGCATTGGGTGGCCATAAAAATGTTTCTGTGTGAGGTTGTTCCAAATTTGAACCTACTTCAAATTTGGAAGAGTCTGCCACAGAACACCAAGAGCACGATGTTGATGGTGGTTTGGCGTTGGATGTGGAATTCATACCGGATTCGATAGACACCAAACCAAAAAAACAGCGCAAAAGCGCAACAGAAATTCAAGGTAACTATTACTAATTATATATAACATATTATATTCACAACAAAGATTTCAAAATAAACTTTCGAAACTACTTACTTCTTTTTATTTTGAACTGGTTTTGAGTTCTAATTTAAATCCCCAACATAAACGGATTTCTATTTTCAATTCGACACACTATTTCAAAAATATGCCATCTAAAAATATTTTTATCATGTATTTAAAAATTGAAAAACCACACAATTAATGCAATACTGTGGTATAATATAATATAACAAATAATTTATTTACAGATGATGAGGTTTTGAGTATGTTGGAGAGGAGACACGCAACTATTTCTGAAAAGATGGACAAAATAGTTGCCAACATTGACAAGCTGACATCTGCACAATTGGCAGTTGCAACGTCTGTTGACAATTTATTTAAACTTTTACTAAAACAAAATTAAACTCCGAAGGTTTTTCTCTCCGGAATAATTTGTTTACTTTTTTTTAATGGAATTATGTGATTTAATTTATTTTATTTTATGTTATTTTTGTTTTTTTATTTTGTTTCGTTTTTTAAGTAATTACGAATATTTAAAATAAATTAAATATGATATATAAATAGATACTTAAGTGTTGTTCTTTTTATTTATAAATTAACCGGGTCATGGCTAAAACAGATGTGCAGACCTTCTGCAAGCATCGATGCATGCAGAGCTGTACACGAAACACATGTGTATAGTTTGTGATAATTCTGATGCAATTACAATCTAGGCATGTGTGTATTATTTTTCTAGAATACATACTTTAAAAGTAACAGCTAGTAACAATTAGAGTGTTATATCGATTTTCAATAAGTGTGTTCTAAGTGTTCTGTGCTTTCGTCTGTTTTAATTTAATTATTTGTTTCAATAAATATTTATTTATTTTTATATATTTTCTTACCTGTGTCTCCTTCTGATAACATTTCATTGACGAAATAAGAGATAAATATCCATTTTATCTTAATTAAACTCTGTGTTTATTGAAATCTTTTATGGTAAAAGTCGGAAAAAGTTTGGCTTTTATTCTCTTATGATTAATAACAGATTTTACAACAGATTTTGGCATGCTGAATACCAAAAATGCGAATCGTAAGAGATTTTCTTCTAAGTTCGAATTTTTGACAGTTCATAACAGATAATTAACAGATTTCATAACAGATTTGGCATGCCGAATACCTAAATTATTATTCATAAAAGATTTTGTGACAGCTTTTTATGAAAATTCATAACAGAATAAAAGATCTCGTTGAATAGGCCTAAATAAAGTATACTCATTGTGTTTTGACAGCTGTGGTGTGACGTCATCGTCAACTGGTTCGGATATAAGATGAAAGACAAGAATACCATTTCATTGTTTTTATTATTTTTCTATTCTTCCAGTTAATTTCACTTAAAAATTATTTGTTTAAATGCTTAATTCTAAAATACAGTCTGCACTTAAACAATAGTTTTTTTTTACACTTATATCTAGAGGCACAGCTTCAACATTTTTTAAATGTTTTTCCAGGAACTAGCCTTCTGTGTATAAATGTTGCTTATTGTGTTTAATAAAAATATTTTCCAAAAGTCTTACATTTTCAAGGAATGTATCGCTTGGATCTGGCACCAGAAGAATATAGGGACATTGCTGAAAAAAATCCTCAGCTTTCCAGCGTGTATTTTTATGGGGATGCTCCAATTGTTCTGCTTAGGTAGATGTAAATATCCCTCTTAAAGATGTCCTCATAGCCATCCTCATAGGCTCATCATTTGTGCCTGGTGATTCTTCCGCAGATTGCTCTTCAATCTGCTGACTTGCTTTTCCAGTTCCATGATTCTTAGTTCCTTGCTGTAGTTGTATTCAACTCCTTTTTAGAAGATAGAATAAGATAAAATATTATTTTAGGTAACTCAAAGTGATTTCCAAGTATACCTTACTCTATTTGGGTGCTTGCTACCATTTGTGTAATAAAAACAATCCTCCTGATCATGGTCTCCACAAAATTCTTCCTCTTGTGGACTTTCGGGGACAAGGTAACAACTATAGGTATTAAACATGGTTATATATATAATATAGGACAGTTTATTTCAAATTGTTACTTTTCGAAAGCAGCTGGACATTCATTAACGATCCTTTTGTTTACTCTTATTTCTTGTCTTTTGTCTCTCAAAGATGGCTCAGGTTCATTTGGCAAATTATTTGATGGAACTGATCCTTTCCTTAAAGCTCTCTTATTTTCAGGAACATTTAAAAGTATATCATTAAGCGCATAGTCGCTTTCAACAAAATATTCTGAGCAAACACGACTGCTTTTTTTTATTACCATAAGCAATAATCCACAATTGGCACATTTTAGCGTCTTTTATCTCCCGAAAGAAAATTTGAAATTTTATTTTATTGTTTTTTCTGTCCGGTGAATTATTACACCCCAAAACAGCACACACAATCATTTTCAAATCTTAAAATTCACTTTTTAAACGCGAAAACAAATAAAATAAAAAAAAAACAATTGATAAATTACAATTAATGACCTCGCTTGTAAGACTAGCAGAACACGATGACGTCACATCATAAGCAAGACGGCGAAATGGGTGTGTCTAATGAGGATACCTTAATATCTGTTTATCGTCTCGGTAACCAAGCTGTCGGATATCTGTGGACGAATTAGGTTAGCTGAAAGTTGTCAAATAATCAGAACAAAACGCATACCAAATGAATTTTGCAATCAGCTGTTCTATAGATTTATTCTGGGATAGCTAGTTATTGGGGGTGTTCGGTGCCACACAGCTTTCTGATACATTCCTGAACAATATTCTGTGCGTTTGTGAACGTATAAAACCCAATAGGTAACCATTTCTGTCAAAATTCAAAACAGAAAAAAAAACTAATTGTTTACGATTACGGTTCGGCTCAAAGTGAATTAAACATACATTTTGGATAAAATATAAATTTTGGATAAAATATAAATTAAAAATGAATCAGGAAGTAAGAACCACAAATGTTTCAACCGATTCAGAAGAAGAAGATGATGTATTAGGTACGTAATTAAAGTTCACAAACAACAATTGAACAGACAGCTGATTTCGTAGTCAGCTTTGCACTACGCTACCTAAGTATACCAGAAATTTAGCGCTAGCTTGGGTTCGATTTGGAAATCATATGTTTTGTTCGTTGTATGGTCGTCGGCTGTTAATTGACAGATATTTAACACGTATTACAACAATAACGAACGTATTGCACAGCAAAGCTGTGCGCTACCGACCGTCCCCATTCTAATTTTTTGGGATAACTCAAGATTGCTTTCATGAGAACAGCTGAATTTTCATCACATGTGTTTTTGCACGCATTAGAACAACAGAAAGTTATTCCAGATTGCTGAGAATAACTGAGTGAACGGCCCCAATTACGATTTTTGATTGGCTTTTCGGAGTTATTCTTTTCGTTTTCAGTGGGGCATTTTTCTGCGCTACTACATCAACTATAATAGGCGTTTTTCTTTAATAGCAGAGAGCAGAGTCTGAGTTGTCAAAAAATGTCTTTGTATTTCTTTTCATTCAGAGCGTTTAGAGCTCCGAATGTGGGTTTATTTTTTCGTTCTGAACATGTGCAGAGCGGCGCGCTCGATTTGCTTGAACTTAATCATCTGAGCCACAGATGAGAAATACCAAGATTGGAAACATTCGTACGTTTCACACATCAAAACCCATTTGACTTACAGCCCGATTCTCTCCCTTGTGACGAATACCAAGTCACAAGCCCTTGTGACTATTCCTTGGCCCCTATGCCGGTTCTGTGAAAAAAGCGATGATAAATCTTTTCATCGATAAATTTGATTTTTCGATTCCCGTTTCATGAAAATATGAAAACTTCTGTCAAAAATTTATCAGATGAAAAGTATTTTATAATCGCATGATTTTATCTGATAAAGTAAAGATGGATGAGGAAAAGGAGGTGTAATTTTATTTCACAGTTTATTTTATTGAACAATCTAAGAAATTCAAGGCCATGTTAACAATTTTATTGAATATGTAATTTTGACTTTCACTTTAATAATAAAAATATGCCGACTTAGTAAAATACTTGGAATGCAATTTGCATCATGTGAGGATCCACCAAATCTTGCATTATTTTAATATCCAATATAATAAAATTATACTGTCACAAAAAATTTGCATATTTTTTTAATGTCCACTTTTCCTGCAATAGTACACCACATGTGTTTAATGTCTTTCTTAGGAGAAGTAATCTTGATGTCGGATCCATCAATTGATCTGCTGCTATTTCAAAAAAAATCTGCTCCACACTTGTTATCCTAAATCTTGAAATTAAAAAAATTTAAAAAAAATTTGATTATAACGAATTGAAGATTTTTTTTTAGAGCTGCCAGGCAACACACACATTCCCAAAAAGAGATTCGGTCCGTAATCGTTCGTTTCAAAGCAAAAAAGTATTGGTTTCATCAGCGAATCCTATTTATTGAAACGAAATCGACATTAAATGACCACCACGCGAATTGTTGCAAGCATCGATTCTTTTGAGGTAATTTTCGATCACTTTTTGACACATATTGGGCGTATCTCAGCCATAACTTGACGAATTTTGGTAAGACTGATATTACACCACGACTTATGAGTCGCGACTCTTCTTCGAATTCTTTGAAATTTCGTACGCTGATGCGCGCGCTATTACACACACGACTTTAGAGTCAAGACTCAAATTTGACAGTTTTCTTTTACTTCAAATTTCGTTTATTTTTTAAATTTGAAATTAGCATTTATAATAATTATCAAAAATATTTATAGAATCGAATGAAAGTTTCCCATCTCCGTATGGCTCATCTGTGGATATTACCCGCTCACGCAAGGATATGAATTGAAGCGTATGCTTCAATAAAAAATAAGTGTGTACAGAAACGTCAAAAGTGCGTCGCCGAAATCTTGGCTCGCGACTCACAGGGAAATTTTATTCCGTCTCGATTTTTTTCTCTTTCGCACTCATTATGTTCGAAAAAAATCGCGACACATAAGTTGTCGTGTAATACCAGTCTTATCAAGTGCTCAAGAGTTAAAAGTTTATCTGCATTAACACGGTCTTTCGCGTAGCCCCACAAATTGACCCCACAGTGTCAAATTGCATGATCTTGGTGCCCAGTGGATATCGCCACGACGAGAAATTACGCGTCCAGGAAATGTCTCTTGCAATAAGCAATATTCAATCGAGTTGTGTGCCGTGTGGCACCGTCTTGTTGAAACCACATATTCTCCAAGTCGTATTCTTCAATAGCAGGCAAACAAAGTCGGTTATCATATGACCATAACGGTCCGAATTGACGGTGGCAGTCGTTCCATCATCGTTTTTGAAGAAGTAAGGTCCAATCACACCTCCGGACCAAATAGCGCCCCAAACAGTGACTTTTTGTGGATGTAATGGCCTCTCTTCAATTACTTGAGGATTCTCAGAACCCCAAATTAGACAATTTTGTTTATTAACATACCCACCGAGTGAAAAATGTGCTTCGTCACTGAAGAAAATTTTGTTCGAAAAATCGACGTCGGCCGCCTGTTGTTCAAGCACCCATTCGACGTATCTACGACGTTGTGAATGGTCAGCTGGCTTCAGTTGTTGTGTGACTTTATATGGATGTAGGTATAGATCTAAATGCAAAATACGCCATAATGTGCCGTAAGACAGTCCTAATTCCTGATAACGACGAGGAATCGACACATTCGGGTCTTCGGCAACACTTTCACTTACAGCAGCGATATTTTCAGTGGTACAAGCGAAACGATGATGCACAGGCCTTGCAATATCTGTAACCAATCCAGTCTCTTCAAATTTCTTCACAATTATGCCAAATGCTTGCGTAGTTGGACGATTATATAAACCACAATCTCCTTAAAGCACGATATGTGGCTGTGGCAGAATCACCATTTTTGTAGTAGGTTTTAACAATTTTTATGCGTTGTGCGATAGTTAAGCGATCCATTTTCGTAAATGTCAGACTTTCAACTGAAAAAAATTGGTTTAACAACTTAGTTTGACACATGTCGAATTCCAGCCCTATACCTCTGAAGCCGCGAAATGGATAACCCTATACTAACGCATCGTCTGGAGAAGGGGAGGAAATGTAGCATCCACAATGAAATATCAAATGTGTTTTACACCTTTAATCTGTGGAAGATTGAGCAAGAAAATAATTATTCGCGCGCTTATGTTTTATAGGTTACAGTTTGGCTTTCGGAAATAAACGATTAACATATAAAAGACATATTTAATAAAAACGTTTCTATTCAACATTACAGATGGCAACAACCGTCGAAACGTCGGGAAACCAAATGGAATTGGTTCATTAAATAATTATCACGACCAAAAAAGCCGAATGAGAACATATATTTTATATAAAGTATTCTAAAACATCTATATCTGTGCAAGGCAAAACCTCAAAAATCTCCAAATCGTTGGCCGGGGAGATTTTTTTCATTCCCCTTACTTCTTGCCCTTCTCGCCGACAAACTCCCAGTTGCCGAAAACTTAGTATTCTTGTGTGATAATAATTGTGAGGTAATAATTGCGGTTCTACGTGCTTATTTGCGATTTCAGAGTTTCAATTTATTTATTTTATTATTATTTGTTTACGATTGTGATTTTGAATATATACCACTATAATAAGGAGTTAGAATCAAATTAACGAAATCAGTTATGAAATTGAAAAATTTATTGTCAAAAAGCAGCCGATTCTACCACAAATAAGCCATAAGTTATTAGTTTATGGATTCTACCTTTGCTGTTTTGCCTTTTCCAACATGGCGACTGGTTTTAAAATTGAAAGTGTTGGTTCTCTAGGTAGTAGTACAATCTCTGTATATGAAGTATACAAAAAAAAAACTTAACAATCTTAAATATAAATTAAAAATCTTTTATTTTAATTTCAAATGGAATCAAAAGATTTTCCTACAATCGTAATTAGGTGCATATTATGCTGCCGCTTAAATGACCCAAATATTGTATTTCTTGACATCGATAACGAACTAATGCCAAATTCTAAAAAAACTGTCAAATCGGTTGTAATTCATTTAAGCAAGTGCATTAAAAAGGATTACAATTTTGATTTCTACTCTTGCGTGTGTAGTTCTTGCTTTGAAAAACTAGTCAAATACGACAAAATAATGGTTCGGTTATTAGCTCATCAAAAAGAACTTGGCCATATGTTGGAGCAATCAATGCAAATATTAAATGCAGAAGAGAATGTTGACGTATCAGCTGGAAATAATGTCGTTTATAAAATTGATCTAGAATCGGGCCAGATTGACAATGAAACCGAATCTTTCAAGGAAGAAGTTGCTAGTGTATGTAGTTCAACCAATGATGAGGATGAAACTGATGACGACAACTTGAGTCAGGAATCAACGATGTCTTCTTTTGCGTGCGGCATTTGTGAAAATGAGTTTAAAACGAAAGGGGCTCTGCAAACTCACCTCAGGAGTCATGCTAAGTATGTTTCTTGTTCAATTTGTGGAGCGGCTAGGAAAGACGAAGAATACCTAGAACTACACATGAACACACACGAAGGCAAAACAGAAAACGAATGCCGATATTGCCCTAAAAAATATAGCCGTCGTGCTCACGTTATAAGACATATGCACCTTCATTGGGACAAAAAAAAATACCAATGCGAAAAATGTGGCCTACGTTTTTCTCAAGCAAACATTCTTTATAATCATAAAATGAATCATGAAGCTGAAGAACAACCTATAATTTGTAGCATTTGTGATCAATCGTTTAAGTCTAAGAGGACTTTCAAGCACCATATGATTACACATCAAGAAGATCGCCCAATGTATCCATGTGAAATCTGTGGGAAAGTTTTTACTCAAAAGTACACCATAAAAGCACATTTAAAAACGCATTCTGACAACTACGAAACTTACTCAAATCCAACTAAAAAAATCAAAATTTCCAAGAAAGATTCAAAAGAATTCGCATGCATCATATGCGATAAAGTTTTGGGAACAAAAGAAAACTTACATCTACATATGACCAAGGAACATGATGTTATTACTGAGCCGGAAGATAATATATATATTAAAACCTAAGATTTTCTCAATAAAAAATAAATTATTGATACCTACAATTCCTTTAGTTTTTGTTTTAATATAGAAACCTTACCTTTTAGCTAAGGATATCCCAATATCGTCAAGTAATGTAAGAATAGGAAAACTTTCATATCGAATCGAACGTTCGACGGAAAGCGAACGTATTTATTTCATTGATTTCGAAACATTTAACGAATATTTTATTAGTAAAATCAGCCCTATCGAAGGTAGTATAAATTGGTAACACCGAATTCGAATGGAATGGAGGAAACTCTACGACAAACTATTTGTGTCGCACACTAAAACTAAGACGGCGTTAACAGTTTATTATAAAGAAAAATGTAAGTATTTTTACAAATTCTATGGTTTTTTAAATAATATTTGATTTTACAGGAAAAAACCAACTAAAATTCTAATATGAAAGACTTTCAGGTAATGAGTGAGAGAGCCTACGTGGCCCAAGGATATAAAAAAAAACTGGCAAAAAGAAGTTTAAAATTTCTGGGAAATTGTAAAAGTCGAACTTAATATTCTTGGACCACAAGGTTGTTTTAAATTTTCAAATAATATATATGTAAGCTTATGGGGTTTTCGTTTGGTAAATTACATTACATTACATTTTATACTACTCCGCAGATAAATCTACGAAGTAGAGAGACTGAAGCACTGGCAACTAAACCATTGGCTTAAACTTTTACATACATTAATACAACAGAGAGAGACAGAGATAGGAAGAACAGACAACAGAAGAAATTCATATTTTGACCTATAAATTGATTTTTTTCGTAACGTTTCGAATACGTTTTCAGATTGATTTTTATTTGCTATAGTATTGGTGTATATTTGTGTCGTTGAACCAGCTATCGGTATCAGCTGTCTTATCAAGCTGATGGCTGTCAATTATAATGCATAGTGATGTTAGTAAAAGTTTAAAATAAAAAAATAAATCAATTGATTTGGCCAATCGAAGGCAAAAATTGTCAAAATCAGTTTTTTGACAGATCTAAATCAAAAATAAATTGATTTGTGTTACCAAACGATAACCACATAAATATTTACGAGTTACAGTAGATTTTCAAACAACATTTCGAATATAATTGTAAAAACATAGCCCAGAAAATCGGTTTCTTTCGTAGGATAAGAAAGAAAATATGTATTTCAATAGAAGTTAAAATATATAATACCATAATAAAACCCCATTTTCAGTATTGTCCAACAATACTATTATTGGGGTCAACCGGTATGATTCAAAACTTCAAATATTACAAAATAAAGCTATGCGGTTGATATTATATTGCAATAGGTATACACTAATATGTTACATGTTAAATACGTTAAAATGGTTAAGTATTAAACAAAGAATAATATTATGCACATTGATGTTTATATACAAAATTAAAAATAATTTATTGCCGAATTATCTTCAAAGAAGATTAACAAGAAGAGCTGATGTTCAGCCACATAACCTAAGGAACAATAACAAATTTAATGTACAATTTTTCTCGAACAAAAGAACGCAAAATATGTTGATTTATAAAGGAATACGTATTTTTAATAGTTTGCCAAATGATATACAAATCTAAAACAATGTAATAAGTCCGGTATTACACAGCGCGTGTTTACCCCTGCTTGAATGAAGTGCGAAAGAAGGAACGAAAAGATGAAACAAAAATAAAACTATCTGAACACGCGCGGGTAAGATTTTCCTTACGTGTTTTTGACGTTTCTCTTTCTACTCTTTCTTTTTTTCGGATTTGCTTCATTTAATTTTCGCTGTAGATGAATGAACACCAATCCAAATGGCTGACGAGTTTAAATGGAGCAAAGGAAAAACTTCTAAGCTTATTTTAAATTATGAAATGAGCCCCATTCTCTACAATCCTTGTCTTCGTCATCCGGAACACCTATATAAATAACTTTGCCTTCAATTTTTCTTTTAAACATTATTTTTTGTTCAATATATGAACTGGACAAAGAAGATAAAATGAAAGATAGCTGTCAAATAAACGCTCAGTGATGAAAATGAGAAAAAGGCTTCGTGTAATAACACGCGCGTTACCGAATTAAACAAGGCTTGCGCGTTACAGTAACGCGCTGTGTAATACCTGACTAAGTTTTAAAAATAAAATATTACAGTTTGTCAAAACTAATTATTAATTTACATTAAATACATATTTATATTTATTTTTTCGTTTAAATGTTATAAAAATGTAGAAATAGCTTTATTAACGCTAAATAAACTTTAATCAATCAATAGACGAATAAAGGTCTTTTCACATGAGAGCGACCAACGACCGACGAATAAATTCCATTTAAATCAATTTACGAACCCAAATTCTTCACAAATTCTAACGTCGAATTCCAAACAACCAAATATTCGATTTTTTTCTTAACACAATGAATTATTTCTAAGCAAAATCTGTCAAAACAGATCATGCGTTTTTAGCAAGATTTTGTACACTTTACACGCAAGCTATTTTTTGCAAATTCCTTACAACAAACAAAAAAATCGATCTGAAATCGATTTGAAATGGTTGTTTAGAATTCGAAGAATTTACATTTAAAATCAGATAAATTTGAAAAAAAAAAAACAAATTGGTAGTCGTGAATTTCGTCTGATTGTAACGAAAAGTCAAACTCTATTCGCGTTCCAAATACCATCCACCCTTCAACGAGTAATTTCTTCGCTCGCGTCTAACCTCAAAATCGGACTTTCAACTTGTATTCGTGACGAATAAAATTAAGGCTATTGGCGTTTTTATTTGGCAATCCGGAATTCTTCTCCGATCCGGGATTCCAACTTACTATTTTTAATGAGATTGTATGATTGAAAATAATTGGCCAAATTCCTAAACGCAAGATTTGCAAAGTAAGTCTCATGCTAAGCAAATGCACGAACCCGATAAAAATTAAAAAGCAAGTCAACTGCGCAACACAAGTGTAAAATTTGCACAGTTGCAATCTGCAATGAAGTTTGCACAAGAAAAAAGAATGAATTGTGTGCTTAGGAATTTGCCCATTGTGTACGTGAAAAGATTCAAATTCAAACAAGACTGTTTGTTGCACAATTATGATACAAAAAATGAAAGGTCAAAAAAATGGACGAATATTCGTTGGTCACATGGACATAGTACTTTTGTAACAAAGAAAAACCTGATGAAACGTACAACGATGATTTTTAAAATAGAGAATTTATTTGAAGCTTTATTATAAATAACTCCATCTATTTATAAATAACTCCATCAAAGTTGTCTATCAAATTGTATTACATTTCAAAACTCGCCAACATTTTAACATTCAGCCAGGCAGATAACAAATATATACCAAATCGGAAACATTTTATGTGCCAGTTTAAATTGTATGGATTGAGCGCGATCACGTGAATAGCAGAATAACGCATAGACTACCTTACCAATGTACATATACCCAGTTTTACATTAAGTAAACAGTATACTGATTAAAGAAAATCCTCGGGCTGATAGTTTGTTCTTTTTTCTTTCGCAAACACAAATACATTTGTACAAGTCATGTTACGCACTTCACTTGCTGTTCATTTTAACTGTCGCCAAATTCCTAAGAGCAAGATTTGCAATGCCAGTCTCATACTAAACAAAAGCACCAATCCGGTTAAAATTGAAAAGCAATTGAAGTGCGCAACATAACTTCAAAACTTTCACAAATGCATTCGTTTTGGTGCAAGAAACAAGAATGATATGTGTTTTGAGTCTGATTTGCAGTCATTTTTGTTTGCGCTTTAAACAGTTTGCTTAGAATATTTTGGCCAGTGCTCGCCCTACTGTTAAAAGAATTTAAAAGTTGATTAAATCGCAATGCTTTTGATGCATCTTTTTGCTCAAGATCTATTGTATCAACAAAAAAATGTAAATCAGCTTCAATGCACTAAACCATTCTATGGGCCCTATTGCGATTGTCAATTCTCAATTTGACCATTGATAAATACTGAAATTTGGTTTTAAAACCTCAAAATTTATTAACAAACTGCACAACTATTCATTATTTATTATCCATTTTCTTGTTGGTCTCAGCAGTCTGCATCATTATCAATGAACAAAACTCTAATTGGGTGGATTAATATTAAATTTCAGTATTTATCAACCAACAATTTGCAATTGACAATCGTAATAGAGGTGTATGTTGAAAGTAATATTTTTGATTTTCGACAAAAATTAAATTCTTATTTGGTTCATAAAAAATTGTCGTAAAGCACGGCGTCTAATAATTATGAATGTTGTTAATTTCGCTGGCGGCCAATAAAGTTAATTTCAAGCTACCAAGAGATCATTATTGCAAATTGATGAAGAGGCTTTAGCAATTAAACACTATTTTATTCGCGACTTTGAGTTGATTATTATATTTTATACCCAGCGCTGTCATCGTCATCGTAAAGTTGTACGAATTCCAAATGGTTATCGTATATTCCGTTGGAATGGCAACTTGTGATGAGGCTTTACAATACAATGTATCATAATACAGATATTCTCCATTGACTCTGAACAAAATTCCGATCATGATGGATAACGCCGAATAACATTTTTATGAATCAAAACGCCTTTTAAAAATTTTTGTTCCTTATCTTGTATTGTAGGCCGATAGTAGCAATATTTTGTGTACATTTTTGAAAAAAAAAAAGAGAAAACTTAATAATAGCTTATTCGTTTTCTTGTGAACGCAGGCGACCATTGGGATTCGTTAAACGAATAGCCAATTGCTTGGCGCGCTCAACGATTTCCTTGCGTTTCTTCGAAGATACACCATGGGCGATCTCACCGCAGTACACACGGTTTTGCATCATCAGGACTTCGAGCTCCTTGACGTTATGGACAAGGAATTTTTTGAAGCCAGTAGGCAACATGTGGCGGGTGCGTTGGTTTGAACCATAACCAATGTTTGGCATCAAGTATTGACCCTTAAAACGACGACGGACTCTGTTGTCGATACCTTTTGGTTTACGCCATTTAGCCTGTAATAACGAAAAAAAATACATTAGGAAACAAAGTTCCTGTTAAAGGAAAACATGACAAAAAAAACTTACCGAGAGCTTGGCATATCGGTCAGACTGATGACGAATAAAGTGCTTTGTGCGCTTCTTTATAATTTTTGGCCTGTATGCTGGTCGAATAGTCATTTTGAAGCTGTAAAAAAAAATTGTATCCACTTACTCATTGTCAACATAATTTCAAATCAAAAATTTTCCCAATTTTTCAAACATATATTAAGAAATTTTTACAATTTCAAATTATTACAAATTTATCTTATAATAACGTTTTGATATATTTATTTTTCATTTATTGATGTTTTAAAAAATTGAGGATTTTTCTAGAGAAAATTACAAACCACTTTGAAAAACCGCACGTCAAAAAAGAAAGAAAATGAAGTTGGTTGCGGTTGGTGGAGTATTTGTTTTGACAGTCTTATGATGGTTCGACTGCATCTTGAAATATTTCGTTTCCGGTAGGTGTCTAGAATAACCACATTCACAATAGCAAAAACTATGTATTACCCTACTACAAATATTTTTCATAGCGGTAATAACAATAAGGGTGTTCATGCAACGAAATAATTTGCTGCTTTGCAGAAAGATGAACTCTCCCTTAAAAATACTTGCATAAATGTATGATACAATCAGGTGTTCATTGAACTAACTTTATGAGGTTTATTTCTACTCATTCTTCATCAAATTCGTGAGATAATTTTATTTGATTTGCAGAATATTTTCTCATACAAATTTTATCTGGAATTTTCACCGTTGCATGAATACCCTTAATGTTTTATTGGCAATTATTATTAACTAAGTAAATGTATCGGTAGTAGCATTTTACATACAACATCGGTAGTACTTCCACGGTCGTTAAGAAGCTAAAGTATAATGCTACTGTGGGTGACTGGTTGACGTTTATTCGAGTCTTCAATTTGATTTTGTTGGTTTTGTTGGTACGATTGTTAGTTGGATTGAATCTTGATGGATGTGTTCATGGTGGTAGTTGTAACTATTAATTTCCATTCGACAGACACGTCGATCTTTCTGGTTGCTTTTTTTTGTTGCCCAGTTTATATTTCTAAAATCTCTGAGTATCCCGTTTTCATTAGGCCAAATTAAGTAATTTCGTTGACAATTTGCAAATTAGGTCCCAAACTATCTCACTTACTATTCCCATACAAAATCAAACCTTTGAATTGAGATAATTTCTCATACGGATTTGCTGGGCGGTACGGAGGAAAATCAAAGTAAAGGAGGTATTACATACATTATCATATAAAAATGGCAAACTATCCATATAAGTATGACTAAAAAGTTTCAAATATGTGTGATCGACATTTTTCCATGACAACATTTTTATATTAGTTTAATACTACTTGCCGTGCCATATTTTATATGACAAAATTAGTCATATAATATGATAATGTAATACCGCCTTAACAATGGAATGTTCATCTGCTACAAGTCCCCTTTCACACAGGCAAACCAGTTGCTGGAGATTTTTTTGACGTTTTCCTTTAATTGCTTGTACCTTTCACACGAAGAAACTGGCACAAAGAAACTGGGAAGATTTTGTCGGGCTAATTGGAATGCAAAGCAAAACGTCAAAAAAATCTCTTCAAATCGTTGACCGGGGAGATTTTTTTCATTCCCCTTACTTCTTGCCCTTCTCGCCGACAAACTCCCAGTTGCCAGCAACTCAGTCTCCTTGTGTGAAAGGGGACAAAGTTGTGTCTAGTTAATACTTTATAAGAATGTATACTAATTCCACTAATCCAGAGCGCTGTTAAGGCAAAATTCCTCGAACTTGAAATGGGAGGTTCCGCCGGATACATATATGTACGATGAACTACCCGAATGTCATGATCATTGACTGCTAGTCGATCGTCATTTCCATACAAAAGCTCTATTGAAACTGGGAAAAAGATCTTTACGCCAATCGGGACAAAGTAGCAAACAAAAATATTACTTTCAAAAGCCATCTATTCGCACTCTTGGCATCATCATTTTCAGGCAAATACTATATCTATCTATGGGTTTTCCAATAAGAGGTGTTATTTTGATTTTCAAAAAAAAGAAATGCGTTGTTGAAGCGTGTTTCGTTCCATTTTTATTAATAGCGTAGTTTCTACTTGTCAAATGTAAAAAAATGACAGCTTCAAAAGTGACAGCTACCGAAATAGCGGGCTATTCAAAATAACACCTCCTTATTTGAAAACCCATGGAAAACCCTTGGGTTTTCCAATAAGGTGTTATTTTGATATTCAAAAAAAAAAATGCGTTGTTGAAGCGTGTTTCGTTCCATTTTTATTAATCGCGTAGTTTCTACTTGTCAAATGTCAAAAAATGACAGCTTCAAAAGTGACAGCTACCGAATTAGCGGGCTATTCAAAATAACACCTCTGATTGGAAAACCCCTTATATTGTTATTTTGTATAAGTAATGCTGCCATCTATTCTTTATTGAAAGTCAACAATTGCTGTAGTGCTGAGAGACTATACGAAAAATTCCTTTTTTTTCATTTTATGAAAGAGATTGCTTTTAGAGTTGCACTCGAAACAAAACAAATAAAAGTCGTGTAAGGATTTACCTGAAAAAAAAATTTCTTAAACATATGGTATGACTTGATAATATTCGTGATTCCCGCTGGGAGCTGGGTGGCGCTCGTTTGAACCTAGCTGTGGAGAGAACCAACTTGAACAGTATGTGATGTATAGTATGTCAATGTTTATGATAATGGTTGCAAATAAACGCTTTAAGCAATAATGGCCTTTTCGATTGGCCGTCCGGAACAGGTTCCCCCAATAAAACAGCCGTAAACAATTTGACTGATTCTGAATTATATATATCACTGTATTTGTGAAAATTAAATTAATAGAAAATCACATCGGCTAAAAAGAATTTCCAAAACACTTGATTTCAATTTAGATACACATTTTCTTGTATCAATAATAATTATAACTTGCTTCTTTTTATTTTATTTTACCAGAAAATGAGTTTAAATTCAATAAACACAACGAAATTACACAACAAATCAAGCCGATTATTTTGACATTTTAATTGTGTAAGTGTATTAGTGATTCTGTTTTCGATTCAGAAATGAAATCCAGAATCGTTTTCTGTTCTGTATAGAGTAACAACTGTCATTTTGTAGGAGTCAGAACAGTTCTGGACGGCCAATCGAAAAGGCCATAAATGATTGCGAACTGAATTTGTTCCTGGGTTCGCAAACTGATTTATTTGTCATTGTCTACACGAAGTAATACAAACACTTCCAGAAGTTACCTTATATTATATGGAAACTAATATAGCTTGTAGCCTTAAGTACTATGAACATGGGAGCGACCAACGAATATTCATCCATTTTGACATTTCGTTCACATGGCTTTAATTTTATTCTTTATGAATACAAATAGTCTTATTTTTATTCAATTTATTCGTCGCGCCAAACAAAACAATAGAGTTTGGCTGTTCGTAACAATCAGATACAATTCGCGACTATATTGTTTTCTCAAAATTTTTTAAAAAGTAAATTTGTGTGTCTAAACATTAATATAAATTATATTTCTATAATTTTCTTTAGAATTTGTAAAGAATTTAGGTTGGCAAATTGTTTTAAATGGAATTTATTAGTTTATTCGTCGGTCGTTGGTCGCTCTCATGTGTAAAGTCCTTTATACACCGGCTGCTGCAGGCTATATGGACACAAATAGCTTTTATAAGGCCTCACACAAGCCACTCAGAATAGTTTTAAAAAATGGCTACTAGTTTTATTTTATTAATATCTGCATATTCTTCAACATTTGGGCCTTAGGTAACTGCTTTTCTGCTTATCTGAAATGTATAGAATTATCTATTATAAAAATTTCAATTTACTAGATTTTCCGTGATTCCACCTCAGGTCCTCTTTCTTATTGGATGATTTCAAGCTTGATATTTATAAAATAAATGCTGGTGTGCCCCAAGGCTCCCTTTCTTACTCCGACTTTCTTTCTCGTATTCATCAATTAACTCTTGTCTAAAACTTCTGATCCATTAATTTTTTTTTGAAAAATAACAATAATTATTATTAATACAAACAAATGTGTATCTAAATTGGAATCAAGTGCTTTGGAAATTCTTTTTAAGCGCTGTGATTTTTTAAAATTTAATTTTCAAAATGCAGTGATACATATAATTCAGAACCAATAATATTGAGTACGGTTGTTTTATTAGGGGATCGTGTTCCAGACTACCAGGCTATTACTACATGAATTTCTCTGGGTAACTGCTGTAAAAACTGCCAAAACACCAAGCTGTCAAGTTTTTTCTACTTATTCCTTGAGTGATGGCTACATTCGATATGAGGCTATCATAACTCGAACATTTTTTTGTTTAGCAAATTGAAAATTAAAGACAAACCGGAATGAAGAAAGAAACGCAGCAATGAAGCACATATAATGGAGAAGTGGAAAATTTTAATATTTGTTCACTGGAATTCTCGAATTTTTCTCATTTTATTTTATAAAATATTTTTGTTTTGTGCACTGTTCTTTGTATTGCGTGTTATTTTTCTCTTCTTCTTTTTTAATTTTTGTAGTTTGGTTTGGTTTTGGTAATTGTCTTGACTGATCATTCAATTATGCTCATACCTAGTTTCTGTCTTTGCATCCAAAAAATAACCATTGTCGCATTAACATAAATGAGCCAATTTGCGTTTGTTTATTTTGTTGCAAGATTTACAAAATTTGCCACACTCTTAAAATTTGATAGTTGTTACACTTCTTACTACAAAAAATATGAGGAAACTGGCATGTTTAGTCCTGTCCCGTAAATTTTATTTTGCCTTATCTGAAAAATTATAATAATTATAGTTGAAACCATTTTTTTTAGAATTCACGATATGTGCTGCTACTCAGATAGCAGAAATTTCAGAAGCACATATAGAAACTTCATCTCGATAATAGTATCACAAGTGAAATCCCCACACTCGAGTTAAGAAGTTAAAGTACAAACATCTAATAATCTTTATCAAACACAATTTTTAGTTAAGAATTTTGGCAATAAGAACAGTTTCATATAAAATTTTGTATTTATTATTTATAATAATCATAAAAAATTATTAAGTCAAAAAATTAAACTCTTAATATGATGAACTTGATTCTAGTTTAAACTACGGGTATTGCGACAGATTATATTACATTAAATGCAACAATTTCAAATCTACGTTAATGTATGTATGTTCCAACTTGATTCGACAACACTTGTTTTAGGTTTACTAGTATAAGCTATCTACAAAACATATTGTGTTATTCTGTTCTTTTTTTTTTTTGTTGCGGCAATTGTATATGTAGGTATATTACAATAAATAACAAAATCTAACATAAATACATAAATCCTTACACTTTCATATTATAAATAATAGTCCTTAGATTTATCTCATTTTAACTTACATATGTATATAATACACTTGCGAAATTATATCACCTTTTATTTAGTTGTATCATGTTATCAGTTCTTTTATTTTTTCATAGGCCGTGTTCATAACACCCCAACTCATAAACGATCTGAATGCGTTAAACCCACAGCCACGAAAAAAGTATGATATTCGACCGCCACGCTCGTGATATATTCTTTGGCATACCGTCCACATTTTTTCTCGTTTGTGCCCCATTTCACTTTGCATTGATACTTTTATAACATTCATTGGATAGAAGATTGTACTTAAAGAAGCTCCAATAACTGCACCAGCAATAAACTCTTGCATTGTTCGGGATACTAAGGAAGCCTGAAAAAAATATTATATAAATGTTTTTATATAACAATGTAATGTATACAATATATACTGCTACACTGCACAATAATGAGCCAGTGTCATAGAATACCATGAAATTCGGAAACTGATGACACATGTTGTATCTTATTAGCCCAGTAACTTTTCTCAACGGAAAACAAATTTGAATTTAAAATTTAACCAATTCAGAGTGATGGTAAGAATATCGATAGAAGGTAGGATAATAGCGAGTTTCATTTAAGAAAAGATCTGATCTTTCTGACAAAAGATTTCATCTTTTTGAATTTTAAGAGTTTCATTTCAACAAAAAGAGCAAATCTAGATCAGATCTCAACACGAAAGATCTCATCTTTGGTGGGGAGGCAGATTTGATCTGAATGCACGCATACATGTAAAACGTATTTTCGGTCAAACATCAAATGGAAACTATTTTGTTATTAATTTATTGTGAAATTGTGCCAATCCCTGCTAAAAAATTAAACTAAAAAATAAACAAATAACAGACGAAGAAGTTAATAATTTAAATTTTATAAATTTAGTGGAGTTTTTTATTGCTTTGTCTTCATCTTCCACATCATCTGATGATGAAGATGTTTTTTTTCAGAAATGTGTGTGTCAGTCATTCTGAATTGGCCGCGTTCGGTGCAATGCCGATATGCTAGCCAAGATACCTTAGTAGCGGGTTTGTTTTCGAACGATCCAGGTAGCTTCCTTTGTTAAGTCAGTTGTATTGCATACAAATCTGAAGTCTTGAATCAGCTGTTCCTCAAATTAATAATCATTTTTGGGTAGCTTGAGATTTGTGTTTGACAACATAATGTTTAGTTCATCAGCTGGTTTGTACTTAGGCGTTACAACAACACAAAGCAATCCGGATTGCTTTAGGTATGCCACCGAACGCGGCCAATACTATAATTAAATTTGGACACAGATACCCCGTTTATATGAGTGAATTGAGGAATCGAATCGAATTTAGATTTCGATTCAGGTATATGGCCTCGTGGGATCGGAAGATTGAATTGAAATGGAATCGAAGTGACAATTTGAGCTTACAGAATAAACAACAAAAACATGCAACAGAAAAAAATACAAAGAAACCGGACACCCACTGAACACAAAAAAACACTATTGGTGCACACACACACCAACAATCAGATGTGAATTCGATTCTTCAATTCCTCGATTCAGGTATATAAGTACATTTTCAATTCGATTCAGCTCTTCTAGTGGGATCGGATCGAGTAATCCTATTTTAATCCGATTCAAGTATACAAAGACCTAAATCCTGATTCAATACCGATTCAATTCTCCATATAAACGTAGTAAGAGTTTCATTTAAAAGATCAAATCTCCATTTTGAGGAGTTCTTTGAAATTTAAATGAAACTCGCTATAAATGAAATATAATGCAGGACTGGATCGTACGCTGCTGTCTCCAAATTTCTTTGCTCATCTCATTCCTTTTGAAAATAACACACAATCACCTTCCACGGCAGGACTTTATTTAAATGAGGTATGATCGTGTTCTATTGTGCAGTTTTAAAAAAGTATATCATCACTGGCATTGTATGTCTTGCGCACCATTTTTGTTCTCTTGACCGTTGGAAAAGTAATTTTTGTAGGTATTTAGTCCTACAAAAATTGGCGTTTTGTCCCGGCAATCTCACTTGGACTCATCAGTTGACTATAGTGCATACAAATATTATAAGGGCCTGAAATCTCTGCTGTGTTTTGACATTTGCCTACAAGCCGAAACACGCACACAAGTAACTTTTCCATTCCCCTTCCAATATACACATTGACAAAAATGCACACAAGGATCTTTTCTGTTCCTCTTCCGATAAACACATAGATAACACAACCCTAGTAATTTGTTTTTGTTTTGTTTTTCGCTTTCACATCTATTCTTGGATAGAGTGACAAATGTACAAATCCAACAACGTAAGAAATGGGTTTTTGGGGGGTGAAGCGTATGAATGTTTCTAATCTTATGGGGTTTTCTTTTGGTTACAAAAATTAATTTTGTTTGCCCTTCAGATCTGTCAAAACAGAGATTTTTACAATTAAAGCCTTCTAATGGACAAAGAAATCAATTTATTTTTTGATCGGAAATCAATTTTGCCGATCTGGATTTTTCGACAGATTTACCCCACTTTCACTAATAGCATAACACCATCAGAACAATTAACAGCCGTCATTTTAACAAGATTTTGTTTTCAGTAAGACCCCTTTCACACAGGGAAACCAGTTGCTGGAGATTTTTTTGACGTTTTCCCTTAATTGCCTTGTAGCTTTCACACGAGGAAATTGATGAGGAAACTGAGTTGCTCGTTTTTTGAATTGCTTTTGATTTGACATTCGCTTTTTGTAAACAAACAATTTGCTTCGCGGCTGGAAAATTCTACACAATTTTGAGTTATAAATTAACCGCGGCTTATTTTTAGAAAAATACATTCAAAACAAAGAAACCTGGTGCGATCATATAGGTAAATGTTGTTTTTTTTTTATTGTGGTTGTTAATAATGGTTTGCTAAATTAATATATTAAAACGTCACGGAAAAACAATGAACCAGGAGAAAATGATTTGTGTGCAGATTTGTTATGCGTTTCTCTTGTCATCCAAATCTTGGCCCAACACATGATAGTGATGATGGGAAGATTATATTGGGCTTATTGAAAAGCACCGAAGCTTTATTGGTACAGTTGGACACATAAACCAATGTCAGGATTATATGGATACCTGTGGTGCTGCCTGCTGCTGCTCGCTAATACAGGGACGTCATTATAAACCAAATGTGATGATGAAGCCACAAGCTGAGAGCTTAGTTGGTCCTTGCGATTTTGTTGTCGATTTTCAATGTCTAGGCGCATAATTATATGTATGAAATGTGTACAAACTCGTGATGGATTGAATTAAATGCCTTGCCTACAAGAATTATAACTTGAAATTTTCTTTCACAATGAATTTATTTAAGTAGCTCACTTGGTTTGGTTAATATAATAATAATATAATTGTAAGAAACAATTTCTCTTTAAAAAAAAATATGTTTGACATCTATCAGAGACAGAAGTCAAAATGAAAACCTAAGAAAATTTCAAAGCATAACGTCAAAAAAATCTCTTCAAATCGTTGACCGGGGAGATTTTTTTCATTCCCCTTAGTCCCCTTTCACACAGGGGAACCAGTTGCTGGAGATTTTTTGACGTTTTCCTTTAATTGCCTTGTAGCTTTCACATGAAGAAACTGGCACCGAGAAACTGAGGAGGAAACTGGGAAGATTTTGTTGGGCTAATTGGAATGCAAAGCAAAACGTCAAAAAAATCTCTTCAAATCGTTGACCGGGGAGATTTTTTTCATTCCCCTTACTTCTTGCCCTTCTCGCCAACACACTCCCAGTTGCCGGCAACTCAGTTTCCTTGTGTGAAAGGGGACTTACTTCTTGCCCTTCTTACAAACAAGCTCCCAGTTGCCGGCAACTCAGTTTCCTTGTGTGAAAGGGGTATAATTATGTGAATAGTAAAATAAGGTTGTGAAAACATACATAAAAATAATTGCAATTGTGTATTAACAATTATGTAATCCTCCAAATTATTTTCGGCATTCACTTTTTAAACATTGAAATCGCTTCGAGTTACAAAAAAAACTTGAATGAAGAAACAATTTTCGAGTCATTTGCCATCCAATAACTTTACTGGTTCCACAGACTTGAATAAATAGGAAATCGTATACCATTCGCGACAAAAAATCAAACTTCCGATCAAAATCTGAAATTACCAAAAAAAATACCACATTAGTATGGCTTATTTGTGCTATAGTGAGGACCTTTGTCAATACGCAATTTTTGCCAAGTTCAGTTCATCTGAACTATATCCAACAAGACTAGAATTCTTAATCATTAAATTGGAAGTTTTTGTTTTTTTCCGTGGCCTGGCATTGTTTATATAAGAAGGGCTTTTTTTAAAAGATCGCCAGGACGAAACGCCAATTTTTGTAGGACTAAAGGCCGTTGAAAGCTATTTTGAATCAATAATTCACCAAGTCCAAATATAATAGTGCTAAGTCTTTTACTTATTGGCTGATGTAAACCACTAGTATTTAGTATATAGAATTTGTATTATTAAAAAATAAATCCTTCTTATATGTAAATAGCTAAAAAACTTTAATGTAGCTAAACATTCGAGCTGTTTAGCAGGTATGTAGTCTAGTTATCATATGCAGGTTTAAAGACAATGTAGGTAAGATTACTGTAATTATTAGTATAATGAATTGTCAAGTGGATGATTCAAGTAATAGTTACACAGAAGCTGAAAATATCAACCTTTGCCATTCATTCTTGAAGCAAATTTTTTTTTTATTTATCGCTCAACTGATGAAACTAAACAAAAAATGTGGATTTTTATATTATATATTTTATATAACAATTATTTATTTAGGTTTTATCAAAAAAAGTTATATTCTCCAGTGTCCGGCCGCTAAGTGTCCTATTTCCGGCCACTTATGCTCCTGAATTCAGCCACACAGATTTAGACCTGAACCCAAATTAGGACACACGTCCCAATATTCGGCCACCTAGTTTCTACTTACAAAAAGGCGGCCGCCTTTTTGTTAGTAGAAACTAGGTGGCCGAAAATTGGGACCTGTGTCCTAATTTGGGTTCAGGTCCAGTGATTTTATTGGTGTTTAATGGCCATTTTTGCTCGAATGTTCGTGTTGTTACTCATTTATTTATTTCTGTAATTTTGTCAAAAAATTAAATGTGCCTATTTTCGGCCGGGGCCGATTTAAGGAAACTTCAATTTTTTGTGTTTCCTATGTCCGGCCCCTTGAAAACGACCATAATCTTACTAATATTATAAATTTAATTAAAAGTGTTTTGACCAATTCGATATGTTCAATTTTAAAATTTGAAGATTTCACCTCTTCGGCTTTTTTGATCGTGATAATTTATTATTGAAAGATATTCATTAGTTTTCCCAACGTTTCGACTGAGTTTTCAGTCTTCTTCAGGGGCACTTTATTAACCATGAAACAAAATAAGAGGAACATTTGTATGTTTACATTTAGTTGTTAAGATTTTACACTTACAATTATATGAACGAAACTATTATTATCAAATTACATATATATATAAAAAAATTACAGTTTTGTGATTGAATATTTAAATTAAAGCAATTCTTCTTAGTTAGAAGTTTAGTCAACAACTGTTTAATAGAAGAAACGTTCAATTTAATAAATCCACCAAAATTCATCACCAAATACGTTGATGACATATTTGCAGTAATGGAAAATCGTGAGATTGACAAAGCTTTGCAAAGTCTTAAAGCATTCAACTCCAAAATCCAATTCACGGTGGAAAAGGAAAAAAATAAAACGATAGCATTTTTGGACGTAAAAATTAATCGTGAGAGAAACAGACTCACCTTTGACTGGCATCAGAAAGAGACAGCATCCGGAAGAATCGTCAATTTTCCATCAAATCAAGAGAAACATATTAAAGTCAATACGGCTTCCAACCTTATTAAGAAAGTCCTTACGATTAGTGAAAAGAAATTCCATCCCGCCAACAAAGAGAAAATAACAAAAATCCTTATTGATAATGGGTATCCGCTATATATGATTCGCGAATTAATAGCACAACAACAAACCAATCACCAACAATGCAATAAACGTGAAGGAGCAGGTTATTTAAAAAGTATGGTTTACGTGCCGAAACTTGCTGAAAGTTTTAAGAAAACTATCGCTAGCAAAGCTAAAGATGTCAATGTTGCTTACAAATCCAACCAAACACTTAACACACTGTTTACAAAACTTAACAAGAAAAGTGAAAAGGATCAAAGTACAGACGTTGTATATAAGATCAATTGCTTGGACAACGAAAGAGAAAACTGTGAACTATGTTACATTGGCACTAACAAGCAGCTTTTAAAACAAAGGATCTCAAATCACAAATCTGATATCAAGTCCAAACGTTCTCAAAAAACAGCTCTTGCTAGTCACAGCTTAGAAAGAAATCATGCTCCAGACTTTAAAAATGTGCAAATTCTTCAAACGGAAAAACATACATCGACACGATATACGTTAGAAACTTTGCACATTTTGAATAACAAAAATAACAGGAAGCACGATACTCATATAATTGTAAGTGTAAAATCGTAACAACTAAATTTAAACATACAAATGTTCCTCTTATTTTGTTTCATGGTTAATAAAGTGCCCCTGAAGAAGACTGAAAACTCAGTCGAAACGTTGGGAAAACTAATGAATATCTTTCATTAATAAATTATCACGACCAAAAAAGCCGAAGAAGTGAAATCTTCAAATTTTAAAATTTAATATTATAAATGTGAAAGTTTGGATGGATGGATGTATGGAAGTTTGTTGCTCAATAACTCCGGAACGGCTGAACGGATCTGGATGAAATTAGGTACAGAGATAGATTATTATCTGGAATAGGACACATGTCACTTCTTATCCCCAAAAAATGTATTGTTCCCGTGGGATAGGTGTGTTTTAATTTTTCATAGAGCTCATTCTACAAAAAGCCAACATAGGTTTTATTCACACGGCGCAAAGAAGCACTCGGATTTGCATGAAATTTGATTGGTAGATGGATGGGGTACTGGATTCTCACATAGGTCATTTTTATCCCGAAACAAATTAACGGTGCCTATGGGAGAGGATTAAATATGACAAAATATATACATATACTTGAGTGTTTGTTCCGCTTTCACGCCTCAACGACTGAACGGTTTTTAATTGTAGGTGTATAGATGTAATTAATCAATTGAGAACGGGCCGATTTGGCTCGCTCTTTTTTAGTTTTTCGTAAAATCCAGGAGAAGGTTTTTGCGAAAGAAAATTTTGCGTAAACCCTCCAGAAAAGTCGGGAAATTTTAAAAATCGAAAATTGATTTAATTGTGTATGCAAATGTTCCGGAATGGCTTTTCGAATAAAAAAATAGAAAATTCGTAGTGGAAAACTCGAAAAATTCTAGAAAAACCCGAACATTTTTTTCTCGATGATATATATATATTAATTTAAAGCATGATTTGATGATTTTGGACAATGTAAAGGTGGAAAATTCGTTGTGAAGCTAGGAAAATTTCGAATAATCCTACTGATATCATAAATGTCAAAGTTTGGATAGATGGATGGATGGATGTTTTTTGCTCAATAACGCCAGAACGGCTGAACGGATCTGGATAAAATTTGGCACATGGACATGGAGGTCATTTTTATCTCGAAAAATGGAACCGAACAGTTCATATGGGAGAGGCTTATATATGAACAAAATATATACTTGGTTGTTTGTTTCGCATTCATGCCTCAACTATTGAATGGATTTTAATGAAATTTGGTAAATAGCTGGAAGATTAGCCATGTTTTATTTTTCCCAACTTTATTTTTGTAGTTCTTACTTTTTGAATCCAATATTAAATCTTCGCTTTGTTCGCGAACATGACCATACATGACGAACACCGAAGCCAACAAACACGACAAAATCTAAATTTTTGGCCAACAGCAAGCGGCTCGCGAACCAGCCCACATACAAGAAGAGTACAGCGAGCGCGAGCATGCTAGGCGAGCATGTTCGTCGTTCGTGCCTACATTCAACGACTGAAGGGTTTTGAATGAAATTTTGTAGGTGGATAGATGATTTCATTAGATTCACGTGGGTCCGTAGCACCGCACGGGTATCTGCTAGTTACAAAATATATTTCAATTTTAAAACAAATTTTAATTGAAATAGGTATAAACTCTTTTACAATATAAACACCATATAAAATCGCTCTCCCTATATAGGTAGGTGCGTATTACCTTCCTATTTTACATAATTAAAATTCATTTAAATATACATTCCTAGGTAACTATTCCTTGAATCATCCATTTGACAATTTATTATACTAAGAACCAAGGTAATCTTGCTTACATCGGCCCTAAACCTATCTGAAGATAACTAGACTACGTACCAACTAACCGGAACAAGTTCGTACTAACACAGTCGTGTATTTCATTTAAATTTGAAACAGTATTTAAAAAAAAAGAGAATTAATTTCTGCTTTTAAAAAAAGCAAAACAATTATGTACCACGGTTGTTAATCTTTTCAGTTTGGTAAAAATTTGTTTTAATATACATAAAATTATCTTACGTCGTCAGGTATTCTCGAATTAGCCTCTTCACGCAATACAAAAAATGCTGCGTTGGATGGTCCATTCCGTATTAATACAGGCACCATTCCTCTATACAACTCTAGAAACCCATGATGTACCAACACATAGCTAAGTATACAAAAGGTTAAATTTCGATTTTCAAAATGTATTGTATTGAAATAGAAAAACAAACCGAAATGCCGCAGGTGTATTTTTAAAATGATGATGAAACTTGGAGTCTGCTAACAACGTTTGTACTCTCTCAAATGGCAACAATGCACCTTCGAATGTCCCCGCTGTAAGCCCAGATATTATTTTGGCTGCATAATTATTCATGTGAAATCCATCAACCAACATACGCCGAGTTCCATCGTACACCCCAAACATTATCGACAGAGATACGGTCTTTTGTGCTAATGGTGGGAATATCCCACGGTATAGGTAAGTAATTCCTTCATTGCGCAGTTGATCGAATGCCGACCCTATTCCAACGCCATGAAGCATTTGTCGAAATATAAGCTTGTATATCGGATATGTTAATCCCAGGTTGACAAAAGCGGCTCCGCAACCACAAGCAAATTCGTGCCAGTCAAAGGATACAACCAGTCTTTTATCTATTCTGTCAATAGTAGGGAGTCCTTCACGTGTATCGCCCATTGCTACTTTAGTTGTACGTATTTTTTTTGTTAGCTGCAATACATTATATATTGTTGAAAATATATTTTAGACTCGAGTTAGAAAATTCGACAAGTTGGTTTGAATAAGTATTAGATATATGGCCACCAAGGGAGCTGATAAAAAACAGATTAAACGAGGATAATTCAATATTATAATACAAATTATATAATACATACACAGTCGATATGAATATAAAAGTAAACGATTGTGCTTACCAAACGGTTGTTGAATCCCAAGAATTAATTCGACACAAAATCGCCAATACTTAATTCTCCAGTCGGTTTGCTCCTAGATTCCTAATTGTTACAGAAATCGGCGTTTTGCTGACATTATTATGATAGCCTTTTCTTTGGTAAAAAAAAAGAGTATAAATACAAAAATCATCAACAAATTTATTTTTCATACAGCACAACCACCCCGAACCTAGGAATAGTGCATATACTATACAAAATACATGAGTTTGTGCACGATTTTTTAACATCTGTCAAAGTGACAAATAACAGAGAATTTCGCCAAGTCAGGTTATAGATGGCATAGGTTGTGTTGTAGAATTGGCCGCATTCAGAAATATTGGTGATGGTGTATTTGGTATATTTTCGTATCCAATGAAAAATGTCAAAAATATGCACAAATTCATACAACTTAAGCAATCCGGTTTTTGTTGTTCACCTCCGTATAATTGGTAGACGATATTCACGAATTTAATTTTCTTATACCTAGTTCTCCCTTCCTTAGGCCTGATCTGTGTTTTTTTGTTTGCAGGTGAGGTTAGGTTTCCGGGGGCAAGATCCCCCCCGTCCGACGAGCTGATGCCGTGCATAGCAAGCAGGCCACGCCCCCCCGGAACTTAGCATTCTATCCCTTTTCCGAACTTTTCCTTTCCAATATCCTAGCCCGTCCTTTTTCCTACCTATCCCCACTACCGCGACCGATCCACCTCCTCTTGCCCGCAACATTCCATTGCTGGTAAGTTGATTTTCAACAAACCTTATTGTTTCTATAGGCGTGTTTTTTTCTAAGCCCCGGGGAAATTGGACGAAAAAACGATGAGTAGGATTAACAATTTGCATGTTAAATCCAACAACAACTAATCCCCGGGGGTGCTTAGCTTAAACCCAGAGAATTCTCGGGGCTTAGCTTTCTCTAAGTTATCGATAAAATGTATAGAAACTTCAAAACTGACATTTTGACATGTCAGATAATTATCAATTTTGTTTGGTTTGGTTGATTATTTGGTCTAAGTGTGGCAGTTGTTTTCCTGACGGCCATGTCAACCTAACCTAACCTACCTTTTAATATACATTCCGCAACACACCAACAAATCAATTTTAACATTTTTCGCTTTTGTATTGCCTCTATGGTTTTTTCCACCTCGCCATGAGCATAAGCTTCTACAGCGATTTTCATTTTTGCGTTTATTTTTATTATAGGTACGAGTATATTAAAACTTGACTGTGAAATTATTATTAAATAAAAAAACAATTCCTGAAGTTGGTATTCGTTCAATTAACAAGAATTGAATGAGCAACAAAACAAAGGTTTCTCTGAGAAGATTATTTTCGGCTGCCTTTTGTTGTACACGGGAGCAACCCAAAACAGATTCTCTGCTACATCCTCGGCATACTTCAATCTTCTTGATCGTCGTCCACTCTTGCTCAGACCTATATTCCTAATGACATATATTGCCCGATTAAGCAACTCGTCCACTAATATCATGTCACCAGTGACCGACGAATGGGGTAGTTTTCAAGTAGTTGAATTCTAAGTACCACTGTATTTGTGAAAATTAAATTAAAAGAAAAACACATCGGCTAAAAACAATTTCCAAAATACTTGATTTCATTTTTCAAATTACTTGATTCACATTTTTTTGTATAAATAATAATTAACTTGGTTCTTTTTACGTTATTTTAATATAAAAAAAAGTAGTTTAAATTCAATAAATATATCGAAATTACACAAAACAAATCAACCCCATGATTTTTAGAAGAATGAGGATGAGGCAAACAGTGATGTTTATTTTTTTCTTGCATTACAGCTGTTCTTCAAATGTCATCTTGCAAATTAATAGTGCTACCAAGTATTTCACTAAGCGCCTTGGTCGTTTTTTTCAACCAGTTCCCCCGGGGATTGCAAAAAAACGCACCTTATTGTGGTTAAATTAAGGAGGCTTTACATGGATCTGCATCTGCAGACCTGAAGAAAATCGGAGCGGGACCATAATTTGAAACAAAGACCCCTTTCACACAAGAAAACTGAGTTGCCGGCAACTGGGAGTTTGTTGGTGAGAAGGGCAAGAAGTAAGGGGAATGAAAAAAATCTCCCCGGTCAACGATTTGAAGAGATTTTTTTGACGTTATGCTTTGAAATTTTCTTAGGTTTCCATTTTGACTTCTGTATCTGATAGATGTCAAACATATTTTTTTAAAGAGAAATTGTTTCCTACAATTATATTATTACATTAACCAAACCAAAGGAGCTACTTAAATAAATTCATTGTGAAAGAAAATTTCAAGTTTTAATTCTTGTAGGCAAGGCATTTAATTCAATCCATCACGAGTTGGTACACAATGGTACAAAATCGACAACAAAAACGCACGGACCAACTAAGCTCTCAGGCTTCATCATCAAATTTGGTTTATAATGATGTTCCTGTATTAGCGAGCAGCAGCAGCAGCAGGCAGCACCACAGGTATCAGTCATATCATCCTGTCAGTGGCTTATGTATCCAACTGTACCAATAAAGCTTCGGTGCATTCCAATAAGTCCAATATAATCTTCCCATCATCACTATCATGTGTTCGGTCCAAGATTTGGATGGCAAGAGAAACGCACAACAAATCAATTTTCTCCTGGTTCATTGTTTTTCCGTGACCTTTAAATATATTAATTTAGCAAACCATTATTAACAACCACAATAAAAAAAAACAACATTTACCTACATAGTCGCACCAGGTCTCTTTATTTTGAATCTATTTTTCTAAACATAAGCTGCGGTTAATTTATAACTCAAAATTGTGTAGAATTTTCCAGCCGCGAAGCAACATATTGCCTCGGAGATGGAAAAAAATTATTGCCCTCATCGACCGGGCAATATTGCCATTTACATTGACAAAACGGCTCCATTGGCAATATTCAAGGCTAGATTTTTAAAATTCCAGAAAAAGATTTTCATATGTAATCAGTTTCGGATAAAGAAACAAATTGTTCAAAAAGAGGAATTGACTGTATTACCAATCAGTTTTCACGTACATTTTGAATTAAAAATCGAACCGTTGTTTTTTTTTCAAATTGGTGTCTTGAGTAAAATTCAAATGTCCTCAAGTTCTTCGAACGGATTTCATAGAATTTTATAAATGTTTGGCTTTCTAAAAGCTCAAAATCTTCGAAAATATTATAAATCTTCTTCTTCGAAAAACATTTTCTTTTATTTATTGTTATGAAATGTCAAACGTCATTTCAGAACTGTTCTGACCCCCACAAAATGACAGTTGTTACTCTAAACAGAACAGAAAACGATTCTAGATTTTAATTCAGAGTCGAAAACAGAATCACTAATGCACTCACATAATCAAAATGTCAAAGTCATCGCGTTGATTTCTTTTGTGTAATTTCGATGGGTTTATATTGAATTTAAACTACTTTTCTGGTAAAATAACATAAAAAGAAGCAAGTTAATTATTATTGATACAAGAAAATATGTATCTAAATTCAAATTAAGTTTTTCGGGAATTCTTTTTAGTCGATGTGATTTTTTTAAAATTTAATTTACACAAACACAGTGATACATACAATTCAGAATCAGTCAAATTGTTTCCGGGTGTTTTATTGGAGGAACGTGTTCCGGACGTCCAATCGAAAGGGCCATACAAAAGATAAAGAACCGTTTTGCTCTGCTTAAAGTTAGACGATCCCTTTTTTATCGTTAAAGAATACTTTTCGTCGTTTAAGATTATCAAAAAGTCGACCCTTATTTTAAAACTCATTTAGAGTCGACTTCTATTTATAAACTCATTTAGAGTAGGGTTTAAAATATTTCGCTATGTTTCAAATTTTCTAACGTTTGTTATTGAATTGTATAAGATAATTACTATTTTGGTTTTAAAACCACAGCTATCTTAAAATAAATGCAAACCAAAGCCAATAAATGCAGATTGCAAATGTCAAAATAAAATTATTTTAATGTATTGAATGATGTTGAAAAATTAAAAACAAATTCTAAATATGTTTATTACTTGGAATATATATACTAAATTATACAGGGGCGATCAAAACTACATTTGGGTCTATTCGGCGAGATCTTTTATTCTGTTATTCTGCTATTCTGTTATGAATTTTCATACAAAAGTTTAAGCTGTCAAAAAATCTTTTATGAATTATAATTTTGGTATTCTGCATGCTAAATCTGCTATGAAATCTGTTAAGAAATCTGCTAATGAGCTGTAAAAGTTCGAAATTCTTAACAAATCTTTTACGAACTGCATTTTTGGTGTTCAGCATGCCACAATCTGTTATGGAATCTTTTCTGAATCATAACAGAATAAAAGACACATTTTGGTTACTTTTATCATAAAAGATTTAAATATATGTAGTAAAAACTTTTATTTCGTTAATGAATTGTTCTTAAAAGGAGACAGATATAACAAAAAATAATTAAAATGCATAATAACAAACTCAAATATGTAAATAATGTAATGTAAATAACTAAATTATTTCAATACACTAAAGCACAGAACACATTTGATGGATGAAACATAAGAAATTAGTCGCTTATCTTGCCGGTGTGCATTTTGTACATCTTTTTATAATGGATATATTAAATTCAGGAACTGTTATGGAAAAATTACAGAAAACAAAAATGTATATTCGCGAAACAAAATACGATCATTCCACAGGTTCATTTATTGTTTTTCGTCAGTGCCGACTGCCGAGAATTTTTATTTACTACAGCTGATAATTTGATAGCAGATTTTAGGTCTGTTCGCATAAATGTTTCTTTTTCGAAGTTCCATAACAGACTTTTATAAAAGATCGAACTCCTGAATACCAATTATAAAATATCTTTTATGGTGGAGATCTGTTATGTATCATAACAGAAAATTCATAGCAGGATAACAGATGTGGCAGAATAAGCCTTATTATTTCAAATTTTTCCGTTTCTTGTTAACTTAAAATCTTCCACTAAATCAAATGTATTTAAGCTTTGAAAATAAATTTTCGTATGTTTTAATTAAGTAATGATGAAAAAAATAAGTTATAACAAAATGAAAAAATAAAAAATGAAAATATATTTACCGTGGAATAAAAGGCATAAATAGAGGTTTTATTTTTGAATTTCTTTATTTTATATTAGGAGCATTGGAAATGCATATGCAATGATAAATTGCGAATGATTTTCCTGGTGAGATTTGGTTGGCGGTTAGTGGTTTGTTAGAAATGGGTAGGTTAAATGATTTTTATCAATTTGAAAGATATTAAATTGATTGCAGCGTCTACGGTCGTCCTGGCACAAATCCTAAGAATTACCTACGGTGTATTTTTGTCATACAGCTCAAAGAGAATAGTTAGCAATGCATACATATTATGTATGTAGGTATATAAAGTTCACGGTGCATAAAAAGCTCGGAGCGAAAGGGAGATAGACTCCCCATCCCATAGTAAAATATGCTTTTATTGAACTGTTCTACAAAAGGCCGTTATTAAATCTTGGAGCCTATCAAACTTATCAAACTTGACATAACGATGATAGAGAACACCAAAAAAGTGGGTCCCGCAACACCGTTTGTCTGTCTATCTATCTGTCTGTACAACGCTCTACAGCGTAAACGGCTGAAGCGAATTTCAAACTTGGTATTTAATCGTTTTTGTGATTGTCTAAAATAGATTTTTGAATCGGTTTTTTAAGCCCAAACCTAACGGTACTAGCCACACATATTTTTCTACCATCTTAATTATGTCAAAAATGACTAACGATTTTGATAAGAAAAAATATTTTTACTGCTATAGATATAGTCTATATTTTGGTTAAAATTTTTGTTTACTTATTTTGTTATTAACGGTAAATGCCATGCAAATTTTTTTGATTTTGGTATTTCTCATAAGCGCCTCAACGGATTTTGATCAAAATTTTTACGTCGGAGGTCCTTTAAATTCTAAATAATACTGCAAACCAAAATTTTCGATATTTTTTTTGCAATTTTTAAAAAAATAATATTTTTTTTTTGAAAATTCAATATATCAAAATTGGGTGGACGATCTTTTTTTGGAAATTTAGTTTTTAAATTTTCATTATTAAATACATACAATTGGATTGATTGGTATTAAAGCGTTTTAGGTTGTTCAGGAATGCATGCTATCTGAATTATTATTATACCAAATGTTAGTATTTGGTCATATCTAAATTATTGTCAATTAATTTATAACAATTATTTTGTTTGTAATATTTTGTAAATTGCCAAACATTTCAAATTTCACCCTATGTATAATCGAATAATAGCCGTGTTTTATTATCGCCAATAACCCATATGGTTCACCCCGTGAAAATAAAACGATCTGGGTTATGTACTTACATGAACACTCGGTTTGCCGAATTTAATACTAATATTTGCAAACCCAGATAGAAACCCCGATAGAAATCTGGATCTCGTGTTGTTTTTGTAATAAGTGTTAAAACATAACCCAGACCCAGACCCGTAGATAATAAAACGCAGCTAATATTAATTTGCATCTCTTGTTTTTTTTGCTTAAGTTAATAATCCGCTAATGCTATTGTAATTTGTATTTAACTGTATGCATGGATGGTGCTTGTTAAATAATTTTTGTAACTTTTTTTTCTTCTGTTAGCAACCACCGTCAAGTTCACTTCGTCGGCAGTAAATTTTGTTTTGATCAATAAATTTGTAATTAAAGAATCGAATTTCGTCTTTTCTATTTCTGATCAAGGTAATTGTTTAAAATAGATTTTTGAATCGGTACTTGCCTTACGGAAACAGCGCTAACGATTTTGATAAAAAAAAAATGTCTACTCGATCAAAATCCTTATATAGGAAGTCTTTCGAATTATAAACAATATTACATACCAAAATGTTCGAAAAAAAGTTTTTTCGATTTTTGAAAAACAAAAACTTTTTTTCTTTGAAAATTCAATATTTTGAAAACGTATGACGATTTTTGTCGAACTTATATTTTTAAGCTTATATTAGTAAATACATAACATTGACATAATAAATTGTTTTTTTTATTAGAAAAAAATTGAAGAAATTTGGTACATATATGTATATACAAAATTTAATTTAATTTTGTGCATGTAGGTATGTTTATTTATTGTATTAAAAAAGAAAACTAAGACTATATTTTTTCATTTTAAACAAGTGTTAAATTATCATTTTTAATAAATATATTCAAGGAATTTTTGATAACTTCTTCTCCTCGTTCTACCATAGTGTCCACGTTCATCCAAACTAAACTGAATATAACGACGAAAAATGTAAATTTGGCAATTCGATCCAAAATATATAATCGTCTCAAGAGTTTTTTTGCATGTGGAAGTGACGTTTCAGTTTCTTTCAACATAAAAGTTCGCATACCATAAATGTATGTTCGAATATATTGTTCCCAATTGATTTGTTCCTGACAAATGTCAAATATCTCTTGATCTACTCGATTAAGTTTTGAGTTTAACTGACAAAATCGTTCGTTTTTGAATTCCCACCTTTTAGTTGTGTAGTATTGCAGGAGACTTAGACCACCAGAAATTTTCCTCTGCACATTCACCAAACTGGAAAAAAAGTAAAGTCGTTTTAGAGTAACTTTTTTATGATGGACATTTAAACTTACAAAGGCTTTTGTCCAAATATTAACAAAAAAAAGTCAATAAAATAAGCTGGCAGATAGTGAAAGAATATCACACAAAACAAATGTTCATAGTAGTTTTTCTTGATAGAACCATTCGGATACCATAGGGATAAACTGAGCGGAGTCTCGTAGAAAAAACGTTTTCCCAATTCTATGCTCTCGCCCCATGTCATAAGTAACTTGTTGGAAACACAGACATTGATGTAATTCACATCATTTTCTGATTTAGTTCCGCAATCCCAGGCTGCAATAATAAGAGCGTTTATGGCTGTGTCAACTGGAATGATTGTAGCTGGAAATTCAGGATTGCAGTGCATTGAACGAAGAACACCTCTCGCGGCTGCTATCATTAGCCCTGTTGGTCCATTTACACCTTCAATCCATCCCGATATTGGTTCTTTTTGTGATGCAGTTACTGAAATAATGATATATCAATAAGAACAAACAAAATAATACGTTTTACTTATGATAGGTTCTTCGATGTTTGCAAAGTACAACACAAAATTAGAAAAATGTTTGAAATTTAGATTTGACTATTTTTTTTAAACTAATTAGTATATTTTTAATTGATATTAGCTGTGAATCCTTTGTCAACAAATATAGAACAGATATACTTGGCATTGCCCTCTTTTACTCTTAGATTATGATGTTTCACCGTGAACGATTCTATAATTGATGATGTCAATACTTTGCACATACCCCAGTATTTACAAATCTGACAAGCGACATAGCTCGACTATCGGTTTGCCGGGAACGGAAACGGAAAAAACCATTAGGTAAGGTAATTGGGCAGACAATTGATGACGTTATCGTTACACTCAGATCAATGTAGGTCCATTATTGTGTTACCCGGGAGTGTAATAACTCTTATCCGATAAAAACCTGTATCAGGGAATACAGTCAAACTATTTGGAGCCATTGACGAAGTTCAATGTGTTAATTCCTGAAGTATTAGAGAGCTATTCCAAATTGTTAAAGAAGTAGCTGCCTAGCAGATTTCTTTTCTGGTCCTCATGCACCTCATGGGCACCACGTTCCCTGCATTGCTTGTCTGTACTGAATTTCATTTTGAATTTAGGATATCCGAGTAAACTATGTCAGGTGATTGGATCTCTTGTTGAGTTGCATAATTTTATCTGTCCTCTGCTTGTTGAAGCATGACCATATTTTCCTGGTAGCCTCACAGCACAGGTGTTAAGTAGGCTCCACCTTTCGTTCGATTTCTTTAGAATACTGATAGAAATTTTGTGTTTAATGTAACAGGGTGGAATATTGACCAGCTTTGCTTGACTAACGTCAAGCGCTAATTCGTGTCTTACTAACTTATCGGTATTTTTGTTACCCGGGACCCAGCAGAGCCTAACATTGTATTGCGTGCCAAGAACCTTAAGCTCTTCTCTGTGTCTGTTTGGTATACTAGACATTTTCACCAAGTTTCCTTTCCTTTAACAGCAAAATGTGAAAATTTGTACAAATTCGTGAAAATTTTCACGTTACCAAACACACTTACAATAGATGGTGCAAACTTGATGAAGTAGAAATAAAAAGGTCTGCTGAAGTATTTGCTTAGGATGGCCAGATAATATAAACGTATGCGCTTAGATGATTTTCTAGTCGATGTGAAGATGTGGCACAGGTAAAAATGTATTTCTTTTATTTTCTTGATATAGCTATGTCAATGTTAAATAAACTATGGTTGTAGTGATTTAAAAAACGAATGAAAAAACGGTTCAAAAACCTTATAGACTCGTTAAATGTTAGTGATTCGTTTTTATATAAAACATTTCAATGCTTTATGCAGATCGGTGCGATAATTCCGGTATCTCTGGCGTCAAGCGACCGATCTTTTTCATGCTTGCGCCGATTAAGAACAGATCTAAAATTATAGACATTCCGAAATAAATATTTTTCTTTTAATCTAAATTCTTTAAAAACCTAATAAGTAACATCACTACTTTATAGATGCTGCCGTTGTTTTTGAAAATATATACTTTTGTACCTAAATTTTTGTTGAATACATTTTTAGAAAATATCGTTTTTGGGGGCCCCATAGAATTTTGTTTCTTACGTAGTGTAGAAACATTATGACAAAAATTATTATGAGTACCCATTTTATTCCAAAATTGATATTTTTGTCTGGTATTTTTTACTTTATGTAGCAAAATACATCAAAGCCAAAATTCTTAATTCTGATATACCTAAGCTTTAAAAAATGTGAACATTTCTGCTTGAATCCCAAATATTGGCGCATAATTTTAAACGATTTAGTAATATGTTAAATCATTTTTAGTATGATACTAGGCTAAAAAGAGGATTTTGCTAATTTTAAACCAGTTTAGTATCGTACTATTGTCTTAACATTTTACTAAAGTTAAAATCACAAAATGGCTACTTTATTTTTTTAGTATCCTACTAAATCCATATGCCACTTTGACATTTACTTACGTCAGAAAGTTATGTTCGCTTACTTTTTTGCACTATTTTAGGCGTGTAGATTTGTAGTTTATTAAGAAAATAGATTTAGTATGGTGCTAGTTAAAAAGCTTTTAAAATTAGGAAAATATTAGTAAAGTGCTTTAGTATTAACAACAAACTGTTAAGTAGTAACATGCTAATCTCTTAACAACAGGCTGTTTAAAATTTTGCGCCATTGTGTTTTAATTCAATTTGGGGGCCCCCGGAGACCAATAAAAATTTTGATCGAAATCCGCCGGGCTCCTTATGAGAAAGTTCAAAATAAAAAAAATGTTTGTATGGCAGGTACCGTTAATAACAAAATAGGTAAATACAAATTTACCCAAAATGTAGGATATACCTATAGAAGTGCGCATATTTTTTTATAAAGCAAAATCGTTACTTCCGTTTTCTATATAATTAAGATGGTCTAACAAATTGTATGACAGGTACCGTTAGTTTTGGGGCTAAGAAACGATTCAAAAATCCATTTAATATAATTACCTTAAACGCTTAAATACCAGACAGACGGAATTGCTGGACCGAATTTTTTGGTATTCTCCATCGAGTTCGATTTTTTTTCCAAATGCATAACTTGTCGTATAGTTTAATACCTAATAACATAATTTTTAACTACATGAGAAGTTTCAATGGTTGTTGTCTATGGTTTGACAGTTCAAAATTTCAACCTCTGTTGACATCGGTTGAATTGTTGAATCGGTTAACGCGCGCCGCGCGCCGGCCGGAGCAACACTTTCAAGTTGTAGAAGTTTTCTTTGAAAAAAATAAATCTGTTCGCGAAGTGAACAAAAATGAATCAGCTTAACATCCATGACATTTTCTTCTAACAACACGGTGCGGCGCGGCGCAAACTTCCACACAATGGGATTAACTCTATTATTGCTAAATCAATTTGGCGACAGCTTTATTTCCACAAGTCGTCCTGTTAACTGACCCCCTCGTGCGACTTAAAGCCTCTCGACTACTTTATATGGGGCTCAGTTAATTAATTGATTTAGGCCAAAAAACCAGCAAATCGTGCAGCGTTGGAAGGCAATATTTAAGCCACCATATGGCCAGATTTATTCGAAAAAGTAGTCAAAAATTGGACATACCTATACAAGAAGTCATATTTAAAAAAATAAATGTCACGAAATTATCCACAAGATTATAATAATAAAAAATTCATTCCAACATATATTTCTGTATTTTATTATTAGGTAATCAAATTCCTCAAGCTCTTAAAAAAACATCCGTTACAAGCAAATATGCTTAATGCTCCGCGAAGCAAAATCATTATGATTTAATGATCGATTTGGTTTTATACAATATCAACAATTATTAATATTTGAACTTACCTATAGAGGGTCTACAAACAACAATAGGTAGTTTGGTTTTAAATGAATAAACTAATCCCTCTGTCAGCGCTTTACTGTAAGCGTAAGTGTTTGGTAATTCAGCGAGCAACCTGAAATTAATTTAAAAAAAATTATTGTCAGAGAGAACTCTAATCCATATCTATCTTTTTTTACCCACCCAGGAGTGACTTCTTCTAATGACTTATCATCCAAAACACGCACCATCTCAAGAATTTCATACGGATCATTTGGTGGTAGATACGCCTTCTCTTCTAATACATTTTGATTGCATTGGCAGTATGATGTTGACACATGTACTACTGCTTTAAGATTAGCTAACTTCTCTGCCAACTGCAATACCTTCTGCGTGCCACCCACATTAATTTCAATCATAGGTTTCAGAGGCTGATCAAATCGAACATTAGCAGCGCAATGGAAAACTATATCAACATTTGATATTAGTTCTTCTAAATCACTATCACAAATACCAAGACCTTTCTCTAGAACATCGCCTTTAATCACTCTGATTTTATTTATTACATTTGGGTCTTTTTTTAAAATTCTATCGAAAACCTGTAATGAATATAATGAAATTAAGTTAAATTTATAAAATTCATTTACAATAATTGCAATTTATTTCTACATTATATCTGACGAAAGCCTGTTTTTTTTTTGTTTAGATTGAAGTGGTATTTTATGCTACGTAATTGTTGTCAGAAATTGCATAATATATTGGTGCATACATAGGTAACGTAAGTTGAAAGCAAAAGTACATTGTAGTTTGTAGTTACTAAAATCCGATAGACCATCCGATAGCGGTTGATATTTATAAGGCCTTTTTAATTAGTAGCAATGGTATGCTACCGTTAGTAGATGCAATATCTTATTCAGATCTTTTTTGTGCAAATATTAAACGATTAAGAAACTAAAGCTAAAGAATAGAAAACTAGTGCTGCTACCACTAAACTACTGATCATCAATCTAAAAGTGCCAATCATTATGGCTATCTGCAACAAAATGTTGTCTTAGTTCATTATGGAGGAATTTTTTTTATAAATATTATGTATGTACATATTATTTGCAATTATAATTGCTTTCGTGATTTGAAAAACAGCAGACGGACATTTTTTCTTTATTATACACAAACGTTGCGGTTTTTCAGTATGAATATTTATGAATGGGCAAGTAGTTGACGGGCGAGTTTATATCTGATAAATTTGGATGACCCTTTATACTGTCTTATAAAAGATTGTAGTTGCACTTTTTAAATTAAAAATATCCATACCCATGTAATGAAAAGATAAATCATTTTTATGTAATTGCAATAAAATATATTTTATAAAACCACATGTGAAACAGGTAGGTAAATTAGAATGTATATTAATTAACACTCCGCTGGCGGCGAGTTATAAAACATATATATAGAAGTTATATTAAGCTTGTTATATTTTCAGAACGAATAAAATTGGATAAAAAAATCAATGCTTTGACTAAACCACTATTTTTTTAAAGTAAGGGTCGCGATCTAGGGTGTCACCAAGAATTACTCGGGAGGTCACGGTCACAAGTCGGTAAGCTTAAAAAACAATGATGAGCCAAATTCCTAAGCGCAAGATTTGCAAGGCAAATCTCATGCTAAGCCAATGCTCGAACCTGGTGAAAATTGAAAAGCAAGTGAATTGCGCAACATAACTTTAAAACTTGCACAAATGTACTGGATCTTGCGCAAGGAAGAAACACAACTGTGTTTTGAGACGAGTTTGCATCAGCGTTACCACTTTAAAAAAAAGCGAAGTAGATTAGACCCAAAAAGTGAAGTAGATTCAAAAAATGGGAAGTAGATTTCAAAATAATAAATTTAATAATATATTTGATTCCAAATTAGTTTTATGTACTTATCAGAAGCAACAGAACATTTGAAGGCTAATGAAAATAGTAATAAGAATAACTTTGCCGAAATATGTACATCTTCTTCTTTAATATCTACTAAAATCACCACAGACACAGATACTTCATTTTTACTACTTGTGGTTAATCTTGATTCTCCAGAGGTTTTTTGGAAAAAATATAAATAGTGCACAACGAATTATTTTCAAAATTATATGTTTTGCTATCTTTACCCACATTCTTGATTACTTCAAATATTTTTTCATCTGGTATTTGACTATTAGTGACGAATGAAGGTAAAATCAAAGGCATTACATGTTTGACAAAAAATTAAAAGCAAAACAATTATAAACGTTATTTCTTGCTTAAAGTGAAGTTAGATGCAATTTCTTGTTTTTAAATAAGAATCTGAGCTTACATGAAGAGTGTTAAATGATTAAAATAAGTTTTTTTTTTGAAGTGGGCTTAAGTTTCATTTGTTTAAATTGAAGTTAATTAAAAAGGGATACGTATATACAATTTTAACAATAGTGGGAAGTAGGGATGAAATTTTAATTTTTCTTCTGAAATTGGTAACACTGGTCTTCATTGCAACGATTTTTATGTTTGCCTTTAGGGATAGTTTACTTAGCATATTTTGCGTCAGATTTACGTTTTGGGATTTGCCCGTTGTAAGTCATTTACTAAAAAAAAACATTTACAGAAAAAGAACAGACGGGTGTGTCCGCTTATTTTTTAAGGAATATTTAAGCCTTTAATCTTTGAGACGTTACCAATTAAATCATTTTCCAAATTAAACCTATTTCTCTTTTAAGATTTTAAATCTACCATTGAATTGAATGTGAGTAGTGAGTTTATACAGATATGAAGTGGGGAATGGCACTAACAAACTCTTTTGCCAGCTCTAAATGGTCTCCTTTTCTCTTTATCTCAAAATTATCAATAATTTTTTAATTGAATTACATTCTCAGCATGCCATCTACAGATAAATCTATAAGATTTTGTCTTTATCGGCGAGTTTAACTGACATATTCAAAAAAGGATTTAGTATCCATCTCTTTGTCCATTTAAACCACTTTATAGTTTCTTCTCCAAATTATGCAAACTCAGTATTATGAGTAGGCTTGGGTAGTTCGTGAACGAACTAGTTCAGTTAAGTGAACTAGTGATCTTAGTGCAATAGTTCACTTTATTGTCTTTGGATGACTAAACATTTCTTCATTAAAATTCCTATTTTTTACATTCCCCTCGAATTTAAAAGAGACAAATGATTGAGCTGACCTCTTTCTGTCTGGTCGTTGTCATGATTTTCTTCTTTGGCGAACACAACAACGTTTAGTTAAATTTTTTCTTTCCAGTTCGGGAAATTCCTAACAACCATAGAAAAAGTATATAAATTAAGAATTTTTAAAACGCGAAATGGATCCAGTCGAATGGTAGAAAAAGAAACGTACGACATATCCTCATATGTACAGATATATCCTTAAAAGATTTCGCATTCAAGCAACTTCGATTCCATGCAAACGCGTGTTCTCAGCAACTCGCCAAATAATTATTGACAGCCGAATTTTGCTCAACCCAGGTACTGTCTAGAAACGTCTTTGTGCATTCCAATATGTAAAATGTATTTATAAAATATTGCAATTTAACGCAAAAGTTTTAATTATGTTCTTGTACATTGTATTTGTATTTGTAAGCCTATACATTTGTTGTGGACACCTGTAGTAAAATAAAATGTATATTAATGGTGCATGCAAGGCGGATGCGTCGCTCATCCACTCACCACTGTCTGCACACGCCTATGACTGATGATTATGAGTGGAATTTGAGAGCTTACTGATGCGATATATTGGTTAAGCTGATTAAATACATACGAGAATCTTCTGAGCGCAGAGATGCACGGATGTACCACGCTGCGAATTTCTTTTGAGAAACTTACAATTATGCTCATTCGTATACAAGAAAGCACAACGCTTAGCTTTTGATCAATAAGTACTCTCACTTAAAAATAGAAGATGCACGACTGAATAGCACGTACTTACTCTTATGTTCGATCAAATTGTATGCCCAAGATTTTTAGTAGAAACAAGTAATTTTAAACTCGTTTTATACTAAATTTTGTATATACAAATTTTTAATTTTAATTTTTTCTCAATAAATTTTGGCATGGTCATTTTGTTTAATTAATAAAATAAGCTTAAAAATATAATTTCGAAAAAAATCGTTATCCATTTTCAAAATACAAATTTAATTTTCAAATTTTTTTTTTTTCAAAAATCCAAAAAAAAAATATTTTTCGAAAATGTTTGTATCCAATATTATTTACAATTTAAAGGGAATCCTATACATAAACATTTTGATTGAAATACGTCAAGTCATTTATGAGAAAGTCGCAAAATCAAAAAATGGTTGTATGCCAATAACGGTAGTTAATAAAAAAAATATGTATGCAAAAAAAATGTTTGAAGCAAAATGTAGACTATACCTAAAGTAGTGCACACAGTTTTTCTTAATCAAAATCGTTTTTTCGGGATAATTAAGATGGTAGACAAATTTTTATGCTAAGTACCGTTATTTTTGGGGCTAAAAAACGATTCAGGAATCTATTTGAGACAATCAGCTGAAATGCTCAAGTATCAAGTTTGAAGAAGATCGTTCGAAGACCGTTTAGGCTGTAGATCGTTCTACAGGGCAGACAGACAGACAGTAGGAATTGCGCGACACACCTTTTAGGTGTTCTCTATCATCGTAATGTCAAGTTTGATTAAAATCTAGATATTTTTGTCAAACTAAAAAACTAAATGTTAATTCTTATACGCACATAAGAATAAAAAAAAAAACTAAAATTACTGCAAGTCATGCACCAACGGGAATATTATGTCAGTTGGCAAGCCTCACTAGCAGTCTGCCATCAAGTTTTCCTGATTAAAAAAGCACACGCACGAAAAAGTTTTTCGTCCACAATTTTGGAATCGAGAAATTGGAACCTAAACCATTGGAATGATTTGTTCCACTTTGTGTCAAATGGCAATACGCTGACAGGAAAATAGTTAAATGCATTTTAAATTATTATTGTTTTATTGCAAATATTTTTTGCAAGAAAATTAGCAGAGTTAGTAGTACTCGTAGTAATAAAATTTCCAACTTAATATCAATATATCAATTTTTATTTAGATCAAGGATTTTGATTCAAGTTAAAAACGCGAAACTTACAAGAATAACAAAAGTCGTCGGTAATTAGCTTTAAAATCAAGAGTTTGATAATAATAAGAAAATTGTTACTGAAAATGCTCTCACTAGTTAATTTCGGTATGGTAAAGCTACAGTGATGTAATTAGCGACTCTATCAAAACCGGTGCTGTTTTCTCCAGATAATTTAGGCTTCTGTTAACTACTTCCAAAGAAAGTCAGCCTAAATTCTTTTAGACCCGGACATCTGCCTAAAAAGTGTTGAATATTTTCTTCCTCCCTTAAACAGCACATAATACATAGATAATGATGTTGGTGCCGAGACATTAACTTCGCGGGACATAATTCCAAGATCGAATTTTCAGGGCAATGCGGATATTGGTTACGCAATTCCCTTGCCAACCACTTTTTGCTGTCTTTTACGTCTGAGTTATTTTTCATCGATTAGTGTAGCATTTGCATTTTAAAGTGGGCAAAAAACTCATAAATTATCCATTGGAACTTTTTTCCTGATCGCTATAACTGGTTCCTTAGAATGGTCCTTATAAAAATTATATAATTTTGATGGATCCGCCTCAATTATTTTTAAATATTTTTTATGAAATGTAAGCTACATACATAAATATATGTATGTATATACCTAATTTATAAACCAGTATCTGGATGAATTTGGGTGTACCTATTAAAGTTTTATAATATGCCACTTCCACTGAGCATATAGATATCCAACGTCACAACCACAATTAAATAAGCAATCTGATTTTCATCACTGCATGGTCATAATTATTTTAGGCCATTATTGTTTCGTTTGCAATATAGGTAGGTACTAAGGGGCAAGTTTTGCATTTGGAAAAAAATCGAACTCGAGATTTTAATAAGACTTAACAGTACGATGAAAAAAAAACACCAAAAAAAGGAGGTCCCGCAATTCCGTTTCTCTGTCTGTAGGTCGCTCTACAGCCTAAACGGCTGTAGCGATATTCTTCAAACTTGGTACTTAATTACTTTAGTTGATTGACTCGAATCTGTTTTTAAATCTTTTTTTAGCTCCAAAAATAACAGTACCTGACATACAAAATATTTGGGGCAAATATGGTAAATCTCATAATTATCTCAAAATCTTCTGCAACGATTTTGATAAAAAATTCGGAGCACCATTATAGGTCGGTCTATATTTTGGTTAGTACACATTTTTATTGAAATGTTATTAATGGTACCTGCCATATAACCGTTTTTTCGATATTTGACTATCATAATGAACAGCTGAACGGATTTCGATCAAAATTTTTATACAGAAGATCGAAAAATATTTTTTCGAATGTTTTAAAATGTTTTTTTTTTAAATTCAATATTTTGAAAACAAATGGAAGTTTTCTTTTGAAATTTTGTTTTTAAATTTATATTAATAAATGGAACTGAAAATAAATACAAAATTAAAGAAATTTTGTATAAAAAAAATTAATTAAGAAAAACTATTCTAACAATATATATAACCCATTATATTAAAGTCTTGTGCTTACGATGTGATCGAACATATAAGATCAAGTACGTGCGATCCAGCTGTGCATATAATTTAATTTTTTTATAGAGATTTTCATAAATTGACAGCGTTTATGCCAGTGGAGGAGAAGGTATAAGTCCTGACTATAGCGTTTGTGGAAAACGCACGTATTATTCTTAATAATCGTCGCCTGGAAGCATCTTATCTATACCTTGTCAATATAGAACGCATAATTTTTTGATTGCTTAAGCTGACTATTATACATGAACGAACCACTGGGCCGGGAGACAAGTTGGCATGTATTTTCAGACTTCCTAGAAATTAAGGTGGCTCGCCGATCTATTACTGATATATAATATTGTAAAAAAAGTTATGAATCACAAATTTAATGCTAAATAAACGTTAATCAAACTATAAGCTTAAGCAAATCACACGATGCGATTTGGCTAGCTTAAGAGAGTATTTAAAACTATTCGGCTATATCTTTTATGCTGTTATTCTGCTATTCTGTTATGAATTTCCATACCAAAGTTTAAGCTGTCAAAAAATATTTTATGAATAATAATTCAAGTTAAAATTACATATTATTATTATCAATTAAAGATTTTATTTCATTAACTATAAACACAAATTTGTGTTTATAGCTAATGAAACAAAATCTTTAATTTATAATAAAAAAAACACTTTAAAAATCTGCATTATCAAGTTAATTATTATTATTATTAAATCTGCTATGAAATCTTTTAAGAAAGCTGCTATGAGCTGTCAAAACTTCGAAACTCTCAACAAGTTTTTTACGAACTGCATTTTTGGCATTCAGCATGCCAAAATCAGTTATGGAATCTTTTATGAATCATCCTACTAATATTATGCATGTGAAAGTTTGGATGTAGGCATGTATGTTTGTTGATCAATAACTCCGGAACGGCTTGAACGGATCTGGATGAAATTTGTTACCGAGATAGATTATTGTCTGGAACAGCAAACATGCTACTTTTATCCCGGAAAATGTATGGTTCCCGTGGGATAGGTTTATTCTAATTTTGTACAGAGCTCATTTTAGAAATATTTTATTCACAACGCGCCTAATCGCACACGGATTTGCATGAAATTTGATTGGTAGATGAATGGGGTACTGGATTATCACATAAGTCATTTTTATCCCGAAAAAAATCAACGGTTCCTATGGGAGAGGCTTAAATATGAACAAATTTATACTTTGGTGCTTGTTCCGCTTTCACGCCTCAACGACTGAACGGTTTTTAATGAAATTTTGTAGGTGGATATAGGTGTCATTAAATTCCGGTGGGATAGAAAGTCCGTATAGCATCGCACGAATGAGAACGAATGGGCCGATTTGGCTCTAACTCCTTTTTAGTTGTTCGTAATATCCAGGAGAAGGTTTTTACGAAAGAAAATTTTGGGAAAACCCTCCAGAAAAGTCGGGAAATTTTAAAAATCAAAAATTGATTTTTTGGATGGAATTGTGTATGCAAATGTAAAAGTTTGCATGGATGAATGCATGGATATTTTTTGCTTAATAACGCCAGAACGGCTGAACGGATCTGGATATAATTTGGCACCGTTGGTTGGATATATTTGTTTTAATTTTCCAAGGACATTCATGCCTTATCCATTGAATGGATTTTAATTAAATTTGGTAAGCAGCTGGAAGATTAGCCATGATTTATTCTCCCCAACTTTAGTTTTGTTGTTCTCACTTTTTGAATCCAGTATAAAATCTTCGCTTTGTTCGCGAACATGACCATACACGACGAACATCGAAGCCAACGAACACGACAAAATCTAAATTTTTCGCCAACAGCAAGCGGCTCGCTAATCGCACGGGTATCTGGTAGTAAAAGAATAAAAGACACATTTTGGTTACATACAACATTTACAGCATTTTTGTTACATAAAATATTTCCAAAAATGGTGTAAAAACTTTTATTTCGATAATAAATTTTTCTTAAAAGGAGAAATTTATATCAAAATATTATTAAAATGCATAATAACAAACATGTAAATAATTTCAAACAAAATTATTTCAATACACAAACGCACAGGGCACATTTTTGATGGATGAAATATAAGAAACACATAAGAAAGTAGTCGCTTTATCTTGTCGGTGTGCGTTTCGTACAACTTTTGATATTGGATATATTAAATTCAGGAACTGTTATGGACAAATTACATAGAACAATAATTTATCTACGCGAAACAAAACACGATCATTCCAAAGGTTAATTTTATTATTGTTATTCGTCGTGCAGACTGCCGAGATTTTTTATTTACTACAGCTGATAATTTGATAGCAGATTTTAAGTCTGTTCTAATAAATGTTATTTTTTTTCGAAGTTCCATAATATAGACTTTTATAAAAGATCGAACCCCTGAATACCGATTATAAAATATCTTTCATCACCATAAAAGTAAACTCCAGAATAACAGATGTGGCAGAATAGGCCTTATTATTGCATTGATATAAATAAATTGTCAAATTATATCATGTTGATGAAATATAAAGGAAGATGTTTCTAAAAGCTGCAAGTGAAAGTAGTTAATTATGGTCACCCTTATAGATGGCGCGCAATAGTGAAGCCGACCTTTGCATTATTGTATACACATACTTAAGTACATAAATATTATTAGGAAATAAAAACACTTAAGTAGGTACTTACCACACATTTGAAGTATTGCTCTGTTCTCTCAATTACACTAGCTCCTTTCTTCTCCCTGAAGAGAAGATACAAGCATTTTAGATCGGGACAGTTACGAAGAAGTTTTTCCACTAAAACTTTACCCATAAATCCAGTGGAACCAGTGATGAAAATGTTTTTGCTAGCATACCAATTTGATATGTTAGATGTATGCTGTGATTCATTGTGCTTACACATTGGGCAAAGTTTAATTTATCCTGCAAAAATTAAAAAAAATTACTGACACAATATTATACATTAGTAGCAGAAAGTACCCGGCGCGCGTTGCCCGGGCACTCCAGGCAAAAGTCTTTTCATCCAATATCTTCCAAATGAAATGAAAAATCTTTAAAAAAAATTTTGGATTTTTTCAGGATTCAGGAGTTTTCATTTATTTTGTCGTTTATTTAACCAGGAAAAGTTTTATTATTAAATTTAACATGGGGTGGCCGTGGCGCAATAGTTGTGTGCTCGCCTGTCAAACTCGTGGTTGCAGGTTCGATTCCTGCCGTTGTCTATGTCTTCTTATATTCCATTAAAAACCAATTCGAAAAATTGTCATAAAATAAGTTGCTTCTTTGCTCATTACTTGCTGTTTAGGCATAACACTAACAACATGTGATTGAGTAAATTAGCATACCCATCAAATATGACAACGTAATAAATAAAATAATGCGAATTATAAGGGACATAAGTAAATAAGACACGGTAATTCTCTCCGCATTAGTTCAGCCGCCATCCCTGGAGATAAATCTGAGACACCAACCAGCTCTAGTCTCAGAACATCGCGCCACACATCTTTCCTATCCTTCTTTCTCTTCTTCCACCGTATGCCCGCGCTGTGTTAAGAAAAACATATAAAAGGGTATTCATAATCCCTTGAGCGCGTGCAAAGTTATAAAAAAAAAAAAAAAAAAAAAAAAAAAAAGAAAAGTTTTATTATTTATATTTTTTTTTACAAAAAAAAATATTCTTAATTTTAGGACTCTTTCCTATCCGGAGGTTGTTTTTTTACTTGCGATTATAGGTAAGTACAATATAAGGCAAGTCTTTGAATAAAAAATTTTTGACAATCAAACATGACATTACGATGATAGCGAAGACGAAACAGGCTGTCGTTCAAGTTTCTTTTGAAAAAAATTATGCATAGTGTCGGAAAGAATCGCATTGTTCTGCTGGCGGACAGTGTCGGATAGTGCGGTAATACTTTAAACCTTTAAGGACCCGACATTTTGACTTTTACGCTAACAAACAAAGAAATTCGACATTAGACTTGTTCCTTTTCATAAACTTATGCGGGACTTACACATGCATAAGTTCACCGGCGCCGGTGATCTATCATTTTTTTCAAGGACACATGGAAAGCTTGTAAGAAAAAATTAGGTTCGTGTGTTAGCCCTTACAATAGCGATTTTTTTTTATTTTCACGGTTACAGGCGCTGGTGAATCCATTCAATAGTCCTTACACTTCAGCGTAAGGCTGCGTGTTTGGCACATGTTAGAATTAAATAGTTTGTTGAAATAAAAATAAATAATTAAAATCGGGCCAGCTACACCAAAAAAGAATTATATATTAGATAAATAAATTTTATTTTCTCTTTCTTTTTTTTCGTTTACATGTTACATCCATACTTAGATATTTAAAATGTTTAATTTATCTACTAAAATTAAGTTAAACGGAAAACATTTCTATACGGCATGGCAGCATGTATTTATTAGGTATATAAATAAAAAGAAAGAAATGCGTATACGCTCAAGTGTCCCACTGTTATTATAAGTCAATTTTTACAACTGAAGGCCATCATAACATAGTATGATTTGAAAATGTGTACAATTGTTTTTTTTTGGACTTGTGAGCGGCAAGATTTTGAAAAACAAAATGTCTGAAAACTACTGAACAATAAAGTTAGCATTTGTGGCCATATTTTTGGACCATCCTATTCTGAAGACATTTCTTTGTTTTTCGTAACTTGGTTACTATTTCTGAATATCTATCCATCCATCCTGCAAATATATTTAACATTTAAAACACTACATTTTAATGGAATATATTTTGTTTTAACCCCATTTTAAAAAATCACCCATCAGGCATTTAAGTACATGTAACACATTAATGTCGTTTTTATTTGGCAATTCGGAATCCTTCCGGCCCCTTCTGAAAGCGTATACTTGGAAAGAATGACAGTTCTAATTCTGAAAAGAGACTCTTGCTTCTGGATTTGAAATAAGAATCAGAACCAGAAGCACGCACACATTCATATACTTGAACTTCAAACTCGACTGTTGTCATTTTTTGTATCATAATTGTTGCACAAACAATTTTCTGAATTTGAATATTCTCAAGTACACAATTATTTTCATACCTACAATCTCATTAAAATTCAGAATCACACAAACGTGTTCAGTTGCGATCACGGATTGCGAAATAAAAACGCCATAAGAATTTTTAAAATCTGATACAACTTTTTTGCATTTAGCCCATTTCACCGTATAAATAGCTGCAAGAAATATTTTATATTGAATGGGTTTGTTCATAGACTATGGTCAAACGTCAAAGTCCATTTTTACACAGGGCATTTTGTCAATTTTTAAAAATCCTGTATGCCTTTCACACGAGGAAACAAAATTGCTCGAGATTTGTTTGTTTCCTTTTAATGTTTCTTGGTTTGAACGCACATTACACGTAATTTAAATTGTTCACTCCCATTACATTTCCCCTTTACATTTCAAGCGTTTACTTATTTTTTGAGTAGATAGATAGATACAACCCTATTAATAAAAAAAACGCTTTGTCCACCTTTAGTCCATGGACTTACAAAACCATGTAATAAGAGTTAGACCATGGACTAAAGTTTCTTATTTATAAAACAAAACGAACAAAATCTAGTACAATAAGTATAAGTTTTTTCTATGTCCCTGTAAACTTTGTTCTTAAATGTCAATTTTTAGTCCTTCACTAGACCACCGTCTTGGATGGTTGGTAAACGTCAAATAGCAGAAATTCTGTTTTATTAATAGCGTTTCGCATTAAGTACACGGAATAAGTCCTAAACCTTCTCTAGTCCATGTTTAATAATTTGGGTGATAGAGTTTTATTCTTCAAGTCAATTTACAAATTTATTTTCTAAGTGTGCTTTGCTTTCAATTCATTATTCACTCATCAGACTTCACTTAATATAAGCGGAGTAATGATCAAATAGTTAACATTTGGCCATTTTTATGTCTAGAAAAAAAAACAATCTGATCACAAGAATGTACGCCCAGTCACTGTAGTGAAGAGAAGTCCGTCCATGGCCAACGTTCATTAAGCAGTGAACAGAAAGCACATTTTGTGAAGTTAAGTTACCGCTTAATGCGTTATAGCTTATAGAATTTCATATTAATAAGTATTTTGCAGGGCAGTGTCCAGTAGTTCGACTTTAGTGCAATTTCACCTAGTGCGATTCTACCTTAAATCAATATTTCCACCCATCCAAACTTGTTAAATTGCTTTTTTTTTAGATCTAAATAAAAAATTATTTTTTTCACCAAACTTCGTTTATGTAGAACTACCAACAAAAATTGAACACAAAACGATGATGGTCCTAGTTAAGTCAAAAATAAAAGTAATACGTAATTCATTCAATAGAGATAATTTTTTTTTTTTCAAAATGGAAACCGAAATTTGTTTAAATTGATTTTAAAAATATAAGCTGGCTAACTACAAAAAAAATAAAAACACAATCGAAAAGATCAATTTGTCTTACGAATGGAAATTAATAATTATAAATGCTCCATGAACACATCCATCGAGATTCGATTCATTTATCAACCGTACCAACAAACCTAACAAAATCGAATTCGATACTCGAATAAACGTCAACCAGACATCATCCTTAGCATTTTACTTTAGCTTTTTATCGACCGTAGCAAATTGTAAGTAAAATCCTACGAAGGATAAATTTACGATGGGCGAAATTCCCATAAAACACATCTATAGAAGAATTTCACTTTATGAGGTTTTACGATAAGGTTATTAAAATCTGTGGAACGCTTTTTTTTGAAAAAAAATCAAATTCGCCAATTCATATGAATTAAGATTTAAAAATTTAATTAATGAGGTACCTAAGCCTCTCTCATATGTGAAAAATTTCGAAAGAATCGCTTAAGCCGGTTTCCAGATAGTCGAAAGCAAAACAAATTAGTCCTACGGACCGATTATTGTTAGTATTTTGTTTTCCAGCCATAGAATAGTTCATACCTAAAAAACTATACACTAATTTTTTTAATCAAAATCTTTAGAGCCATTTTCCAGGAAAATAAGCTTTAACATAACGGTTATGTGGCAATTTCACCAAGAAACACACAGACAGACGGATTATTTAGACTAACTTTTTTCGTCTTCGCTATCATCGTAATGTCATGCTTAATTGTTATCTCAAGACTTTTGTTTCGAAGAATTCATAACTTGCCGTATATTGTACTTACCTATAATCGCAAGTAAAATAAAACAAACTCCGTAAAGCGAAGAGTCCCAAAATGAAGAATAGTACGTTTGTAAAAAAAAAATAGAATTAATAAAAATTCTTTGTTGAATTTAATAATAAAACTAATTCTGGTTAAATAAACGACAAAATAAATGAAAAATCCTTTCTTCACCAATTTTTTTTATTTGTAATTTCATTAGGAAGATATTGGATGAAAATAAAGTACCACTTGTTTAAACATACCGATTTAGTTTAAGTTATTATTAACTTAGGTTTTAGGATTATTTTTTTTTATCCATTGATTTTTACTTGCGATTATAGGTACTATACAAGTTATGTATTCGTCAAAAAAAATGTTTCTAACAATCAAACATGACATTACGATCATAGAGGACACCAAAAAAGTGGGTCCCCCAATTCCGTCTGTCTGTCTGTCCTCGAGTCTGCAGCCTAAACGGTTCGGTGGATTCAAACGTGGTACATATTGTTTTTCGGTAATATGCCCACACGTTTATTTCATTTTTTTTTTAAGACGACAATTAACAGTAGCTCCCATAATTTTTTTTTGCCAAAAACAAAAATCTTATTTTTTCTCAAAAACGGCTCCAACGATTCTTATAAAAAAAGATCAGTTCATTAACGAAGGACCCTTTCCCTTCGTTAATGAACTGATCTTTTTTTGATATTTTTTTTTTTTTGAAAAAAATTGTTATTTTTTATACCTCTAGTAGAACCATTTTTTTGGTTTTCGATTTTCTCGGAAAAGTTTAATTTGATGTTTTTGAAATTTTTTACGCGGAATCTCCTAGAGAATTTAAACACTATTGTATACTAATTTTTTTCAAAATTTTTTTTTTGGAAATTAATTTTTTTTTGAAAGCACAATGGAAACGACTCAATAGATTTTTTCAAAACTTCGTATTTGGTGGTTTTTTGATATTATCTTGAATAGCTAAAAAAAAACTATTTTTATAAAATAAAAAACAACGGTACCTCCCATACAAATGTTAAAAAGCCGTTAAGAAAAAAAAATTGTGTGTTCTTAAATTAGTACAGTTCACTTTTAAGTATAAAAATATTTTTTGTGCGTACTTATTAACCGTACTTCCCATACAATCACTTTTCATATTTTCGACTTTCTCAATATTGGATAAACCGACTTAAATAATTTTTTGTATACAAATGCTCCCTAAAATTGTTAATAGGACTGCGAACTTAAATTTTCAAAAAAAAAGTTTTTCGATATTAAAAAATAATTTTTTTTTGAAAAATCGATTTTTCAAAAACCAGTCACAGAATTTTTTTTAAATTTGAATTTTGTATGTATTTTAATAATTGGATATCACTAATAAAGACTTTAATAAAGTCATTTCAAACACATAATTCGTGCAAATTAATATTTTCGACTAAGACTTTTAGTATTAAAAACCTAAATTTATCATATTTTATTAATAAACATCAACCATAACCAAATAGAACTAGAACTGGTCGCTCCAATATGCTCACTCTGGTCAAATACTACCACATTGAAAAAAATATCACCAGCACGCTACTATAATAAATCATTATTGGGAAAATCCGATTTATGCTGTGCCAGCGAAAGTAAACGAATTAGTATATCTTTAAGATGGCGTTTCAAATTTTTTTTCTAAAAATATTTTCAAAATTTTATACATAAAAAAATAATTTATTCCAACGAATTTTGAATTTTTTTTATATATTCTTATTTATCCATGAATTCAAATTGCATCTTTGGTTTCCCTCAAACTATAACGACTAAGCAATATAAAAATATTTAAATATGTGTATTATCCATTTATTTCTACCTTATTATTATTCCCTTTTTACGAATTTTTGCATACGTCACTGAATATACTAAATACAATGTAGACCCTCATACATTTACATATATGTATATATGTGATATAGGTCTATAAAAACCACATCAATCTTATGTATGCATATTGTACCTAAATTATGAAGTTATGTATATAGCTACCTACCCACCTACATCCTTCATTTTCATGTACATGTTTATATACTTAGGTTCCATCAACATGTATATACATGTAGATACATTCTACTCTCCTAACTTACATAATCAAGATCCATAAATTAGATAAACACAGATTTGTAGGTAGGTAGGTACCTATATAACTATTCCTTGAATCATCCATTCCACAATTCATTATACTAAGAACAAAGTTAATCTTAGCTACATACATATGCTTTAATCCTGCATAGGATAACTACACTTAACTAACTAAACCTGAATGGTTAGCTACATTAAAGTTGTTAGCTACAAGAGCAAGTTTGTGCGATCCAGTCGTGCATTTTATTTCATAATAAATTCCACTTTTATAAGAACTTTCTATATTTTATAAAATCTTTAGTTGCTAAGAAACATTGTATTCTAAACTATATATCTCAAAGATATTCTACATGTAATTCGATTTCACTGAAGAACAAAAAAAATTGAATTTGAATCAATTCCTTTACTCGTTTTCGTTCGATATTGCTTCTGCAGTTCATTTTTTTCACAATTAATGACCTACTTAAAATTGGTATGTATGTTCCTCTTTCGTCATACTTCGTCATTACTAAAATTGGATAAGTGCATCAGGCTAAATAAATCATGTTTTTTCTGCAAGCTTGCACAACTCTGGGCTTGGAGCGCAATACTGCAAGAATATTTCACTTATGTAATTGCATAAAGAAACCAGTTGTAATGGTGTAATATTTGTGTTTTTAAATATTTTTGTTTAATTCCTTGTGAAAACCCAAATACATTATAGTTTATGTATACATCTGTCCCAACAAAATGGGACATAAGTCCAAAGTATTTCTTTTTTTAAGTGAGACATAAGTTCAAAATTAGCATAGAGCATTTAAAAAAAATACTCAAATTCACAGCAGTTTTCTTTTCATCTCCGTCAGAGGTTGTACACAATGTACACAGGGTGTCTTTTATTTAGAGTATTTTATGTGATACTTATATAGAGGTATATAAAGATCACGGCGAATAAAAAGCTCGGTGCAATTCCCTGTTTGGCCCAATTATAGGATTTGGGATGGGGTCCAGTTTGGGTGTATGCAAATTATTTTTTGATTTAACGATGAACAATTTCGTCATTATTACCATTTGGGTAAAACATATCATACCAAAAACATAAATGTTAAAAAAGTACCCAAACAGTAGTTCATACAAAAGGCATACATTAAAAACTTAGTTACGTTTTCTTATGAGGCTGCCGTGAAATAACACCGAGCGAAATAACGCTGAATTTCAATGTTCGGTCTTATTACATTTTGATAAAGTGCGTCGGCCTTATTTCGCTTTTCATTTATAAAGATATTTACAAAAAGATTCCGAACTGACAAAACACCAACACTTTATAAGACTAAATATGGCCACTTGACACATTGTGAAACCTTTATTTTTTATTCAAAACATAAAATAGATTTCAAATGTAAACAATGCGTAACAAGTCAGCCGTGAAAAGTAGTCAGATCTAAAAGCACGCCAAGTTCTAAGTTTATATTAAATTATAATATTAAACATCAAATATTTTAAGTAGAGTAATATGGAAGAACTTCAAAATTATCAGACAAATCTGTTATTTAATGATTACTGACTTAAATCGTGTTGGTTTACTTGGCAAGTTTTCATTAAAAAATTGAGTAATTAGGTAATAAAAGAAAACTTGCCAAGTAAACCAAAACAATTTATGGTGTATTCTAATTGGGCTTTTTGATTTTTCTAGTTTTAATGAAACTAATAAAAACGAATTAATGCATTTTTTAAATTATTCCCAACGTTTCGTTGGTAATTTTCCAACTTTTGCAACACAATTTAAGTCAATAATCATCTCTGATAATTTTGAGGTTCTTCCATGTTTTTTTTATTAATCACCACTTGGATACTCTCTTATTAATCACAGATCTTTGACAGTCTTTGCTTTTCAAAATGATGTTAAATAACAACTGAAAGCGATTCATCTCTAGCCTCCTTTAAATATACGTACATCAAAACAGGTAAATAAACCCCTTTTTACCTACTGGAAATTAGCGTACCATCTACGCTTAAATTTCTGTACTTAAATAAGCGATGGCGGTGAAATTTAATATCACTCATAAAGACTTTAACAAAGTTATTTCAAAAACAAAATACGTGCAAATTCATATTTTAGACTAATACTTTTAGTATTAAAAACCTAAATTTAGCATATTTTATTAATAACCAAATAAAACTAGAACTGGTCGCTCCAATATGCTCGCTCTGGTCAAATACTACCACATTGAAAAAATTATCACCAGCACGCTACTATAATAAATCATTATTGGGAAAATCCGATTTAGGCTGTGCCAGCGAAAGTAAACGAATATTATTCGCAAGAATTCGCGCCAACTAAGCGAATCAAAGTAAGAAAAATTTCCAATCGTTTTGGTCGTGTACTGAATTTAGTGTAAAACGGATTCGGAAAAACTATTTTTTTATTTATAATGATTTTATATTTATAATTTTATTCAAAAAAAAAGTTGCCCATTTTTAATCAACGAATTGGGAAACTCACCACATTTTAGTCTTTTTTAATAAATTGAATTAATTTCACAACGCTCTTTAATGTGTTTGTACTTCAAAAAGTTATTTTCTAATAAACATTGTCCTTCACGAAACGATAACGGCATGATAAAACTTTCCTAAATCAGAACACTTCAAAACGCACATTATGAATATCAGCACAAATAAATTCGCTAACTTCGCGTGACTAAACTCGCTTGTACCGGAGCCACACTGGTCGCGCGAATTGTATTCGATTACATTCGCTTAGTTCGCGCGAGTAACAATCGCTTGCACTGGAACTGCAGGTTGGTCTCGCAATTCTGTTTGTCTGGCTGGTCTATCTGCTTGTCTGGCTGTCCTCGAGCTTACGGCCTGGATTGGGTATGGTTGAAGGCAATTTGCAAATGGTTTAAAAATTTAAAAAAATTGTAATTGATTACATTGTCTATAGTCGTTGACGGTTAATGGTGTGTTGGAAGTGCGTAGGTAGTGATTTTGATCTATTTGAAAGTTTGAAGTTCTTCCAAAAAAATTATTAAAAGATAAGATTGATTTTATTGTCTTCAAATCTTAAGAGTTACCTTCGGTGTATTTTTGTCATACAGCTCAAAGAGAATTTTAATGATGCATTATATGTGAGTGTATGTATATAAAGTTTACGATGTATAATAAGCTAGGGTCAAGCTGCCCCCCTGCTACCCCCCTCATTTACCCAATTATAGGATTTAAGGTGGTGTCCAGTTTGGGTGTATGTAAAGTTTTATTGGATTTAAAGAAACATAGCATTTAGCTTCATTAGTGTTTTCATAATCGCTATAATTTGTAAAAATAGACTAGAACTACCCGAAAAATTAGTCGTCGAATACACACAATACATAGATACACTAATGTATGATAATCAACAAAACCAACGAAATAAATTCGCCTCATCGAATGCACACAATTTGCATTAATCTAATGTAATCAACAAAACGCACCCACAAAAAATTCGAATAAAAAAAAGATGCCAACAAAAAAAATTCCTCGTCGAATACACACAATGCGTATACCTACTACATCGACTAATATATTGCATCTTAGAAAAGTACTACAGCATCTAACTGATGAGCCCAACTGTAGTACCTGGGTGAAACGCATATTAATTTGGACTAAAGGTCGCAAAAAATCTCAATTAAAATGAAAACCACAGTCCACAAAATAAGGGACAAAAACAATATCTACGTATGTACATGCGTTTGTATTGTTTTTGCTTTTACATTTATTCTTAAAATATACCTACTAAATTAATCTATGCAAATTTGCAAAACAAACCCACACAAAAATTCGAATCAAAAAGAAAAAACAAACCAATACCAAAACCAAAAAAAAGAATCCCTCGCCGAATACACACAACTCATGTACCTACCTCTAATATTCTATGTGAATCCACAACACGTACCAACAACAATATTTCCCCGGTTTAATAATATCTTTCAGTTTGAAAATGAATATCTCTCAAATCTTCATTGCTTAAAGCAAACAATTACCCATCTACAACGAAAATATTAGTAAGCTATAATAACAACTTTGCCTTAACTTTACCCAAGATATTAGAATGAAAGAGGGCAAAAATGTATGTATATTGTATGCATGTAGGTCTAAATACATTTGGCTATTAATTATCTTCATGTATGCAACGTGTATTTTCCTATTACAAGTTTACTTGTGGGAACGGAAAATTTTAAAATAAAATGTCATTGTGTAGTCTATTATATACTACCTACAAACATTTCAATTATGCACAGATCGGCAAATTTATTAAATACCTACCTACAACAAGTTTTCCTTTTCTCCCAAAGCCTTTTGTGAACATGTACATACATATGTAATACCTATTAAACTTTTAGGTTTGGCTTCTGTCTTCAGCAGTATCTTACCTATATTTCACTGCATTGTGTTTTAAAAAAAATTAATAATAATTTATTAAAAACAAATATAAATACATATGTATGTACATGCATTGCATTACTTTCTTTTCAGAATATTATTGTAGGTATGTACACAAATTCCATTTAGGTATGTATATTATTATATATTATATATTCGATGTTCTAACACAACACTTATTATTTGCCTTTTAAATTATAAGAAACTGATGAAAAAAATGTAGACTGAATGTGTATTATATTACAATATATTTACATACTAACAGTTACGGTATTGTAACCTTACTCTTTTTAACTATTCACAATATTCTTCATCTTTTAATTGGTAGGTCAATAAATTCAAAATTACTCGTTAGGAAAGTACCTACCTTACCTATGTACTTATATTTATAAAATGTAGATAGGTACTTCAACAACTACATATTCCAATAAATTAATGTAAACTTGCTTATTCTGTAACTTACCAATTTTACATATGTAATTTCACTAGACACAATCAATATGCTATTTAAAGCTTACCTATTTGTTTTGATAAATTTGAAAACACCAACTACGAGAATTTTGATTTATGACCACTTTTATGTTTATACCTTATGCGTGTTTTGTTAACCAATGTAAGAAAAACAATTTTATATTTGAAACAACTTGTCTACACAAATAAAAGATCGCGAGGAGGACCTATATCTTGAAGATAAATGTCACAGATGAAGTTACAACGGCAACTGAATCAAAATGTGTAAAGAACGGTGCACATATATCAGAAGGAAGTATCTATACCTACCACTTCCCAAGAGCAAAGCCGGACCATTTCAAATAAATTGTAACTACCTACTAGATATGCACCTGCTTGATCGGATTGTTGCAAAAACATGCAATACAATTCAGCTCGTAACTTTTCCCTCAGCGACTTATAACCTTCTGGTGGGGAAGAAATGTGAATTTTTGTTTGTAAAGTGGCCGACTGAATTAAATGGGTAGGTATAGTTAACTAACTACTTAACCGTTTTGTCTAGAGAGACTTAACAAGTATAAGTAATTATGTATAGTACCTACATATTTATATCCAGGTACTGCATTCTCTAGTGAACAAATAGCACATTTGTTCACTAGAGAATGACAATGCGAAAAGGCACAGCCTAACATCCCAATTCTCCTCTTAGTGCGGAATCACAAGTCACAACCACAAGTCCTTGTTGCTATTCCTTGTGAGGATTGTTGTGACTTGATAACAATCGTCACAGGAAAACCCAACAAAACTCACCATAACTAAAGGTTAATTGTGTAGTGGAAACCTTTAATATAGTTTTTTATTTAACATTATATAGAAATATTATTTTAATGTATCACATACCCATTTTTCTTTAGAATGGCCTCATTCAATAACCGAACTATAGCTATCCGGATAGGATGGTGTTGTTGTATTCCCATGTAAGAATACAGCTGATGACAAAGCAACTGCTGCCAAAAAAAAACTTACATGGGAATACAACAACACCAACCTATCCGGATAACCAATAATTGGCCTCGTTCGGTGGCACAACCTAACTGATCCGGATTGCTTGGTGTTGTTGTAACGTCTAAGGAAAAAACAGCTGATGAACTAAACATATGTTGTCAAACACAAATTTCAAGCTACCCAAAAATTATTGGATTTGTTGAGATTGGGGGCGTTCGGTGTCGCACAGCTTTCTGATACACTGCTGAAATATATATTGTGCGTTTGTGAACGTATAAAACCCAATAGGTAACCATTTCTGTCAAAATTCAAAACAGAAAAAAAACTAATTGTTTACGATTACGGTTCGGCACAAAGTGAATTAAACATACATTTGTTGGATAAAATATAAATTAAAAATGAATCAGGAAGTAAGAACCACAAATGTTTCAACCGATTCAGAAGAAGAAGATGATGTATTAGGTACGTAATTAAAGTTCACAAACAACAATTGAAAAGACAGCTGATTTCGTAGTCAGTTTTGCACTACACTACCTAAGTATACCAGAAATTTAGCGCTAGCTTGGGTTCGATTTGGAAATCATATGTTTTGTTCGTTGTATGGTCGTCGGCTGTTAATTGACAGATATTTAACACGTATTACAACAATAACGAACGTATTGCACAGCAAAGCTGTGCGCTACCGAACGAACCCATTCATTTGGAAATGTGAGGAACAGCTGATTCGAAACTTCAGATGTGTATGCAATACAACTGACATAACGAGAAAGCTACCTGAATCGTTCGAAAATAAATCCGCTACAAAGGTATCTTGGATAGCATATCGGCCGCGCACCGAACGAGGCCATTGTGTTATTGAATATGAGGCCAATGCATTCCTCATTGGTTGATGGAAATCTAACTCGTTTTTACCTGAACTAAAAGTTTGCATAGATACATAATTTACGTTTCTGCTAAAGGGTAGCTATTTCCTATACAATTTTTGTACAATCCATTGTGTCTTTTAAAGTAGGTAAAGGCCTTCGTGTCTGCAGTCTAAACAATATGTTAGTTTGTTAAAAATGGTAGTCTAGTGTAAGATTCTTACTTTTGATTTTCGTGTTTTGTATTATTGCACTGATCCTAGATAGTCGTATGAAAAATTCTTTAAAAGCGAACGATAAAATGCGACAATTTTTAAAAATCAGTTGTAGATACAAACAAAAATAAAATTCCCTAAATTTTGAAAACATTTTTAGAAAAAAAAATTAAGCTATTATTATTAAAAATTTGAAGCTATTATTAATATATCTACAAACATATAAAATTCGAATTTCAAAAAAAAATATTTATTTTTGAAAAATCAAAAAAACTTTTTTTTTTGAAAATTTGAGTATGCAGTTTTAACATTTTTAGGGACCATTTTCATAAAACAAAATTTTAATCGATTCATCCAATAGTGAGAAAGTCGAAAATATGGAAAGTGGTTCTACATGGAAAGTACCGTCAATAACTACACAAAATAAAATTTGTTTATACTTAAAAGTGGACTGTACTAATTTAAAAACACGCATTTTTTTATAAACATTCTTGGAGCCGTTTTCAAGAAATAAATTTATTTAATGGATTTTTGAAACGAAATGAACCGTTTTCGAGAAAATTGAAAACGAAAAAATGGTACTACTAGAGGTACCAAAAATAATCATATTAAAAAAAACATTACCAAAATGTCGTTTTCTCTTCGTAAACGAACTGATTTCTTTTTATAGAAATCGTTGGAACAGTTTTTGAGAAAAAAAAGATTTACCTTTTTGGCCAAAAAATGTATTTTATTTAATTTTTAATTATCTTTAATAAAAATGAAAAAAAAAACGTGTGGAAAAAAACAATACGTACCAATGTTTGAAGCAAATCCATCCAACCGTTTAGGCTGTGGACTCGAGGACAGATAGGCAGACAGACGCAAATAAAACAAAATCATATCAAAATAACCCAAAACTAATAACTAGTGTCCGACCGCAGGTCGATTTCTAGCCGAAGACGAATATTCGGCTAAGGAACAACCTTCGGCCGAAGCTTTAACAACTTACAAGAATTGCCGTTTAAGATTGACAAAAGTGAAAAAAATATTACTTTTTGGAAGTTTTTTCTGGAATGTATGCATCCAATAAACAATATAACGGGATAAATTAACTTTTCAAAAATATAAACAAATTAAACAAATATCAATTCTAATATTTTATTGAAATAGTTCAAAACAAAACAACCAAAAGTTGTTGTTCACTAGGAACACTAGTTGGAGGAGCATATACATAAATATTTTAAAGCAATTGAAGCTCAATATTCCTATACGTCAGTATTCCTTAAAGCAAAGGTTCTCTCAAGAAACATATTGTTGAGAGCAGGTATAATCAATTATGATGCTTAGGCACAACTGCAATATTAAATTACTATCTGCTTTTACTGCAATAAGAAAGAGATACAATTTTGCTATACATGTGCATATTGCGATGTTGATAGTCTACATTATATACTTGACGGCGGCGTCTCTTCTTGCAGTTAACGGCTTAACCGAATTACTTTTTTATTTATTTTTTTAAATAGTTGTTTTGTAAAAATATATGTTTTCTTGTATGACACAAGGTCATAAAATATATTATATGTGCTTCAAATGAAGGACGATAAAGTCGAAAATTCACCATAAAATAAAAATTCGGCCCATTTTGGTCGAAGCCTAAGGATATACTACTAATAACACAAGATTTATAGATGTGCACCCTTCATCCACTCTTCCGCCATTTTTCAGACATCTCACAAGCCATCAAACGTTTTCGTGCCTGCGACCGATTTTCTTCATGTAATTGCAAAAACGATAAGATTTATTTGCACGTGCGAAAGAAATAATACGACAGCAAATTACTTGACGTTTTTTTCAATATTAGCATTGTATATAGATATTAATAGTACTATTTTTTTTTTTTTTTATTTTTTTTTTATTTATAATTCATTTTTATTTCATATTAACTTATAACTATCTTAAAGCTAGACAAAAATGTTTAAAACTAGCCTAATTATCAATAACTTACAACTAATTTACTGGCCCTTTACGGGCGCTCTAAACTAAACAATAACTCTTAGAACTAATGTCTTTCGACCTAAAAACTATTTTAATTAAATCTAATTATTTTATTTTATTTTATTTTCCAAGGAAACTTTCACAAAAAAAACTTGGTATCTTTTTTTTTTTTTTTTTTTTTTTTTTTTAACTTATAAAATAAACCTCAATATAGATTAAAAATAATTAAAACTAAATAAAACTAACTTATACTAACTAAATAACTTAAACTACTTAAAATACCTAATAATGCTTAAAACTACTTAACAACTAGAACAGCCAAAGCAGCATTTTTTTTTTTGTTTATTTTTTATATGCATGCAGACACACACCAACATGCAACCCACCCATACATGTACATACGCAAATACATATACGTACGCACATACATGTACAGACACGCAGATACTTGCACGTATGCCCCCGCATACATACATATTTTTAATTTTTTTTTGGTGCCACCCCGACTGTTCCCTATACCTAATACCCTAAATCTATGTAAGTCGGCCAATCGACTTTAAATATTATGATGCTGTTCAGAGAGCCACCAGAACTGGTTCTCCTGTTTGGCCCTATCCCTCCGGTCCCGATCGGACACAGTCCTACTGAACCGAAGGCGCTCTTCTCCACCTTGAGCGATGACGTCTCGACTATACAGGAGTCGCCTATCCACAGTTTTCCGGCTGACGTGGTAGATGAGCGGAACCGCCCCTCCATCCTGTATCAGCCCTCGACTGTCTAAATAGAGGAATGCCTCAGGAGGGATGTAACCACTTAACCGCGCACTCTTAAAATATTCGTTATTGGGGTAATAAGCCCCAAAAATTAAGCTGTTAGTTGAGGAAATCGCTCTTGCAACGTGACCCCGAATCAGCTTGAACAAAAAATTATCTATTCTGTTTATGTTGGCTCCGTTGTATAGAACCTGGTTGGAATAATATCTTGTGTACTCCGACTCTGGTGTTCTGTGTAATCCAAGGCAACGTCTAAGACATTGTCTCTCAAACACCCGAATCTTTTCCATTTGAGATGGGGCAACGTTGAACCACACCGGGCATCCGTAGGCAATCATCGGCCTGATGAGGGCCATGTAGCAAATCACCTTCACCTTGCTGTCAAGACGGCTGCTATAAAACAGTCGTTTTGTCAAGGCAAAGGCTCTCCTAGCCCTGGTCAAAGCAGCACCTATATGTCTGTCGAAATACAGGTACTGATCCAACCAGATGCCAAGGTACTTTACTACACTTTTACTCGCCAGTGGATGTCCATGTGGCCCTACGATCACCAGCTTGCGCCAGTTCTTTCTCGTATCCCTTGAGGCGCTAGACAACGGAGTCCTAAACAAAATAGTTTCTGATTTCTGGAAGTTGATTTTCAACTTCCAGTCATCACAAAATCGCTGAATCTTGTCGAAGTCACTCTGTTAATAGTACTATCATGACGACGAAATTCATCCAGCCTGCAATAAGTTCTACTACTCATCATGAGTTCCACTACCAAATCTGAGGTTAGGTAGTGTTGGTGTGTTATGAAAATGCGTATGAAGGGAAATAGGGTGATAATAAATTGATGAGAGAAATATATAAAAAAATTATTATAAGTTAGAGGAGGAACGGAAAACAATGTATTTCATAGGTTTTTTTGTTTTTTTTTTTATGAGGATTTTTTTGTTGAGTAGGAGCTGGTTGTGTGTGTGTTTTTTTATTCTATGGGCAGATAGAATGAAAATTGTTTGATGGATGTAGGGAATATTTAAATATTCAGGTATACACTTGTGTGCAACGGTCACTACTCAATAAAATAAAGTTTTTTACCAAATGCACACACATGATAATAATTTAACAGTTAAAATTTGAGATTTTGTTAATCGTTGTGCAAAAAAAATTGTTCTTGTGACAAATTTTTTTTTTATTTTATATTAATAATTTTTTTGGATTTTGAAAGAAGAAATAATTTTATTTTAAATTCAGATTTGATAAGTAATTTCGTAAAAAATCGAGTTGACGAATTTTCAAATAAGAATTGTTTATTAATGGGTATTATATATTTTTTGGAGTTGTTTTTTACTTATTTTTTTTTTTAATGAGTATTCAACAATATATAAATACATTTTAAAATATTATTTTAAAAAATCTTCAAAACATTTAATATTTATTTGCAAAATATTGATTTTTTTTCAAAATCCAAAAAATAAAATAAAATTTAATAACAATTTTTTTTTGGAAAATTCTTGGAGCCGTTTTTGAGAAATAAATTTTTTTCTTAATGGTTTTTAACATTTGTATGGGAGGTACAGTTATTTTTTATTTTAGAAAAATAGTTTTTTTAACTATTCAAGATAATGTCTAAAAACTACTAAATACGAAGTTTCGAAAAAATCTATTAAGTCGTTTTCGAAATAAAAAAAAAATAAGAAAAATAAAATAATTTCCAAAATAATTTGTTTTGAAAATTTTTGGTATACATTAGTGTTTAAACTTTCTAGGAGCTTCTGCGTAAAAAATTTAAAAAAAATCTGATTTACCGTTTCCGAGAAAATCGAAAACCAAAAAAATGGGTACCAAAAGAGGTACCAAAAAAAATATTTTTCCAAAAAAAAATTATTAAAAGGTACCCTTTCCGTTCATTAATGAACTCATTTTTTTTATAAAAATCGTTGGAGCCGTTTTTTGAGGAAACTAAGATTTTTGTTTTTGGCCAAAAAAAATGTATGGGAGCTACTGTTATTTGACGTCTTAAAAAAAATAATTAAAAAAACGTGTGGGCATATTACCGAAAAAACAGTTTGTACCAAGTTTGAAGCAAATCTATCAAAGAGTTTAGGCTTTAGACTCGAGGACAGACAGACAGACGGAATTAGGGGACCCACTTTTTTGGTGTTCTCTATGATCGTAATGTCATGTTTGATTGTTAGAAAAAAAAATTTTGGGAAAAATAATATTTACCTTTTTGGTCAAAAAGAAAGTATGGCATGTAGGTAGGTTCTGTCATTTTTCGTCTTAAAAAACCTGAAAAAACTGGGGACATGTTTATGAAAAAACGTTTAGGCTGTAAACTCGGGGACAGACAGACAGAGAGACGGAATTGCGGACCCATTTTTTCGCCTTCGCTATCATCGTAATGTCAAGTTTGATCAAAATCTCGAGTTCGATTTTTTTCGAATCCATAACTTGTAATATAGTACCTACATAGGTATATAATATCGGTAGTCAAAAAAAAATTAAAAAAATACTACCTATGTATACCTACTTTATTTCCTAATAAAACTGTCTGGGAAAAAATTAAATTATTCTCAATAGATATTATATTTGAAAAAGAACAAAAAGTACCTATGTACATACATATTGTATGTAGATGGGTGTCTGGGTACACATGTACCTACCTAAACAAAACATATTGAAATATCTCAACATTGCTTTGCTATTTTTGCATAGAAAAAGTGAAAGTAGCAAGGTTGCTACAATTCAAAATCCTAAAATCCACCAAATATCTAAAATTTGAAAGAAAAATTTAAAATAAGTTCTATAATAACCTATACATGCATGTATATCCAGATACATTCTTACTTCAAATTCATGTATACGCCAATAGCCTTGATATAATTTATTTATGCCCACCATATTTTGAAGCTTGCCATGACAAAAACAGCTTATTCGGTTTTCTCCCTTACCCTCTATATTGTTGTCAGAACTAATAAGTTTTGACCGTCACCCTTGCTTTTTTTCGTATTTGCCTCTACATTTACTTCTCCACATCAACAATTCAATATCATGAAAAGAGAAACTAGCGCCCTCATCGACGGAACTAAATACTAGCTAAAAAACTACTCATAAAAAATTCAGTCTCATAGCAGTACTATAGGTTTCATATACAAAGACGACATGCGTTTCTGAATGAGAATTGTCGCACATTTCGTTCGCTTTTGAAAAACGACCGATCGTGTTCGTTTCGTCGATTACATAATAATCTGGAACCAGATTCTGTAATAAACGAAATGAAAGCGATCGTTCGTTTTTCAAAAGCGAAAGAAAATGTGCGATAGCGAAGTTCTCATTCTGTATAGAATTTGGTTTATTTTATTTCATTCGCTTAGGTTTTAGAGCCTCTGTTGTACATTGCATACTTTAAGGAGTCACTTATTGCATACTTTTTATTAATGAATTGGGTTAGGGATGAGTTATACCGAGATAGTTAATAGGCGAACACTTAAAAATGGGGGAATAGTGTAAATAAATATGTAATTTAACTAACAACTAAGCGAATCAAAGTAAGAAAAATTTCCAATCGTTTCAGTTCTATTTTGGTCGTGTACTGAATTTAGTGTAAAACGGATTCGGAAAAACTATTTTTTTTATATATAATAATGATATTATATTTATAATTTTATTCAAAAAAAAAGTTGCCCATTTTTAATCAACGAATTGAGAAATTCACCACATTTTAGTCTTTTTTAATAAATCGAATTAATTTCACAACGCTCTTTAATGTGTTTGTACTTCAAAAAGTTATTTTCTAACAAACATTGTCCTTCACGAAACGATAACGGCATGATAAAACTTTCCTAAATCAGAACACACTGAGACTCTCATCCCGTGACCACGAAGTTTGAAAGTTCTTCGAAACGTCGGGAAAAAGAAATTGAAAATATTTCTTAAATTTAACGCGGTAAGTTCCGAAAAATTTAAACTTTATGTAATATTTAATTTATAATGCAAAATTATGTATAAATTTGAATAAAAACTTTCACAATAAATTTAGAAAATAATTAAGTTTCATTTTCTAACCTAATATAGTTGTTTTAATAAAAAACAATTATTATTTATTGTATGTGGCGGCATATCATAAGAGGCAGTGTGGTGCAAATGCGGGGTGTGTGAAGGGCGCCAATCTCTAGGTTCCTTGTGGTAATCGTTTTGGGTTACTTTTTTTTTTTTTTGGATTTACTATTGATTTTTAAAAATTAACGCGTTTTATCGCTCGAGTATAATGAATCTTATCGCTTTTGCAGTTACATGAAGCAAATTGTTCGCACGCACGAAAACGTTTGATCGCTTGTGCGATACAGAATGTCACCCCTGGCGCCTGTTATCACAACAGACAACCACAACTTGGAACAAAATCTGAAATCTGTTGTTCTTAAAAAGAGCAGAATAAAAGATTGATTTAAATAAAATGCATTTTATTATTGGTAGTTATATATCCAAATATTACATTTTAAATAATGCAATACAATTTGTATAATTAAGCGGTTGGAGCAGCTGTAGTGGCAGCCTGTTCTTCCTTGATGCGATCCTTCTTGAGTGGTCCCATGAATGCCAATTTGTCGGCGGCAGACTGGAAACGACCATGACCCATCTTCGACGATGTATCAATAAATTTAAGCTTAATTTGTTCCAAAGCCTTACGACTGGTGTGGACCAAAAGTGACTTACGAAGAGTAATGATACGTTTCTTGGAACCAATACAACATCCCTTAAGCATGACAAAGTCGTTGTTTACTTCACCGTAATGGGGGAAACCACCCATGGGAGTAATACTCTTGTCAGTCAAATCGTATTCAGTTGATGCATTATTTTTAATGACCTGCAAAAAAATAAATAAATTATATTTAAATCTTGGGAAAAATAAATATTTTTCATGTTTGCATTACAAGCACTTCAGTCCTATCATTTAGTTTTCACATATGTATCAAAATTTTCTTTTTTTGGCTCTAGAATATTCTATCATCAACAAATTTTTAGAAAGAAATTAAAATTCAATCGAAATCTTACCTTGCCATCCTTTGTATGGATACCAGCTCCAATGCGGTAGATTTTCTTGTTGATTTCGGTACGGTGGTGGTATCCCTTTTGACCAGCACGCGCCACAGTGAAAGATACACGACTTGGATGCCAAGCTCCAATACAGGCTACTTTACGCAGACCCTTGTGCGTCTTGCGAGGCAGCTTCTTTGTATGCCAACGGCTGGTGACACCCTTAAATCCTTTACCTTTGGTCACACCAACGCAATCAATAACTTCATCTTGTCCAAAAACCTTTGAGACAGGCACAGCCTGTTCCAAATGCTCCTTTACCCATTTGACTTTGTCTTCAATTGAACCACCGTTCAACTGAATTTCCATAATGTGCGCCTTCTTTTGACGTTGTTTGATCAAACGAATCTAAAATGGCAATAGAATAATAACAAAGTTAGTAGGTACTTCATACGGACGACAAAACACTTTTGATGATTAAATTGTGTAAAATTGTCCATGATATGGTTTAACTGCTAGATTATGGCCAGAAAGGCTACAACAGTTCACGAAATATATCAAGAATCGCCACCCGAAGGGCAATTTTGTCTACGACGTTGCGGAAGAACCATGTATGAAATAACATAGCGGCTCCGCTTTTTAGGAAACTACTCCACAAGTGTTCACTCCGACTCCGCAAAGAGAAGGAATTACTGACAGGCTTTGTAGCTCCAAGGACATCGCATTATAGATTACTAAAAATATATATATTTACCTGTGAATGGGCAATAACACGAATCACCTTGCAATAGCGGATCATGTTTCTGAAGTCATTCTCGATGCTTTTCTTGCCGACGGCATCAGTCCATTTTTTGCTGGCCTTGGTGAAAGCCTTCTTCTTGCTCTTATACCTAAGCGTTTAGGAACACGAATAAAGTATATAATTTGAAGAATTTGTTCTAGGATTTTGAACTGGATTTCCGGCCCCAGAATTAAGCTGCTCGATAAAAATAACAGAAAAGAAGCAAACCTCATCGCTACATTTAACAAAAAATGCAACGAGCGGAGATTCCACTTCCACGCCGTGCTCGCTAGTAGCAAAAATAGTTACTCAATCTCTAAGAGATAGGAACTATACGCTCACACGACTAAATGTTTTAGAAGCTCTCTCATATTGATCGAAGAGCTTTAATTTTCATTAGTTAAAAAAATGTATTAAAAATGAAAACAGAAAACTGGGATAAAGCAAGAATTTACTCTGGGTTCAAATCAGAAGGAAGGCAGCAGAGATGGTAAGTGTATTATCGTCATATGCACTCAGATACCATCTATCATCATTCTGAACCCAAGGGTAAATAACGCAACCGTACTAAAACATAATATACTAATAAGATTATTACCAGTTCTTATAGAAGCGACGGCGGCATTCTTCAGACAAGTGCTGGGCCCATACATTAACAAGAGCACGCAGACCGAATGGAGTTTCAATGTAGCCTACAGCTCCAACAACAATCATTGGTGGCGTTTCCAAGACAGTAACAGCTTCAACTACTTCCTTCTTGTTGATCTCTGAAAATTAAAAAAAAAAAATTTGTTACCAAAACTGCAACACTCAGCCAACAAACGTTAAAAGCTAATCATTTTATCAGTCCGCCCTAGTCGGATTTAATCACGGTTATTCATTTGTTTCTAACCATAAATTTTAACTTTTTATCATCATGAAAATTAAATTATTAATTAACCTAAAATTTTACAAACTTACTTGATCCAGGACGGTCAGCCTCACGGACAATGTGAGTCATACCAGCTTTATATCCAACAAAACATGTTAGATGAACTGGTTTTGAAGCATCATCTTTTGGGAATGCCTTAACTTTGCCACGATGTCTAGCAGCACGTTTCTTTGGGTAGAAAGCCATGGAACCATGGCGAGGCGCCGAGAACTTACGGTGAGACTATAATTACGATAAAAATAGTAACATTACAAAGATTGCATAGGAAATAATTTAATTTTGAATCATATCACTTTCAGCATTAAGTATTTTAAATTTAATTATGCAATTAGTAATAATATTATTCATATAACTCACCATAGTTTAAAATATTAGAAGAACGCGTCCTATCGCCTTCGACGCTGATGATAAAAAGACAGCAGAGAAGCGAATCCACATTTTGGTCACCTTTCATCGAAAATTTTTTAACTCCGAAAAATGGCTGGGAATTTGTTTCCTGTTAACAATTTTAAGTGTACAGACGAAATGCTAGATGGCGGTAATATTTTTAAATTTAAAGTTAAGTCACAATAGTGTAGGTAATGGTAAACAATATTATTGCACGGTATAAATTTAGCTTTAGAGTTTTTTGTGTACACCAAAAATCGTACACACAGACAAAACTCTTCAAGCGTGAGTTTGATCCATAATCACGTCCTTATGTAGGTGTGTTCTAAAATTTAATAAATTATTTTTGAATTGCAATTAATGTACACTAGTCCAGAAAAATTAGACAAAAAAATGATAAAACTTCGAAAAAATTCCGACAAAGTTGAATTTTGGTGGAGAGTTTTATTTTAAGGTCCTAAGCATTTCTTAAAAAGTACCCTAAATTTAGTGTGGAAAAAAATTTTAAGGGGGTGGGGATGGGGAAAAATTCAGTTTTTTTCCAAATTACTCGAAAACTATAGGCTCTTTTGAAAAAAGTTGTAGGTACTCATGTTATTTTTCAAAAAAAAGATAGACACTTTTTATCGTACAATTGATAGATTTGGAGAAAAATGGTTGAAAACATTGGGTTTATTACATTAATTCAAAAAAATTTAATAAATTTATGTTTTTGAGTGGGGATTTTTTTTGTTTTTATTTATGTTTGCCAACCAAATTTTAAGTGTGAAACCGGAAGGGTAATGCTGTCATCTTAAAAAATCTATTTTTTTTTATTTTGCTTAATAACTCTCAAAATCTTTATTTTTTCTGAAAAAAACTTTAAGAGCGGATTTAAGGCCGTGTGTGAATTGCGTTAAAATGTTGGTTAAATTTTGTAACTTGTTTAAATTTGGACACTAGCGTGGTGAATAAAATGGGTTAAAATGTACGCAGCTGTGGAGCAGGCTAAATTTGCGTTAAAATTTAACGTTTCTCAAGATAGAGTAATATGAAACTGTAAACGATAACCGAAAAGAAAGATGAATTCCAAAAAGTTCAGATCTACTGGGAAACCATATAATAAATGTAAGTTTTAATTTATTCAATTGAAAAATTAAATTACATTATTATTTTTGTTTATGTAGGGTCTCAAGAGGAAAAAACAAATATTATAATCCGTTGATATTTTAACAAATATAAAATAATTAATTAAAATACTCATTGTATTTCATTTTGCAAATTGAATACAAATAGATTGATTTGTCAGCTTGTAAAATTCTTCAGCTGTGAAAACTAGTGTTTACATACTAAATCAACAAACTAACCATAATGGGAATTGTTTTGAATAGATTTGGAATTGTTGTTTTAAAATATTAAATGAACGATGTAAAACCGAAACATATTAGTAAATCTGAGAATTCGTTACTTTTTTCGTGCCAAATTATTAACTTTATATTTTCTAAGTCGGATTTTGGGAAAGAAATTAATTAACTTAAACAACAACAAAAAAATGTTTTTAGGGAAATTTCTTAAATCTTGAAGGAATTTTAGCCAAAATAGTGTTTTAATAAATCCCTTTTAACGCAATTCACACAGCAAAAAGCTAAATTTGATCCCACCACAAACCAAATTTCAAAATTTAACCAAGGTAGAAAATTTAACCAACATTTTAACGCAATTCACACACGGCCTAAGACAATAAAATTATCTACAAAATGACATATTAACGAATTCTGTATATCAATTCGTTCTTAAGTTATAGCGTTCCAAAGTTTAGTTGTTCGTCATTAAACGTTAAAAGTAATAATTTGTTATATTTTAACCGTTATTTTCCTCAAAATGTTCTAAGACCACCTTATAATATAACTGATCTCTATAATACACTGGATAGATAGATAGATAGAGATCAGTGATTATAGCCTTATTCTGGTAACCTCACTAAACCCTCACAAGTCGCAATAACGTCATAACTTGAGGTGAACTCATTTTTGTGACTTTTTTGGTATTCTGGTAAAAACCTCACAACTTGTGAGCATCATAAGAACTTGAAAATAATGATCTACTTCTTGGGACATCACAACTCACCTACTTGACGTATCTGTGAAACAAAAATAGAAAAAAAAAACGAAAAAAGAACAAACATGGAATTGAATGTGATTTTGATACATCTTTTGGAAGAAGTTTCATCTATAAATGTAAGAAGTAATACCGGATTTACACGAGTGACAAATTGCCAGTAATACATGCCATTAAACTGGAAAAATAATGGTAAAATTAAATTGTTAATGATAAGCATTTACACATTGTGATTTTCAAAATGGCATCATTGTGCATTTACATGACTCAATTATTTTGGCAATATTTAATGCCAGTCTTCCCTGACATTTTTTTAATAACAAAAATAATCATTAGTGAATTCGGCGAATGAGATATAGCCAGAATTCAACTAATTTTCGCAATTGATGCTATTAGTGAATCCATAGGAGGGAAATTGAACGAATGTCGGTAAAATTACCTGCACCACCGACATTTTGTTCAACTAATTTAGTATTACTGAATCCTCAAACCTTTCGCACTCCATACAAACTTTCTCGTTTTATTTCCGCGCCAATTGTGTCGCGAATATTTGTACTGATGTACTTTTTGTTCAAAAATCATAATGGATAGCACAAAAAATGCAAGTTAAAATTAGAATATGTATTTAATTCTGAATTATAAAAATACGTACCTAGTGCTCGTATTAATTGTTGATTATAATTTTATTTCTTAAGAAAATGAACTACTAACCGAAACCAGTTTACGAAAATGGTGGGATTACCTGACATTCCAAGATATTTAACCAATAAATCGCCAGGACAACAGTTTTGCGAAAACTTAAAAAATTCCGTAAAAGGTTTGGGTCTTCCTTTTAAGGACTACAAATCCTCAATCATAATCAGTGATAAGAAAGAGAAAATCATTTCCTATCGCCAGTTGGGAAGATGTGGTTTTAGCTGTTTGGCTTAAAAAAATCTCATTTCAAAGTCTTCTGAAATATGAAAACTTAAACTTGACAATACATCGAAAATATCAAATATATACCTAGTTTGGTAGCGCATACAAATGCGATTAGTCCTTTGCGAATGATCCCGAAACTTAAAATAAAATGCAATATTTTCCATTTCTTTATTTTGATCAACAAAAATTACTTCAATTTACTTTAGTTGCAATTTAACATTGCGTGTAACGTTTAAGATGTCAACAAATGACGGCAGCGATAATATAGTTCGGAAAATGGTAAGGTAGTTCAAGAATCGATTGTATAGTTCATTCGACGAGTTCACTAATTGAAATAAACGCGAAAGCGAATCTATTGCGAATCTCTTCAGTTTCCATGGAGTAGAAAATTGCGAATTCACTAATCGGTATGAATGACAAATTTTCAAACACGATTTAGTCAGTAATGCCAATAAAATGGAAGAAATAATGGCAATTTGCCACACGTGTAAGTCCGGCATAAGAATTAATAAAACTGTATTTATTGATTTTTTCATAAATCATCCACTCTTTGGTTGTAGGGCAGCAGAATTCTAAGATAGTTAAGGGGTATGAATGATCCGTTTGTCATTCAAGATACAACTTACATCTATCGGCCTATATTTGCCGACTTTTAGTGAAGATTCATTTCAATAAGGCTATAAACTTAGGACTATATTATAACATATTGCATCTTACTGTTTTTAGCATTCTCGTATAAATAAATAAATGTGGGATTCCGCAAGGGTGAGATTCAATCTATTTGACAGGTAACGTGTATGGTGAGGTTCACTTTATTGAGAGCCGTGTTTTATTATCGCCAATAACCCATATGGTTCACCCCGTAAAAATAGAACGATCTGGGTTATGTAATAAGTACCCTCTGTTCGCAGAATTTAATACTAATATTTGCAAACCCAGATAGAAACCTGAATCTTGTGTTGTTTTTGGAATTGATGTTAAAAATAACCCAGACCCAGACCCGTACGTGTATAATAAAACGCAGCTACACAGTTATACCACGTTTTCATTAGAGCTCAAATGAGATAATTTCGCAAATCACAGTGTTTTCATTACCAATTATCTCATTTCGTTTAACATCTGGGGTAGGCTACTGGCTTTCGCCAGGAAAGGACGTGTGTTCCTCGTCAAAAAAGAAAAGAAAACAGTAAAATATAAAAATAAAATAAAAAGTAATCGTGTTATAAATAAATCAAATAGACAAAAAAGTAAATCGTGCCCCCATAAGTTGTGCAAATAACCAAACATAAACAAGTGATGTGTAGAACTTTAGCGATCGGAACAGCAACTAAGAAGCCAACCAAATTCATTCTGCCATCGGTTTTGGTCTGCGTAGGTGATGTCATTAAAATTAACCGATTTGATACTTTTGATGATAGAAAATACAAAATAAATAATTCTCTATTTCTTGTAATAATCATTATTTATTTTTTAAATACAATATTTTTGAACAATTTTCTGGCCGATTGTGTATTTTAATCAGCTAGAAAATGTTTGTCAACGTATGAAACCAAAAAAAAAACATATGACATGGAATTCTTACATTTTATTTGTTTTATTAAATTGTTTGTTTGTATTCATAGATAACTAGCCTTACCTGGTGTACGTTGTGACGCCCAAAAAAGAATGAACGAAGTATTTTATTTCGAGATTGACAAAAACTGAGTTTATTTTATCAATGACAATGAAAATGTTTATGATCTTCTTTTCCTTTCGATTTTTCTTCTTATTATTTCATTTACTCCTCTTGTTTATACAAAAATTGAAAAATTCCCATGTTTCTTATATGAACCTAAAATTGAACGCGATGATAAAAAGCCTGCGCCATCTATAGGCAGGGGTCGGACGCTCTATAAAGCTTCCTTATGACTTGTAGAATAAATTGCTTTTAGCCCTCAAGAGGGTAGTGTGCATAGTTTTCCAGACTATAGCGTAAACACACAAATTTTGAATTTTACATTAGCATATAATACTCGTCATATATTATTAAACAACAAGAAATTACAAAATAATACCTCTATTTAGCATGAATACATAATTTTTATAATTAAACTGTTTAGTCAATGTATAGGTGAAATGATTATTGATTGCAAAATATAAAAGTAAAAATAGAATAACCCCTTATGTTTTGTGATAAAAAAAATTTAATTTTAATTGCCACATTTATCACACGACGGATAGCAGAATGATGAATCGAAAAGGGATAAAATGAGTTAATCGAATTTACAGTTCAAGTGAATAGCAGAATATCACAGATTTATACACATTTTTTGTTTGAGTTTTTGAGAAGCAATACACAGGTTAAGTTTGGTTTTCATTTTTATTCGCAGTAATTCATAATTAAAAACAGCAGTTTATTAAAATTCTATTGTTTTATTACATAAATAAAAATTAAAAAAATATACACATCCTGTTTTTAATATTTTTTACATAGGTACTAGAATTTTCTATTTTGTGTACTTAGTATCACAGGCAATACAATGCCCAACGACAACATAAAGTTTTACTTCGTCTATCATCAAACAAAATTAGATATTTATTTATTTTACACTAACAAACAGAAAAAAAAAATAACTTAATAATGTTGTTTTCGTAAAACCAAAAACATGAATTATACATTGTTATCAATTTTTTTTGATTTTATGAAATGAATTTCCTATTATTGACCAATAGATTTTTGCATGGTGAAACTGAAAATAAAATATAAAACAATTCCATGAAAATTATAATTTAATGTACAGAACAGCATGGAAACCTTTTATTAATAAATTATAAATACTTAATTTAAAAAAAAAAATTATGATTACTCTTTTTTGGGATTCTTGTCGAATAAGTACTCCCGTGCCATTCCATATGCAAGTCCAATAGTCAATGCACCGACTACCGTACCTTGAGCTGCTACACGCAGTTGCATAAGGAAGACACTTGTGCTCATAGTACCACGATTCTTGTATGTGTAAGCACCCCAGACACCAGCTGCAACAAAACCTGCCAAACCTGTTTTGATAGAAAAAAAAATTGACACAAATAAGTGATAACTGAATGATACTGTACAAGGTGGGGCAAAAGTAATGTTATGGAGTTTTTATTTTGCAATATTGGGAATATCTCTCCGATCTGGGATCGGACTCTGAAGTTTGTGATGTGTATGTGAAAATAATCAAAACCCTTAATATTGTTTGTTGCAGAGTTACGATACAAAAAATGGCAACTGTCGAGTTTGACGTTTTATTATATGAATGTGTTAGTCTCTGGTTCCGATTCTAATTGAAGTCCGGAACACGTTCCCCAAATAAAACACCCGGTACAATTTGGCTGATTCTGGATTGTATGTATCACTGTATTTGTGAAAATTAAATTAAAAAAAAATCACATCGGCTAAAAAGAATTTCAAATTTAGATACACATTTTATTTTTACCAGAAAAGTAGTTTAAATTCAATAAACACATCGAAATTACACAAAACAAATTAGCCCGATGATTTTGACATTTAAATTATAAGAGTGTATTAGTGATTCTGTTTTCGATTCAGAATTGAAATCCAGAATAGTTTTCTGTTCTGTTTAGAGAAACAACCTTCATTTTGTGGGGTTCAGTACAGTTCCGGACGACCAGTCGAAAAGGCCACAATATCAAATATTTTCAGAATCAGAACTGTCATTTTTCTTAAGTGAACACTTTCAGAAGAGTTAAAGAAAAAAAAGTTGACGAAAAGCAATAGAGCTGGACACTAGAATTTCAAAAGTAACCTTGTACTTATGAACCGGTAAGCTGAAATTGGATTATTTCCTTTTAATCACCCCCTTAATCACAATCTTAATCATCCCCTTACTTCCGCTTCTTCGTTTTCTTTGATGGGTTTTATTAATGGTATATTGCACCTTTTTCCTTTTCGATTGGTAATTCGGAAGGATTCTCCAATCCGGGATTCTAATCGAACAAGTTAACACTAAATTCTCGAGTCTAAAGTTTAATGTGAGTACTTACTCATACAGTAAGGCGGGAAATTTCAAACGCACATTTGTCATTATTTTTGTAAACATGGCCGTGTATCGCCGACATTCAATGTTCACATTTAATGGGCATGAGTGTGCGCGTGCTTCATACCAGAATCGAATTTCTCTTATTTCCAGGAGCAGAACTGTCATGTGATGCAAATCGAACAGTTTCTGATCCAGAAAAGTTAACGGGGTTCGTGAATTGGCTTATGCCGCATTTTCACGATGGAAAAAAATGCCATTAAATCATTTCACTGGCAAAATAATGGTAAAATGAAATATAATGAAAATAAAAATAAAAAATGAACATTTACACGGTTCAAAATAATGACTGTTTGATTGATAATGGGTAAGTTCACAAACGTCAAATAATTGCGCATCGATTCAGCATCAATGCTTTTTTCCGATGCTAATGATTACATTATCTGATGCAGATGCGGTGCTGATCGTTTATTTGTTTGACGTTGAAAAACAGTTTTTGTTTAGAATAATGGGCATAATACTATTAAAAGCTTTAATTGATTAAAGAAGTGATATTTTCTTATACGAAACGCATAAAGCGAAGCAAATAGGCTTCAAGAAAAATAATATATTTATCACTAAAATACATTATACATTTCGTTTTCCGTCGCCATATTATTATACCAGCCGATCACCGGCATCAACAAGTAATCCGTATATTTCGTGATGCTTTTTTGTTTAATGTTTGCGCATCACCATATACAACCTTGCAATAATGAACAATTGATGTTTAAAGTGATGCGAAAAGTTTACGCTCGTAAATGTTTGACGTAAATGATCGAACATCATTACTGCAGTGATGCGTTTGTGAATTTACCAAATGGCAATCTGCCACTAACACGCGGTCTCCATTAGCGATAAACTTAAAAGCAAACGCAATAGCAATAGCAGAAAGCAGGTAGCCGAAGGACAAACAAAGTTTCTTCGGTGGGCATTTCATAATTTACTTTTTTAGTTTCTGAAGAATCGCGAAGGCAACTGATGCTGGTAGAAACAACAACAAAAAATGATATTTGAAAACGCCAAAACAAAATGACAGTTCTCCTTGCGATAAAGCAAGCGATGAAAGCATACTATCTTTAAAATATAGCGGCGATTTGAGTCTCCATTTGCGATACTGAAAGCATGCTTTAAAGCTTGCTCTAGATTCGCGGTGTGCCATTATTTTCAAAATGGTGTCACTGAGCATTTACATAACGCCATTTTAATGGCAATATTTAATGCCAGTTTTTTAATGAAGAAAATAATGACAAATTTTTAAACCATTTACACGATTTGTCATTAATGTCAATAAAAAGGAAGAAACAATGACAATTTGTCACTGTGTAAATACTTTGCAAATTTGACAGACAGTAAAAAATTTGTTTTTCTTCCTTAAATTAAATTTGCAAGTGTTTTATGGAAGACCTAAACCAGTTTTTGTTTCTTAAAAAAAAAAAAAAGTTGGGACCGTCTCAACATTTTCGTATACTTAATTCTTTTCGAAAAACAATATAAACAATCGAATTCAGTTAAGTTTAATCCTTTGAAGCTAGTTCTAGTAGTTTTTTTTTTCAAAACAGATCTTGCGTTTTTAGCCAGATTTCATATACACTGAACCCTCCATATATGCGGTCTCTTCATACGCGGTTTCGTTTATACGCGATGAAGTTTTTCTGAAGATTCAACAATTCGCGGTATGAAAAATGAAGGTATTGCTAATATTTATAGATTTTCATCATCATTTTAATATCTTTGACCATCTAATTTATGAAATTAAAAGTTGAATTACAACACATTAAGATGTCATCAGTAAAGCGATTGTCACAACTTTCCAAGGAAGCATGCGAAAACAAGAAAGTTGTGTTAAACCTGGATACAAAATTAGACATTTTTAACGGTTAGATTATGGAAAAGATCGCGTTGATTCAAGATATCAATACAAAAAATATGAGTCGACTCTGCAATGATTTCAAACAAAAAATATTTTTGAAGATCTTCAGCGAGAAAAAGATTTTAAATTTTTATTTTCATTAATATATCTTTTGTTGCTTTATATTGTTTTTTAAGTTTTTTGTTAAAAAATAATAAAATTAAATACACATATTTATACCATTACATCTACCTACATATTTTGTGCATTAAGTAAAAATGCACAAGTCTTACATTGTTATTAATGTGGTTTTACAAGATTATTGGAAATCATTTTTTCATATTTTTTAGTTGTTGGATTCTTTTGGGTTAGTTCGTTGTGTTTGTAATATTTATTTCGTGTACGTGAATAAGTATGAAATAATTTCTTTGAGAAAAGAACAAATACTTAACCAAAAACGTAAATACACTCACAAATGCACAGTCACTGCTGAAATCTCAGGTGACTTATCTGACATTTCATTTCACTCGCTGACTCCCTCACTTTTACTAACTTTTAATCAAAAGTGACTCATCTCATTCACTCACTGCGGTTTCGAATTAGCTGAATCTCGGTGCATACCTAGTATGTCAATGCGGACAGTATTTTTGTTTCTTTATTCATTCCATTCTAGATAAGCATTTCGTATTTTCCATCTAATATATTCCTTATACGAATAAATAAAAAAACATAGTCAATAATATAAACAAATAAACTCAAAGAACAACAGAATAAAGTGTCGTCAAACATTTGACGGTAAATTTACACTTGACAGTTCGCAGAAGTCTGTTGTTGGTCGCGTAGAAAATATTAAAATTTAATTTTTTGATATTTAAATAATTTTTTGTGGTGTTCACTATTTAAATTTTGTAAATAAGATAATTTATTAAAAGTTAAAAGAAAAATAAGTTTATACTAATTGTGTTCGGTAACTTGAAAATTCATACGAATTTGTAACAATGTTCACATTTTGCTGTTTAACAGTTTGGGAAACTTGTTGAAAATTTCTAGTTACCAAACAGGCATACTATCTCTTGAAATTGCATTCGCAGCTCATGTGAAAGGCGCCTGAGACAATGCAAATGATAGCTTGTTTCACATCGTTAATGAAAAGTAAACTAGAAATAATAAATTTTGAATTGTAACAGTATTGAGGCAAATGAACGAAATGTTGTATTAGCGCGTTCGCAGACGAATTTTCTCAAATTGTATGGCATGTTCTATTATAAATGATTAGGTACAATATAAAATATAATTGCTTGTTAACCTATTACTTGATCATGTTTATTGATTAGTAATGTTTTTAAGATCAGAGATTTTTTTGTGAAGTGGACTAAGGCTAAAACTTTGAAATGTATTCGTATACCTATTCGTAATTTCATTAAAATACTTGGCCTGGCCTACGAGTACAAGCTCGTAAGTCATTTGAGAATTCACTATAACACATACACAACACAGTGTCATTTATTTGGCGGCCTAAAAGGTGAAAGTATATCAAATCTATATATCCTGTTTCACAAGAATATAATTTGGTTTTTGATTCGATTTAGTCGTTTACACGAAAGGTCGTAAGTTCCGTTTCGTCAGAATTCCGTAGTAAGCAAAAATAGATTGCTAGAATGACATGGTCAAGAATATGAACAGCTGCAGCGTGTCTTTATATTATAGATACAGTAAAACCCGGATAAGTGTCTCACACTAAATGCCCCACATTAATATGCAATTATGCGGGTTAGGCAGTTATAAAAAGCCCGCTTAAGTGCACATAGGTACTTATCTCTATATTTACATATACACAAATTAAAACAAACATTTTTGATATATCTTTTAACGACCCCTAGTCCACAAAACTTGCGTTTCGTGCCGCCGATCTCACTTTGATTCATCAATTCATCGAACCAATACGCAATTTTTGTCCAGTTCAGTTCATCTTACATGGATTTGATGACAAGAAACCAATTGGATATAAATTGGATATAAATCCAACAAGATTCAAATTTTGTATCACTAAAATTAGAAGATTTTGTCCTGGGCAAGACATAGTTATTTAGGAAGGTGTTTTGTATTATATTTAATCGGGCGTGTTGAATTATTGATTTAAAATAGATTTTAACGGCCTTTGGTCCACGAATCATTATAATAGAATAAAATTATTACTTTTTTATTTATGAATTTTGAAGCATAAAACAAAAGCGCTAAAGGAGAACAAACGGATTTATTTTATCAGCTTATTTCAAATATGTACTCAAAATAATTTTTGTCAGGTAAATTTCAATAAAAAGCATACAAAATAAAAGGCAATTAAGCGGGAAAGGTAGTTAAGCGGAAGGTACTTATAAGATGAGTTTTATATGAAAAAATGGCCAGATTTGTTCTAAAAAAATAAAGGTGCTTATACGGGTTAGGCACTTATCCGGATATTACTGTATGTAATAAAATGTTTAAGTTAAAACATACATACATATTTGTCTAAATTAAGTTACAAACTAAATCTATCGAATTGCTGTTAACCTTAAGAAATTAACTCAAAATAACAATCATAAGTGCTTACGCAATCATGTTTCTGTATACATTGAATACCTACAATAATTTTTGAAAAATGCGAAATAAATAACAATAGATATTTTTTCTACAAAAATTCATTCATCTCAATCTATGAAATGACAAAAATACGCAAAAAGAACTTGTATTTCAGTTGTAGGTAGTAAAATTTGGTTTTGGTGCGTCATTCCCCCAAACCAATTGCATCATTGTTAGGTAATGTGGAACAAAAATTAGCAAGACCGTACCGAAGGTCAAGGGCGATTCGCTTCACGCGACTAAGCATGATCTTGAAAACCACGCGAAATTTACTTACCTACTAACATGAAGGGTGACTCCTTTGCTTTTCTGGCAAGTTTCCCACTAGTTCCTTCTGTTTCTTCGAAGTACGGTTTCGAACTCATTTCTAATATAAAATAACGTTTTTATATCTTAAGCTCCAAGTTTAGCATTTATATAATACTTACTGGAATTATTGTTAGGTTCTTAAGTTTTAAAGATTTTAACTTCTTGATTCCGGGTACTACAGCCAATGGTGTATGCAAGAAACTTTTCGTTGGGTGAAAAATTTGCGAAATGAAAGTGAAATGTCAACGAAAAAAGGGACACTTCATCGACTGTCATATCACATACTTTTATATATTTTCTAGATACCCAACTTCGGAATTGGAGCAAAAATTGAATCTGAGTCGCCATCTTGGAGAAGGAAAAAACTGTTTTTCCCATACAATGGGGGCGTTCGTTAGCGCACAGCTTTCTGTACATTGCTGAAAAATATATTGCGGGCGTTCACTCACTTATACCCGGATACCAAGCTATCGGAGTATATCTGTGGACGAATCAGATAGGTTAGCTGAAAGCTGTCAAAAAATCAAAGCAAAACGCATACCAATGAATTTTGCAGTCAGCTGGTTCTATACATTTGTTCTTGGATAGCTAGTTATTCCAATTTTTTTGGGATAACTAAAGATAGCTTTCATGAGAGCAGCTGTTTTTTCATCAGATGTGGCTTTGCACGCATTACAACAACAGAAAGTTATTCCAGATTGCTGAGAATAATTGATGAACATCCCCATTGTGCGTTTGTGAACGTATAAAACCCAATAGGTAACCATTACTGTCAAAAGTCAAAACAGAAAAAAAAAACAATTTGCTTATGATTACGCTTCTGCTCAAAGTGAATTAAACATACATTTGATGGCTAAAATATAAATTACAAATGAATCAGGAAGTAAGAACCAAAAATGTTTCAACCGATTCAGAAGAAGAAGATGATGTATTAGGTACGTAATTAAAGTTCACAAACAACAATTGAAAAGACAGCTGATTTCGTAGTCAGCTTTGCACTACGATACCTAAGTATACCAGAAATTTAGCGCTAGCTTGGCTTCGATTGGGAAATCATATGTTTTGCTCGTTGTTATGGTCGTCAGATGGTAATTGACAGATATTTAACACGTATTACAGCAACAAGGAACGTATTGCACAGCAAAGCTGTGCGCTACCGAACGCCCCCAATTTATTTGCCGTATCGTTGTGCAAAGCTGACTACGAAATCAGCTGTCTTTTCAATTGTTGTTTGTGAACTTTAATTACGTACTAAATTAGTTTTTTTTCTGTTTTGAATTTTGACAGAATTGGTTACCTATTGGGTTTTATACGTTCACAAACGCACAATTTATATTTCAGCAATGTATCAAGTAGCTGTGCGACATCGAACGCCCCCATTTACTTGGTCAAAAAATCTATTTGCATCACTTTTTTCGAAGTTGGGTATCTAGGTCGTATGAAGAAATTTGTGAATAAAGGAGACTATTGTGACCTAATAAAATAAAGTAAAACAATTATTGTGATTTAATCATACCAATGTCAAAATTTAAAAAAATCGATATGTAAATATTTGGCTAGTTCGTTTCTCTTCCTAGTTCCATTTTCCCTTAACTAACCACTAATCCTGCCTTGCAAACGGAAAAATGGAGTGTATAGTCAAAGAAAAACAGCATTCCGGTTTGAAATCACCATACGTATTAATTACAAATAAAATGTTTTATAAATGAAAATTATTTCAGAACTAGTAACCATCGTGCAACTAACCACCGAAAATAAAAATCCCTTAAGATATACATGCTTCCATTGTTTCAAAGATTTTGAATACCAAATCGATATGCTAAAGCACATTGAAGACGAGCATTTCCTATATACTTGTGATAAATGTAACAAACATTTTCCCACCGAAAAGAGACGTAAGAAACACTTGAGAGATGCTCATTTGACTGGAAATTTTCCTTGCCCTATATGCCGTATGAATTTAAATAAAAATCCTTATAAGTTAAACGAGACTAGATAAATCCCAATTTATAACAGTTATAACATTTCTAAAACAATTGCTCGCAATTAAATATTTCCACTGATTTATGTGGCTGCTGTATCAAACAACTAAGTTTCGAATGGCCTTCTGATCTTGTAGGGCCTCATAAAAAACTTTAAAATAATGACTGTTATAAATTGGCTTGTCTGGAGAAATTTGCCTATAATTTGGCCTTAATTCTGTATCATTTTGTTTTAGATAAAATTTTTACGCGTAAAGATAATTGCAAAGACCATATTTACACACATTCGGAAAAACCTCTTTTCCGTTGTAAATTCGAAAACTGTGGCAAGGTGTTCTGGCAGTCGATAAATCTAAAACAGCATGAGCGGATACACAATGAAGCTTATCGAAAAAATTGTCCTATATGTAACGAACATTTTGCACAACTATCTAAACATTTGCATTCGCATTTAGAAACAAAGCAACACCAGTGCAATTATTGCGATAAATCCTTTACAAGACGTTCATATATGAGAGAACATGAAAAAATTCACCTAGGAGAAGCTGGCTTTTTCTGTGACGAATGCGAAATGGAATTTAAATCATCAAACGCTCTTTACAAGCATACACGAAGCAAACACAATGCAGAGATCTACATTTGCGAAGTTTCAGGATGTACACAGGAATTTAATAGGAAGGACAATATGAAGTCGCATATGAGGCGAAAACATACTATAGTACAAAATGTTAAATCTTAAATTACTACTTACAAATTTGCTTTGACTATTAAACAATGTGTTGTGATTAGATTAAATTTAGCTAGTCAAAACGTTTCGTTTATTACGATCGTTGTTATAATATGTCTGCGATTTTTATTTCAATTAGTTTTATTTTAAAAATTATTTATTTATTTATTAAAATATTAATATACAATTAAAATTCATCATAATAAAAAGGAAGAGCAAACATCAGCAAATGCTTTCGGCTCTCATTTCTTATTTTCTTTTTTCATTTTCGTGAGAAACGAATCTTTTTTTTTAAATAAATTTACTTTACTTTTTGAATGAAACCAAGATCTCACTAAGTAGTTTTAGGTATTTATTAGAATTTTTTAGAAGTCAAGGGTTGGACATACATCGTTTATGATAAAGTTTTGTAACCAACTTAGATTTCCAAAGTACTACCTATAGTTATATAAGTAAAATAAAATAAGTATTATGAAATTTTGAAGTTTTCTTTCCGCAGATGCTTAAGATTTTAAGCGTTAATTCCAAAATACAGTGAAACCTGTCAAATTGGACCACCCTTTGGGACTGAAGAAAAGTGGCCCGATTGTAGATGTTCCTTTTTAATCGGACCGGTCCATTTAGAAAGGTTTTTCCCTCATACATACATGTCTGTTAAGAGTATATATACCAATGTGTATTTACATTAAAATACTACTGCCAGTACAAATACCACCTATAGAATTCCAGAAAATATACAATTAGATTTGTTGCTATAGCCAGTGCTTTTGCTTGAAGAATTGTTCCAGAAATTGGTAAATTCTTTTGTCTAGCTAATCAAAACTTTTTGAATGTCAAGACATCAATTTCGGCAAAATATACAGATGATTTCATACCTTTTGTAAGCATTTTTCAAATGACAGTCCTCCTTCGCGCACAAAAATTCTTTGGCTTTGAGATTTGCTGCAATTAAATTTCTTTGCAAGATCTCTCTGATACAAATGTGCATCTTCGAAACACTTAATAACAACTTCAACCTTAGTTTTTCAGATCAAGCCCACTGTAATTTCGATTACTTATTGTACTTTTAATTTGTTTTTGAACTTAGTAGCTTTATTGAAAACCAAAAACAAACACGTTTTTTCAAGTTCAAATTGTATCATTTGCCAACAGCTAACGAAAGCTAAAATTACAAACTTATTAGGAAATCATCAAATAAACCAAAATTAACCAGCGACTCAACGGCCGGCGGTAAGCGATGCATACATATTTCCTATTTCCTAAGCTTGAACCAATTAGACAGGTAAATACATTAAGCAACGCATGTTATTTTAGTGGTCCATGATCAGATTAGCAGGTGCCCCGATTATAAAGGGAAATTTGTATGAAAAATAGCAGGGATTGCTTAAGGTGCGGTCCGAATATGAGGTGGTCCGATTATAGAGTGTCCCGATTAGAAGGTTTTTCTGTACATATTTAACTTCTTCAAGAAGTGTTATTTTTTTAAAGTTTTGGGAAGATGAATATCTCTCAATTAAAACACGCAAAGTTCCGAAACATATTTCAAAAATAGTCACTCGTATAACCTCGTAGAAGGGGAGTCCAAAAAGAGAGTCCTGGTTAAAAAAGGAGTCCCTTACAAATTATAAGAAAAAACATTCTATTAACAAATATATTCTTATATATTTTATAAACATAACAAAACAATATTTTTTTCAAAATAAATAAACAACTTAAAACAATTGGTTAATAGGCCGCACTTACGTGCACCCCGTTATGGTTTGCCAGGTCAGCAAATCATTTTCGAGCAAGTTGTAGTTTCCCACGATTAGCGAGGATCATGTATCAGCGCATTTTGAAGTAAGTACACGGGAGCCTTCAAGGTCACTGACGGCGGCGTAATGAAAGTGCGATATGAATTATTAAGTGTGGGAAGAGTTAGTCTTAATTTAGTCTTAAAGCTTGGCCCACGTGTCAAATAAATAATACTTGATTCGTAATAAATATCCCTCGGAGGAAATCCTTTTAATAAATTCATTCATTTATTTATTTTTTCATTTATTTACTCAAATAAATCAACAATTCAGTTCTCTTCATAATACTAAAATTGAGTCAGGAAACCAATCTTCTATCTGCTCATCTTCTAAAACGTTTAGGGTAGAAAACATGGATTGACAAAATTGAACAAATGTAGATTGTGGGTAGATATCTGTATGTATAATGTAATCTGTTATAAAAGAAAAGAATTAATGCAATTATACACAGGCAAAATACAAGGGGTTGAATGCAAAACATGAGCAGCCACGTTTTATTATGATCAATGACCCATATAATTCACCCCGTGATAATAAAACGACCTGAGTCTTGGTCATGGTTCTTTGCATGGTTGGTAGCTGTGATTACCTTTTGACATTTCAGTTTTTTGTTTACATTAAATAAATTGTTTACTGCGGTACTCGGAAGTTGTCTTTTCTTCTTGTATCTTAGTTAAATAAATATAAAATAATAAACTATAATAAATAAATAAAGTGCATTTCCATTTGGATATTGTACAGCAACCCATCGATTTCGGAACAATACTAAATCGTAAGCTCTACCCCGGTGAAGATATGTCGTTAGGTTAAATTTAATCTGATTTTAGTTTATGATGAATAAAAGAAGGAAAAGAAGAACTGAAAGTTCTGCTTAAGGCCAGTTCAAAAAATGCTAATACTTGTTGCAAAATCACAGGTACTCAAGAAACCCCAGCACCGAAACAAGAAAATCAATCAAATTTGCGTTTTGAAAATAAAAATTGTCTTCAAATAATTAGAACATGGTTTTTTTTTGCATTTCTGTCAGAGCGGAGTTGCCAGTTGTGTATAAAAGAAATCAATTAAGGCTGCCGCATACTATAGCGAAACTTTCGGCTCCAAACACACTAACCCAGTATGAAATTCACTCCTCAATGAAAACATGCCTTGTTGAAATCCTATATGACAGCGGTCATATAAGAGAGATTATCATTGATTACACTCATGAAACGTAATGCAGTCGGTCACCAGCTTACCATTTAAGTAGCATGTTGTGCTTAGCTCAAGTAAAAAGTTAGAGAATAGACAAGAACAAAAAAAAACTTTAATGAATATATAATCCTTTTTCATATGCATGAATTCAATGCAAAACCGAACGCGAAGATTTCCTCCATCAAAAGATTTTTGACCTGCTAATAAAAATAAAATGAAACCCTTTTTTTGGGTTTTCCCCTCAATCGGTTCGCGCCACTACCTACTGTTTTTTGTCTCATCTTTAAATTGACTAAAAACAAAATATTATAACCTTCCACTTGAAATAAATGATTGCAAGAAATGTGCCATGTAGTCTATATTTCTTGTCTAATGTCTGGATTTTTTTATTTTTAGACATGAGAATCTGTATTTATTTCTTGTCTTCTCAGAAGAAATAAACGCAGAAATAAAATTTGACGTTTCATGACATCCCACATTTATCGTGCACAAATTTCTCATAAAACATTGAATCTTGTTCATAGTTCGCTTATTTTCATGTTAAATTTAATTCATTAAAAAAACAGATTATACGTATTCATAAATGTGATAGTTTGGATGGATGGATGTTTGTTGCTCAATAACGCCAGAACGACTGAACGGATCTTGATGACATTGGGCACAGAGATAGATTATAGTTTGGAGTAGCACACAGGATATTTTTTAACCGGTAAAGTTTATGGTGCCCGTGGAATATATTTGTTTTAATTTTGCATAGACACCATGTAACATATCTGTGCATTCTATAAATAGCCAACATAACTTGTTCACAAGAAGCCAAAAGGGACACCCACACACACACAAACATCCACACACATACACCCACCCACCCAGCCCCCCACCCACCCACACACATGTATATATACACACAAGCACATACCTGTTAGTTTTATATTAATATTAATGTGGTATAGTAAAGAAACTTCATTATTATAGTTAAATAACTAACGGACGGATCTCGTATCACAATAAGGAGCCAGTTGTAGCTCTCATTGAATCTCATCATTGAATATTTAAATGTTTAGCTTAAAAGTTTTTAAAATTCTAAATCATTATTAAGCTATAAGGTTTATTTTGCCACTAAAATAATAATTGATTTTGCTTCCTAAAGATCTAAAAATTAAAAATGGAGATTATCAATGGTCATTTTCAATAATTATTAGATATAACTGGTACCTTAGATAAGTGAATAATAGTTAGTTAGATAATTAAAAAGTTGTACTCTAGAAGTTCTTCTTTTTGAAGAGGATTGTTTGTCACGTTTTTATTCACAAGATCTTTATTAATTAGTTACAAAGTTGTGACATTTCTTTTTTAAAAACATTTTTCTTTTCTACCAGTGCAGGGCACGTTGGATATGAACGAATTCCTTCAAAGTTTGCTGAAGAATGTGGTACACTAAAGACACCCTGAATAATTCAATAAATATTTTAGAAACATAAAATCATTGAATTAATTTTTTAAGATCCCAATTTTTGCCCAAAATTCCGACAGAGATACATTCCTCAGTATTCGTAGTTTATAGCTTCAATGTTTTTGTGTTCATTACGAAAAAAAACTTTTAAACAAATTGAACGATAGAATTAACTTGACCATCCAATCCTGCGCTTTCTGAGAAATTTTAAAGTGCGTTTAAGAATACCAATTTTCTTCTAATATCGTGCAGAATTCTTATGTAGGTATAACATTTTAGCATGATTTTTGAAGCTCGATATACCTTTTGCACTGAACTTTTTCGAGATATATAATATTTCACATTCAGTGCCGCAATATACCTCCCTAACTGGAAGGTGGCTTACTAAAAGTTTAATTGAGTTTATTGGCTTTTCATCAAAACCATTCCCCTACCATAAAATTTCTATATAATTGTTTAACATAAATTTCATTTTTGGAAGCAAACTATGTACTCTTACATCTTCGGATAGCATTTCCAAGTTAATATCATTAATTATTTTTAAAACATATGATAAAAAAGTGAAATGCAATTTAACATGTACGTCTTTAAGACTAGAATATATAAAGTTGAGGTTTTGATATTTTTAATGAAGATAAGAGAAAAGGTGTAAATAAATTTTGTACAAACAATTCAAAATTGTACTGAAAATAGCAAAGGTGCACTCACGTATTGAGAACAGCAAACTGTACTGAATTCAGTACAAAGTTAGCCTTTTCCAACAGTGTTGTGGCCTGATTAGGGAACAAGAAGAGAATCGTTTTAGGTGGCGAAAATGAGATTTGGTATAACTGTTTTCGCTTTTGTATCTTTCGTTTTACATTCACCCTATTTTTGAAATCGAAAGCGAATTTGATTTGACATTCAATTTGTAGAGCGTGAATTTCCGATAGGTTTTCTTTAGCAGATTGGTTTATGGACAAGGTCGAAGGTGATATTTTGCTGGTATTTATGTTTCATTTAAATGCAAAAAAAATGTGAGTTTAACTATTATTTTTTTATTTTAAAACAAACTAGAAAAATAAGCAATGATTTTTTTGTATAATAACCCTGTAGGATAACCCCGAAGACAGCAACACACCAACCATCAACAATTTTCTGCTCTCATATTTTACGAGGGAAAACGAAGGAATGCCAAAGAATAGCCATTGTTTTCTGTGGTCTGTATTTGTCTTTTATTTCGTCCAAGACAAATATAAATGCTTCCTTTGAAAGGCGAAACAACTTATTGAACCTATAGTTTTTATAAAATAAATCAAATTTAACAAATAATAAACACCTTACACAAAAACATTCACTCGAACCAGGAAGTTCAAAAAGTTAATTCTTATTAATTTTCCTGAAATTCTCAAGTTTGAATTTGAGGATTCTTCTGCTTCCTTACTTTTAGCATTTATAACGGGTGATTTTTTTGCTACTTGGTTTTTGACGTTTATATTTTTGACAGATCACACATGACAAATTCCACGAACATTTGACATTTCGATTCAGTATTGTTTGCCATTTCATCATGAATAGACTTACGCCTGAACAACGTTTGCAAATTATTGAAATTTATTATCAAAATTCGTGCTCTGTGAAAAATGTGTTTCGCAAGCTACGTCCGTTTTATGGTCATCATAATCGACCCACCGAGCAGGCTATTCAGCTCATTGTGACCAAATTTCGCACCAGTTTCACTTTATTGGACATTAATCCACCAAATCGTACTGCACTGCACTCGAAATCATGCATCAATTGAGAGGCGAATTTGGTGAGCAGTTGATCTCACGTTTTGGCGCAGTCAATTGGCCACCAAGATCATGTGATTTGACCCCGTTAGACTATTTTTTGTGGGGCTATGTTAAGTCTATTGTCTATGGGGACAAGCCAAACACGATTGCTGCCTTGGAAGCCAACATTGAACGCGTCATTGGTGAGATTCCGGCCGAAATGTGTGAAAAAGTTTGCCAAAATTGGACCTTCAGAATGGACCACCTGAAGCGTAGGCGCGGGCAACATTTAAGTGAAATTATTTTTAAAAAGTAAATGGCAGAAATTGATTTATCGATCCAAATAAAAATTTCATTCACTTTTTACAAGTTTCTGTGTTTTTCTGAATTTTCAAAAACCAAGCTCTTAAAAAATCACCGTTTATAAATAACATTGAAGTGTTCATTTTTAATTTAAATAAATATTTTATAACAAAGTTAATGCACCTCGCACAAAACAAAAATGATTTTGATTAAAAAATAAATAGCTATTCACTGGAAATCAGCTGTCAATTATCTGGAAATCTTGGAAGTAGAATTTACGACTCGCTTCGAATTCGTTTAATTGATCAAAACGAAACCAGTCAAAATGAGATACCTATCGAATTAAAAACTATTTGCTTCGTATTCCCCAATCAGGCGACCAGTGCCAGCGTCTAGCGCTGCGATGAGACAAATGATCCCAAATACCTGGATATGTGTGAGAATGATTTGGTTTAGAATAGTGCAAAAAAATAGTATTTAAGCTGTAATATTTTTTAGTAATTTTATCATTTTTGTGCTGAAGGCAGAATCACTGCCGGTTTGAAAAAAATTAATCTTTTCTAAAAATTAAAAAAAAAACTAATAATTTTAATTGGTGCCCAACGTGGGGACTAGGTAAGTAAGTGCAAATAAGTTTGCGTATTCTAATCCGCCGGGGGTGAGGAATTTGAATGCGGCGGTAGTATCTTCGAAATGTGTCACAAGTCATTGTTTTTAATAAATTGGATACAATTTTTGTAAACAAAATTGCATTACTAAGTGTTTACTCATGAATCAAAGAAAACAAGATTACATTTCTTTTTTCGTTTTATTTTGGAGATGTCATCAGAGACAAACAAATATGACAGCAAAAGAAATTGTATAGAAATTGCTTTGTTTCCAATATGGATTAATGAATTTTTCATGCTCGAATAAATAATTGAATATTATTGAATTAAATTTACTTTAATTGCATTCAAATTAATTGCCAAAAAATGAATAATCGAGAAAGTGGGAGTGCTAAATGGGTATCGAAGATTTAATTTAAATGAAGCAAAACAACAATTTCTGAAGATTATTGTGGATTAAATAAATGGAAAATGTTTTATAAGAAGTTTTTTTTTTTTTTTAATAATACAAATTCTATATACTACTGAAATACATCAGCCAAGTAGAAGACTTAGCACTATAATATTTGGACTTGTTGAATTATTGATTCAAAATAGCTTTTTTTTGTTGGACTAAAGGCCGTTAAAAGCTATTTTGAATCGAAAATGTTTTAATTATGTTGTAATTGTATTGTATTTTCGTTCTATGCATTTTGATAAGTCTACAATTGTTCTGTTAAGTGTACTTATTCTAAAATACAGCCTCGCGCAGTTCCACATCGCTGTCAATGTCTTTGGCCAATTCAAGTAGATTTGTTTGGTAGCCTGTTCAAATTAATAATTCTTCTCCGTTGAAGGATTTGAAGGTGTTACCGAGTTCGGGGGTTTGCCAAGCCGCCTTCGCTTAGGTGGCCCACCTATGAATATGATGCGACATTTTCTTCGGTATTTTGTTTTTTTTTTGTAGCCTATGGCATATGTATCCGGCCATATTTTCTAGCCATCGCTCTCTAAAGTGGCCAAATCTTGATAATTTTTGTTGGCATCAGTATTATCCTCTTCTGGTTCCCAAGCAATGCTTTGAAATATAGTACCTAAGAAGACATTTTAGATTATTTGCTTGTATAAGCAAAAGCATGCAAATCGGTCAATGGCGCTTAAAAACCTGGGGTATTTTCAAAGCTCTTACATTTGCTGCGCTCAAAATATCAACCTCGTTGTGTCCTTAAATGTCCTTAAACTAATCTAAAGAGGAATTCTTCTCTATCAGGATGATAATGGAGGCATTCCCTTGCCACGTAACACACCAAATGTGTTTTCTAATACGTCCTGATTCAATGTGTACGACAACACATACTTGAATCCAAATCGGCTTGCGTCTAATAAGGTCTACTATTTTTTTTATTGTCCCTGGCCAAGACCCTAGTTGACCATCCAGATAAATCAACGTTTCCCGTTGATTTGTACACTGTTGGTATGGAACCAGGTTAAAGGCGAGGGCGTTTTTAATCCGTGCAGCCTGGAGATAGAATATATTTTTTATTTATTTCTTTTAAAGGAACTCAAATGCACTTTCCCAATTCAAATCGGAGGTTCGTTTCTATGTCATCTGCAGTAAAGTGGTCACTTAAGATCTAGCTGTTTTTGCATTAAGGGTATCTTTTCTTTTACAAAAATGAATCCAAATTTTAAGCAGTTCAGGATATTTTGGGAAACTGTGGTATGACAAATCTTATCTTCTTAACGTATTATTTTTATTATTACACCTATACAAATAGCAGCACACAACATTTTTAACCTATTTCACATAAAAAAAATTATACAATTTCAATAACAAAACCCAAACTTTACAATTTCACACTTTGTTTCGCTTTTATCCCGTTTTCATTTTGAATCTCGTTGGACGTCACACGAGTTGCCAAAAATTACAACAACAAAGCGAAAAAATATAAGTGTCGTAATCTTGTATTTTTGCATTCATGAGCTTAAATTGCTGCGCTATCACAGTCGATCTCATACTGTGGAGGTGTTAACACGTTTTCGGCTTCCCAGTTTTTTGCAAATTAAATTTCGTGTGTGAGTTTAAGTTCAAAATTAAATCAAGATTTCATAAGTGGTGCAGTAGCACAGTAGTAGAGTGGCCGACCGAGAATCCGAGGATCGCCAGTTCGATTCCCAGCAGGGCATCAGAACTTTATCAGCTTTTTTTCACAACCGTGAAGTAGTTAACTTTATTGGTTGGGAAAACCAACAAAGGAGGAGGAGTTTAAGCACCGGGGCATCGAAAGGTGTCCTAGGGCCAATGAGGCCAGCGATGGCATCAGCTGAGGGAACATCGAAAGATGTTCCAACTACAAGCAGTGATTCTGCAGCAACAACATCAACAGCAATAACAACAACGGCAACATCATCCGATGCTAATCAAAAGCGCAGAAAGAGGATCAAGTGCGCACCAAATTTGGTAAAAAGGAGATCCACGGCCACCTCAGCAAAGCTGCCAGCTGGGGTGCATACGTCCGATATAGATGAGACGTCAGAGGCAGCAAGACAAACCGAGTTAGACACTTCACCCGAAGAGGGTATAGCATATATGTCTGAAGAAGGAGAAGGGCACTTCACGACGGGCGATAGTACTGCCTTCGTGAACCTCTCCACATCAGAGGCGTCATCTGAGGAGGACGAGGAACAAAAAATGATCGCTAAAATTGTAACAATGGAGGCAGAAATCCAAGAGTAGAAAAGTAAAGTTAAGGCCAGCCAAGAAACGCGCCGAGCAAAACAACTAAAAGAACTCGGCGAACAAGAACAACAACAGAAAAAAGAACAATTACAAAAACAACAGCCACAGCAGCAGCCAAAACAACAACGGCAAAAACAACAACAACAACAGCAACAGCAGCAGACACAAGTCCAGAAACAACCGCAAGAAAAACAGCAGCAGCAGATTCAAAAGCAGCAGAATCAACAGCCGCAGAAAAGTCAGTCCCAGCAGCAGCAGCCACAGCCGCCGATTATGAAAAAAGAAAAGGTGCCACCCATTAATACTTATAAAATGGAGTTACAGGATACCATAAATCTATGTAAGTTGACCATAGGTCATAATTTTACTATTAAAAGATTAAATAACGATAGGCATGCTATCCAGTGCTTCACACTGGAACAGCACAAAAAAATTAAAGAGTTACTGAAAGAAACCACTACCGAATTCTTTAGTTTCACCCCTAAAACCGAAAAATTTCAAACGGTCCTTTTGAAGGGCATAGATTCCTGCACGGAACCACAGGTGCTCTTAAATGAACTCCGCCAACAAGCGAATGACGATCTCGACTTTATCGGGGTCAAGCCGTTCGCTACAGTTAGAGCTAGGCGGGAGAAGCGGAGACTTCCCTTCTTCCTTGTTCAACTCTCACCCAGCAGCAAACTGGATAGTTTGAGGAGTATATCCGTCCTCAACTATCAGGTTGTAACTTGGGACAAATTAAAAAGGCGCGGCGACATGCTTCAATGCATGCGCTGCCAAAGGTTCGGCCACGCCGCAGCAAACTGCGAAATGCAGTCACGCTGCGTTAAGTGTGGAGAGAACCACAATGCAGATGAATGCAAGTTAGGAAAGGAACGGGTCGAAGATAGGACCCAGCTTAAATGTGTACTCTGCCGAGGCGCCGGACACCCCGCTAATTATCGGGGATGCCCGACGTTTCAGCTTATAAAAAACAATAAAGCAGCAAAGCAAACAGTGGTAGAAAAGCGTCCAACAGTGCGCCCTCCTACAACAACGCCCGTCAACCCCCAAATTTCTTACGCCCAAATGGCGTCAGGAAGGGGAAGCACGGTACAGCCTACACCAAAGGTCGCCCAACAGGCCCCCGTGCCTAAGGCGCCGGCGGCACAGGCGGATATTATGGGCGTTCTACTGGCCATCCAGGGCCAGTTGAACGGCCTCCAAAACCAGATCAGGGAGCAGGCGACTAGGGTGGATTATATCTACTCTGTTTTGCCGAGCTTAACGCAACTTAGAGGTTAAGGGCGCGCTGCCGGAGAGGCCCTTTAAGATCCTAGCTGTGAATGTAAATTCACTGATTAGGACCGAACGTAGAGCGAATTTATTCCAATTGCTTAAAGACATAAGTCCAGATGTGTTTATGGCTAGCGAAACTAAGCTTAACCAGAAACATAAATTGACTAACAACAATTACAATATCGTAAGGAGAGACCGACCCAACTCCACTCAAGGAGGGGGCGTCGCAATCTTTATACGTAAAGGCATTAGTCATAAGGTAATATATAATAGTGATGTGCGTAAATTTCGGACGTTAGAGGCATGCATCATATGCATTCATCTCCAACAGGGGAAGCGAATGTATGTGATCGCTGCCTATGCACCGGAAACACCTCAGCCCACACAGTTTATAACAGAGCTTGAAAAGCTTTTTGAATGCTTAAGATTAAGCTCGGAAGAAAACTACTACATATTGGCTGGTGATTTAAATGCCAAACATATAGATTGGGGAAATCAAATACAAAATCCTCGTGGTAACCATCTGTATAATTGGATGGGTCGATACAACCTGGAGTATCGCATTGAACTTCTCGCTACAGACAGGCCATCGTTTCCAAGAAGCGGTGCCTATCTGGATCTATTGTTGAAAGACGCAAGACTAACAATTACTGACACTGTGGGCCAACGGCCTAAAAATTGTTTAAGAACGATCGAGTACGACAGTGACCACTGCGGACTCGCCGCCGTAATACAACTTCCGAACGAGCTTATGGAATTGGAGGAGTATGTACCTGTGCAAACTTACAATTACAGTAAGGTGCGCTGGCCACGCTTCTCGAACTTCTTGTTGAGCGAATTACGTTCAAATGATATATCCCCACCAAATGACAGGAACCTGACAAATACTGAAATTGACAGATACTTAGAACAAATGGACGAAATAATTCAACGAACAATGAATAGGACAATACCGAAATACAAAGAACGTAACGCAACTGACATGTACCGTAACGCGACAATTGATGCACTACACAGACAAAAAAGTGGCTTACTGACAAGACTAAAACGCTTGTACAGACGGTTTACTGACACACGAGATCTGGAGATAAGGACACTGAAGTCGTCCATAAAAAACATCAACCAATTGATCAAAGAAAATTATAGGTTGTCCATTAATTTGTTTTGGGACAACAAAATTCGGGCCGTGAACGCTACCGACCCGAGTATGTTCCCGCAAATTAATAAGATATTCAGAAGAAAAGATCAAAACGACCTTCCGTGTCTTAAGCTCCAGAGGACGACACAAAACAGAGACGTACTCTTGACAGCGGGCATAGATCCAGATGACGCCGTCTTGGACGATGACCTCTTCATAATCGAAGATCCGCAGGAGAAGGTGGAGGCGGTGGGGGCTGTTTTTCAGCAAGTGTACAAGGTGAATGCTAGCATTCGCCCGAACCATGACCTGGAGAGCAGAGCTCTGGTTCACCACTTTTACCTGCGGAACGATATAACGCAGTGGCGATCTGAGAACCTTGGTTTTACCGGGTTTAATGATGAACATTTGGCAAACGCCATAATCGCCGAGCGAAATGGGACCAGTTCCCTGTTAATTTCGAAGATTGAGCTCCAGCTCATCTTTGATTCACTAAAGAAAAAGAAATCAGCAGGAGTCGATGGTATATCCAACGTTGTACTACGACATTTGCCTCAAGAAGCAGTTGACATATATACCACACTGTTTAACAACGCACTGAATAATGCATATTATCCAGTGCGGTGGAAGAAAGCAGTGGTGCATCCTCTCCCTAAAAAGGGAAAGGACAATTCCAAACCGGCGAATCTCAGGTCGATAAGTCTTCTTCCGAGTATCAGCAAAGTATTTGAAAAGGTTATTAATAGAGCTCTGTTCAAGTGGGCGGAGGACAACAAAATCATACCGGATAATCAGTTCGGTTTTAAGACGGGACATGACACAATTCATGCCGCGTCTAAACTTGTTTCTGATGTCCAATGGAACAAATCTAAAAAGCAGTGTACGGGTGCCTGTCTGGTTGATTTGGAGAAGGCCTTCGACACCGTATGGTTAGAGGGTCTCTATCTAAAGCTCGCCAGACTTGGTATAAGTAAACCGCTATTGTACATGCTTTATGACATGCTAAATGGTAGAAAGTTTGTTGTCAAGAGTGGCAATGTAACTTCTACCACAGTTTTTAATATTAACAATGGTCTTCAGCAGGGAGCGGTTAACTCGCCGATTCTCTTCAGCATTTACACCAGCGATCTGATAGGTAGTCTAACTCAGGCAATTGCGTACGCCGACGATCTAATTGCGTACAGAACAGCTCCAACAGTTGAGGTCATCAAAATTCTCTTGCAGCGTGACTTCGACAAGATTCAGCGATATTGTGATGACTGGAAGTTGAAAATCAACTTCCAGAAATCAGAAACTATTTTGTTTAGGACTCCGTTGTCTAGCGCCTCAAGGGATACGAGAAAGAACTGGCGCAAGCTGGTGATCGTAGGGCCACATGGACATCCACTGGCGAGTAAAAGTGTAGTAAAGTACCTTGGCATCTGGTTGGATCAGTACTTGTATTTCGACAGACATATAGGTGCTGCTCTGGCCAGGGCTAGGGGAGCCTTTGCCCTGACAAAACGATTGTTTTATAGCAGTCGTCTTGACAGCAGGGTGAAGGTGATTTGCTACATGGCCCTCATCAGGCCGATGATTGCCTATGGATGCCCGGTGTGGTTCAACGTTGCCCCATCTCAAATGGAAAAGATTCGGGTGTTTGAGAGGCAGTGTCTTCGACGTTGCCTTGGATTACACAGAACACCAGAGTCGGAGTACAAACGATATTATTCCAACCAGGTTCTATACAACGGAGCCAACATAAACAGAATAGATAATTTTTTGTTTAAGCTGATTCGGGGTCACGTTGCAAGAGCGATGTCCTCAACTAACAACTTAATTTTTGGGGCGTATTACCCAAATAACCAATATTTCGAGAGTGCGCGGTTAAGTGGCTACATCCCTCCCGAGGCATTCCTCTATTTAGACAGTCGAGGGCTGATACAGGATGGAGGGGCGGTTCCGCTCATCTACCACGTCAGCCGGAAAACTGTGGATAGGCGACTCCTTTATGGTCGAGACGTCATCGCTCAAGGTGGAGAAGAGCGCCTTCGGTTCAGTAGGACTGTGTCCGATCGGGACCGGAGGGATAGGGCGAAACAGGAGAACCAGTTCTGGTGGCTCTCTGAACAGCATCGTGATATTTAAAGTCGATGAAGATGGTATATCTTGGCCGACTTACATAGATTTAGGGAATTAGGTATAGGGAACAGTCGTGGTGGCACCAAAAAAAAAAAAAAAAAATTAAAAATATGTATGTATGCGGGGGCATGCGTGCATGTATCTGCGTGTCTGTACATGTATGTGCGTACGTATATGTACGTGCGTATGACATGTATGGGTGGGTTGCATGTTTGTATGTGTCTGCATGCATATAGAAAATAAACAAAAAAAAAAATTAAAAAACGAAAAAAATGCTGCTGTGGCTGTTCTAGTTTTTAAGTAGTTTTAAGTATTATTAGGTATTTTAAGTAGTGTAAGTTATTTTTAGTTAGTATAAGTTAGTTTTATTTAGTTTTAATTATTTTTAATATATATTTAGGTTTAGTTTATAAGTTAAAAAAAAAAAAAAAAAAAAAAAAAAAAAAAAAAAAAAAAAAAAAAAAAAAAAAAAAAAAAAAATGATCAGATATCAAGTTTTTGTGAAATTTCCTTGAAATATAAAATAAAATAAAAAAAAAATTTAGATTTAATTAAAATAGTTTTTAGGTCGAAAGACATTAGTTTTAAGAGTTATAGTTTAATTTAGAGCGCCCGTAAAGGGCCAGTAAATTAGTTGTAAGTTATTGATAATTAGGCTAGTTTTAAACATTTTTGTCTAGCTTTAAGATAGTTATAAGTTAAAATGAAATAAAAATGAATTTAAAAAAAAAAAAAAAAAAAAAAATTGCTGCGCTATGCAACGTCATGAAAACGATTTTTGCGTTTAGAGAAATTTTAGAGATAGTGGCCGTATCGAAAATATCCCAGGGAATATTTGATTCCCTCGAAATGTTTCCTGAGATCGTGAATCTCCCACGGAATAAATGTCCCTCAAAGTGTCAAATTGATTTTTTATGTTGGTAAAAAAATAAAATATAGTCTTTTAGTGAATTTAAATTTAATAAAATATAAAAAGCTAGTTCGATTATCAGCAAAGTTAAAAAAATTCGCTTATTAGCTTAGTATCATACTAAAACTGCCTGAACGTATTAAATAGTTTAAAATTCTGCGCCAGTATGCTTAAAATGTTTCGTCAATAGGCTTAGTATGTATGCTGCTGTTAGTATGTAAGTATGTATCAAAGCCATTTCCTCAATCGTCACAAAGCCAAAACTAGTAGATCGCTGCCACTAAGCGAATCGAACTTAGTCACCCTAATCTGATACCCAGGACATAGTGACATGCAAGGGAATGGAACTACAGATTAACTGGCCAAAACCGGATCATCACTTGAACGGAGCCAAATCGTTGGATACTTGTGCCACTCGAGAAAGAAAATTTTAGAATCCAACAAACTTTTATCAAAACCGCAAACAACAGAAGGTCAGGTACCTATAGACAGTTGTCGGGTTTCGAGGAATCTTTGGACAGATATCTCTAAGAAAAAAAATAAAATAAAAAAAAAACAGGTCTCAACTGTCCTCTAAGCGCAAAAGGGAAAATAAATAAAATATTTCGTAGAAAGTCCTATTTGTAAATTACAATTACAATAATTACAAATTTGTAGTTGTTGTTACATCTACAAATTTGAGATATGATTTTCTGTTCACAAGCTTCAAACTTAATTCCAACAAATTTGTTGGAACGAGAAAATAATGAAGGGAAATTGTAATTTAAAAATACAATAAAAAACCGTTCCACCATTTAATTTGCAAAGTTGTAAATTACAACTGTTTTTTCACAAATTTTTATATTAAATATTTTATTCGGCAAATTTTCGTCTTAAAGTCAGGGAGTCTGCGTGCATGTCTGCGATCCAGTGGTATTGTCCACAATTTGCAAACTAATGTAAGGCTGTTAGAAATTGCTGTATGTCTGTGTCAATGAAAAGTTTTTTTCAGACTGATTTGCAATGCGAAATTCAATTTGCCTTATTATTTCCTCTACCTTAGCACGTCTTAAACGAAACTTTTCGTTGAAAACAAAAGAATTTGAAATGTCATAGTTAAATCGCGGTCTATACATTTTTCTTGTTTTATTAAAATCCTCGCTTATATCCCTATCGGTGCTACTATGCCTTCGAGGTAACGACATTCTTAAACTGGAAACGATATTAATTGAAAATTACAAATTGTAATCAAATCTACACAACATATTTCTATTGTATGAAATTTGTATAAGCTGAACAAAATTGTAAAGTTATTTGATTTGGTGAAACACAAATTTACAAAAAAATTATATTTTACAAATTTGTATTTTTAAACTACAAAAAAAAAAAAGTTTTGGTGAAACGAAAATAATGAAATTTCGACAAATTTTCCTTTGTAATCTACAACTAAAATTTTATAAAACAATTAGCTCGTGAAACAGAGTTAATCAATTTTTCTACAAATTTGTTAAAACAGCACTTGTAATTTACAATTTGTAAGTTGGTGATATACAGGGTGGCACACGAATCGTGCTACAAAAATAAAACGTAATCACTTTTTTTCACTGTGAGTAATCGGATTATTTTCTTTTTATTTTATAGGCTTCTATTTAGATTTATCCAAATGAATGCTTGAGATAGTGAAAAAAGATTTGGATAGTGCAGCGATACCATTCTTTGCAGTCCGTCATTTCCGTCCAAAGGGAATTTAGGCTGGAGTTTGTCGGTACTCCCCCGAGTAGATGGACCATTATTAGGCTGGTGAACATGTTTGCAGAATCTGGAAGCATCGAACAAAGACCGTATCATCGATATCCCAATGTTCGGGTTCAGGATACAATCGTGTCTGTTGCATCGGCAAAAAGTGTTTCGACTCAAAACTTCTCGGCCCAAATTGGAGTTAGCAGACGGTCATTACAACTGATACTTCATGATGACTTTAACTTGTTTCCGTACAAAGTCCAAATTACAAGCAAGTTAAACCCTCAGGATTTGCCTGTTCGCCTGGAATTTTGCAGAAAAATGATTGCAATGGCCGAAGAAGACAACACATTGATAAATTGCTTGTTCATGTCTGATGAGGCCCATTTTGATTTAAACGGCAATGTTAACAAGCAAAATTGCCGTATATGGAATGAATCTAATCCAGAAATGTTCTATGAGACGGAACTGCACCCAGAACGAGTCACTGTGTGGTGCGCAGTTTCATCAAGGTGCATTGTCGGGCCATAATTCCTTAAAGAAAACGGTGTAACACAAACTGTCAATGGGGACCGTTATTTAAAGATGTTGATTTTTTTTACCCAGAACTTCGCCGAAGACGTATCTCTTTCAGCCGGATTTGGTTTCAACAAGATGAAGCAAGTGCACACGTAGCCACACAAGTTATGGCGGAGCTCCAACGAAAATTCCCAAACAAATTGATATCCAGAAACTGCACTTTCCGCTGGCCCCCAAGATCAACTGACCTGACTGCACCAGACTTTTTTTATGGGGTTATGTCAAGCAGGAAGTGTACAAAACGAAACCCAGGAATTTGACTGATATGAAGCAGTCCATTAAGATAATAATTGAGGCGATCCCAATTTCAACCCTTCAGGCAGCAATGAACAATTTTCTGATCAGATGCGGCATAGGCATGGATGAGCGTGGAGGTCATTTGCGGTCTATCATCCTTAAAAACCATTAGTTATTTAAAATAAAATTTAATTTTTAATCCAATAAAAAAAAATTAATGAAATATATCGATTAAAATAAATTTAAATTTCTTATTGTAGCACGATTCGTGCGCCACCGTGTAGACCACTAAAATGCTAGGAACTCTTAGCTTGTAGGCAAGAAGCAATGGAATTCAAAGAAATCTCCTGGGTCAACGATTTGAAGAGATTTTTTGACGTTTTTTTTTTCAAATTTTCGTAGATTTTAAAGATTTATTTTTAATTCAAATTGTGTTGTGTTATGGGTAACTATTAATAAAATCGATAAGAAGTTTTGTTGACCAAACGATTTAATACAAAATCGAATACATATATTAAAAAGTGAGACGTATTTGATGACTGGTAGACAAGACAACTTAGTTAAAAAAATTGTAGGAAATGCCAATCGTACTGAACATTTCCAACGATAAAAGGTATAGGTATATAGAATAAATAGAAAATTTATAAGTATTACAGAAGACATAAATGCTCATTTTGAATTCAACGTACTCTTGGACATACGAGCTTATTTATCTTACACTCTAAAAGCCTAGTAATTTTCCTTTATACTTCTTAATTTAAACAAAATCCTAAGCCTTTCTTTGCGCTCATATATGTATCTTGTATTCATGTACATACAATACTGCAATAAAAATGATAAATTCTTACAATTCACAAAGAACACATTTCTATATATTCAATTCCAGGGCATTTGATTAAAAATACAACCCTTCAAATGTGATAACAAGGTTTATAAGTACGTATTTAAGCTGACAATCAAATCGAAGGAAAAGAGGTTTACCAATACCATGTATCCAAATGATAGGCAGTACATAAAAGCAAATATAACGCAATAAAGGAATTTCAATAAAAGGGTGTTTATTTATCATCGCTATTGTATTTACGATGACCCCTAAAGGCGCAGGATTTCCAATGTGACAATTTCACTGTTATTGCTGGAAACGCAGCAACCATAAAAAATAGCATTTTTTTTTCGAATGCATGGTCATAGGACGCAAACAGGATGCAATATCAATTCAACTTCAGCAAACGACCGCCAACATCGATGTACAATTGCAGCCTAGAATCACACACATAAAAAATAAAACAGCGGATAGGAAAAAGGGATTCTTGCTTACAAATATTCCGCAGTATCCTTTCCTTTTGCAGACAGCGGGACAGCAATAATATTTCGAATACCTACAAACCAATGATGATTTTTGTAGTACAACTACATACATACATATGTACGAGTTTTGTTTTCCTGAAGTTATTTTTAATGGATCTGAGCTTCTATGCAAATTTAATTGTACTTTCTACTGGGTCCAACTGAAAGCTAAGCTAAGCTAAACAATAGGACATAAAGATCTGATAACTTACATTTGACTTAAGGAATGTTCGAAAAAAAATTGTTGGCTTGCCACGAAAAGGTTCGAAATAGGTACACATTTCCCTAAATATTGACTATAATTACCTTCTTCAAAGAGTACAAATAATTTGAGGGGGTGTGGACGTATGTAATAATGGAATTAGCTTACCTTTTTTAAAACGGATATTTATGATGCTTACAATCTACCTCTTCATTATGTAGTAGATATTTAAGCTTACAACTAAGAAGCTGTCTTGTCCGCAGAATAAAGAAGAGCGACTTATTTCTACATTTTCATGAGAAAAATTTCTATTTCTGTTTCATAGAACTTTGTCAAACATTTCATCAATACGATTGTGAAATTCATTACTTATCTACTACTTAACATTTTTTATCGGTCTTGAAGTTTGACTGATTGTGCTTACTCATTAATTCAACAAGGTAGGAACAAATAAAAATTCAGCCTTATCGGTAATACAATCTCCCCCGAGTTTTTTGAAAAAAGGAAAACATTCCAAGGAAAATGTAGGCATTAAACATTTTTTTTCTGGAAAAAATTGATGACATTTCCCTGCAAAAAATTCGCTTTCATTTAGATGAGAGATTTAAAAAATAAATATGTTATTTGTAGGTAGATATTTATTCCTTTCAGTTAATGAATTTTCCTTTAAATTCATATTGCTATTTAATAGGTCAACCACACCACACAAATACGTCTATTGAAATCATAAATAGGACATACATATGTACATAGATATGGAGGTAATCATTAAAGAAGTCAAGACATCCAACGTTTCTGGAAACTGCTGGACTTAAATCTGGGGCCTAACTCTTTTTCTTCCAAAACATTGAAACTGCAATATTTAGACGGGCCACCTGTTCCCGAAATACAATTTTTGTTTTTTGCATTAGACTTAATGTGATTCTTTTAATCATCCCAAACCTAATAAATATTTTAATTTTTAAAATAAATAAATATTTTTGAATTTGTACAATAACGTTTAAGAGCTTACTTTTTTCCAAACATAGTCTTAACGCATTGGTGGGCCAGCTGCGTTTAAATCAGTTGCTAAACGCTTCCACAGATTACTTGAAGATCCGCGTGCGTCTGCAGTTTTTAAAGCCCTTTGATAAATCCGGATGAGAACACATAAAATAAACTATAATTTCAAATTGATTTTTTGCATGTTAATATTTTTGTTTGTGGTTTCCCTTTAAAATAATAATAATAAATAATTTAATTTAAAATAATAATAATAAAAAAAATAATAATAAAAAAAAAATGCAAACGTGGAAACCCGGATAAAAATAGATAATATTATCTCCGCAGAAATGAACAATCAAAGTTTGTATGGGAAAAAATTTTCGGCAAAGCAGAAAAATTTATCTCACGAATTTGATGTAGAAAGAGTAGAAATAAACCCAATAAAGTTAGTTTGCCAAATGTGTAATTATTTCCACACATTTACGCAAATATTTTTAAGGGTGTGTTCATCAGTGGCGTAATTTTACCATCTGAGGCCCGTGGCCAATTTTTTGAATGGAGCCCTCCCACGTCCCAGTAAAAATAATCACGTTAGAATTTAATTTTAATGAGCCACTGATGTAAGTATAGTTATCCAAGACTATTAATAATATTATGTGCATTTTAGTTAAATATCTAATAAGTTTTATTTTCAAGAGCATAGGTTTATACCTACAAATATTTAAAATGAAATAACAATTTACTTTCAATAAGATTTTTTTATTAATAAAATTGTTTTCTTCGAGCTTTCTGTTCCGCAAAAGTATCTATAACATAATCAAAGTATAAAGATCGGGCCATAGAATAGTCAGAATATTAGCCAAGTTACGTAGCTTGCCTTGTGCCATACAGTTTCTTAAATAGGTTCTTATTAATTTTAGCATCGAAAATGATCGTTCAGCACTAGATGTTGTCACAGGAATTGTAACAAATAACTTTAATGCAGTACATATTTCAAGAAAGCTGCACGACATAAAATGATTCATGACATTGGAAGGTAACGCAATTTCAGTTGATAAATAATGATGTCTAATGGCGTTTTTATTTGGCAATCAGAAATTTCTCTCCGATTCGGGATCCCATCTGAACACTTTTGTGTGATTCTGACGATTCTGAATTTTATTTGTATTGTAGGCGTGAAAAATAATTATGCACGTGGAAATATAATATGTTTGTTGCACAATTATGATAGAAAAAATGTCAGTCGAGTTTGACGTTCAAGTATATAAATGTGTGAGTGCTTCTGGTTCCGATTCTGATTTCAAATCCAGAAGCAAAATTCTCTTCTTTTCAGAATCAGAACTGTCATTATTTCCCAAGTGAATACTTTCAAAAGAGTCCAGAAGGCTACTTGATTGCCAAATAAAAATGACATTATACTAGATAAAATACGTTCACTTTAAACGAACTTTCTGGATCATGAAGACATTTTATCTTAGACCATTTTTCAGCTACACTATTTTTTCACTATTCAATAGGAAATTTCGTGGTTTAAGAGAAACATTTTTTACCGTTCAAATAGGCACCTTACACCCTTCCGGCCAAATGAAGTTTGTCAGCAAAATTTCCTTAAACTACAATTCATCAAAATCCGCGATAACAATAAGATACATTTTTGCTTTTTTATAATAACAACATTTATTTAACAAAGTTGATTTTATTCGTATAAAAACGGAGGGGGATGGCCGTGTCGCGATAGTTATCTTCTCGCCTGTCAACCTCGTGGTTGCAGGTTCGATTTCTGCCGTTGTCTATGTCTTCTTATATTCCGTTAAAAACCAATTCTACTTTACTCATTACATGCTGTTCAGGCATAAGACTAACAACATGTGATTGAGTAGCTAGCATACCCATAAATATGACAACCAAATAAATCAAATAATGCGAATTATAAGAGACATAAATAAATAAGACACGATAATTCTCTCTGCATTAGTTCAGCCGCCATCCCTGGAGATAAATCAGAGACAACAACCAGCTCTAGTCTCATAACATCGCGCCACACATCTTTCCTATCCTTCTTTCTCTTCTTTCACCGGATGCCCTAGCTGTGTTAAAAACATATAAAAGGGTATTCAGAATCCCTTGAACGCGTGCAAAATTATAAAAAAAACAAAACAAAAATTGTTAACTATCGATTTACATATAATTTTTTAAAATCCGCTATGACGGGACTTTCAGTGTCACGGTCTTCTGGCCTATTTGGTTAACAAAATTAGGCAATTGCCTGACCGTCACTAGCTCGCCCGCTCCACCAATGTACCGCGACAAAAAAAGAAGCTCTGAAAATCGACATCTTTTTGTTTTGAATGTGTTGAAATTTTAATGATTAGTTTAAATTTGTATATGGTTTTAGTTGTGCCCCACTTTGATTGATTTTAAGAACTTAAGCAAATTATAATTTTTAAATACTTAGATACACAATTTTGATAAAAATATCAGGTTATTTTTGAGCTCGTGTCCTCTTGGGCCGGGCCCTCTGTGGTCGGGGGCCCGTTTCATTTCGCCAGCCCTGCCACTCTTTAGTTACGCCACTGGTGTTCATGCAAACATCTAGATGAAATGTAAGTATATTTTCCTACAAAGCGGAAAACTATCTCATTGCATGAATACCCTTAATATTTATATTTATTCTGTTTTCTTCAATACGCTTATAACGTTTAATCATCACAAATATTATTTATGTAGGTATTTTTTTAAAATATGTACTAACATTTTAGCTTTCTGCAAAACTTTTCCCGTTGATGAAAAGATATCGAATTAAATTTCTACTAATATATAAAAGCGTAGTTTTGTTTCGATGTCAGTTTGTCTGTATATGACAGGTAAACTGACGACTTACCATTTGACACGCCATAAACATGATTGTATCTTCTTCTGTTGTCCTTTGGGCAACTTATAGGCTATTAAATTTAATAAATAAGTTATGTTTTATATGCTTAATACACAAATATTTGCACTTACCTCTTAAATCTATCCTGATTTTAAAATATAATTTCCAAATTTATATTTCGTTTTGTTTAAGTTTTGCTATTTCCATGGATTTTATTTCCAAACTAGCAGAAAGTCCCCCGTGTTGCCCGGGCACCCGAGGCAAAAGTCTTTTAATGCAATATCTTCCAAATGAAATAAAAAATTAAGAAACAAAATTTGTAAGGAAAAGGATTTCTCATTTATTTTGTCGTTTATATAAACAAGAATTAGCTTTCTTATTAAATTTAACAAAGAAGATTTATTATTTGTATTTTTGTTTACAAACGAACTAGTACAATATAAGGCAAGTTATGCATTCTTTAAAAAAAATGAGATAATAATCAAACATGACATTATGATGAGAGAGAAGACGAGAAAGGCTGCTATTCAAGTGCGGATTGAAAAAAAATGATGTATAGTATCGGAAAGTGTCGCATTAGTGCGGTCTTACTTTAAATCTTGAAAGACCCAACATTTTGAGTTTCACGCTAACGCTAAGAAATTCGACATTAGACGTGTTCCTTTTCTGTAATTTATGCGGGGCTTATAAACATACATGAATTGACCGTCGCCAGGAAAATTTTCATGAAAGCAAAAAGGTTGCTAAGGTTTCACACTGAACTATCAATTTCTTCAAGTTTGCAAGGAAAATTTATTTTCGTGTGTAAGCACATACAATCGCGAAATCTTGTATTTTCACGGTAACATGCGCCGCTGAATTCATGCAATATTCTTTGCATATTAGTGTAAGGTCGCCTGTGTTTGGCACCATGTTAGAAATGAATAGTTTGTTGAGAATATTGAAATAAGTCTATTAACCGAGGTTACATCTGCAAGGATTCCCCAGCGCCAGTGGCTACTTTTGCGACCGTCCCAACTTTTCATGTGCCAGCTATAAGAGTTGATAGGATTTTACACTTAACTGCCATCTTTTTCATTGGCACGTGTTAAGTTTACAGAGAAAATCAAGTTTGATGCGTAAACTTTCACAGTCCCGAAATTTTTACTTTCACAAGTACTGTTTTTTTGCACTTAGCCCATTTCACTCTACAAACAGCTAAGTTTTGTAAAGAAATATTTAATCCTCAAGCCACTTGCAAACTAAAACCTCTCAAAACCAAACGAATTTTTTAAATTGTAGGTGTGGTTCCCGAGTTTAGCCTTAGCAAACAAACTGATAAAGATGAATTTCACTTTATAAGAATAAAATTATTAAAATCTGTGGAGCGGTTTCTAGGAATAGGGCATATTGTGTATACTTATCATTTGAAACAAAAAATAATGAGAGTTTTGGAAATATTAGAACGAAAGAATCACCTAAGCCGTTTTCCAGATAGTAGAAAGCAAAACAAATCGATACCGTTCTTAACTATTATTGGTAATTTGTTTTCCAACCATATAATAGTTCATATCGAAAAAATACTCTGATTTTATTTAAATCAAAATCGTTAATACCATTTTCGAGAAAAATAAGCTTTAACATAATGCCAGTTTCACAAAAAAAACTCTATACTAAATTTGAAAGAATTCGGCCCACCCATTTGGACTGTAAGTGGCTATTCTAACATACAGACGAACAGAATTTTTAGACCATATTTTTTCGTCTTCGCTATCATCGTAATGTCAAGTTTGATTGTTATCGCAAACCTTTTTTTTCGACGAATGCATACCTTGCCTTAAATTGTATTTACCTATCGCAAATAAAAAGACAACCTCCGGAAAGCGAAGAGTCCAAAAATGAAGAATAGTTCGTTTGTTAAAAAATAAGAAAACTAATCCTGTACCCATTTTCTGTAACTTAGGCGATAACTTTTCCGCACTTACATCCTCTGAAAAAAAAATGGGTTTATATTGTTATGTTATGTTATTATTTAATAAATTGAAGTGTCATTTTGACATCTTAAAACCAAAACAAACAATTTTTTTTGTTTCTCGACTATTATTATCGATTCGAAAGTTACAGAACATGGGTATTGAACGACAAAATAAATGAAAAATATTTTTTTTACAATTTTTTTTCTTTTTTACTTACGATTATATGTCTAGATACTATTTATAATGCAAGTTATGTATTCGTAAAAAAAAATTTTTTTTCTAACAATAGAGAACGCCAAAAAAGTGGGTCCCCCAATTCCGTCTGTCTGTCTGTCCCCGAGTCTTAACGGTTCGGTAGATTTGCTTCAAACTTGGTGCATATTGTTTTTTCGGTAATATGCCCACACGTTTTTTTCATTTTTTTAAGACGACAAATGAAATTAGCTCCGATACATTTTTTTTGCCAAAAACAAAAATCTAATTTTTCTCAAAAACGCTCCAACGATTTAAAAAAAAAAATCAGTTCATTAATGAAGGGAAAGGGTACCTTTTGATAATTTTTTTTTTGGAAAAAAATTGTTTTTTTTTGGTACCTCTCGTAGAACCATTTTTTTGGTTTTCGATTTTCTCGGAAACTGATTTTTTTTGAATTTTTTTTACACAGAAGCTGCTGGAAAGTTTAAACACTATTGTATAGCAAAATTTTTCAAAAAAAAATTTTTTGGAAATTAATTTTTTTTTGAATATGCAAGATTTCGAAAACGACTGAATAGATTTTTTCGAAACTTCGTATTTAGTGGTTTTTGACGGTATCTTGAATAGTTAAAAAAAAAAACTATTTTTCTAAAATAAAAAACAACGGTATCTCACATACAAATGTTAAAAAATCGTTAAGAAAAAAATGTATTTCTCGAAAACGGCTAAAAGAATTTTTATAAAAAAATTTGTGTGTTCTTTAATTAGTACAGTTCACTTTTAAGTAAAAAATATTTCTTTTTGCGTACTTATTAACGGTACTTCCCATATAACCACTTTCCATATTTTCGACTTTCTCAATATTGGATGAACGGATTAAAATAATTTTTTTATACAAATGCTCCCTAAAATTGTTAATGAAACATACATAAGCATACCCAAATTTTCCAAAAAAAAGTTTTTCGATTTTTAAAAAATAAATAAGAAATTTTTTTTTGAAAAATCGATTTTTCAAAAACCAGTCACAGATTTTTTTTAAATTTGAATTTTATGTGTATATTAATAATGTCTTCAAAATAGCGTTTTAAATTATTTTTCTAAAAATGTTTTCAAAATTTTATACATAAAAAAATAATTTATTAAAAAACCGCTCCAACGATTTTTATTTTTGTTTTATATATTCTTATTTATCAATGAATTCAAACTGCATCTTTGTTTTCCCTCAAACTATAACGACTAAGCAATATAAGAACATTTAATTGTGTGTTTTATATTCGAAGAATATAAATATATTATTTTTGTTTTTGTTTCTGTGGACTGTGTGGATTAAGGCCAATTGAAATATTTTGTGACCTTAGTCCAAAATGCGTTTCGTACGGGGAAAATTCCTATAGAAAAATATAATTTGCAGTATATATGGTATATGCAGCAAATTCTATTAGAGTCGGTAGACATCGACCAAAAATATTGCGTCTTAGAAAGGTACGATAGCTTCTAACTGATGAGCCCAACTATCGTGCTAGGGCGAAACGCATTTTGGACTATAGGTCACAAAATATTTCAATTGGCTTTAGTCCACACAGTCCACTAAAACAAAAACCACACATCGCCACACATCTTTCCTATCATTATTTCTCTTCCTTAACCTCACCCTCACGCCCGCGTTGTGATGAAACATTTAAAGGGTATTCATAATCCCTTGAGCGCGTGTAGATTATACAAAAAAAAAAAAAAAAAAAAAAAAAAAATAATATGTAAATATTGCTTGCATTTTCTTCGAATAAAATTACTGGCCAGACCACGGGCATAAAATCAATACATAATTCTAGGTGCATGAATTTAACCAAATTATGTGTTTTATCCAATTATTTCTACCTAATTATTATATCCTTTTTACGAATTTTTGCGTACGTCATTGAATACTAAATACAATATAGGCCCTCATACATTTATGTCTTTAATGAGACATATGCGTCTTTAAAAATCACGTGAATCTTATGTGATGCATATTGTACCTAAATTATGAAGTTGTTTGTATACATCCTTCATTTTCATTATTATATGTACATGTTTACATACTTAGGTTCCATCAATATGTATATATATTCAATTCAATTCAATTCAATTCTTTCTTTATTTTTCAAATCATAAAATACAATTTTAGATATAAGAAATAATTACAAAGCATGGCAAATATGCCGTCTGCCGTAAAAAAAATTACTTATACAATACAATTTTTTTAAATATAATAAGAGAGTTTGATTTAACAAAGTTGTGCTCATTTAAAATTAATTATAAGTTATTTTTATACACATATATTTAATTTGGGATTAATAAATAAACAAACTGTGACTTTTAGTTTAGTCAAAACAAAGATAAATTAATTTTGGTTAAATATTTTAGATATATTTAAGGCTTAGAACAGTTTTGTATATAAAAAATTAAAAAGAAAGAAAAAATAATTAATCTGGACTTTTAGTTTAGTCAAAACAAAATCGTATAAACAAGTGAAAAAAGGGCTTTTAGTTTAGCTAAAACGAAAATAATCTGCGACATGCGCTTTTTAAAATACCTATTCAAATAGTAGTGGTGACTTTATTCTTCAAAACATGTTCAAATACTCATCTCGATATTTTTTTGCGTGCGAAACATATCCTACAAGAGACTTCCAACCACGGCCACCATTCAAAATATTTATACATTCTTCTAAAGAAAGGAAACTTGCGGAAAAATGAAGTCTACGGATCTCTTGTAAAATTGGACAGAACGCTATAAAATGTAAGATATTTTCATTCGTACCAAGGTTGCACAGAGAGCAGATAGGATTTAAGTCAGATCTATATGGTCTACAATTCAGATCCAGCATTTCAGTTCTGGCTTTGAAAATTAAGCTCATTTCTGAAACTGAAAACTCATTCCTAAAATAGTTATCCTCGCCTAGATTAAAACTTAATTGCCTATAAACACTCCTTGAGGCTGAATGAGAACCACGTTCTATACATTTCTGGAAAAGTGTCTCATCTATACAAGCTATGCAGTCGTATAAAGACAATTTTAATTCTTCATTATTATCAGTTCGTAATGAGATCGGAAAGTCGTGTGTAACAGCTATATCGTACCAATTTTTTACTGGACTGTAAACTTTATTAAAACAAATATTAAGGATCCGTTTTTGGAGGTTTTGGTCTGATCTATTCATTACCTTTACAATGTAATCCGCATTTGCCTTTAAGTTTTTCAGAAATATTTGAGGTAAGCCAGACTCCACATGGATGGCATAATTTGGGGTGTTCTTAGGTAACCGGAAGATTCGTTTAAAAAAATATCTTTGAACATTTTCTAGTTCTTCTAGCTGTTCATACCCATATACTTCGCTTCCATAGCAGAGGCAGCTATTCACTGTAGCATTGAATACTTTGAATTTTGAAACTGTGTCTACAAAACTATTGCTAAAAAAATTAGACCACATGCTGTTTAAAGCAACTTTAGCAGCTTTTATTTTTTCTTTAGCATGAGCGTGCGTATTTAAGTTATATGTTAGTACATATCCCAGATATTTAATTTTATCCACGACTTCTATAATATCGTTCCCTAGAGTCCAGTTTCGGCCATAACTTATAGATCTGTTGTGTGATCTGAAGATCATAATTTTCGACTTTGAGCTGTTGATTTTGAGATCCCAACTATCACAGTATTGTTTTAGCTTATTTATTTGAAGTTGTAAAGTAAGCGGGCTATCTGACAGGATAACAAGATCGTCTGCATAGAGAAGAACCTTAATAGTTACATCACCTATTACAATACCTCCTGGGATGTGATTTTCAACATCATTTATAAATAGAGAGAATAACAAAGGACTTAAAACACAGCCTTGGGGAACACCAGTTTGACATTTGAAGTCTCTCGATTTCCTAGGGCCGTTCTGAACAAAAGCATTAGAGTTCTCATATATGTAGATAAATTTTATCCTCCTAACTTACATAATTAAAATCCATAACTTAGATTAAACATAGGAAGCTTATGTAACTATTCTTTGAATCATCCATTCGACAATTCATTATACAAAAGAATCAAGGTAATCTTACCCACATAGGCTTTAAGCCTGCATATGAGAACTACACCCAACTAACTAAACCTCAATGGTTAGATACATTAAAGTAGTTAGCTCCAAGAGCAAGTTCGTACGATCCAGGTGTGCATTTTATTTTTCATTTCATTTGTTAAATATTGCATGAAAAGACTTTTGCTTCGAGTGCCCGGGCAACGCCGGGGACTTTCTGCTAGTTTAAGCAACGAAACTAGCGTTGCTAAGTACAAAATACGGATTTCAATTTCCGATTTTCAAATAAAGCCTTTACTACATTCAACACACTTTTGTACAAAAGTAAGAATTTTGTTTTGTCTTTTCCACCCCATCTCATATTTCAAATTTTACAAAAGTATTACATTTTTAAATATGAGATAGGATTCAGCAGCATGTTGGAAAAAGATAAAAATTTTGTTTTACTTTTGTTTCCGGATACCGGTATTTTTTTTATTTTAAGTTAAAAGAATTTCTTAACTTAAGGTCTGTAGTGCCCACCAATATGAGAAGCAAAGTGGAACCGGAAGTCCTCCCAATAAAGAAGCTATTATATTTTATTTGAACTCGATTTTCAAAGACGAACCACCAATTGAATATATGTATTCAATCAAGTTGTCTTCTTTGAAAAAGAACAGTCAAATTAGTGATGGGTAGGAAACGAATTTCAAATAAGTTTGTATGAGGTATTCATTTCGAAGTGAGGTGGTACTTTGTCCCACCTTGAATGTCCAACATATTTTAATGGACATTTTCAATAAAAAAGTTAATTTTTTCAATGACGAATCTTTAATTCTGATGATCTTGAAATTTGAAAAAAATATATCGCTAAATTTTTTTGATAGTATATAGTTAGATTTATTTTAACAAAATCAAGGTTTAAAAAAGTAAATATATTGGAAACATAACTAGTATGTACATTTTTAAATATAAAAAGTTAAAATTTATTTAATTATTTATTTTAAAATTAAAAGCAAATTTCAAAAGGTAAACTAAGGTTTACAAACACACATGTTAAAAAAAAACACAAAATATATACATATAACAATAAAGTAGAAGGTTTAGAAAAGGTAATCAAAAACGACAATATAAGGCAAAGAAATACATATATGGTATCAGCAAAATAGGTACATTTTGGTAAAAGAAAACTTTTTCAAATTCAATTAATACAGAACCAAAATTAAAATAAGAAGGTTTAAAAAAAACAAAAGTTAAAATAGAAAGTTTTAAAAACAAAGGTTCAAAACAACAAAATATAAGAATGAATTTCTTCTAGTGCAATAATTGTTCTAAGCAAAAATGTTAAAAAAATATTTTAATAACAAAAAACATTAACAAATAGGTAAAAAACAATAATCTTAACTATTATATAAAGACGAAACAATTATTACTTATGTCACGGGTAATCTCAGAAAGTATGTAACCGATTTACTTGAAACAAATTTTATAATTTTCCTTATTGTCTTAAGCCATGTCTTAGGATATTTTTTATTTGTTAAATCGTACACTTTTTTGTTGAAGTTGATCAACATATTCACTTACGCTCTTAAACCTGCCTGATATTTTACAAAACTGAGATTTTTTGTAAGAAGTCAATAGATTTATGCAAATTTTTAGACCTAAATCATTTCCTAACTGCTTATACTTATATATTTATTAAATTTTTGTATTTTTGCATGTATTTTTCTATGAATTCGATTCAATCGCTATAACTAGGCATTGTATTTATATTTATGATTCGAAGGTGTTGCGCAAACAGGGCCAATCTGATATTTTCAACAGTCAACAATTAAGCCCCAATGTTCCATTTGAGTCCGAAACGCGTCGCTAATACAAAAAATAATAATGTTGTGAAACGATTCCATCGAACAATAAAATAAAACAAATTTAAAAATTTTTATTTTAAACATAAGAAACCTGGGGGTCAATTCCCGATCTGTGAAATTATGAAGTGATAAAAAAAATATCATTTCAGTTTTCACAGAGGTTTATCATTTTCCAACTTCACGCACACGCCTAATGCGATTCTAGAACTCATTGCGATAAAGTTTGTACCAAAAAGTACTAAATCATAAATTCTGTCATTTCTGATAAGATTTTTTGTTGGGAAAGGTAAATATTTCATTTCAGTTTCTAAATTTGCTTAAGAATAATGCCCGGAATAATAATTGGTTTAATAAATTAATAAAAGACGTCGTACTGAACAATTGTGGGTTTTATATTATATTCAATAGTATCTCTGTTTTGAGTAAGATTTATTATTTTTTCATGTGAGGATATTGAGGCTTTCCCTTCGAGATGGGCAGAATCTATTCGAAGTTACAACTAGGAGCACTTTATTGAACTTTATAGATTCCCAAAACATTTATGCATGGATTTAATACGTGAATTGAGAGCATTATTGAAAAACACTCAACTTATAAGTGCGCTCCAAAGCCATTTAAATATGGTAAAGTGCTCTGCATTTTTTTACAATGTGTAGTTTCCAACGATCTGTCGCGGGAATGAGCACCGTCGCGTCGGCTGTTGTGAATCTGTTTAACAATTTGACAAAATGATTTAAAATAAATTTATGTATAAATATAATTGTTGCTTAGTTGTCATGTGCCAAATCCTGTGTTTCTTCTTAATATTCGATTAGAAACATTTTCTTCACAAAACAATTGACTGTGATAAAAAAATTATCATATGAAAAATGTTTGGCGTTTAACTTCACTTTTTCACGAATCGAGAATCGAATTAGACGTGAAAGCGTGATAAAATTTATCACTTCACATCTTCACAGATCGGGAATTGACCCCCTGATTGAAAATATCAGATTGGCCCATTTTGCGCAACACCATCGATATATACAATGGACTAGGTAGCTGCTTTGTTCCATTTCATTATCGTTCCGTATTTGTTTACATTTTCGTTTGTTTATTTGCTTCTGAATTTATGTATACTAAATTGTTCGCTCATCGATTAACATAGGAAGAGAAAGTATTTATACACATATTCAAAATTAAACATATATGTTTTAATTTTAAATATGTGTGTAGTAGACTTAATTATTTGCGCTTATTCTTTCTTCTTTTCCCTCTGCGTCTTGAGTAATAAAGCACATATGGAAGCCGTAAATAGAGTTTTAAAAGATTTAAGGTCTTCTTCATCGAAGCTTATAGGTGGAGTAACAATGGTTTTTTCTGGAGATTTTCGTCAAACGATGCCAATTATTGCCAAGAGGGCTCGGGCTGATATCATAAAAGCTAGCCCTAAATCATCTTTTATTTGGAAGAGTGTCCAAGAACTTCAACTTTAAACCAATATGAGAGTAGAACTTACTAAAAACACTGACAGTGCTCAGTTCGCATCTTTTTTGCTAAAAATTGGTGATGGAAAATATACTATCTCAGGCTCAGATAATGTAATTCAATTAAACGAACGTTTCGGAAAAATCGTTCACAGCAAACAACAACTGATTCAGTGCGCCTATGGGGACTAGAACTCTTTGCAATCGAGACCGTTTTCTTGGTTTTGCGAAAGAGCTATTGTGTCACCAAAAAATAGTTCAGAGGATGAAATAAATAACCATGTGCTCCAAGTTTAAAAAACAGAGTCATACCAATACAAAGCAATTGACAGTGCTGTTGATGACAATGACATAGTAAACTACTGTCAAAAATAAATTTTTCAATTCTCTCAACCTTGCAGGTCTTCCATCCTACCAAGTGAATTTAAATGTTGGCACACCGATTATTCTAATAAGAAATCTCAGCCCCCCAAACCTATACAATGGCACACGCCTCCAAGTCAAAAAGCTTTGCAAAAATGTAATACAAGTTCAAATTCTTACCGGACCTGCAGTAGGAACTCATGCACTTATTCCCAGGATACCAATGATACTAACAGATCTTCCCTTTCGATTCAGACGTCTTCAGTTTCCAGTAAAACCATGCTTTTGCATGACAATCAACAAAGCTCAGGGTCAATCATTTCAATTCATTGGGGTAGATCTCAGAGAAAATGTTTTTCCCATGGTCAACTATATGTTGTACTTTCAAGAGTATGCTGAAAAAATAAATAGTTCTTACTTCTTCATGAAAATGCTAAAACGGCTAACATTGTATACCCAGAAGCCTTGAAATAAAACAAATTTAATATGTGCTAATATCTGTTTTTTTTAAAAGAATTTATGGGACAACACCAACTCTTTTATTAGGCTACGGTAAGATTAACCATATTATTAACTTTATACTAAAAATATGACACAAATCACAGAAAAGGCCTTTGTTGATATAACATTTATAGTAAAATTAATTATTCTAAGCCTCTGCGAAGCAACGAGAGCACGGGTCTGCTAGTGTACTAAATATAACACAAAAAAACAAAACATTTTGAAAAAAAAAACAATCAAGTTCATTCTCTATTAGTCGTCTTTACCGTTCATACCCGTAATATTTAGGAACAACTACAATTGAGAAGTACGAATACGTTTTTTTCTGGAGACGAAAGAGTAAAGAGAAATATTTTTCTAATGCTTTTGAATGACCAATAACAACTTGAGTGTGCTACCACCAAGTTTTTCTCATATTATTTTTGACTGGAATTATTGATATTTCACGACTTACCATATGTTGAAATTTCTGTTCAGTTCCGTTCAATTCCGGAATAACAACGTTTCCGAATTGTGGAAATTTAGCAAGCAATTCGTGCAGTTATTGATCGCGTTCGCACTAACTTTACTCTTCTCCATACAAAACCATCAACAAGACAATGAAATGGAAACAGGACTTCCAAAACTATTTACTTCAACTTTAAAAAAAGTTACAAGCTGACTATATAATAAAAGTACTTGGCCTTCAAAACTATAGTTTGTGTAAACTGTAGGATAATGTTACTTTATGAATCTCGAAATAAGGACGGGTGATTGAATATATGGGAAAACATCGCTGCTTCCTGTGGGGAACAAAAATGTCGTTGGATTATAGCAACACTAATGAATTACTTACTTATCCGGCTCCCGATCCATGGACGGTCGCTGTCTGACATATTGCGGTCTTCAATCGATTGTGGTCCCTCGCACGCTCCCTCCAGTCGTCGAGACCAAGCGCTCTTGCGTCTGTAACCGCCTGGTCCCTGTAGCGGAGGTTCGGTCTTCCTGGTCGTCTCGAACCTGCGGGCTTGGTTTCGAACATTTTCTTGGCTGGAGCTTTGTTGTCCATTCGCTCGATGTGGCCGAGCCAGTGTAGTCGATGCGCTTTGGCTCTTTGGACTACATCCACATCCACATGTTGAACAGCTTGTACAATTCTTGATTCAATCTTCTCCTCCATTCTCCCTCTTCGCATATAGGACCAAATATCCTCCGAAGAATTTTTCTCTAGAAAGTGCCCAGTATCAATTCCGCTACTTTATTTATCGTCCAGAAATCGGCGCCGTAGAGTAGAACTGATAAAATTAGCGTTTTGTATAGCGTGCACTTTGTCTTTGGAGACAGGAGTTTGAGCCCTAGGCGCTAGGGTAATTCTTCGTCAGATTTCCATTAAGGTGTCGTTCGTGGAATTGATGTTTGTTCCTAGGTAGATGAACTCCTTGACTACATCGAAATTACTGCAACCAACAGTGACGTTTTGTCCTAGGTGATGGACAGATGAGGCTTTGTTTGTTGATAGCATATACTTGGTTCTGTTCATCAATAGCTGTGAATGCTTCAAGTACAGCTTGCTTGGAGCGGCCGATGATATCGATGTCGTCCGCATAACCAAGCACTTGGGAAGACCTGTTGAAGATAGTGCCTTCCAGGTTAACACCACTCTTGCGAACTACGCATCACTTATCAGGTTAAACTAAAATTATACTAATCGAGAGCAGATTAAATGAAAAAGCAAATCAATCACAAAGCTGAATTCTATAATATAGCCAACTAAATTTCAACTTGTGTGACAAAAAATATTTTCGAGATTGTTTCAGCTACAAATATATATCGCTTATTTTTGAAGCTAGATGCGAGCTCATCTATTTGAATGGAACACCATTTAACGGAGGCTTCGTCCAGTTTTGTAATTTATGTAACCTAATAGCCAAGGAGGATTGTTTCCATTTCTTAAGTGTATATCCAATCTTACCGAGGTACCGAGTTGTATATATATACAGTGGCTAATATTAGGTATCAATACGTGGGTAGAGAAAAACGGTATAATATAATTATAATAATGAGCGAATATCGGGCAGGCTTTCGCAAAGGGTATTCTACTGTTGACAACATTTTTATACTAACAATCGTCGCCCAATACTTCCTTAGGCAAAATAGAAGACTATGTGTTTTTTATAGACTTTAGAGTAGCATTCGATTCGATAGACCGCAATGCTCTTTTATATAAATTATCACAAAAAGGATTGTCGACTAAAATGCTTAATGTCCTAAAAAACATGTATACAAACACACGTCAAAAAGTTTGGGATGGCAGTAATGTGTCTGACTGGTTTGAGAATAAGTCTGGAGTAAAGGAAGGATGTGTCCTTAGTGCAACCTTATTTGCAATATTTATAGACGATATATCAGACCATATACCCGCAGGAATAAGAATTGCAGGACAAACTATTAAGGTTCTGCTTTACGCAGATGATATTGTGTTACTAGCAGAATCTCCCCAAAGCTTACAGCTTATGATCAACAAAATAAAGAAATAACAAAATATTAAGGTTTATGATCTAATTGATTTTATTTCATATAATAAAGATGGGCTATCAGCAATTTAATACTGTACGTTTACTACCAGCCACATTATGGTGAATGCAAATTAGTTTTTCTGCATTCATGGGTATTTTTATTTATTTCCTTTATCAATTGGAGTTTATAATAATACTCAGATTAGACTAATTAATAGTACAATTAAAACATAATAAAAAAAGGTAATATACAATAAATCATAATTATTACCATTAGTATATAACTAATAGTTTGTTAATTTAATTTATTAACTCGACCATTTATTTTTATGACTTGATGTTCAAACATTTTTTTCATGCTATTTTGGTCACTTTCTTCTGTGTGCAAATAAAATAACTTTACTTCATATTTTTATATATGAAATATTGAAAGTTTATACTGATTTTTTTAATTATTATTAATTTTGCAATAAAACATAAATGGATTAATAGACTACAAGTCGTTTTCATTGTTGCTCAAAATAAGTTGTTAATATTGTCTTGCAATTAATTCATTTATGTTTTATTGTAAGATTAATAATAATTTAAAACGTAAAGGAATTTTAATTTATAAGTAATAAATTTAAATCGAAAGCCCTTCCCTATATGAAACCTAACATGAAGTTTGCTTTATTAACTAGAAACTCGATGTGGTTAATAAAGTTTGGAGTCAGAAATAACTCCAAGATCTTTTATAATGAATAATAAACGATTAAGTTTGTTTTCGTTTACGATGTCAACAACCCTGCTGGCAACAATTAGGGCCAGTTTCAGAGTACACACTTAAGTTCACCCTGAGTTTGAGTAAACGTCGAACGATAAGTGTCACTTAGGTTACTTTTCTGTTTCACCTCGGTTAAAATTACTTCACTCAAAAGCATGAATAACGATGGCAACCCTTGTATTTTTGACATTATTACAGGGTGGCGCACGAATCGTGCTACAAAAATAAAACGTAATAACTTTTTTTCAGTGTGAGTAATCGGCTTATTTTTTTTTATTTTGTAGGCTACTATTTAGATTTATCAAAATGAATGCTTGGGATACTGAAAAAAGGATTTGGATAGTGCAGCGATACCATTCTTTGCAGTCTGTCATTTCCGTCCAAAGGTAATTTAGACTGGAGTTTGGCGGTATTCCCCCGAGAATAAACAACAACAAACTTGTGTGGCTAATAAAAGGGCTAGTCATTTCAATGCAATTGATAAACAGCAAAAACCTGCATTAGGTTGGATCTGATCATGTGGGCTCGGTGGCGTGATGCAAAGTGCTTTGGCTACTAAGTGGCTGGTCATGGTTCAATACACGATGAAGGCACAAGAAGTTTTTCAATTAAAATGAAAAAGTAGACCCGCACCACTAGAGCAAAAGGAATCTGATGATCGACCTCGGCAAGTCGTGAAATAGCTATAATTCCAGCCAAAAATAATTTAGAAAAAACTTGGTGGTGGCACACACAAGTTGTTGTTGGGCATTCAAAGTCATCACATTATGAGGCTGGTGAACATGTTTGCCGAATCTGGAAGCATCGAACAAAGACAGTATCATCGAGATCCCAATGTTCGGGTTCAGAATACAATCGTGGCTGTTGCATCGGCAATACAGCAAATCCAAGTGTTTCGACTCGAAACTTTTCAGGCCAAATTGGAGTTTGCAGACGGTTATTACAACGGATACTTCATGATGACTTAAACTTGTTTCCGTACAAAGTCCAAGTTACAAGCAAGTTAAACCCTCAGGATTTGCCTGTTCGCCTGGAATTTTGGGGAAAAATGATTGCAATGGCCGAAAAAGGCAACACATTCATAAATTGTTTGTTCATGTCTGCTGAAGCCCATTTTGACTTAACCGGCAATGTTAATAAGCAAAATTGCCATATATGGAGTGTATCTAATCCAGAAATGTTCCATGAGTCGGAAATACACATAGAACGAGTCACTGTGTGGTTCGCAGTTTCATCAAGGTGTATTATCGGGCCATACTTCTTTGAATAAAACGGTGTAACACAAACTGTCAATGGGGACAGTTATTTAAAGATGTTGAAGGAGTTTTTTTACCCAGAACTTCGCCGAAGACGTATCACCTTCAACAGGATTTGGTTTCAACAAGATGGAGCAAGTGCAAACCTAGCCACACAAGTTACGTCGGAGGTCCAACGAAAATTCCCAAACAAATTGATATCCAGAAACTGCACTTTCCGCTGGCCACCAAGGTCACCTGACCTGACTGCACCAGACTTTTTTTTATGGGTTTATGTCAAGCAGGAAGTGTACAAAACGAAACCCAGGAATTTGACTGAATTGAAGTAGTCCATTAAGACAATAATTGAGGCGATCCCAATTTCAACCCTTCAGGCCGCAATGAACAATTTTCTGATCAGGTGCCGCATATGCGTGGATGAGCGTGGAGGTCATTTGCGGTCTATCATCTTAAAAAACCATTAGTTATTTAAAATACAATTTAATTTTTAATCCAATAGAAAAAAATTAATGAAATATGTCGATTAAAATAAAAGTTATTTAAATTTCTTATTGTAGCACGATTCGTGCGCCACCCTGTATTAAAGTTTTATTCGAAATGAAAAAAAAAATTAAAATAAAGTGAGCGGAAAAAAACAGACGAAATTACCAACGATGCAATACTGAGGGCGTGGAAAGAAATAGAGGCCGAATTCAATACCCGTAGTGAATTCTTGAGCCATCGGAATGAAAAGACCTTGAGAAAAAATTAAAATTATTTAAGTAGCTCTTAAGTGTCTAACAATGGCCACTTAAGTCCCACTTCAACTTGGCTTGTGTGAAATTGAAATCTTAGCCTGAGTGGAGTTAGGGGCAATTGGCACTGAGGGATATAGTGTAAAACTGACCCTAAAACAAACAATTATTTGTGATCAAAAATAGTACTTAGTAGCAATATTTTTTAAAAATCTAGAAAGTAATAAACTTCTCTTCTCATGAAGCTGAAGATCGCTGCATTTTATTTTTTTTCCCTTTAGAGTAGGAGATATCGATAAGTATTAAAGATATCGGAAGAATTGAAACACCAAAATGTTGGGGACAAATTTTTCTAGAGTTTGGAAAATGTCATTTTTGCATGTACTTATTTTTTACCTATCATTCGTTAATCTGAAGTTATAAGCGCATAAGCTTTTTTGTATTTCGTTTTAAGTTTGATCGTTAAAAACGCTTAATAAAATAAATACAAAAAAAATAAGGAATCGCCCCTAGAGTGTGGTATGCTCTACCTAGGGTAATTATTATTTTTATTATAAGACAGTTAGTTTGGTACATCTCCTCATCTAAAAAAAAATTGAATTTAAAAACTCACTAAAAAAAATATAACGAGGCACATCGCCCCTAGAAAAAATTGTCCCTAACATTTGTCCCCAGCAGCGATCTTCAGCTTCATTTCTGCTCAACTATCAATCTTCATCCAGTATATGAAATGACAGAAAATTAAGGACAACAAATTTGCTTTATATTTGCAATGTAAAAAGCGAGACTATCTTGTGGAAGTGGAGGAGAAGGAAAAAAAGCATGTTTGAGTTGGTTTTACTTGTAGCGGTCTGTTTTAAGTATCGGATCACCAAACTATTATACTTTTCATTAGGCAGATATCCGACTGCCGAATATTCGGTATCCGGCCAAAATCACTATTCGGCCGACTTCATTTTTGAAGAAATATGGACCAATGATTCCCTCTGCCCATAGAGCACACCAAACAGTGACTTTTTGAGGATGTAACGGCGTCTCAACAATGGCCTGTAGCTTATGATCACTCCAAATACGACAATTTTCCTTATTAACGTACCCGTTTAATCAAAAGTGAGCTTCATCGATGAACAAAATTTTTTTGTGAACCGAAAGTGCGACGCCCTTGATTCTTGAAATGGCAAACCAAACTGAGCATAAATCAAGTGACAGCTGTCAAAAAGACCAACGACCAAAAGTATTGCCATTTGAAAACCACACGTCTCAAAAAAACACCAGGATGATTAAAAATTAGCAATAAAAGAATTTTTAAATTGAATTGAATTGAATAATGTAATAAGCTTTAATTGGCAAACAAAAACTTTTTAAACATTTTATTTGATTGGCTGTTATTAGGTTCCAAAGTTACGACGTATAGGGGCGCTTATCAGTTGTCGGGCAGTGTAGATATATTGTTTACTTCTATGTGTAGTCATCAAAGAAAATTAAATAAGCAAATACCTAAGATAAGAGCCATTAAAACCCCTTAAAGTCAATTTCCTCATAGTGTTATATATTTTGAATGTATAGATTTTAGTCCAAACTGCGCCATGCCATTGTAACAACCATAAGAGATCTAATCTCCATAGAAACATTAACATGGATCGCAATTTAATTTTCTTTAATGCAACACAATTTGAATTGTTTTCCTACAAATCTTCTGGATAATACGACATACTTAAATTGCCATTCGGAAACCAATTTAAACGTAAACCAGCGAGTCAGGTACAACCCTCTTTTTCTATATAATATGTATACCTATCTTATCTTAATACACACTCAGAAGCTCCGGATGTAAGAGTGGAAATTAAAATGTCCCCCACTTTTATACTAGTATGAGGTACGAAAAGAAGAGAAAACTCTAATCGCCCATCATTTGTCCTGACGAAATCCCTGATTTGCTATTAACAGTGGCACATAGGAAATAAATGTGAGCTATCTTCGAGAATTGAGAACTAAGAAAGCACTCGTTGTGCGTACGTCCTAAAATCAAATTGCTAGAAAATGGATTGTATTTTTAGCACCAACCATAAATTCCACCCTAACTGTAGGTATACCTTGCCTATACCGCATATCTATGTACAAAAAGCTTAGAACACGTTCGTATATACATATATTTAAATTGATGAAATTTATATTAGATCTCTTAAAAAAACACCACTGTATGTAGGTAAGGTACATGTATGTATGTATGGATGTTGTCCTTTCAATTTGATGCGGTTGGTTAGGTTAGTATATGTTGTGTATTTATATACCAAGCCTTGAAATCTACATAAGTGGTATCGAATCACACCTGACGTGAAAGGAAAAAATCATTAACTATTCCGCCGACGACGATAAAATCTGTTCGTAACTTTAGTTGACAATATTCCTTATTTCAATGTAGGTATGTAACTTAAGTCTGAAGCAAATTAATCAAGCTTGGTTCTTGAAATCTCACATCGGCACTTGGTGGACTTCCATCTAAACAACTAAATTTGAAGTAGGATTTTGCCTGAATTGGGCATCTGATAATGATATTCAGTTTCAGAGGCGGAAAAGATGGTGCTAAAATTAATTGAAGGCATCGAAGCGAGAAAAAAGTTCCAAAGATAGAAAAAGAGAAATATTGTTTAGGTACAGCTGATGACGGCTTGTAAATGTAGGGGATACGAGTGGGCAGTGAATTTCGTAAATATGGTGATTCTGTGCTCTTTTCAAGCAATTTATAACCAAACATATCTATCAGTTTTAATGCAAAAATAATTGAAAGTTAATGGGGAGAAGGTTATTTTGCATTTTTCTAATACGTGACACTAGTGCTGTTAGATTAATTGTTATGACAATTATTGGCAGTTATTACATGCATTTTTACTTGCGATATAGGTACTATATATAGGACAAATCTTGCATTTGAAAAAAAATCGAACTCGAGATTTAAATCAAATTTCACATAAGGATGATAGGGAATACCAAAAAAAGTGGGTCCCGCAATTACACCTATCTGTCTGTACAACGCTCTGCTGCCCAGACGGCTGAAGCGATTTTCTTCAAACTTGGTATTTAAGCGTTTTAGGTGATTATCTAAAATAGATTTTTGAATCGTTTTTCTTAGGTCCAAAACTAACGGTACCTGCCATACAATTATCCCGAAAACGGCTCTAATAATTTTGATAAAAAAAGTTTTTACACTACTTTAGGTACGAGTATATACTCTACATTTTTGTCGATTTTAAAATAAGAGAATGTATCATCACCGAAACTATAGGTCAAGTTTTGCATTTGGAAAAAAATCGAACTCCAGATTTTAATCAAACTTGATATTACGATGAGAGAGAACACTAAAAAAGTGAGTCCCGAAATTCCGTCTGACTGTCTGTATGTATGTCTGCATATCTGCAGAACGTTCTACAGCCTAATGGCGTCGTAAGTGATTATCTAAAACAGATTTTAGTATCGTTGTTTTAAACCCAAAAATAACGGTATGTACATTCCATAGAAATGTTTCTATCATCTTAATTATCTTGAGAACGGCTCCAACGACTTTTATTAAAAAAGTATGTATACTACCTTAGGTGTGGTCTACATTTTGGGCAATTTTTTTTTTTTAGATATTTTGTTATTAACGGTACCAGCCGTACAACCATTTTTTTGATTTTTGACTTTATCGTAAACGGCTCAACGGATTTTGATAAAAATTTTGATATAGAAGTTTTTCGAATTTTAAATATATAATACTGAATTTCAAAATTTTCAAAAAATTGTTTTTTTCGATTTGTGAAGAAAAAAATATTTTTTTTCGAACATTCAATGTTTCAAAAACTGGTGGACGATTTTTCCTAAAATTTTGGTTTTAAGTTTATAGTATTAAATTTTTAAAATTGTCATCCCAATTTTTGTTTAGAAAAAATGTAAGAAATTTACAAATATATTTATCTGTTTCTATTAAGAATCTTTTGCATACAATGTGATCGAACATAAAAGCAAGTACGTTCGATCCAGTCGTGCACTTTATTGATTAATAAGAAGAATAGGTACAATATTTTGAATTAAAAGATATACAAAACATGGCAATAAGCCGTCTGCCAGAAAGATTAAATAACAAATTAATGATAATAAATACAATTTAGAGAGATATTCAAGAAAATAAAAATATGTTAATTGCTTAAATAAAAACTCTGGGATAGGATGTAACTTTTAGTTTAGTTAAAACAAAAATTAAACAAATAAGAAAAGCAGGCTTTTAGTTTAACAAAAACAAGCATTTTTTAAAAATTTGAAGCTTGTATGTATATAGAGTAGGGATGGTAACGAGACGAGACCAGGCGAGACTTTTGTTAGTCTAATCTCAGTTTCGTCAAAACCGAAAATGTCTGTCTCGTCTCGGTCTCGTTTGTTAAAAACTCTTCTTGATCTTGGTCGCGCCTTTTCTTCGTGAATATTTTAATGTGAAGTCTCGTCTCAGTCTCGGTCTTGGTCTCATCCTAAGTTTTTTTTTCATATTTTTTGGTGTATGATAACGTAAAAAATAGGCTGTAAATTAATTTAATCAGACACTTTTGAAGAGCCGTATTTCAAGATAAAACTTTGGGTTGGGGTCATAATCGCCGAAAGCCATAATCCCGAAAAGTCATAATTCCAAAACACTTCATTCCCGAAAACCCACAATCTCCAAAAACCCATAATTCCGAAAACCCAAAAACCCAAAATCCCGAAAATCACAAAAAGTTTCCCGAAAAATGGTAGAAAATGAAAAATTTACCCAAATATTTTATTTTATATCATTTTTCGGGAAACCCTTTCCAGATTTCTACTTTTCTTTAATATGATAATAATATGTTTTGTAAAGTTTGGTCATCACGTGTAGTTGTATTATGTAAGAAGGAACCTGTTTATTGGAGTGATTAGTTGGAGTAAGTTATCATTATTGTCACACCAATTTCTACAAGGGTATAGCTTATAAGTCAAGTTTGATTGCCTTCTATTTTTGTATTTGTTTGAATTATTGATAAAATAAATATGTACTCCATTTCCATAATAAAGGGTTATCCATTTGGCGGTTACAAAACTAAACGTAAATAAAACACATATAAAATATTTTTTTTTCATGACATTTCTTTTTTATTATAAATTTTGAACGTTGACATTATATTTGAAACACTACATCATTTAAATGACCACCACGCGAATTGTTGCAAGCATCGATTCTTTTATTATTTACGACCACTTTTTGACACATATAGTTTTGTTTACGGTTCGTTTCGTTAACAAAAAAAAAATATATATATTGTATTCTCTTGTGAGAATACCACCATCGAATAAAACACTAGTGATTTTTTTAATAATATAAATTTATTATGAGCTTCAGATCCCTTACCACTGGTGGGGGGAAATCTTCAGCTATACGTTGGAATACTAATTAGAACTAACTTCTAAGTGATCGAAGAAACCCTTTTATATTTCATATTTGTTTACTCAGCAATATGATTGAAGATCATATGCTGCTCTTTGTTTAATAAAATTGCTGACACAAGAATTCTATTGCAATTATTAAAGATGCTTTGTGTACACAAGTTACTGAAGGCAAAATGTGCTGATATGCAGTTTATGTTTATAATATCAAATATCATCATTTGTTATGAGATTAAATTATGAATCATTGTGTGAGCATTACATTTGGTATATGGAAAGATACTTTGTATCTTTCTTCATTATCATAGGGTGTTTAATATTATTACAAAATTATGTGAGGGTGTTCTGATAATGTAACCATATGGGGCGGTATCTCAACCATAACTTGACGAATATTGGTTTTTCAAGTGCTCAAGAGTTAAAGGTTTATCTGCATAAACACGGTCTTTCGCGTAGCCCCACATAAAAAAGTCCAGCGGTGTCAAATCGAATGATCTTGGTGGCCAGTTGATATCGCCACGACGAGAAATTACGCGGCAAGGTAAGTCGGTTATCATATGACCATAACGCTCTGAATTGGCGGTGACAGTCTTTCCATCGTCATTTTCGAAAAACTAAGGTCCAATCACACCTTCAGACCAATGAGCGCCACAGACAGTGACTTTTTGTGGATGTAATGGCCTCTTTTCAATAACTTCAGGATTCTCAGAACCCCAAATACGACAATTTTGTTTATTAACATACCCACCGAGAGAGAAATGTGTTTTGTCGCTGAAGAAAATTTTGTTTGAAAAATCGCCGCCTACCGCCTGTTGTTCAAGCACCCATTCGACGTATCTACGACGTTGTGAATGGTCAGCTGGCTTCAGTTGTTGTGTGAGCTGGACTTTATATGGATGTAGGTGTAGATCCAAATGCAAAATACGCCATAATGTGCTGAAAAACAGTCCTAATTCCTGAGAACGACGAGCAATCGACACATTCGGGTCTTCGGCAACACTTTCACTTATAGTAGCGATATTTTCAGTGGTATGAGCGAAACGATGATGCGCAGGCCTTACAATATCTGTAACCAATCCAGTCTCTTCAAATTTCTTCACAATTTTGCCAATTGCTTGCGTAGTTGGACGGTTGTGTAAACCATAACCTTCTCTTAAAGCACGATATGTGGCAGTGACAGAATCACCATTTTGTAGTAGGTTTTAACAATTTTTATGCGTTGTGCGATAGTTAAGCGATCCATTTTCGTAAATGTCAGACTTTCAACTGAAAAAAAAAATTGGTTTAACAACTTAGTTTGACAGATGTCGAATTCCAGACTTTTACTTTTGACCGCAAAATGGATAACCCTTTATGTTTTGTTTTTAATTTTTTTCGGGATTTTTGCCATTCGGAATTATTGTTTTCGCGAATTTGGGCTTACAGGAAAAATGGGTTTTGGGATCCTTATACCCTTAAATGGATTTTGACCTCTCAATTCACAAAATTATAAAATTTCAATTTTGGATATTACAAGTAGATACCTATTATTAATTATGAACATTAAATGTTAAGACAAAAAAAAAAAAACAAACAAAAAATTAGCCGTTTTTGAATCGTCTTTAAATAAAGTCAAAGGTGGATGTGTCGAAGTTGGCAGAAATGATGAAGAATGAAGGTAGCTAGATACGACAAAGTTTAATAGATTTCAAAATTAATTTTGTTGCAATATGAGTTATGCGATTTTATTATTTTGAAGTTTGATGTATATTTTTGAAGATTACAGATAAGATGAGAGCTTAGGTTTTTCAAAATCGTATTAAAGTAGGGGTTATCATAAATAGATAAAGGAAAAAATAGCCATATATATCATTCATATACGAGGGTGCGAAAAACCTCTGAGAGACAAATGCACCAACCGTAGTATCGCCTCACTAATGACATTTGAAATATATTTAGATTCAAATATGTAGATTTAAATCTTTCGAAAATCAAAAACAAAATTAGGCTTCATAATTTTGTTCCCGATACTTTTATGACTAACAAACCCCGGCATGTAATTACTTGAAAAACGTTCAGCGCGACGACAAGAAGGACCCTCTCTAAACCGATTTTTTTAAATGAATTTTTGTATATATAGGAGCGAAACTCATTGTGTTTGATTTTTACGATTTCTACACATTTAATTTATATTTTAATATATTTTTTATTTAGGAGGTTATTGAATGCTTATAATTTGCATTTTATTTTAAAATAATACATAATATTTCTATGTTTAATAAATTAAAGGAAAAATATTCATTGTGTAAATAGCGTCTACCCTTTAATCTGTTTGAATCTATACAAATTGTTTGAAGCATAAGAAAACATCATCAATTTTGAAACCACATATTCATAAAGTTTCTCTCTCATAAATTTCAATCAAAATTCCCACAAATGCAACGAGGAAAGCTACGCCGAATATGTAGTGTTGCTCGAAGATTTCATACTTATGTCCACATTGCGCTAAATAATGACCACGTTAGGAATAAAAGAGCAAAAAAAAGCGGAAACCAAGCGTCCAAGAAAGAGTGACAGAAAAAACCTAAACCAACATTCATCACAAGTACACGTCAAAGGAGGGCAAGGGCACACTGCTCTGGGTGATAAAAATACACGATGATTGTCAAGAGAATCTAACAGCCCGGCTAAGGTGATGCTACATGGAACATTTTACGACACATAGCATGTATGTATGTATTTATGAATGTACCACTATTCAACCAGACGATGACGATGAGGACGACTACGACGACACAGGTGGGTAATTCATCTATGCCCCTGCACATGTCCTGATATCAACGGAATGAATTTCCTACGAACAACACAAACACGTTTTGTATGTGCAAATCCTTTGAGTGAGACAAATCCTTGAAACACCCAGCGCAAGTGGGTCTGAACGAGCCAAAAAAAAATGTTTGTGTAGGGCGGGTGTGTAAACTTTTTTTCTTATTCCCTGGTGAAAAACACATGCACTTGACGGCAAAATGTTTTCCCTTGCTGTGCTGCGCTTCTTGTTTTCTTTTCATTTATGCTTTATTACATACGGCGAATGTTTAAGGGCTTAGAAGGCGCAACACATATCACACAGAGAGTTCAGGGCGAACGTATACATGAAGGAAATGAATGCACGACAAATATGCAAACCGCAGAAGATGTACTCGTTCCCGGGTGGTTTAAAGGAAGCGTTATGTAACTTATCTGGAAAGCCAGGCAGGCAGGTTTGTGTAGAAGCATTTTGTGGACACACTGTTATAATTTTCGTCTCTCATAGGTGTAAGAATAGTACCAAAGTATGTGCATAGGGTATTAACGTTTATTATATAAAAGTCTGTTTGGTACAACTGGGCGATGTAATGAATGCTGGATGTTTTATCTTGTTATCCTTAAGAATTGCAATGTTTTTTTAAAACCCTACAGGTTATAGATGTAAAGAAGTTGTTAAACAGCTTCAAATGCTTTTTCAAGTATATAGAGATTTATTTAGATTAGAAAGTTGCATTTTTTGTAGAACGTTTTAATTTAATACTACGTTTTTTTTAACACACTATCAGAATTGGCCGAAGAGAGCCTAAAGCAAGCTCCGTCTTCCGACCAAATGGTTTGGCAACACAGAAAACTCTGTTATACCACCGGCAGTGCAGTGTTAGTTGTTAGTAGGCAAACTCTCCCAGCAAACATTTATCTGAAGGTTCAGATTCTAATCACCAAAAATGAAGAATAATATTCAGGAAACCTTCAGTTTTTTGAATGAATTATGAATATATACAAAGATCCAAAAAAATTCTTACCAGAGAGACACAAAGAGATATGTATTCTGTGACAAAAAAAAACAACACTCAGATTTTGTTGTTGGATCCTTCATATGGAAATCCTTTTTTGTTCATCCTTTTATTTTTCTTTTTACCAAGGGGAAATGATGACGGGTCATTGTAATGACAAAAGTTTCGTTTGCATAGTCGATTATCAGTTCGGAAAAGTTTTTCGAAAGATCGGTTTAGATAGGTATATAACCATCAGCTTGTGTTTTAATAGTAAATGGGTACCTACTTACTTAACAAAAAATATATATAAAAAAGCAAATGATAAAATATAAAGGTATGTAAAAAATGGTGTTAAATTTTCTTAGAAATATAAAAAACATTTCTTTAATTATAGCATCGAGTAACAATTAAGAAGTCCTGGAAGCTATAAAAGCCAAACAAGAGGCAACTCAAAAAATGTTCCAGAGGCTCACCGATGAAATATTCAATCATAAATGAATCAGAAATAATGAATTCACTTATGTTGCAATTTGAATCCTTTTACCTGGGCTCTTAGACACCGATTTGAATCATTTGAATGATTTATACATGATCTGAAAATTCTGCAATTAAAGGAACGTATATAACCGTTCCATATATTCCTTTAAATGATTAATCCCTGAACCTTTTCTGAATCGCAAAAATGATTCCTGTACGATTAATTAAAGTGAAGGTATATAACGGGTGATTTTTTTGCTACTTGGTTTTTGACGTTTATATTTTTGACAGATCACACATGACAAATTCCACGAACATTTGACATTTCGATTTAGTATTGTTTGCCATTTCATCATGAATAGACTTACGTCTGAACAACGTTTGCAAATTATTGAAATTTATTATCAAAATTCGTGCTCTGTGAAAAATGTGTTTCGCAAGCTACGTCCGTTTCAGCGACGAGGCTCATTTTTGGCTAAATGGATACGTGAATAAGCAGAATTGCCGTATTTGGAGTGAAGAGCAGCCAGAGGCAATTCAGCAGCTACCAATGCATCCCGAAAAATGCACAGTTTGGTGCGGTTTATGGGCAGGCGGCATCATTGGGCCGTACTTCTTCAAGGACGATGAAGGCCGCAGGGTTACGGTCAATGGAGAAAGGTACCGTTCGATGATAACAGATTTTTTTTTGCCGAAAATGCAAGAATTGAACTCGGTCGACATGTGGTTCCAACAGGACGGTGCCACATGCCACACTGCACGCGAAACCATGCATCAATTGAGAGGCGAATTTGGTGAGCAGTTGATCTCACGTTTTGGCGCAGTCAATTGGCCACCAAGATCATGTGATTTGACCCCGTTAGACTATTTTTTGTGGGGCTATGTTAAGTCTATTGTCTATGGGGACAAGCCAAACACGATTGCTGCCTTGGAAGCCAACATTGAACGCGTCATTGGTGAGATTCCGGCCGAAATGTGTGAAAAAGTTTGCCAAAATTGGACCTTCAGAATGGATCACCTGAAGCGTAGCCGCGGGCAACATTTAAGTGAAATTATTTTTAAAAAGTAAATGGCAGAAATTGATTTATCGATCCAAATAAAAATTTCATTCACTTTTTACAAGTTTCTGTGTTTTTTGAATTTTCAAAAACCAAGCTCTTAAAAAATCACCGTTTACTTAGAAATCCTTCACTTAATTGAATTGTATTGGAATTATTTTTATGATTTAGAAAAAATTCAGGCATTAATCATTTCAATAAATATATGAAGCTCTTATATACGTTCATTTAAATGACGAATTTTCAGATCATAAATGAATCATTAAAATGATTCAAATTGGTGTCTAAAAGCCCAGGTAAAAGGATTAAAATTACATAAAAAGTGAATTCTTTTTCGGCCGGTTTCTTCACTTTTATGATTTAATTATTATCGTTCATTTCTGAATTAAAATGTTTGCTGGGCTATTACAAATAACACTTACACAAGCATAAAATGAAAGTATAAACAAATAATTAAGCCTATTCAGCGAGGTCTTTTATTCTGTTATTCTGCTATTCTGTTATGAATTTCCATACAAAAGTTTGAGCTGTCACAAAATCTTTTATGAATAATAATTTTGGTATTCGGCATGCCAAAACTGTTATAAAATCTGTTAATTATCTGTTATGAACTGTCAAAAATTCGAACTCAGAAGAAAATCTTTTACGATTCGCATTTTTGGTATTCAGCATGCCAAAATCTGGTGTTAAATCTGATATAAATCATAAAAGAATAAAAGCCAAACTTTTGCGACTTTTATCATGAAAGATTTCAATAACCACGGAGTTTAATTAAGTTAAAATGGATATTTATCTCGTATTTCGTCAACGAAATGTTATCAAAAGGAGACACATGTAAGAAAATATATAAAAATAAATACTTTATTGAAACAAATAACTAAATTAAAACGAATCTTCTTCACCCGCAAATTACCGTCCAATTGCACTTACGTCCCTTCTTTCCAAGGTCATGGAAACGCTGATTAATTATCAGCTTAAGAAATATCTTGAACAACGAAAGCTCCTCAATGACCGGCAGTATGACTTTCGTAGCAATAGGTCCACTGGTGATCTGATGGTATATCTCACCGAGCAGTGGCTCAAATCTTTACATCGGTTTTGGAGAAAGTAAGATTATTGCGCTTGATATTTCAAAAGCATTTGATAGAGTTTGGCATCAAGCTCTCTTATCGAAAATGCGTGCATTTGGTATGGATGAATCTCTTCTTCGTTGGATTAGAAATTACCTTTCGGACCGATCAATACAAGTTGTATTGGACGGTTTCAAGTCTGATATTCACAAAATAAATGCTGGTGTGCCCCAGGGCTCCGTACTGTCTCCGACCCTATTTCTCATTTTTATTAATGATCTCTTATCTGGAACTTTTAATCCACCAAATTGTTTTGCTGACGATAGTACTCTCAGTTTTTCATATTCGTTTTCAGATGCGCCTCCTTGTTCTTCGGATGTGCAACTGCAACGGCAGCGTATGATAAGCTCATTAAATTCTGATCTCGACAGCATTGTCCAATAGGAAATAAAAAACCGCGTAGAATTTAATGCTTCAAAAACTCAGTGCTGTCTTCTATCGTTAGGCAGAACTCACCCCCCATGCCGCTATTCATGAGCGGCACTTGCATTGAAGAAACCGATCAGCTTTCAGTTCTTGGTATGTGTATCACAGACCACCTCTTGTGGAACGACCACATATTCGATGTCTGGGCTTCCTTCGAAGGTGCAAGAAATTCTTCTCTCCGTCTGATCTGGCTGTAATCTATAAGGCCTTCATTCGACCAAAGCTGGAGTATAACTCGCACATTTGGGCAGGAGCTCCCAAAACACATTTGATTCTCTTAGATAGAATTCAGAATAGAGCTCTAAGAATGATTGGTGACAGAAATATAGTAGAGACATTTACATCTCTAGAACACCGTCGAAATGTTACATGTCTGTCATTATTTTATCGCTTTTTTTATAAACACTGTTCCAGCGAAATAGCCAGTTGCGTACCATCCCTTAAATTTTTCAACCGTAATACTCGCGCTTCTAGGAAGGCTCATCAGTTTACCCTTGAGCCCAACTTCGGACGTACTGTTAAGTACAGATATTCTTTCTTTAGCCGTACAACGCGAATGTGGAATACTTTACCCGGCTCTATTTTCCCCTCCCATTTTGTTATTCAGAAATTCAAAACCAATGTGCATCACTATCTCCTCTTGCATCCTTCCCTAATCTCCTAACGCTCGCACTGTGCTTGTTCATATTAAGGGTAGTCAAAACCCCTTTGGTGCGCGCAAACGTTAAAAAAAAAAAATAGAAAAGGATACCATAGCCTTAATGTATTAGCTATAACAGATGCAAACTTAAAAGTTTTATATGCCGATGCTCGATTCCCGGGCTCAGTCCATGACTCTGCCATATGGATGGTCTCACCTATCAGAAGATTACTCAAAGGTACATTTACAACTGCTGAAAATCAACGATCACATATTATTGGTAAATACCTTTTTGTTTGTTTTTGTTTTGTTTTACTTATATGTTGCTTGACTAGGTGATTCTGGCTTTCCGCTTGAACCATGGTTATTCACTCCAGTAAATAACCCAACACAAGGTTCACCTCTATCGACCTTTAATAAATGCTTTTTATCCACAAATAACTCTGTGGAACGAACGTTTGGAGTGATAAAAAGTCGGTTTTATGTGCTTATCGCACCAAAGAGTGCTGAACCATTCCTCTGAAAGAGCAACAAAAATAGTGTATGCAATATTCTGTATCCATAAAATGTTCACTATGGGAGTAGAACAATTTCTTAGGATGAAGATGAGTTTAGTGAAACAGAAGATAATGAAAATGATGATGATATCCTCCGCAGAAACCGCACTGAATGGCACAGCATTGGGTCTCGAGTTCGAGAACGATATGTCGCCAATTTGACATAAGAACAATTTAAAAAATAATTTAATTCCTTCCCTTTATTTTAAATAAAAGAACATTTATAAAATGTACATACATATATGTTTTTATTTATTTTTAAAAGAACACTTAAACACGTGAACTATCCCTTATTACCATAGCTAATTTCTCACGGTAGTGTCTTTTTTGTACCGCATTACGAATACAAACCAAAGGTCAGATTTTGAACAGTTGATTAAAATTAAAATAGGTAAGCACCAGTTTATAGACAATCCTAATTAGTATCTAGGGATGTATGTATTATTTTTCTAGGATACATACCTTAAAAGTTACAGCCAGGAACAATTAGTGTGTTATAAGCTTTTCACACCAAACCCAAAACCGAGTTTTCAGCTAAAAGTTCACGAAAACTCGAAAACTGTTCACACTGAACATTTACAAGTTTTCTTTTGACATTTCAATTATCTTGGCATCACAGACAACAACAAATACGTTGCGAAATAAAATTGAAATTACCCCAGACCGCTATTTTTTATTCGTTTTTTCCTGGCAGCAACCCGTCAGCTATTTATGTGACGATCAATTAGGCACTGAATGTTCCACAAGGTGTGTTCGTTTAGTTGATCTTGCAAATCCAACATGTTTTCGACAGGTTTTATTTAAAACTTGTAGTTTATCAAAACGAGTGGTTTAACAAAAATGTATGGGAAAACTTGTGTTTTCGCTTTAGGTTTTCAGCCAAAACCGATAATTTCGCGAAAACCGAGTTTTGGGTTTGGTGTGAAAAGGCTATTATATCGATTTTCACTTATAAAGCACGAATTGAAACCAAAAGTCAGTTTTTGAACTGTTGACTCAAATTCTAATTGGTAAACGCCACTTTATAGAGGATATCAATTAGAATCTAGGTATGTATGAATTAATTTTCTAGGATACATACTGTAGAAATTACAGCTAGGCACAATTACGGTTTTATTTCGATTTTACGAAAACAGTAATTCTTCTTTGCTATCCATTTGCTTGTAAGAAATATATTTGATGACAGCTGATCATGATAACAGATTTTAGCTCTGTTTGCTTTTTTATAATAGAATTTCATTTTCGAATTTTCATAAGAGGCTTTCATAAAAGTTCGAACTCCTGAATACCAATTAGAAAAGATCTTTTATGGTAAAGAGCTTTTATGATTCATAACAGAAAATTCATAGCAGAATAACAGCTTTGGTAGAATAGACCTAAATATTACGTCAAAAACAAAACAAGAACATAATATGAAACAAAAAACATTTAGGAGCGTGGAGCACTGGTTTTCAGTATATTTTTTAATATAATTTTACTGATATTGAAATAAAAAATGTTTGAATTCCAATTTAAAAGTCTACCCATACGTGTCAAGAGGTCATGCATCCCATAGTTGGTTCTATGTTTTGGGACTTTAATCAAGTCCGGCCACAGAGATTATAATCTCCTCCCCGATAATTAAAAAAAACTGAAACTAGTAGGTCTAGTGCATCTGTGACACCAGTTATTATTTGGTGGAAGAATACCAAATCATTGTTAGTTCTTCTCTGTGCAAGTGTTTGCATTTGAAGAATAGATACACGTTGGCCATAAGGGAGGGCATTAGAAGGATCACTCCACTAAAGCCCTTTCAATGCGAAACGAGTAAAGTTTCTTTAAACAGATTCTAATCTCTCAATATGAACATCGTAAAGAGGAGTCCAAACCTGCGATGCATACTCAAGATGGTAACGACCCAAGCAGTTGTATAAAGCACAGGTAACATTATGATCAACAAATTCTTTGAACCAACGCTTCAAAAACCTAACATTGAATTGGCTTTGTTAACGATGATATTAATATGCGCAGAAAAGACTAAATTGGGCGTAAAGAGAACTCCAAGGTCCCTTACAGTTATAACACGAGTTAAAATGTGCCGTGAGATAACATAGTCATGAGAAGAAGGAGAACGTTCCCCGTCATTGTTTGACATTTTGTCGGGTTAAGATTCAAACTGTTCTTTTCACACCACAAGGCAAAGTGGTAAATATCCTCTTGCAATAGAGTTCGATCCTTTGGCGATGATATATTTTTATAAATCTTCATATCGTCTGCAAAGATAAGAATTTCGCTATTGCGTACACAAAGAGGAGCATCATTAATAGCCAATGTAAAGATTAATGGTCCAAGATGGCTTCCCTGCGGAAAACCTGATTTGGTAATAAAGGATCTTGAGTAAGAATTTCTGAATTTGACTTGATATGACCTATCTTCAAGATACGATGATATCCACTTGATGAAAGATAGAGGAAACCCGTATGAATTAAGTTTAAACTTGATAATCTCATGAGACAATTGATCAAAAGCTTTCGAGAAGTATGTGTATACACAATCAACTTCTTGACCACTTTCCAAGGAGTTTAAACATTTATTCAAAAATACAACTAGATAAGTAAGAGTAGAAAGTTTCTGCATAAAACCATTTTGTTGGTTGCAGATAATATTTTTACATATAAATGTCAGTCAAACTATCACATACAACTTATTCGAACAACTTTGGAATGCAAGAAATCTTAGAAATTGGTCTATAGTTGATAATATTGGTTTTGACTCCCTTTTTAAATACTGGGGTTATAAATGCATTTTTCCAAACTGAAGGAAATTTACCTAATTTCAAATATAGTTGAAAAATATTTCTCAGAGGAAGAGCTAAAATGAACCTTCATTTTTTTAATACAGCAGGTGGCATTCCATCAGGTCCAATAGAATAGTCCTCTTTTAAATGTGACAAAAATCTCAACATTTTTTCACTCTCTATTGTAATATTGTTAAATGATACTTGAGGACAATTTCGTAAAAAATGAAAAAAAGTTTTCGTCAACAACTACAGGTGAATCAATGAAGGATTGGCTAAAATTACTTGCAACTCCCTCACAGATTTCAGAAGTTGTACTCAAGATTACGTTATTATACATAAGATTAACTGGACACCCGTCGCATTCCTTTTTAGAATTTATAAATTTCCAGAAGTTTTTCGGGTCTAACTTCAAAGAATGCCCCATGGTTTCCAGATATTCGCTATAGAGTTCGAAAGAGAGTTTTTTTAATTCTTCAAAAAAGGAAATGTTAACTACTTGATTCTCTACCGTCATGAACCTAATGTATTTTTTCCAAGCCTTATTTCTTTTATTTCGGATACATTTCAGTTCTTTTGTTAACCAAGGATGACAAGAAGAATTAGAACGAATAGATCTTTTTTTTGGAACTGTTTCATTAATGCATCTCATCAAAATAGAATAGACGCTTGAGATAGTTGAGTCAAGATCATTAGAAATCGGTAAATGTTCTATACCGGAGTTTATTAAACTATCCAAGAGCTGTTGAAAATCACCTTTGCGAAAGTCAAAAGTATGGGAGCAGTCATGAGGATTACTATTTTCTAGTAAATGACCGCTCAAGTCAAGAACAATGTCAAGAGGCGGGTGACAACGATCTATGTTAGATAAAGCAGAAGTAGATTCTAGCACTACTGTACTAACGGCGACAGATGAGAATAGTTCCCACGAAAAAAAAATTGTGCTTGCAGCAAAAAGCTTTCGAGTTCTATAACCTTTAAATAAGTTTCTTCGTTTTTCAGATTTTTTTGTTATAATTTTTTATTATAATACTTAAGTGTTTTTATTTTTTACATCAACACAAATTTGACCCAGCAAAATAAAATCTTTAAATGGGCTGAAAATTGTTTTTACCTAAACAAAAATATTAGCGAAATGCTTCGATTTTTGTATGGTCGATTAACAATTTTATTCTGCTAGGGCAAATGTTTTTTCATGCAAATAAAATTTAAAAAAAATATAAATTGTAATACGTACTAAATTATAAGAAATAAAGTACACGACTGAATCGCACGTACTTGCTCCTATGTTCTATCAAATTATATGCAAAGGATTCTTAATGGAAACAACTAAATGTATTTTTAAAATCGTTTTTCATCCAATTTCTTATATATAAAAATTCTTAAATTTTTTCTAAAAAAAATAGTTAAGAACATTTTAAATATTTAATAATATAAATTAAAAAAAAAATTCAGAAAATATCGTAAACCTGTTTTCGAAATATTGAATTTTCAAAAATAAAAAAAAAATCTTTTTCGAAATTTTTGAAATGCAGTAGGTATTATTTAAAATTCAAAGTAGCTCCTGTGTAAAAATTTTGATCGAAATCCCTTGAGCCATTTGTGAGAAAGTCAAAAATCAATTAAATGGTTGTATGGCAGGTACCGTTAATAACAAAATATAACAAAAATATTTATACCAAAATGTAGACTAAACCCAAAGTAGTGCTGCAGATCGTTGTAAAGACATCGACAGACAGACGGAATTGCGGATACCCACTTTTTTCAAGTTGTTTAAAATCTCGAGCTAAATTTGTTCTCCAACTGTAAAACACAACCTATATCGCAAGTAATAAAATACACGACTGCGGATGGTACTAGCATGCTCTTGTAGCTAACAACTTTAATGTAGCTAACCACTGGCGCTGTTAGTAGGTATGTAGTCTAGTTATCATTAGGTAGGTTTAAGTCCTATGTAGGTAATATTACCTTGATTCTTAGTATGTATAATGAATTGTTGAATGGATGATTCAAGGAATAGTTACACAGGTTAGGTAGGTAGATAATAATCTAAACTTTAGATAATTGTTTGACTTTCGTTTTTATAAGTTTTTAATATTTAATCCTTCGAATATCCACACTATGAAAAACAGGCCAGCTGTTTTGGCAGTAGTCGAAATTCTTGGGTTTTTCTAAAAAAAAATATTCGAAATTCAACTTCGTCTTTGGTTCCAACGCTGGTGTTATGACTCCTCCAGTACTTGAAATCGTAAATGATTTGATGGGACGAATCTTCTTTCGCACTCGTGCAATTGCTAGGAACCTTCAAGAACTTGATATACACAAATCCGCTGGCCAGGATAATGTCCCTCTCATCGTTCTGAACAGGTGTTTTTTAACGCTGGCAAAACCACTGCGTAAGATTTTCCATCTGTCCTACTCTAATCTTCTCTTTCCGATTTTGTCAAGCCTGTCCCTAATAAGGCGCATTTTCTTTACCCTCTTATGACCGTCTAATTGCACATACGCCACTTTTTTTCAAAGTCATGGAAACTCTGATTAATGATCAGCAAAAAAATTTCTTGGAGCACGAAAGCTCCTTAATGACCAGCAGTATGGCTTTCATAGCAAAAGGTCCACTGGTGATCTGATGGTATAGCTCCCCGAACAATGGCAAACATCTTTACATAGTTTTGGAGAAAGTAAGATTATTGGGCGCAGGGACTAACTCCGCGGGACATAGACCAAAATTCAATTTTTACTTCCGATTATAGATACTATAACTATAAGGCAATTTATATCATTCGTCGAAAAAAAAAGTTTTGAGATATCAATCAAACATGACATTACGATGATAGCGAACACGAAAAAAGATGGTCTAAAAATTCTATCCGTCTGTCTGCCTGGCTGCATGTATGTATAGATACCTACAGCCCAAACGGGTGGGTCGAATTGCTTCAAAACTTGGTATATAGAGTTTTTTAGGTGTTGTACAGAGGGGAAATTGAAATTTTTTAGCTCAAAAAATAACCGAACCTGCCATATAACAGTTCCGTTAAAGCCTATTTTTTTCGAAAACGGCTCTAAAACTTTTGATTTAAAAAAAATTAGTGCAGGTTTTTATGTACGACCGATCATAATTGTATCTAAAAACGAGACTTTCCATTGGATCGTTTTTTTTTTGCTTTCGACCACCTCATCAATGGCGAAATTTCACACATATATACATAGGTTTAAGTAGCTCAATTTAAACTGCAACCCAATATTTTTAATAAATATTTTTCTGTATTTTCAAAAGCATTTTTACATTACATTACATTACATATTATACTACTCCGTAGATAAATCTACGAAGTAGAGACACTGAAGCACTGGTAACGAGACCATTGGCTTTAAACATCACATACATTAATACGACAGAGAGATACAGAGAAAGAAAGAACACACAACAGAAGAAACACATGTCAACAGCACGTGGTTGGTTTCCGATGGTCCCCCATCGAAGTTCTAACCACGCGCAACGATGCTTGATTTCGCTGATCTATGGGAAGCGACGTTTTTTTTTTTGGTAAATTTATTTTTTATTTAATATTAACTTATAACTATCTTAAAGCTAGACAAAAATGTTTAAAACTAGCCTAATTATCAATAACTTACAACTAATTTACTGGCCCTTTACGGGCGCTCTAAACTAAACAATAACTCTTAGAACTAATGTCTTTCGACAAAAAAAACTATTTTAATTAAATCTAATTATTTTATTTTTTATCCAAGGAAACTTATTAACAAAAAACTTGGTATCTTATCCTTTCTTTTTTACTTATAAACTAAACCTAAATATAGTTTAAAATAATTAAAACTAAATACAACTAACTTTTACTAACTAAAAATAACTTAAGCTACTTAAAATACCTAATAATACACAAAACCACTTAAAACTACTTAAAAACTAGAACAGCCACACACAACACCATGCAACCCACCCATACATGTACATAGGCAGATACAAATACGTACGCACATACATGTACAGACACGCAGATACATGCACGTATCCCCACGCATACATACATATTTTTAATAATTTTTTTTTTTTTGGTGCCACCCTAAATCCGAACCGAAGGCGCTCTTCTCCACCATTGTGGTCTTGACAACAAACTTTCTACCATTTAGATTGTCATAAAGCATGTACAATAGCGGTTTACTTATACCAAGTCTGGCAAGCTTTAGATAGAGACCCTCTAACCATACGGTGTCGAAGGCCTTCTCCAAATCAACCAGACAGGCACCCGTACACTGCTTTTTAGATGTATTCCATTGGACATCAGAAACGAGTTTAGACGCGGCATGAATTGTGTCATGTCCCGTCTTAAAACCGAACTGTGTATCCGGTATGATTTTGTTGTCGTCCGCCCACTTGAACAGAGCCCTATTAATAACCGCGGAAGCGATGCTTTCATCGGAGCCAAGGCCGTTGACGAGCATTTTAATATTTTGAAAACTGCTTATTAAATTTTTTTTCAAATACGTATTATATGTAGTTACATGTATTTGCTGAATACCTATGAATTGCCATTTTGAATTTTATTTAAGAAATGTTTACAAAAAGTTTAGAAAAAACTTTTTTTCTCAAAAAAACCGCTCCACAGATTTTTATTTTTTTTTAATTTATCCAAGAAATAAAATGGTGTTCTTTTTTTGAGCTCAAATTAGTTTAAGTATTTATTTCAGAATTTCGAATTACCGTTTCTTTGATCAAGCCGATTTAATCTTTTGTTTTATGTGTATATTATTGACAATCTTAATTGTCATACCAATTTTTTTTTGAAAAAAAATTTAAGAAATTTGGTATATATAAAAAAATAACTTAAAACGAATTTAAAAATATATTTAGATTTTTAATAGAAATCTTTTGCATACGATGTGATCGAACATAAGAGAATGTTCGTGCGATCCAGTCGTGCATTTTATTTATTTTTGATCATTTTAAGGGCAGGCAAAAGCCTTTTCATTTTTACTTACAATTATCAGAATATCGCTCAACTGATAAGTTGCTAAAGGATAAGTGATAATATGTTGTTGGTGCAATAAGGCCCTAGACGGTAGTATAATTTTTAGTGGTTGAATGAGGAGCCTCAAAAACGAAATTGAAAATTGACAATATTTGAAAACTCATAAAATTTTAATACACGAATATTTGATGAGTGTGCAAATGTGCAGCTTTTTTTGTTTTTATTATTTTGCTTCTAGACACTGCCATAGGCACTGTGTGCTGCAATTAGATGAAGCATAACCTACAAAATTCACTAAATTCCTTCTATCCACTTAAGGGGAAGGGCTGAGCTGAAAGTCATACATAACATACTTGGAAGAGCTTTTCTCTAAAGTCAAACTTACTCATCCTCAAAACCCATCAACCAGTTAACGGTAGGTAAATTATTGTTTTATCTATGCAGCGCTATTGTTAACACTTTTTACTTATGAAATGTATATAGGTATACTATACTATATACTATATAGGTATAATTATGGCAAGTTATGGATTCGTGAAAAAAATCGAATTTGAAATTTTGTTGGTCAAACTTGACATTAGGATTATGGAGAACACTTAGAAAGTGGGTACCGCTATTCAGCCTGCCTGTCTTTCTTCGAGTCTACAGCCTAAACGATTCGATGGCTTTGCTTTAAACTGCGGGTACATATTGTTTATTTCGGTAATATGCCCACAAGTTTTTTGCTTTTATTTTAAAGAAAAACATAACATAACAAAACATTTTCTTGGCCAAAAAGGTAAATCTAATTTTTCTCAAAAACGGATCCAAGAATTTTTATAAAAAAAAAAATGAATTCATTAATGGAGGGAAAATGTACATTTTGGTATTTTTTTTGGAAAAATGGTTATTTTTGGTACCTACTAGTAGAATCATTTTTTTTTGGTTTTCTATTTTCTGGAAAACAGTTTATTTGATCTTTTTTATTTTTTCTATTGCAGATGCTCCTAGAAAGTTGAAAGGCTAATGTAAGCCAAATTTTTTCAAAAAAAAAATTGAAAGAAAAAAAAAACTTTTTTGACAACTCAAAATTTCAAAAACGAATTAATAACATTAGATAGTCAAGGCCTTATTGACTTCACTAATTTCATATAATATACTCCAAAACATTGTTTTCGAAAAACTAATTAAAATACACCAATTTATTATGCATTTCGGCATGGTAAATGCCAAATGATAGTAATTTATTGACCACTCAAAAATTGATATTTTTCATGTTTAATTTTTGTTCTCATTTAGACTCAATTCAATTTTTCGAAACTTTGTTTTCACATTTTTTTTGACATTTTTTGAATAGTTAAAAAAACTATATTCCTAAAATAAAAAAACAACGGTTCCACCCATACAAATGTAAAAAAAACTGTAATTGAAAAAATTATTTCTCGAAAACGGCTCCAAGAATATGTATAAAAAAAATTTGTGTTCTTAAATTAGTAAATAGTAATTTATGTGACCTTATGTAATTCGTAACAATTTTGTCGTAACCTTTAGCCCACACAGAGCGAAAAAGTACTACATAAAATCAATAAGATTCCCTTATTGACCTACTTTTCAACAAGAAATCTTATTAAAAGCATTGAATAATATGATATTTTCATAGAGATTTTATGAAGAAAATCTTATTGAAGTTTTGAAAAATTGTTTCTTCTTTTTCTAGTTACATCGAAAACATTATTAAATAATATATGTAAATAATGTGAAAACCTTATTACTTATCAGTTTAAACAAGAAAATCTAATTGTTTTTTTTTCTATGAAGGATAATAAAGAAATCTTCTTGAATCAAAAAGAATTCCTTTTTATTAGTAAGTTTTTTTTTATTAATTGTATCATTATGTTTTGAGCTTTGGTACACACACAGAAAAAAGTTTTATTTTTGCGCGTGTGTGCCTATCCAAGCTCTTTGTTAAACGTAATTAATTGTGAATTTTGAAACGGTAAAGGTTAGTCCGTGATCTGTTCCGGGAAAAAAGTAATTAAGGTGATAAGTGAGTGTTCGATATTTTTATTAAAAAATGTAAAACAATAAATCAAATGTTCAAATTAATATTCACTTTTACTGGCCTTTATAAAAACACGTTCCTTTTTTAATAAAAATTTATTTTTTTATGTTTATAGTTATTATAAGTTTATTATAAAGTATTGTACCACTTAAGGCTACAAGAAAAAGTGTTCCAATTTTATCTCATGTTACTTTTTTGAAAAAAAGCAATAAATAGTTTTAATAAAATATGTATATTTCGTCTCAATCAAAATCAAATGAATCAATCATTAAAAGACATGAATTTGGAAAATATAATTTTAAATTTCTTCGAATACACATTATTTCAGACCGACTTAACCGAATAAGGTCGTTTTATTGTTTCTGTGAAATTTTCACACTTTTCAATAAAAAGTCAAAAAACATGGTTTAATTGTATCTAAAAGTTGGCCACATTCTATCAATAAGATTTTCTTATTGTTTCAAAAAAGACCTAATACTATCAATAAGATTTTCTTTACTCGTATATAAAAGATTTTCACATATATTCAATGAGATCTTCTTTATTGTTTCACAGAGATGTGCTCATACTTTTCAATAAGTTTTTCTTATTGTTTTGAGAAGCCATATCTCATAAAACGATCATCAACATTTTGATAAGATTATCTCTTTGGTTTTAATAAGACTTATTTATTGGATGAAAACCATAGAGAAATCTTATTACTTTTCTTTTATCTTATGCGGTAAAATTTTCTCTGTGCACTTATCAATTCAAAAAAGTTCTTAAATTAGTACATATCCACTTTTAAGTACAAAAGTATTTTATTTTGCATACTTATTAACGGTACTTTCCATAGAAGCACTTTTTACAATTTCGACTTTTTCACTATTGGATGAACTGATTAAAATTTTTTTTTTTTGCAAATGCTTCATAAAAGTGTTAATAAAACTGCATATTCAAATTTTCAAAAAAAAGTGTTTCAATTTAAAAAAAAATAGGTATTTTTTTTTTGAAAAATCGATTTCTCAAAAACCAGTCACCGATTTTTTTCTTAAATTAAAATTTTATATACCTATAGTTAGGTAAAGGGTTATCCATTTTGCGGTTTGAAAAGTATAGGGCTGGAATTCGACATCTGTCATACTAAGTTGTTAAACCAATTTTTTTTTTCAGTTGAAAGTCTGACATTTACGAAAATGGATCGCTTAACTATCGCACAACGCATAAAAATTGTTAAAACCTACTACATAAATGTTGATTCTGCGGCTGCCACATATCGTGCTTTAAAAGTAGATTATGGTTTACATAATCGTCCAACTACGCATGTGGTTTCAACAAGACGGTGCCACATGCCACACAACTCGAGCGAATATGGCTTTATTGCAAGAGACATTTCCTGGCCGCGTAATTCCTCGTCGTGGCGATATCAACTGGCCACCAAGATCATGCGATTTTGCATTACAATGGATACTTCATGATGACTTAAACTTGTTTCCGTGCAAAGTCCAACTTACAAGCAAGTTAAACCCTCAGGATTTGCCTGCTCGCCTGGAAATTTGCCGAAAAATAATTGCAATGGCCGAACAAGACAACACATTGATAAATTGTTTGTTCTAGTCTGATGTGGCCCATTTTGACTTAAACGTCAATGTTAACAAGCAAAATTGCCGTATATGGAGTGAATCTAATCCAGAAATGCTCTATGAGACAGAAATGCACCCAGAACGAGTCACTGTGTGGTGCGCAGTTTTATCAGGGTGTATTGTCGGGACATACTTCTTTGAAGAAAACGGTGTAACACAAACTGTCAATGGGGACCGTTATTTAAAGATGTTAAAGGAGTTTTTTTTTACCCAGAACTTCGCCGAAGATTTGGTTTCAACAAGGTGGAGCAAGTGCACACGTAGCCACACAAGTTATGGCGGAGCTCCAACTAAAATTCCCAAACAAATTGATATATAGAAACTGCACTTTCCGCTGGGCCCCAAGGTCACCGGACCTGACTGCACCAGACTTTTTTTTTTGGGGTTATGTCAAGCAGGAAGTGTACAAAACGAAACCCAGGAATTTGACTGATATGAAGCAGTCCATTAAGATAATAATTGAGGCGATCCCAATTTCAGCCCTTCAGGCAGCAATGAACAATTTTCTGATCAGATGCCGCATAGGCATGGATGAGCGTGGAGGTCATTTGCGGTCTATCATCTTTAAGAACCATTAGTTATTTAAAATAAAATTTAATTTTTAATCCAATACAAAAAAAATTAATGAAATACATCGATTAAAATAAAAGAAAGTTATTTAAATTTCTTATTGTAGCACGATTCGTGTGCCACTCTGTATTCATATTTGTCCAACGATTCAAATGGCATCTTTTTTCCCTCAAAATTTAACCATTAAACAATCTAAAAAGATTTTATTTTGTGTATGATTCATTTATTTCTACCTAATTATATTTCATTTTTATGCATTTTACTAGACTTTTATACATTTATATGTAGGTACATAGCTTTAAAAATCACATGAATATTAAGTTTTATAAATTATAAAGTTATTTGCATATAATATAGTCTACCCACTTATACCCTACACTTTCATTATTATATGTAAATATTTAAATACCTAGGGTACGTCTATGTAGTATAAAGCTACATACAGTATTTTACGGATAAAAGAAACACTCATATAAGAAAAACTCGCTTATAAGAAATGCAATGAGAAACACCACGACTTTTTCTTTATATTTTTTTCGAAATTAATCGTTTACTATAAACTCATATTTGTGCATTTGTGTGTAGTTTGACTACACCATATATTGTTGTTAGATTTCACATTTATTCATGGAGTGAAAGTCAAATTTACAAATACAACAAAGTAATCAAATGTGATTCTGACATTAGCGTTTGACTTCTTTTTGCTGGTTGTGTTTTGACGATAAATGTTTAGAGATTTTTAACTGTAATACAAAATATATTAGTTCCTGTACATTTATATGTAGATATGTATCAACCTTAATTGCATAGGCTCACAATATTTTGCTTAATTTTATTTATTTGAAGAGAAGACTTATTTATTATATTTTCTTAATTGTTGCAGAGGAGTATATTTTGTGATACTTTGTTACATTAAAGCTTTTTATCTAAAAAAATATTATAGATGAAGTTTTTATATGAAAATACATTCATTATGAATATAAAGTTTGTATGCCCTAGAATACTTCGTTTTCATGAAATTTTGTAGGTGCACGTACAAAATATTTTCCTTTGCCCGTAGTCTTTTAAAGAAATTTTCTTTCTTATATCCATGTGTCTTATATAAGAAATTTTTTCCTTATATACGATGTTTGGATATAAGAAAAACTAGGATATAAGAAAGAAATTTCTTGGATTTTCAGAGTTTCTTATATCCGTGTTGTACTGTATTACTTAATGATTTTAAATGAAAAACAACAACTTGAGTGTGCTACCAAAAGCAAGTATGTGATCATACAAAAATTAAATACTCGTATGCTATATATTAATCTCTTAAGGCCGTGTGTGAATTGCGTTAAAATGTTGGTTAAACTTTCTACCTTGGTTAAATTTTGAAGTTTAGTGTGTAATGGTATCAAATTTAGTCTTTTGCTGTCTGAATTGCGTTTAAAGGGATTTCTTAAAACTTAGTTTGGCTACAATTACTTCAAGATTTAAGAAATTTCGCTGAAAACAATTTTTTTGTTGTTCAAGTTAATTAATTTCTTCCGCAAAATCCGACTTTGAAGATATAAAGTTAATAATTTGGCACGAAAAATGTAACGAAATCTCAGTTTTACTTATATGTTTCGGTTTTACATCGTTAATTTAATATTTTGAAACAACATTTCCAAATCTTTTCAAGACAATTCCCTTTTATGGTTAGTTTGTTGATTCAGTATATAAACACTAGTTTTCACATCTGAAAAGAATTTGAAAAGCTGAAAAAATGAACTACAATACGTATTTTATAATACTTATTTTATATTTGTTAAAATATCAATGGATTATAGGCGATGATTAAGATTAACAATTTGCATACTAAATCCAACAACAACTAATCCCCGGGGGTGCTTAGCTTAAACCCAGAGAATTCTCGGGGCTTTGCTATTGGAGAGGATAAAAACTGTGCTACCAAAAACTTTTTCACTAAGTTATCGATAAAATGTATAGAAACTTCAAAACTGACATTTTGACATGTCAAATAATTATCAAGTTTGTTTGGTTTGGTTGAGCTTTTGGTCTAAGTGTGTCAGTTGTTTTTCTGACGACCATGTCAACCTAACCTAACCTAACCTACGTTTTAATATACATTCCGCAACACAACACCAAATCAATTTTAACATTTTTTCCACCTCGCCATGAGCACAACCTTCTACAGCGATTTTCATTTTTGAGTTTATTTTTATTATATGTATATTAAAACTTGACTGCGAAATTATTATTAAATAAAAAAGTATTTCCTGAAGTTGATATTCGTTCAATTAACAAGAATTGAATGAACTACAAAACAAAGGTTTCTCTGAGAAAATTGTTTTCGGCTGCCTTTTGTTGTACACGGGAGCAACCCAATACAGATTATCTGCTACATCCTAGGCATACTTCAATCTTCTTGATCTTCGTCCGCTCTTGCTCAGACCTATATTCCTAATGACATATGAACTGAGCGTCCCGTCCCAAATAAGCAACTCGTCCACTAATATCATGTCACCAGTGACCAACGAATTTTCAAGTTTTCAAGTTGAATTCTATGTACAACTGTATATGTGAAAATTAAAATTAAAAGAAAATCACATCGGCTAAAAACAATTTCCAAAATACTTGATTCACATTTCCTTGTATAAATAGTAATTAACTTGGTTCTTTTTATGTTATTTTAATAGAAAAGTAGTTTCAATTCAATAAATATATCGAAATTACACAAAACATATGAACTCGATGATTTTTAGAAGAATGAGGATGAGGCAAACAGTGATGTTTGTTTTTTTCTTGCATTACAGTTGTTCTTCAAATGTCATTTTGCAAATTAATAGTGCTGCCAAGTGTTTCACTAAGCGCCTTGGTTAGTTTTTTTCAACCGATTCCCCCGGGGATTGGAAAAAAACGCACCTTATATATATTATTTGTTTCTTCCTCTTGAGACCCTACACAAACAGAAATATTAATGTAATTTTATTTTTCAATTGAATAAATTAAAACTTACATTTATTATATGGTTTCCCAGTAGATCTGGACTTTTTGGAGTTCATCTTTTATTTTCGGTTATCGTGTACAGTTTCAAATTACTCTATCTTGAGAAACGTCAAATTTTAACACAATTTTGCTTGCTCTACAGCTGCATAAATTTAAACCCATTTAATTCACCACGCTAGTGTGAAAATTTAACCCAGCTAGAAAATTTAACCAACATTTTAACGCAGTTCACACACGGCCCAACTTACATAATTAAAATCCATAATCTAGATTTAAATTAGCATTTTTTGGGTAGGCAATTATGTAACTATTCCTGGAATCATCCATTCGACAATTTATTACAGTCACAGCGTCAATGTTTAGCTACATTAAAGTTATTAGCTACAAGAGCAAGTTCGTACGATCCAGTCGTGCATTTTATTTTTAAGAGATTCGAGAGATGGAGTGCTTTATTTTTCCAACAAAAATGCTATACATATATACATTTGCATCTATTTACCGCCAAGTGAACGCCAAACAACAAAATAAAACTTTAAAAGCTTAAGTTGCACCCAAAGTGCATTCTCATCTCTAGAGTTTTTAATATAAAATTATTAATGTGGCAAAAATATCCTAGAAACATGGAATTACAGCAAAAGAGGGTATATGCATAAAAATACACCCTCATAAGCCCAAACACACAATTACTCATATAATGCGTCCCATTCCGTTTTAACGTTTACCAGTATACGGCTCACATTTTTGCAAAAGAAATTGATGCTGCCGAAGCCATTCTGCTGACTAGTCTTCCTTTAAGGGCCATCGTCAAGCCACCACCTGTATGAAAGTGATTCTACCTTTCGTCCGTGTAACCGTAACTATGGCGTTGCTACTGGTTGCGGATGAGATTACGAAGAGTAGAAGAGGCTCTTTAGCGTCGGTTAAGAAGTCTGCTATTCCAAATGAAAACATCCTTCATCCTTCGTCGTCGGCAACTTAAACAAAAGAGTTAGTGGGTCGTAAGTGGGATGTGGAAGTGCAAGCAAGCCATAAACTGATTATACGTTTTATATAAGGTTAACTGACTTTGCCAACAACACACCACCATCACTTAATACAAAGTTGATTCTAGGGGTATATACAAAAACTGTATGATTTATGTCTTACTTTAAACTTATATGAAACCCTTATAGTAAACGATTTTTGTTAAGAAGGATATCAAATGTGTAAAGAAAACACAAATTTTTGCAGACATGCTATTTTTGCAAGATCACTTTTAAAGTAGATAGTTGCAAGTTTACAAATAAGTTTAGAATTTTTTTTAATTCTATAGCATCCCCGTCGTCAAGGAGGTATAAGCCTTATCTTCTTCAGATACAGTGTTTTATCTCTAATAAAATAGAAGAGAGGCTAAGATACATTATTTTTAAGAACACCTTATTTTAGAGGTGTAGGTGTATCTCATTATTGAAATTTATTGCAAAGAAAAATGTCGTCTTTTAGTGCTCTTATAAGAATATAAGAGTTGCAATTTTAGACAGCGTTGATGCCAAGAAAAATTCTTCTTTATGTTATACATATGTAAATATATTAGTCCAGTCGGGTTTTCAAAAAAAAAAGGGATGAAATGGAAAAAATTAATTCGTCCACTTTTTTCTTACAGATCCCTATGGGGTGAGGGGCATAAGAAGTCTAAATTTCGGTTTTGGGGAAAATCGCGCGCTGGAGCTTAAGCCGCCATTTTGAATTGAATGAAAATTTTATTTTGGATAATAACTTCGCCATTTTTCATTTCCTATTTTCATTTCGAAAATTGCAGTCAGAGCGCAGTCACACTATGAAAGGAAAGTGCTTTCTGAAAGCGACTTTATACTCTTTTAAGAAAGCCACATTTCTGAAAACACTTTTCGCGTCGTCACACCACGCAAGTGAAAGTGTTTTGTAAAAGTGCTTTCTGAAAGTGATTTGTGTGTAAACGGGTGTCATATATGCCACTTTGAGGCTTGAGATTGTTTCGTTAGTTATTTTATCGAGAACAGCTGCAAAATGGAGGTCGCTGAGGAAATTTTTTTACGAGAAAGAATTATTAGAACTGAGGCAATTAACTCTTAAGGAAATTATCCTACGGATTGTCAATTTGGGTGTGACTATTCTGGGAACGTGGTGCTGAAAATCAGTACCACGCCAGACTTATGAGAGATTTGCGCGCAGAGGGATATGAATTCTTTCGTTGTTTAAAAGGAAGTTCAGCCAAAAGGGTTAAAGCGAGTTTCATTCAAATTTCAAAGATCTCATCTCAAAATCCAGATTTGATCTTTTCAATGAAACTTTTTTCCAGATTTAATTGTAGTATTGGTGAATGAGTCACACACATATCTGAAAAAAACACATCTTCATTATCAGGTGACGAGTAAGACGAAGATGAAGCAATCTAAACCTCCACTGAATTTATAAAATAAAAAGTACTAACCTTTTCGTCCATTATTTCCTTATTTTTCCACAGATTGGCACTAGTTCACAACAAATTCTGTGTGTGCATTCAGATCAAATCTGCCAACCTATCAGAGATCCAATATTTCGTGTTAAGATTTGATCTAGATTTGCTCTTTTTGTTGGAATGAAACTCCCAAAATTCAAAAAGATGAAATCTTTTGTCGGAAAAAGCAGATCTTTTCTTGAATGAAACTCGTTATTAAATTAAGTTGATAAAGTCAATAAAAAGCACAAAACAAAAAACAGACTAACTTGATAAATCAGGAATCTATAACCTAAACTGTAATGGATGTAATGAAGTATATATATGTCAAATCTCTCGTTCTCTCAAGAAAAGATTTAGAGACCATCAACTGGATATAAAAAATAAAATTAAAAAAACGGCCTTTAGTAAACATATACACCAAGAAAATAATGCAATGGGTAGAGGAAGAAGAAATCAAAAACAACACGGAGTGATGACTAATAGCGTATCAAAGGGCACGGTAGTGCTCAGCCAAGTTCTGCCACTACACCCTATTTACATGAACAAAATCAGGTGATTTTCGACCCCCTCTAACTTCACTACCAATACAGTCAGGAACTCTCAGCATTTGCTAAGCTCACGAGGCTTAGACAACTCGCCAAATTTCAATTCTTTAGCTTTAGTGTTTCCCGAGATATAAGACTGCGAAAATGTCAAAAATCGTAACTGACTCACTCACTCGCTCCCTGACAGTTCATCAAAATTATGGATTCTACGACATCGTAGAATCTTGTTATTTCGCACAACGGTAAGCCTTGTGATATATACATAGGAAAAATCGAAAATTTAAGATTTTCTATTCAGGGGCGTGGTACCCGCCCATTTTCATAGAATTGATATACATTATTTGGAGCACTTCTTACCGTCATGGAATTATTAAATTTGGTACAGGGGTATGGCTCAAAGCGCAAGCAAAGGCAACATTTTAAAATTTGGGATTTTACATTCAGGGGCGTGATAACCGCCCATTTCCATAAAATTGATACTAATTATAAGAAGCACATCTGATTGTCGTAGAATGATGACATTTGGGAGAACGGTAAGGCTAGAGCTGAAAGGAAATGTAAAATTTTAAAATTTGAGATTTTTCATTCAGGGTTGTGTGGTTTAAGTGTGTTTAAAAAAAAAAACATATCAGTGTTCAGAGCTCGCTCTGTTTGGAACAAGTTCAGTGCATAATCTATGAGTTCGAATTCTATTGAGTGCTCTGCTCTGAACGAAAAAAGAAACACGCCTTAGATTATGCACTGAGCTTGTTCTAAACAGAGCCAGCACTGTACACTGATATGTTTTATTAACACACTTGAACCGTACACAAACCAGAATTCGTTTTCATTTTAACCATAAAAAGCAATATAATACAAAACTACCCTTTTTTGTACACAAATACACACTAGCAACAGAAAATCAACAGGCGATCAACTTCTTTCGTCAACTTAATTGTATCTGATTAGTTTTTTTTTCACATTTTCTTTCTTGGAAAACACATGGCATTTGGTGCGTTTAGAAATTTACGCACATACTCCGTCAATTATGTCCGAGTACATCGAGTGCGATCTACACATGTTCAGAACGAAAAAAGAAACACACTTTTAGAGTCTGAATGCTTAGGGTTAAAAAGAAACACAAACAATTTTTTTGACGACTCAGACTCTGCTCTGAACTAAAAAAAGAAAAACGTCTATTATAGATGAAAAATTTATTCAAGAAATAAAATGGCGAATTTTTTTGAGCTCAAATTAATTAAAGTAGATATTTATTTCAGAATTTTGAATAATTTTTTCTTTGATTAAGCCGATGTAATCTTTTGTTTTTAAGTTTATAAAGGGTCCGCCAAATAACTTCTTTCTTTTTTGAAAATGCTATAAAAAAATACTGAATATTTTCTATATCTATATATATCTTTCTTTCTTTTTTATTTTAAAGTACAATCCTTCCGGTTAATAATGGAAAATAATTTCATTCAAATGGCTGCCTCGGCTGGCCATGCAGTAGCCTACACGATCGGTCCAATTTTTAAGCACATTATCGATTGTGTGCAGCTGTATTTCACTAATGGCTTCACTAATATTGTCCTTTAAAGCGTCAATTGTCTCTGGCTTGTCGGCGTAACACTTGTCTTTTACGGCACCCCACAAATATTAGTCCAACGGTGTCAAATCGCAGCTCCGAGGCGGCCAAACGACATCAGCTCTTCGGCTGATAATGCGATCTTCAAAAACAGGGCGCAAAACATCGAGTGTAGCTTCGGCTGTGTGGCACGTAGCGCCGTCCTGTTGAAACCAAATATTGCTAATATCCTCCTCTTCAATGTCTGTGAATAAAAATTCGTTCAACATGACCATTGACTGAGAAACCATTTCGAAGAAAAATGGCCCAATTATGCCTCTGGACCAAAATCCGCACGAAACAGTGATTCGTTTTGGGTGTATCGGCTTTTCAATGTATGCGTGCGGGTTTTCTGTGCCCCAAATGCGACAATTTTGCTTGTTTACATACCCGCCAAGATCAAAATGAGCTTCATCTGAAAAGATGATTTTTTTGGCATCTTCTCTAAGTCGACCGCAGGCCTACTTAGCGAAGCGAAAACGCATTGGATGGTCATTTGCCTTCAACTCCTGAACCAGTTGGACTTTGTATGGCGTCATACCAAGGTCTTTATGCAAAATTCGTCTCAATGATGTCTCCGAAATGTTCAATTGTTGAGAACGACGGTGAATTGATGTTGATTGCGCTTCACGCACAATTTCTGCCACAGCAGCAATATTCTCGGGTGAACGAACTGATTTTGGCTTTTCACGCTTTGGTTTATCGATGAGGATGCCAGTTTCTTTCACTTTTTTCACAAGATATCGAACATACGGAGCTGACGGTGCTTCTCTTCTTCCAAAATCCGTACGCAATTTTCGCACACATTCTGCAACATTACAATGATTTTCAAAGTAATGTCGCAATATTTCCCAGCGTTGTTCAAGCTTGTACACAACCATATTCGCTTAGCGGAAGGATAAAACTAATTATCTGTCAAATCAGACATGAGCTAAGTGTTACAATTCACGAAATAAGCATTAGTTGAAAAAAAAAGTTAAATGGCGGACCCGTTATTATTGAATATTTAAGATTGTCATACCAATTTTTTAAGAAAAAAAAAATGAAAAAATTTTGTATATACATATAAAAAATTAATTACAAAAACGACTTTAAAAATAATAATAATAAAAAAGAATATGATGTGATCGAATATAAGAGCAAGTTCGTGCGATCCAGTTGTGCATTTTATTTGGTTTTAAATCAAATTTGCAATTCTGGGGTTTTCGGCAGATTTACCCATCTTTTACTAACACAACTACGCATCATAATTGACAGCCATCAGTTTCGACAAGACAGCTGATACCCCTGGCTGGTTCACATACACAAATATACACCAACACTCTAGCAAATAAAAATCAATATGAAAACGTATTCGATTCGTTACGAAAAAAATTAATTTATAGATCAAAATATAAATTTACCAAACGAAAACCCCATTAGATTAAGAGGTACGTATCAGTGTTACCGCAGGTTTAATTTGTAATGAGTCCGGGAGGCTGAAAAAATGAGTCATTTTGAAAATAAATGAGTCCCAATAAAAAATCTCTTTTAAGCTTATAGTAATAACTTTTCTTTAATAACTAAAATAAATACTTTAAAAACATAAACAAAAAATCAAATTCACAAATACTATTAAATTGACTGAATTTAAAAATTTTATTTTATTTTTTTTTTATTGTGATTAAAATTTAAAAAGTCTTAGGGCCAATTTTTCAATAGTCAGTTAAGCAGTCAGTTAGTACATATTCTCCAGATAGAGCAAAAATCAGTTTTTCAACAGCCAGACACAACTTAATCTAGGAATAAAGATATCTGCTCATTTTAGAACAGAATAAGGATTTATCTGAGGAATAAAATAAATAGCTATGTTCAATGTCAAAAACACTTTGAAAAATTATTACTTTGAAATAAACGTTAAACAAAAATTAATTTCTATGAAAAGTTCGATACTCGAAATAAAAGTGACGTTCAAATTAAATTATTCTATAGAATGTTTTTTCTTGATTGAAAAATTCGATGTTGTTATCCGTTGTTTAACAGTCAAATAAGTTTATTTCTCTGGTAACTAACTGGATGTTTATCTGGAGGTTGAAAAACGAGCTCTTAAGAACTCATTTTTTAAAAAGTAAACTTATGGGTGGCAATGGCGCAGTGGATAAAGTTCTTGATTGCTAACTTAGACGTGTGGGTTCGAACCCCACGCTAGCCGCTTTCTTTTCTATACCTCCAATTTTAATTGGATGCTGCCCATGGGTTAAAATGAAACAGTCAATCCCTGGTTCTCAAATCCATTGTGCCAAACTAGTGCCGTGCAATTCAGGTTGCATTTAAAAGACCTTAGGTTTTACAGACATATAGTTAAATTAAAAACAAAAAAAAAACTAATAGGAACAATTCATTAATAAGACAAAAGTAAGAAAATATATAAGCAAAACAAAATCATATTTCTTAATCTGGACCTATGTTCTGTAACTTTCGAATCGTAAAAGTAGTCGAGAAACAAACAAAGATGCCAAAATGACTTTTTAAATTTATTGCCTTCCATTGGAAAATCCCAGTTAAACAAATTAAAAATTTAAGGTGTCGCCTCAACTTACAGTAACCCATTTTTTCAGAGGCATTAAGTGAGGAAAAGTTATCGCCTGAATTACAGAACATGGGTCCCTGGGGCCCAAGCTTTATCGTTTGAGGCACATAACTCCTTTGCAAACATAATTAATCCAACAGTTTTTAAGTTAAATCTAATAAACTTTTTTATTTTGATTAGCCGGAGATCTGAATTTTTTTTTCTCCGGCTGCAGAACTTTGAGGAATCGTCATTAGTTTTATAATAAAGTTAGAAATGTTCACCAAAATAGGCTCTTCTCACGCATATCTTAATAAAAAATATCCATCCAAAACTCTTCTATGATTTATCCAAAGGAAGGAAAGGAAATAGAAGTGTAGTTCAGACTATTCAATTTTTTAAAACATTTTCTTCAAAATGAAATAGACATGCCTTAAACTATAAATTGACTCGTTCTTCAAAAAATGAGTCAAATCTGAAAAAGATGATTCCCTGAGTCAACCTAAAAAAAATGAGTCCCTTTTGACTCAAATAAGTCCCTGTGGTAACAGTGGTACGAATAGAACTCTGACAGTGGTAAATGGTTAACTTTTATCTTAGTGCAGCCATTTACGTTGCAGGTAAACTGTTTTTTGCGCGAGTTTTGTTATTGCTTAAGCAGTGCTCTTTCTGTACAATTATAAATGTATCTATATAAACTTAAAAGATTAGATACACAAAAATGAAACTGAAGCTGGCGCGCACATGCAACTTTCAGTTTTGCAGCAGTTTGCTTGCTAAAGTGAATACCACGGACGTATATGAGAGTGCGCGTGCAAAAACTATTCAGTCTGTGATTCGAGCAACTTAAAAGTTTGTGTTTTTGCACAAATCGAACGATCGCCCCAAATAAGTTCTTCAGTTTGTAACTGCTCCCACATTAAATCGACATATTAGCCGTGTTTTATTGGGAAATTTATCCGCCGTAAATTTATCCGTCGTAGCATTTTACATACAATTCGCTACAATCGATAAAAAGCTAAAGTAGAAGCTACGGTGAATGGCTGGTTGACGTTCAGTCGAGTCTCGATTCTGATTTTGTTAATTTTTTTGGTACGATTGATAATTGAATTGAATCTCGATGGATGTGTTCATGGAGTGTTATAATTATTACTTTCATTCGTAAGACAAATCGATCTTTTTGATTCTTTTTTTAATGGTTGGCCAGTTTATATTTCTCAAATCTTAAATAACTCCATTTTTTAATAAATTATAAGCTGTTCTTCTGAAAAGCTTCTGACTTTTACTATTAAAAACTGTATTCTTTGCTCAATTATTTTCTGAAGTACGTCTAAAATTGCACCTATATTTGCAATTTTGCATACTCCTAATATCAATTAATCAATTTTAACAAATTTTAATATCCATTTTGAAAAAGAAACCAATATTAATGGAATGAATTCCGTTTTACTTTAATTTTTGACTAACCAAGCCCAATTTTTGTTTTGTGTTCAATTTTTATTGATAGTTGTAAATAAACGGAGTTTGGTGAAAAAAATCATCTTTTTATTTAGATCTACAAAAAAGCAATTTGAGAAGACAAACCGAGGAATTACTGCACCGCAAAATATTTATTCGTACGAAATTCTATGAGCTATAAGGCCAGAGGCGCACACATATGCAACTTTCAGTTTTGCAAAACAGTTTGGTTGCTAAAGTAAATACCCATGACTTATATGAGACTGCGCGCACATGCAAAAACTATTCACTCCGCGATTCGAGCAACTTAAGAGTTTGTGTTTTGGCACAAATCGAACGATCGCCCCAAATAAGTTCCTCAGTTTGAATCACATCGAACTATAATGTAACTGCGCGCACATTAAATCAAAATGATGTTTGTGTGTTGGTTTATCTCGTTGATTGATTTTTAAGTTGCTTATGTTCGCGATCATCGTTCAACTAGTGGTTAAATTATTTCGTTTCGGAAAAATTGCATGTGCGCGCCTAGCCTAATATTCAAATTATTGCATTTTATTATTATTTTAGGCATTTTGCAGGTTAATGAAATGTGTAAGGATTTGTGTTTAACCTGTAATGGTTAATTTTTGTTTTTGTACACCATAACTGCGTCAATCAGAGTCCAAAAGTTTTATCCTACCCTTCCTTAAGCCTGTAAAAAATCGCAGTATACACTACATAAATCCCTACATTATTTGTATATATTTAACAGAAGAATTCCAAAATTGGATACTGAAGTCTTAGTACAAAAATAACAAGTAAACAGTCATTCCGCATCCGACATAATGCACATACATTATCGATTGCAGAGGAGGCTATTTCATTTGCGTCAACCCGCCATTAGTCCAACTATTCGAATATAGCGTTCCACTTACATTTATTGGAAAATATTTTTCTTCATTTACATCAACGCACATAGCAGCTGTTGAAGTATATTGCATCCTTAGGCCAAAGGGCAGGACGTGCTCTAAAGTGAATTCTGACATTTGTGATTTCGTTGCTAGTTTTTTTTATTATACTTGTATTGCTCTCCGTTGAACGAAGTTTACTGCTTGATAGATATAACCTCACTAACGCTTAAAGATAGTTCTAGTTTCCAACTGTTAAAAGCGTGTCCATCAGCCTCAATCCTATTTGAGACTGCAAAAGAAAATTAAAACGGACGCTTAGACGTCTAATTACTATACAATTTGCTTATTTCATTTAAACCATTCTAAACTACAATTAATTTTAGTAGACAGTTTCACACAGAGTCATCTTCAACGAACAACGAGCCATGTACCAGATAACATAGGGGTTATCCTGGAAAGGAGTTGTGCAATTTCATTATATCCATTTACATACATGTGTATGTATGTTGCATGTGACTGCCGACCACCCAGGCAGCAATAAAGCAGCACAAAAAAATGACTAGTATATTCGGTCGGGTTTGACTGTAATGAGGTCGTGAGAACAATTTGAATTGCGTAAGCAGTAACTATCTAGTTTTCGGATAATGGTACGCTACGTCAACGTCCGTCGGCGCGGCGTCGTCGGGTGGATGGGTCTACGTATCTACATATTTGAAATTTTCCATTTGAAAACCAAAGAGGAAGCCTTTCGGAGAATTTGCTTTAAAAAGGTTTTTATTGGGGTATTGTGTTAAGTACTACGGTAATGTTTACACACGAATCAGGAACGTGAGATTTTCAACGAATTGCAGAATGATGTTTGCGTGGGTCTCTGAACTTGCACTGACAGAATTTTGAACGTTAAACACGTTTGATGCTGCCGAACCTACCTCGTTAGACAAGCGTTGAATTAAGGTACCTTACGGCTAACACAAAATACACTATACAGCACCGGATCCGACGTGTGTCTGAAATTGTTTACATACAATTAATTCAAAGTGAGGAATTTAGTGAATTGGGATTCTCTAACAGATTGTGTAGGATTTCGGCCGTTAAGTGCAACTTGTGATTTGATTGCGGTTGGTATATTTAGGTTTGAAATTAGCTAAAATTCGAGAGGGATTTGTTTTGAATGTGCGATCAAAGTCTCGAACTGTTTGATGAATTCTTTTTATTTTGCAGGATGCACAAATCTTAATGGAATAATTTTACAGCATGGATTTGAAAAAATGTAGATTATGCTTTAGCAAAGGTATCTATTTACATTGTTATTATTTATTAAATCGTAAGCATCTAAGTAGCAATGGGTTATTTAAGAAGTTAACAAGAATTTATTTCGAAGAACTATTTTATGTGTTAACTAAATATTATTCTTTTTAGACCTTTTGTAAGCCTTTGATCATCCAACTTCAAAAAAAGAGCTTTAAGTTATGTAAAACAACCACACGTACAGAGCAGTTTTCTTTACCTTTTCTTTTTTGCGAACAATGCAATGGCTGAGAGAGGAGATATTTTTATACTACTAAGGTAAACACGAAGACTTGTTTTTGGTAAAGATTTTTGTATCCAAATAATAATTGTAATATAATTAAATGAGATGAATATACACAAAATGTACAAATTCTGTAAAATTCCATTAGTGCATTTAAACAGGATTTTAAGTGAAAATTTTTGAACCTTAACTTAGTAAGATAAATTTTAGATTTAAGAATAAGATTTGTATTTCTATAAATTATATTATTCACCTAAACTTTGTATTTATTAATAATAAAACATGGCTATTTACCATTTGCCTGGTTGACAACTTTTTCTAAATTTATAACTTTACAATTATATGCCAAAATTCTGCTTTGTAATTCTGTTTTAAATGCGGTATTCTGATTTTCTGAATTTATCAAAATTATCGAAGATTATAAGAAACAAAAATTTTTACGCAAACGGTAGGTACCAAAAGATTAAAACTATTGTGATGGGGTACCGATTTGTAAGGGTAGGCCCATAGATTTTAAAGAAGTTAACATTAAAAATGTATATAAAAGCACCCGTCCTGTAAGTATCGAAAAGAAAAAAAAATTACCTAATCTTTGCAAGGCAGGAGCCATCCCCCATGAGTTTCATCATTGGTACACAACCTTAAAAACTAGCTAAACCCTCAGAAATAAGGTCCCAGAACCCGAAATAAATTATGATTCTGATAAATCTGATCAAGATTATTAAATTTAATGAAAAATCCCAAAGAAAACATTTCATAAACACAACCCTTATCAATACCAAATATTTTTTTTAATGCAAAGAAAGCCCACATACAAGATTCATTTTATTTTTGTATAAAAAAATAAAAATAAAGAATTAAATTTAATACAATTTTTTGGTGTCATCTTCTTATTTATAAATGCTTTAGGTAACATATTTTAATTGTTGGAAACAGTTGGAAACCAGAAACTATCTTTGAGCGTTAGTGAGGTTATATCTATCAAGCAGTAAACTTCGTTCAACGGAGAGCAATACGAGTATAATAGAAAAACTAGCAACGAAATCACAAATGTCAGAATTCACTTTAGAGCACGTCCTGTCCTTTGGCCTAAGGATGCAATATACTTCAACAGCTTGATTTTAAAATCGAAACTAACGGCTTATCCATTTTGCGGTTTCAAAAGTAAACGTAAATAAAACACATATAAAATATTTTTGTTCATGATATTTCTTTTTTCTTATAAAGTTTGAACGTTGACATTATGTGTAAAAGACTACATCATTTAAATGACCACCACGCGAATTATTGCAAGCATCGATTCTTTTAAGATAATTTTCGACCACTTTTTGACACATATTGGGCTGTATCTCAGCCATAACTTGACGAATGTTGGTTTTCAAGTGCTCAAGAGTTAAAGGCTTATCTGCATAAACACACGGTCTTTCGCGTAGCCCCACAAAAAAAAGTCCAGCGGTGTAAAATCGCATGATCTTGGTGGCCAGTTAATATCGCCACGACGAGAAATTACGTGGCCAGGAAATGTCTCTTGCAATAAAGCCATATTCGCTCAAGTTGAGTGGCATGTGGCAACGTCTTGTTGAAACCACATATTCTCCAAATCGAATTCTTCAATAGCAGGCAAAAAAAAGTCGGATATCGGTGACATTCGTTCCATCGTCGTTTTCGAAGAAGTTAGGTCCAATCACACCTCCGGACCAAAGAGCGCCCCAAACAGTGACTTTTTGTGGATGTAATGGCTCTCTTCAATTGCTTGAGGATTCTCAGAACCCCAAATACGACAATTTTGTTTATTAACATACCCACCGAGTGAGAAATGTGTTACGTCGCTGAAGAAAATTTTGTTCGAAAAATTGGCGTCCACCTTGTTCAAGCATCCATTCGACGTATCTACGATGTTGTGAATGGTCAGCTGGCTTCAGTTGTTGTGTGAGCTGGACTTTATATGGATGTAGGTGTAGATACAAATGCAAAATACGCCATAATGTGCCGTAAGACAGTCCTAATTCCTGAGAACGACGAGGAATCGACACATTCAGGTCTTCGGCAAAACTTCACTTCCAGCAGCGATATTTTCAGTGGTACCAGCGAAACGGTGATGCACAGACCTTACAATATCTGTAACCAATCTCTTCAAATTTCCTTACAATTTTGCCAATTGCTTGCGTAGTTGAACGATTATGTAAACCATAATCTCCTCTTTAAGCACGATATGTGGCTGTGGCAGAATCACCATTTTTGTAGTAGGTTTTAACAATATTTATGCGTTGCGGGATAGTTCAGCGATCCATTTTCGTAAATGTCAGACTTTCAGCTGGAAAAAAAATTGATTTAACAACTCAGTTTGACAGATGTCGAATTCCAGCCCTATACTTTTGAAACCGCATAATGGATAACCCTTTACTTAACGATTTGTCCAGCAGCCATAAACTTTAAATCTTCAATAAGTCGGAAACATGATTATGTGGCATGGGCTCTTTTTACAACAAACCGACAAGATTTGCACTTTACCAGATAGAACTTGGTTAAGGAGATTTTTTTTCGGTGTCAAAAAAGGTGTACATAATTAATAAAATGCACGACTGGATCGCACGAACTTGCTCTTATATTCGATCACATCGTATGCAAAAGATTTTCATTAAAAATCTAAATATATTTTTAAGGTCGGTTTTTACTTAATTTTGTATATATACAAAATTTTCTTATTTTTTTTTAATTGGTATGACAATCTTAAATATTTAAAAATCTAAACTTAAAAACAAAAAATTAAATCGACTTAATCAAAGAAAAAATAATTCAAAATTATGAAATAAATACTTAACTAATTTGAGCTCAAAAAAGTACACTATTTTATTTCTTGGATAAATTTACAGAAAATTTAAAATCTGTGGAGCGGGTTTCGAGAAAAAATGTTTTTTTTTGTAACTTTTTGAAAACATTTCTCAAATAAAATTCAAAATGCCAATTCATAGGTATTCAGCATATACATGCAACTATAATACATATTTGAGCAAGAGTAAAATAAAATAACGGGTGATTTTTTTGCTACTTGGTTTTTGACGTTTAAATTTTTGACAGATCACACATGACAAATTCCACGAACATTTGACATTTCGATTCAGTATTATTTGCCATTTTATCATGAATAGACTTACGCCTGAACAACGTTTGCAAATTATTGAAATTTATTATCAAAATTCGTGCTCTGTGAAAAATGTGTTTCGCAAGCTACGTCCGTTTCAGCGACGAGGCTCATTTTTGGCTAAATGGATACGTGAATAAGCAGAATTGCCGTATTTGGAGTGAAGAGCAGCCAGAGGCAATTCAGCAGCTACCAATGCATCCCGAAAAATGCACTGTTTGGTGCGGTTTATGGGCAGGCGGCATCATTGGGCCGTACTTCTTCAAGGACGATGAAGGCCGCAGGGTTACGGTCAATGGAGAAAGGTACCGTTCGATGATAACAGATTTTTTTTTGCCGAAAATGCAAGAATTGAACTCGGTCGACATGTGGTTCCAACAGGACGGTGCCACATGCCACACTGCACGCGAAACCATGCATCAATTGAGAGGCGAATTTGGTGAGCAGTTGATCTCACGTTTTGGCGCAGTCAATTGGCCACCAAGATCATGTGATTTGACCCCGTTAGACTATTTTTTGTGGGGCTATGTTAAGTCTATTGTCTATGGGGACAAGCCAAACATGATTGCTGCCTTGGAAGCCAACATTGAACGCGTCATTGGTGAGATTCCGGCCGAAATGTGTGAAAAAGTTTGCCAAAATTGGACTTTCAGAATGGACCACTTGAAGCGTAGCCGCGGGCAACATTTAAGTGAAATTATTATTAAAAAGTAAATGGCAGAAATTGATTTATCGATCCAAATAAAAATTTCATTCACTTTTTACAAGTTTCTGTGTTTTTTTGAATTTTCAAAAACCAAGCTCTTAAAAAATCACCGTTTACAAGTGGAAAAATACATTTTCTGATAGTTACGCAGAAGCGAAAGAATTTCTTTGGAAGAGGAACGTAATTTAACTGAAATCGATGAAATAGTTAAAAACTCCATACCTACACAATGCGGATACAGAAATAACACCAACATCATACATTATCAGGAAAAATATTTTGATAAACACTGTATGAACGCAAGGAGAAAATTATTTGCCTGGGTAAGACTTTTGAGAAGATTTCCAGAAAAGGCTTTCTTAAAAACATAATATCTAGCTATAAATAAAAATTATAAGGAAGTTTTGAAGAGGAAAAAACAACTCTATTCAAAGAATGTTGCCAGAGATCTTGCAAGCTGCAGCAATACAGTGGAGTTCTGGAAGTCTGTTCGAGAATTAAATAAAAATCCAAATCTACAATTCGCTGCACCACTCGAAATCGATGAATTGGTTACTCATTTTAGACCAATTACAAAAGAAAATTTTTCTTCGCCATTTCAATTCGCAAGACCATATATCCAGAACAACCACTTGGATACTGCATTTACTTACTTGGAGGTAGAAGAAGTACTGAATAAGCTCAAAACCAATAAGTCTCCGGGACCAAATGGATTACCTCAAGAATTCTATAAATATATCACCGGTATGTTTGTAGAAAAATTGACCACAGCTTTAAACGATGCATATGAAAGCGCTTGTCTACGAAATAGTTTTAAGGAAGCTATTACTTGCCCAATTAAAAAAAAAGGCGATAAAACAGTGCCGGCTAATTATAGAGGAATATCGTTGTTGAATTCATCAATGAAAATCTTTGTAAAACTTTTGTCAAAACGACTTTATAACTGGGTCCTGTGTAATATCTTGTTAAGTGTGTCCCAAGTAGGGCTTCGGGAAAATTACTCAATAGTTGACCAAATATATTGACTTACCAAATATTTAGTAGATGCCAAAAAGAAGCTCTAAGCATTGTTCATTGATTTTAAGGCGGCATTCGACACTATAGACCGGAGAGCACTTATACTTAAACTGTACAACAAAGGAGTTTCGACAAAATTTGGAAACATTTTAGAGCTATTTTACGACTTTACAATTTCTGCTGTCGTCTTTGGAAGCAAAGTATCCGACCAGTTCCTTTTAATGACATCGAAGAGGAATTACAAGGAGGAGCACGTGTTTCAGCTGACCTCTTAGTCAATGTCTTAATGTTTGCATTGTTGTTCTTGCAGAGTCGCCCGGAAGTCTTCAACTGATGATTAACAGATTGTTCGAGTTCTCCAACAAATGGAGGCTCCAGGTCAATCTGGACAAGTCAAAAGTTGTGATTTTCCGTAATGGCGGCCGCAATTATCGCAATGAGACTGGACATTTGGCGAGCAAAATATTGCAGTCGCCGGTGAGTACAACTACCTTGGTATATTGATTTATAGAAACCTCAACTTGAAAAACCATATGTTAGACAAGTTAGCAAAATCTAAAAACGCTTTAAATGCAACTTGGAGAACGGTGATGCAGTGTAAAGATGTTGAATACAAAGCTAGATATCGAATTTTCCAAACTACATCAAAAGCAATCATGTGTTACGCAACTCAAGTTTGGGGACATAGGAGTTTGAATAGTGGGAGCAACTGTTGAGGTACTTTTTAAAGCGAACTTTGAGGCTACTAAATAGTACGGCGAACCACATACTTATGCTGGAGACGGGTCTTTCTACTTTATTCATCACAACCCTAAAAATGCAGAGCGAGGAGAGTTACTTCCACTGAATTATTTGCCATATAGGAGCGACCTGCAAGAGAGATGCGATTTATGTAATCTAGGAGAGACGGAGGACGTGTTTCATTTCCTGGGAAGATGTCCGATGCTGGTAGAAACAAGAAGGAGTACTCTTGGATATAACTATCTAAACGATGCTGAAATTATCAACATTCTGAACTGTGAAATTGGTTGGGACATCTTATACAAATACATCAAGATAGCACTTATCTACAGAAATCGGATCCATGATGAGGTTTTTTAAATAAAATACATTATATGTACACTTTATTTTTGAAATTTACAAACCAATTAAATGTGAATATACTAAATGGACTTCAGACGGATGTATTTTACGCTGATCTATAAGTAAGGCATTTGATAGGGTTAGCCACCCTATTCTTTTTCTTAAACTTGAACAATATGGGTTTCCAGAGTGGTTTCTAACTTGGATCAAATCCAATCATAATTTTAAAAATTGTCTGTCAAAAATGATTTATGTACTATCTGGAGTTCCTCAAGGTAGTCATATTGGACCGCTTTTGTTCTTACTCTTTATTAATGACATTGCCATGGACATTCTATACTCACAGATCTTAATCTTTGCCGATGATCTTAAGATTTTTTATGGCTACACGTTTCCTAATGGATACTTATTTCTGCAACATGATATTGACAGAGCCTCCGAATGGTGTATTGCAAATGGAATGGACCTCAATTTAAAGAAATGTAAAGTGATGACATACTCTAGAAAGAAAAAGCCTTTTTATCTTCTTACTTCATTAATGAAAGCCTAGTTGATCGTGTGGATTCATTTAGTTATTTAGGGGTTTTATTGAACGTCAAACTGTCATTTAACCCCCACATCGATATTATAATAAGTAAGGCTAGAAGCCACCTCGGATTAATTAAGAGGTTTTCTAAGGAATTTAATGATCCTCATATCTCGAAAATCCCTTATTGTGTACTTGTCCGCCCTATCCTGGAATATTGCAGCTGTGTATGGTGTCCTGTCTATTCTGTTTCCGTAAATAAATTGGAAAGTGTACAAAAACAGTTTTTGTTATTCGTCCTTCGTCATCCTTCGCCATGGCACTCAAATGAACATCTTCCACCATATGAACATCGCTTGAAGCTTCTAAGTCTATCAACGCTTAAGAAAAGAAGAGAAGTCAATAATGTTCTTTTGCTATTTCAACTTTTATCTGGATCAATTTATACTGCCAACATCCTGAGTAAGCTGAATATAAACTCTCGACCTAGATCAACGCGTGATCCTGAATTTTTTGTATACGTCGTTTGCTCCATCTAATTATGGTTTAAATGAACCTATAAATGTAATGTGTAAACATTTTAATTGTTTTTATAATAACATTGATTTAATTTATCTAAAGATTGTTTTAAAAAAAATTATTATCTTCTTAGCAGGTTCAAATTATATTTTTTCTTGTACTTCTTATTTTTTTTTTGTTAATTACTTTGTTTTTCATGTAACATACTTTAATGTTTTCTTATTTATTTTATTTTTGTTCACCAATGTACCTACTTATAATACTAAAACTACTTAGACATAATATCTGCAGTTGATATAATAAATAAATTAATAAATATATGTACTTAAATTAAATTGATAATTTTAAATTGCCAACTGGCAGACGGCTAGGCCATGTCATGTAATGAAAGATAAATACAATTTTGTACATTATTTGAAATAAAATCAAATTGAAAATTGAAATTGAATAATACATATTTGAAAAAAATTTAATGAGCATTTTTCGAAATATAAATTTTTTATTTTTTTTGAAATGGTTTTAAAAAATACAAACAAAAATTAATTAATAATATTGGTACGCTGTATAAATTGGGCTAGCTAAACCTACATATGTGTGAAATTTCGAAAGAATCGGTTAAGCCATTTATGAGATAGTCGAAAACAAAAACTAAAAACGGTCCTATGTAGGGCTGGTAACGAGACCGAGACTAGTCTCGGTCTCGTCTCGCTCTTGGTCTTGTCAACGAGACGAGACTCCTTTAAAAGTACCAAATATGAGACCGAGACGAGAGGGAGACGAGACCGTATTTTTGGTACCGAAATTCGACGAGAGTCCCGCTGGTATCGGCGGTCTCGGTGGTTTGGTTTCGGTTTTCGCTATAAGAAAATATTGTTTTTATTTCATTATTTTTTAGTATCTAATCATGTTCAATTTTTATAATATTCACAAGTTTTTTTTGCAAAATATTATATGCGCGTTAACATATCAAACCATTATGTATGTACATAGTTATACAGGGATAGGCGCATTGCGAAAATCCAGAGAAGAATACGTACGATTTATGCATGCATGGCGTTGCTTCCTTTTGGGTGACATTTGGTAAAAAATATTGTCAAAACGTCAAAATATAGTTCGTTGCCTAACTGTCAGGCCATGAGCATTCAAAATCCAATGAAGGATGGCTCCGATTTAAATGGATTAAATAACCTCTACAAAAGTCAAATTTTAACTCAGAAAATTAGAAATTTTTCGATTTAATAAATTAAATCGAAAAAGTTGATTTTAGACTTTCTGGGTGACATTTGGGAAAAAAATAGTATCTAAATGTCAAGGTATAGTAAGTTACAAGTCAAGTCATGAACTGTGAAAATCCATGGAATGTTCGCTCCGATTTAAGCGTATTTTAAAACCTCACCCTCTATAAAATTCAAATTTTGCCTCAACAAAATTTTTGTTCCGGAAGAAGTTGATCTTAAGCCTCTGGTATGGCATTTGAAAAAAAATATTATGAAAACGTCAAAATATAGTTCGTTGCATACCTGTCAAGCCATGAGCTGTTAAAATCCATTGAAGGATGGCTCCGCTTTAAATAGATTAAAAAACCTCTGCAACATTCAAATTTTACCTCGGAAAATTCGAAGTTTTTCCGATTTTATTTTTGGCTTCGGAAAAAGGTGATTTAAGGCCTTTTGGGTGAGGTTTAAAAAATCATATTTTAAAAACGTCAAAATATACAGTCCTATTCTGTTAAACGTTCACGTGAATATTTGTATTCTGCTATCCGACGAAAAAAACGAATTGTTTCAAAATGTACATAAATTTAGATCAAAAATAAATTTTCACAAATGTACAAAATTCAAGTTTTATCTTGGAAATACGGATCTTCAAAGGTGTCTGATAACGTTACTTCACAGCCTATTTTTTTACGTTATCACACACCTCTGAAAACTAAATTCGCACAAAATGTAAGCAATTCGGAGCGCTTTCATACGCAACTAATAAAATTCAACTTAAAATCATAGTTTTCGATTTACACAAATAAAACGTACTCGTTTCAAGTGAAGTCTATGGCCTTAGCTTTATGGATCTACGTACTGCAGAACAAAATTTCTAGTTTATGATTTGTTTAGCATAAGCAACATACTAGGATACATCATATTGTACGGTGATTTTCACCAAGTTTCCCAAACTTGTTTTTTTTTATTGGTTTTGACAGTTAAATGTGAATATGTGTACCAATTCGTACGATTTTTCACGCTACCAAACACTTAAATCGGAGCAATCCTTCAATGGATTTTGACAGCTCATAGCTCGACAGGTAGGCAACTTACTATATCTTGACATTTGGATAGTATTTTTTTTCCAAATGTCACCCAAAAGGTTTAAAATCATATTTTTAGGGAGCAATAAATTAAATCGATTTTTTTTAGATAAAATTAGAATTTTGTAGAGGTTTCTTAATCCGAAGCGATGCTTCAATGGATTTTGACAGTTCATGACTTGAAAGGTAGGCAGCTTAATATATCTTGACATTTGAGCAATATTTTGTTTTCGAAATTTCACCTAAATAAGCAATAAATTAAATCGAAAAATTTCGATTTTTTTAGGTAAAATTTGAGTTTTGTAGAGGTTTTTTTTTAATTCATTTAAATCGGTTTTTGACAGGTCGTGGCTTGACAAAACCGGTCAATTTATTTTTAAAAAATCGAGCGTTGTTTGTAGGTACTCTTTTTTTAAATATTTTATTTGTTTTTGCTATGAAATATATTAACTTACACAATTCTTCCAAAATGTTATTTCCACTTAACTCAAAAGACAAAACAGACTCACGAGTTTGTTTTATACATTTTCCCGCATTTTTCTTACCGGCGAACTGCTGAGATACCATAACCATACTCTATATTTGCAATCCGAACAATGCGTCTAATCTTTATCTTACATCTTTTTACTACCAAAGAAACACGAAAGAAACCAAGTCTAAGGATGATGCCAGGACCGAGACGGAGACGAGACCGCACATCAAAATTTTCTGGAGAAAAAGGCGGGACCAAGGCCGAGACGAGACTTGGTTAGGCGAGACCTTGACCGAAACGAGACTGAAATTTTTCGATTTTGACGAGACCGAGACGAGATGAACAAAAGTCTCGCCTGGTCTCGTCTCGTTGCCAGCCCTAGTCCTATGGAAAGTACCGTTTTTAGACATTTTTAAAAATTTTTGTTCTACCATATGATCGGTCGTGCCTAAAAAGCTGCATAGATTTTTTAAAAAATCAAAATCGTTAAAGCCGTTTCCGAGAAAAATAGGCTTTAACGTAACGGTTAGAAAAATTTCAATTTCTTCTCTGTACAAGTAGCTAGTACCTACATTATAATCGCAAGTAAAAATATGTATGGGAGGTTGTATGTTTTTTTTTTAACTAAACGAACAAATAAAATATCATATTATAAGCCCTTATTAGCATGCTACCATTTTTTAAGGATACTAATGATAAAATGTCATCATAGGCTAAACGCAAAAAGAAAGTACGTTGGCTATTTTTGTTGGACATAGTATAGTGTTATCTTCATTTCATCACTTCATCAATGACTCCTTAATATGGGTTTTACTTTTTTTGTGGTGAAACATTTTTCTTTCCATATTGTTTCTATATCCTGTTCAATGAATCGAGAAATATTATCAGTTTTATTTCGCATCCGATTTAGGTAAGAAAAGAATAAAAACTTAGTATTCAATAGAAGAGTTGATGCCTACCTTTGCCTGAAGGAAGGAAAAGTATTTCATTAGGTACAAGATAAGAGAAATAAATTACCCAAAAAGGCCATTTCAAGTAAAATCCATTTGGCATCAAAGATGAAACAAATTTAACAAAAAAAAGTTAAGTGAAAATATTTTAAATTGACCAGGATGAATTTTATTTTCTCTTCTTACATTAGACTTGTTCCAATATTTTGATTCATAATATTAATGATGTATAGACCTTCGAGATATAAAATATCCTTTATTGAAAATATCTGTTCAAGTTAAAAATTACTCAACCCTCTTCCGTTTTACTTTCACTTCGTGAATCCTTTATACCAATTTGGAATTTTCAACCGGATATAAAAGCCTTCTTTACAGGACATACTTTCTTTATAAAATGTTAATAAGGGAAGTTCACTTGTGTAGAAAAATAACTTCTGTTACCTTTTGATTAAATTTATTCAGCAAGAAGTTAATAATGATAAGAATAAAATTTTATAAATATAAATCATTAGAAATATTGAAGTAAGAAATGAAAAGAATACTTGAAGTAAAATACCAGCAAGTTAATGCTCTAACCTTACGGTCGCGGTGGCCGTGCCCGTATGTATATTGAAATCGAGTAAAATGTAAAGGCTTGAACCGATAACCTTAGTTCCGTCAATTTGTCTATTTCATTCTATATAGAGGGTGGTTTGCATAAGGTGTGACAAAAGACTGGGCGTGTAAGTTGAACCTAGATAAAAAAGAATCGTCTGTGAGGGGAGGGTCTATTTACCACCCTCCAAGACATGTAAGGTTCAGGGATGGGACTTTTTGAAAATACTTCCGAAGCAGATTTAAAAAAAAAACGCAGTAGATTCATTTTTATTGCAGTAGATTTTTATATTTTTAAAATATAAATAAAAAGTAACCCATAGAATCTATAGGTTCCCAACAATCTTTTTCATAGTCACCTATTTGCTTGAAGAGAATAATATTTTGCAAAGTGGTTGTATTTATTTTATTTCGAAGTTTATCCTTCACTAATTTTACTGTCGAAAATTTGCGTTCGGCTGCGGCAGTAATATGAGGTAGAGAACACAACATTAACATATATGCACCATAAATATGTTACATAAATGTTCAAATGTTTTTTTGTTATATAAAATGGACAACTAAATTCACAACTCCTATGCATATGTAAATACCAAAGAATTTAAAATTTTTAATCATTAATATTGAAAGGTTTTTTTATTTGACAGCAAACTTCTACGTAAAATTCAATCAATTTTTTTATTTCATAGAGTTTGCTTTCTTCAAATTCGTGAGATTCAATAAATCCCCCCTGGAAATCGATCCCAAAATGTATGTCCGAATAGCTAGAAGTTGGTGAGACAGCGGCAAGAAGTAACAGGGGTAAAAGAAACAGCTAAAAATGAAAGTTTTCCCTTGAAAATTAAGAAAGGCGTGAACGAGAAAATTGGTCACCTACTTCAAAGCTAACGTTATGTATTATTTTTGCTGGGAATAAGACATCATAAAAAAAGTTATAAGGGTAGTCCCCAAAATTGATACGATTGTTATTTTTTTTATTTATTTTTATTTAATCTTAACTTATAACTATGTTAAAGCTAGACAAAAATGTTTAAAACTAGCCTAATTATCAATAACTTACAACTAATTTACTGGCCCTTTACGGGCGCTCTAAACTAAACTATATATCTGAATACTAATGTCTTTCGACCTAAAAACTATATGAATCCATGCTTATTATTTTATTGTTTAATTTCACCAAGAAAACTTTTTGGAAAAAAAAACTTAGTATCATATCATTTTTACATTTTATTTTAACTTATACAAACTACTTAAAGCTAGACTAAAAATATTTAAAAACTAGATATCACTAACTTTTACTAACTAAAAATAACTTAAGCTACTTACATCTACTTAAAAACTAGAACAGCCACAGCAGCTTTTTTCGCTTATTTTTATATATTTTTTTTTTGTATATTTTGTATACGCCTGCAGACAAACAGAGGCATGCAACCCACACAGCCAAGTACATACGTACATACATATTCGTATGTACATACATACACAGGCACGCAGCTGCATGCACAAATGCCCCCGCAAACATACATATTTTTTAATTTTTTTTTGTGCCACCCCGACAGTTCCTTATAACTAATTTACCAAAATCTACGTAAGTCGGCCAAGACATACCATCCTAATCGACTTAATGTATCATAATTCTGTTCAGAGAGCCACCAGAACTGGTTCTCTTGTTTCGGCCTATCCTGTCGGTCCCGATCGGACACAGTCCTACTGAACTGAAGGCGCTCTTCTCCACCTTGAGCGATGACGCCTCGACCATACAGGAGTCGCCTATCTACAATTTTACGGCTGACGTGGTAGATGAGCGGAACCGCCATTCCATCATGTATCAGCACTCGACTGTCTAAAAAGAGGAATGCCTCGGGAGGGATGTAGCCACTTAACCGCGCACTCTCAAAATATTCATTATTGGGGTAGTAAGCACCAAAAATTAAGCTGTTGGTTGAGGACATCGCTCTTGCAGTGTGACCCCGAATCAGATTAACCAAAAAATTATCTATTCTGTTTATGTTGGGTCCGTTGTATAGAACCTGGTTGGAATAATATCTTGTGTACTCCGACTCTGGTGTTCTGTGTATTCCAAGGCAACGTCTAAGACATTGCCTCTCAAACACCCGAATCTTTTCCATTTGAGATGGGGCAACGTTGAACCACACCGGGCATCCGTAGGCAATCATCGGCCTGATGAGGGCCATGTAACAAATCACCTTCACCGTGCTGTCAAGACGGCTGCTATAAAACAGTCGTTTTGTCAAGGCAAAGGCTCCCCTAGCCCTGGCTAAGGCAGTACCTATATGTCTGTCGAAATACAGGTACTGATCCAATCAGATGCCAAGGTACTTTACTACACTTTTACTCGCCAGTGGATGTCCATGTGGCCCTACGATCACCAGCTTGCGCCAGTTCTTTCTCGTATCCCTTGAGGCGCTAGACAACGGAGTCCTAAACAAAATAGTTTCTGATTTCTGGAAGTTGATCTTCAACTTTTTGTGTCATGTCCCTCCTTAAAACCGAACTGATTATCCGGGATGATATTTTTGTCCTCCACCCACTTGAACAGGGCTCTATTAATAACCTTTTCAAATACTTTGCTGATACTCGGAAGAAGACTTATCGACCGGAGATTCGCCGGATTGGAGTTGTCCTTTCCCTTTTTTGGGAGAGGGTGCACCACAGCTGTCTTCCACCGCACTGGAAAATATGCATTATTCAGCGCGTTGTTAAACAGTGTGGTATAAATGTCAACTGCTTCTTGAGGCAAATGTCGTAGTACAACGTTGGATATACCATCGACTCCTGCAGACTTCTTTTTCTTTAATGAATCGAAGATGAGCTGGAGCTCATTCTTCGAAATTAACAGGGGACTGGGCCCATTTCGGTCGGCGATTATGGCGTTTGCCAAATCTTCATCATTAAACCCTGTAAAACCAAGGTTCTCAGATCGCCATTCGGTTATATCGTTCCGGAGCCATAAGTGATGAAGCAGAGCTCTGTTCTCCAGGTCATGATTCGGGTGATTCACCTTGTACACTTGCTGGAAAGCAGCCCCCACAGCCTCCATTCACTCCTGCGGATCTTCGATTATATAGAGGTCATTGTCCAATACGGCATCCTCTGGGTCTATGCCTGCTGTCAGAAGTACGTCTCTGTTCTCTGTCGTCCTCTGGAGCTTAAGACACGGAAGATCGTTTTGATCCTTTCTTTTAAAAACCTTATTAATTTTTGGGAACATACTTGGGTCGCTAGAGTTAACGGCACGAATTGTATTGTCCCAGAACAAATTAATAGCCAATCTATAATTTTCTTTGATCAATTGTTTGATGTTTTTGATGGACGACTTCAGTGTCCTAATCTCTAGATTTATTCTATTGTTATCTAGTAGTTTCAATGCAATTGAAAAACAGAAAAACCTGCATTGCGTTGGATTTGATCATGGAGGTTCGGTGGCGGGATGCGTAGTGCATTGGCTTCTAAACAGCTTGATCATGGTTCAATACACGATAGAGGTAAATGAAGTTTTTCAATTAAAATGAAAAAATAGACCAGCACCACTAGAGGAGAGGAATCTGACGATCGACCTTTGTCAAGTGGTGAAATAGATATAATTCCAGCCAAAAATAATATGAGAAAAACTTGGTGGTAACACACTCCAGTGTTGGTCCTTCGAAATCATTAAATGTATCATTATTTTTTCTTTGTATTTTTGGTATTCCTCTTCACTCGGAAGAGATATATTTCTCGTTGTTTTTTGAAATACTTATTTATGTTTTGGTTAAGCAAATGGTGTTCTATGTTTAGATTTCGTTTTGTTTAATTTTTTTCTTTATTTTTTATAAAAAGAAAAAAGTCCATTTGATGTAGATCTTTGCCAACAAAAGGTTGAAGAGAAAAGAGTACGCTCATGTGTTTTTCTGGCTTGCTAATTAATTAAATTTGTATGCATATATGTATATCCAATACTAGTTTTGTAATGTTTAGTTACATTCCTAATTTTTATGTGACTAAATCTAGTTGTTTAAAAAAATTAATATTGATTTTGTTATCTTCTAGGAACATTCAAAATTATTTAATTAATCAAATTTGTGTATTAATATAATAATCTTAATATTCTATATATGTATTAATTTCATAAATTTTTCTGGTCATGTGCTTTATTTTTTGTTGCTAATCTTTTTATAAATTGATAGTTCTCATAAAAGTAGATTATAGTTTTTTGTTCCAATTTACCCCGGCTTATGTTACAAATTTTCCCGCATACGGGGTAAGGCGTTACAACACGTTTTTTGGTCTAAAAGGTATTTTTTTTTTGGCTTTTTTATTGGATTTCTGAAATATTGCTCTTTAAAAAGAAAAAAGTTTGGCTAACTCTTTTTCAGAACCTTAGGAACATCAACAATTTTAGTAGAAAGTGTTACTTTTAGCCCCGGTCTCCCCTACTTTCTTGATCTACATTTGTAGATATGTAGGTACTGATTTCATCTATATAAATATATATATTTTTTAATTTCTCTATAAAAATCTGTTTTTTTTTTCAATAATAATAATGTTTATTGAACTGATATATATACAATTGACTTTTAATTCTATTTTACATTACTTATATTACATTGATATTTTAATTTGTTTTAGCACTTAAGGGGCTAATATTATACATTGTTTTAATTTTTTTTTGTTAAAATTATTAAAGAAATTGTCCTTGAATTTCTTATACTACTTACTAAAACCTGTGTGGATAATTTCGGGTTGTTCAAACCCGGCTGTTTTCTGGTGATGTGGGGGTTAATGTGGCATCTAGCCACGGTGGTAGTTTGACGCTGCATTCTCGTAGAATTGGATTGCTTCGACGTCGTTGATATAAATAAGTCCTTCGTCCAGTATAATACAAATCTGTTATGGCTTGATCACAACAAAAAAGAAATAGAATCAATCAAATCAAACGAATCGTAAAACATAAATTGCAGTAGATTTTATTTAAAAGCAGTAGATTTGTTTCTTTGAAGAAAATGCAGTAGATCTACTGCAATTGCAGTAAAGTCACAACCCTGTTAAAGTTCAAAATAAATCACTTACTACAGAAATGAAATGCACGACTGAATGGTACGAACTTGCTCTTGTAGCTAACAACTTTAGTGTAAAGTAGTAGCTTACCACTGACGCTGTTAGCAGGTATAGGTAGCCTAGTTTAGTTATCATCTGCAGGTTTAAGGTCGAAGTAGGTAAAATTACCTTAATTTTTAGTATAATGCATTGTAGAATGCATGATTCAAGGAATGGTTACGTAGGTGCCATCCTACAAATGTATATTTAAATAAGAAGGGTAATGTGTACCTATCTGTATAAATGGCGATAAGTATGTAAATATGTACATACATTATGTATATAATGAAAGTGAATGGTGTATATAGGTGGGCAAAAATCTTTTTTAAACTGATAAAAACTGCGAAACCATCACTTTAATCAGCTTCTCGAAAAAACGAAGAACGCCGTTAGATGCTACGGATCAATGAACATTTTATAAAAAATAACTCGAAAATTTAAGGACGGATTTTGATGAAATCCTGTTTTTATTTTTAGTTTTTTTGAAAACATTTTTTTTTGGTATGCAGTTTTTTAGAGTTTATTAATATACATATCATTATAAAATTTAAAATAATTTTTTTTGATTAGTTTTGAAAATATTGATTTTTCAAAAAAAATATTCAAAAATTAATTTTAATTAGAAAAATAAAGTTTTTTTTTAAATTTTGATATGCACATTTATTTTGGCTACCTGGATCTTCTCAGGTATAAAATTTTACAGAAATCGAAGGTACCGTTACCGGGAAAGCCAAAAATTAAAAAAAAAAACCATTATATGAAAGGAAGCGTTAATAGACTTTTTCCGTAAATTTGGTTCTGATCAAATGATAGTTAGTACCAACAAAAAAATTCTTAAAAAATTTGTATCAAAATCGTTGGAGCCGTTTTCGAGAAAATTAAGATTTTCCTTAATGGCTATATGGCAGATACCGTTATTTTTAGGCCTAAAAATAAAATTTCAATTTCCCCTCTGGGGAATGCCATAAGAATCACACATACTAAATTTGAAGGTAATCGCTTAAGGCGTTTAGGCTGCAGCTCGTTATACATACAGACGGGCAGACTGACAGATAGACCGACAGACTGCCAGACTGACAGATATACAGACATTTTTTGTCGGTCACTTTTTTAAGCTTCTCTATAATCCTAATGTCATGTTTGGTGGTTCTGGGGATCTAGACTCATAACTACAAAAGGTAAACGTCTATACCAAGCAGGCCGCAAATACAACTGCGAATTTTATTCTTCTGGTTCGCCAACATATTGACCATCTGATACTAACAAAAAACCAGACCTTATAGACTTTTTCGTAGTTAAAGGTATTAAACGAAATCATATAAGTGTCGAAGGTAATTATGATTTATCGTCAGATCATACTCCAGTAATTTTATCACTGAGCGAAGCAGAAATAATAGAAAAAACTAATCCCAAGCTCGTGAATAACAGAACAAACTTTAACAAATTCAGAGATAAAGTTGAAAGTTTTATAAACCTGAGATCCCCTATGCAAACAATTGAACAAATTGATCATGAAGTAGAACAATTTATTGCTGATGTACAACAGACTGCAGAAGAAAGTACTCCAACTATTTCAAACGCGAGAGAAAATGAAATAAAATATCCTGTCGAAATAAAGGAGCAAATATTGAAAAAAAGAAGAGCTCGAAGAAAGTGGCAAACTACGAGATTCCCTGGTGATAAGGCACTTTTTAACCGTCTTAACAACGAATTAAAAAAAAGAATCTGTGAGTTAAAAAATTATTCACTTAGTAAATTCCTGAAAAATCTGACGACGGATGCTTCTTCCGAATACTCCTTATGGAAAGCAGCTAAGCGCCTAAAAAGACCTCAGACACAAAACCCGCCAATATGAAGATGGTAAATGGATCCCAAACCCGAAACAAAAGGCTGATCTCTTCGCTGAACATCTCGCAAATGTTTTTAAGCCATTCCCAGCAAACACAGCTACAGGTCCCTTACACAGTTTGTTGATAGAAACGACGAATGTGAAATATCTTTTGTCACGCTCAAAGAAGTAAGAAGCATGTTTCAACATACATAAGTTGTCTAACACAAAATCATTATAATTCACCAATCACCAATTTATAATAAACGCATGAACTAAGATATGTTCCACATCATTGGAAAATTGCAGAAGTCATTGTCATACCTAAACAAGGTAAGCCACCAACAGAAGTAAAAACTTACAGACCAATATCGCTTATACCAATCATGGCAAACGTTTTTGAAAAACTGCTACTGAAAAGGCTTAACAAACTAATAGAAGAGAGAAGACTAATTCCGAGCCATCAGCTTGGATTTATAAATAAACATTCCACGATAGACCAAGTGCATCGAATCACGGATGTCGTGGAAAAAGCACTTGAAGAAAAACAAGTATGCTCGGCTATATTCTTAGATGTTGCTCAAGCCTTTGACAAGGTTTGGCACTTGGGACTTGAGCAAAAACTGCATAGGGACCTTCCCAGGCAGTACTACGAAATACTGAAATCCTACGTTACGAACCGTACGGTTACGGTCGTACGGTACGACCAAAATTACTCGGAACTAAAGAAAATTGAAGCCGGCGTACCACAAGGAAGTGTCCTAGGACCAACCCTGTATCTGTTATATACAAGGGATATTCCAGTGGACATCAACGCTATCATGGCCACCTTTGCTGACGATACGGCAATATTGGTGCCAGATAAATCCGTTACGAAGGCTACACTAAAATTGCAAAATGCTGTCGATAAAGTTAGTTATTGGACGCAGAAATGGCGTATCAAATTAAACGAAACAAAATCGACGCATATAAGCTTAACTAACAAAAAAATAAACAATGTTCCAATATTTATAAAAAATACAGTAGTATCTTACTCCAATACCGCCAAACACCTTGGAATGACTTTCGATACAAAGCTTAAATGGAAATAGCACATCAAAAAGAAACGAGAAGAACTAAACTTGAAGTACAGAAAAATGTACTGGTTACTAGGAAAGAACTCTGACCTATCTATTCAGAACAAACTAATGTTATATACGCAAGTACTGAAAGCCGTTTTGACATATGGCATCCAACTATGGGGCTGTACAAAGAAAACAAATGCTGAACCCATCCAAAAATTCCAAAGCAAGGTCCTTCGTGGAATAATAAATGCCCCTTGGTATATAAGAAATAGCAATCTACATCGTGACCTTCAAAATGAAATGGTTACAGAAGTGGTAAAAAAGACGCTGTATCACACAACCAGCGACTGCAAAGTCAGACCAACTCCGAAATGGAAACCGTCTTAAATGTACGAGACAATGTTCGGAGATTAAGAAGAACCAAGCCTCATGAGCTGATGGTCTAAAAGCTATGGGAAAGTGTAATAATATTTTAAACTTCCCCCAATGCGATTTAAATATAAATTAAGATAGTAAAATCATTTGTCGATCTTTCATAGATTGGTCCTGATTTCACCGGTGGTTTGAGTGCGGTAAGAGTCCCACACTATTCGGTACCGATTCTTACCGAGTGTCTTTTGAAGATTTCCATCGGATAAAAAAAAAAAAACATGTTTGATGGTTAGAATTTTTTTTTATTTACTAATGCATAATTTGCCTAATAGTATCTATAATTGTAAGTAAAAAATATATATAAAATAACCTAGTAATACGTACAAAGTCCGGCTATATCATTATGAAAAGTCAGAAATCTATTCTTCAATTTTATTTTTAAATAAGGTTGTTCGAGTGTATACTTCTTGAAAAATTAATTTTCAATTTCGAATTTAAAAAAAAAAATAAGTATTATTGTTTTTTTCTAATATCCAATGCTCATGTTAATTTTTGATCAAACACAAAAAACCGGGTGTAAAAATGTTTTGTAATTTTTGAAAAAATAAAAAAATAACTAAAATTATGTGTTTTCTAAGAAAAACCTTTGATTTTAGTTGTTATATGTTCTTGGATTCATAGGTGAATTTTGATTTTTCTCTTACTCTTTTCATTTTTATATTCTCATATTTTATATTATGCGTTATCCATTGTTCAACGATTTTTGATCTGAGTAGAAATATAATTATAAGCTGAAATGACTATCGGTAGCTTAAATAATAGTGGTTCCACAAGCGATGCTAGTAGTTGGGTTCTAGGTTTAATATTTAAGATTTTATCTTATCAAAGTCAAGGTTTAAAAATATGTCATTTAAATGCACAAAGCTTATTGCCAAAAACTGATGACTTCAGGGATATAATTTTTGAATCTAAGGTTGATGTTATATGCGTTTCCCAAGCTTGGCTTACGGTCATTTTATAACGATGAAATATGGCATGGTGATATTTATTAGGGAAGCTATAACATATTAAATTAAATGCGTTCAGATACTGGTAGCGAAAAGAATATTATATTATATATAATTATCAATAATTATATTATTACATAATTATAGAATAAATATGTGGATCTAATAAGTTACTTATTGGAACAGTATAGGATTCCCCCTCGGGTTAATTGAAGACTCTGTCTCTGCAAATAAGGAAGACTTAGAAAAAAGGCACTGTTTGCCCAAAGAATTGGGGTCTTTTCAATTCCAAGTAAGTACAAATGTCTTATTACCTCCAAGAAACGAATAGATCTTTCATACTTTCCACAAATTTCTCTTGACGGAGAGACTTCACAAATTCTGGTATTTAACCGAAGACTAGCCCGGGACAAGCGTATTAATGCAGTTGTTGGGAGAGCATATGTATGGTACTGCGCAAAAAGGGCCAATGTTCATTTAATGCTGATGTCGAATCTATTTTCGCTTACCGCCTTACAACAAGTAAAAAGGGCCAATCTGCAAGGGTCAATCTGTTTATTTCGTAATGTTTGGTGTTCAAGGGCCAATCTGCTTTGCGAGCATTCCACTTATACCAATTATACTAGTTTAACGGTATCAAATACTATATTAACAGTGTTGAACTATAGTATTTAAATGTAGTATATAAAAACAAAATTCAGAAAGCAGTTTTTCAGAAATCCTCAAGCATTCCAGAATATTTTAGCATTTTTAACTCTGCCAATGAGCCTACCAAAATCAAATGTTGCTTCGAATTTTAAAGAAGATTGCGCCCTGGATAATTAGAAGCTTCAGCTTTACTTTTCGGAACAGTCAATTTCCAAGAAAAAATATAACAAAATGGTCGACGAGTTTTGTCTTCTTATAGGACATTTTCAGGACTGACATTTACATACAAAATTAAGTGTTCGTGGTGAATTATTACAATAGATTTTTTTATTATTATTTTTTTTTATTTTCATTATTTTTTAATAGTTTTTTATTTAGAAAAAATATAAAAAATATAGAAATGAAAATAATATTTTTTTAAAAATTAAATAAAGGAAAATAAAAAAAAATAATAGGAAGAAAATAAATGTATTGCAATAATTCACCACGAACACTTAATTTTGTATGTTAATGTCAGTGCCCTGAATTTGTATTTTAATAATTTGTTGGTAATAAATGCTCTTTTTGTTTGACAATATTTCTTAAAATAGGAAATTGCATTTATATTTGTTTATCTATTTTGATTTAAAGGGTAGCACATTGGTTCTTTTGTGGTTTTCAGCTAAATAAGTATTGAAGTAAAAAGGGCCAAACTGTCAGATTGACCCTTTTTAGTTTTTATTCGCAGAAACTAATTTTATACAAAAAGGGCCAAACTGCACCTTGTTGTTATTTTTATTTTCTAGTTGTGACAAGCAATGTTTAAGTTATTTAATTTTATTTTAATATTGCTTAACATTTATTAATTCAACAGATTAACCCATATCGGTGTCTTATACAACTTAATCTGAGTCATAAGAAATTAACAAATCTTAGAAACCTGAATGAAAATATCACATGTTGTGTACAATAGAATATCAAGATATAAGCTAAATTTGAAAACCTTATGCGGTATACAGGACTTAAGTTTTATTGTTTCGGGTAATGCAAACACATCAACCTTCCTATGCCTTTGATCTATTGCAATTGTCTTCTTCTACTAGAACGGCAGTTCTTCATCAATGCGACTCGTTAGTAGAACAATCTGCCTATAAGTTTTAAACGCAAAATTTATCTCCGGAGCTTTGAAAGTAATCTATAGCTGCTCATATACCATGCAACTAAAGCCTTTATTTCTACAAAGATCTTTTGTGAAGTAATAGAATAAATGTATAAAAAAAGCAGTGAAAGAGTCCTTAAAAATAAAAGAAAGAACATTAACAGAACATGAACATTTTTTTTTTTTTTATAGATGTATTTATTTATCTTTTATTTTTCTTAATATGGTTTTACAATAGTATCTGCGAAGCCGAAGCTTGTCTGCAGAAGAATATTTTTCAATTAAATTAAAATAAAAGTAAACAAAGTTTACGATTTTATATAAAGTTCAATTTTAAAGTTCAATTTTTTTTTAAATAAGTCTGGATTATAATAAATTATATATAAAATTTTAGTTTGTAGAATTAATGAAAAATTTTCTTAGTTCTTTTTTTCTTTTTTTAAAGTTTTGAATAGTGATAATTTCTCTCGGTAGTGCGTTGATTATACTTGGTACAATGTGTTCAAGTTTACGTCTTCCGTAGTTGTTGTAGTTTCTTGGTATCTGTAACATTCCTTGTGCACGTCTTCTCGTGTTGAGTTGGTGTTGGATTGGTTGCTTAAATCGGTTGTCATCAAAGTATTCTATTATGGTAGTCATCTTAAAAATATTTTCAACTTGTAGTGGCTTAAAAAGTGTATCATATGTTTGTCGATAGTTGTTGTTAATTAGTTTTATAGCTGCATTTTGGAGTTTTTGAATTTTGATAATATGGGTTTTAGCTGCATTGTCCCAAGCAAGTATACCATACCGTATCCTGGATTCCATCAATGAGTAATAAACTTGTTTTAAAACATCGTGGTTAGTGTGGTATTTTAGATGAGATAGTGCAAACAACGCTTTCTTTAGGTCCATCCTCAATTTGTTTATGTGTTTTTCCCATAAAAAGTGACTGTCTGTTACTACTCCCAGATACTTGTAGTTGCTTACTAATTCGATGCATTCTTTTTGCGTTTTAGGGCAGTCATCATTCTGTAAATAAATCCTTTGATTTGTTGGTTTGAACTGCAGACTTCTGATATACATCATTTTTGTTTTTATTGCATAACCAAGCCGTTGTCGTGACACCATCTAACTGCCATGTTGAATTCTTCTTGAATTATCTTTGTTGCCGTATCAAGAGAACTATGGCGAACGACAATAGCAGTATCATCAGCAAAAGCGAATGGAATACTCTGTTTGAAAAGTCGTAGCAGTTCGTTAGTGTATAAGACAAACAAAATTGGACCCAGTTTAGATCCCTGCGGGACTCCATGTCTCATCACTTTTTTCTCACTCACAGCATTTTTGATTTTAACACAAAATGTTCTGTTTTGCAGATATTCTGTCAGCCAATCAGCCATAGAGCCCCGAATTCCAATTCTTCTTAGAGCTTCAATAAGATTTGAGTGATTTAATGTATCGAACGCCTTACTGAAGTCCATGAAGATTACTAATACGTGATGTCTTTTATCTAAGCTTTCGTTGACACAATTCGCAAACTCACCAAGTAACTTTCCTGTATTTGTACCCTTCTCAAAACCGTACTGGCTTCTATGAATCAGTGCATATTTGTCAACAAAACCTTGCAACCTGTTGGCAATCACACCTTCCAAACATTTTTCAATAACTGGAAGAATTGATATAGGCCTATAGTTGTTTAGTTGGTCCTTTGCTCCTCCCTTGTAAATCGGCCTTACAACTGCTGTTTTCAAGGTAGATGGAATTTTTGATTGACTTATACTCAAATTAATTAATTTGCATAGAATAGGACCAAAGACATCTTTATAGCTTTTTATATCAATTGCTCTGATTCCATCAAATCCTGGGGCTTTATTTTCTCCAAGTGTATTGAGTATACTTTCAATCTCAGTGACGTTAGTTGCATATGAAAATATTGAATTTTCCACTGTGTCATTGATGTTGTATGACGTTTTCATATTGCACTTATGAATTATTTTTTCTGTCTGAGAAGAGAAAAACTCCGACAATTCCATTGATAGTGTTGTCATATCTGTTTTAAAATTTTTTTCCAATGTTTCGTCGATATTTGTTTTCTTTCGTCCTAGTATTTTGTTAATGAGACCCCATGTTTTTCTCGAATCAGTCTTAAATTGTATAAACTTGTTCTTGTAATAGTTTGATTTTTGTACTGCTATGTGTTTATTGATTTCGTTACGAAGGGTTTTATACTCTTTTTCATACGCCAAATTTCTTCTATTATTTTTCCATCTTCTGTATAGAAGATCCCTTTTTTTGCATTCATCTACTAATGTTGTCGTTATCCAAAATGAAAACAATTAGATTATTATATTCGGAATACCAGCGTTGCGTTTCTTAATTCCACGGAATATTATGGATAAACTATTTTGTTGTTTCTTTATTAATTCCGGAACGTTTGGAATGCATTCTTTTTATTCCATGTTAAACACGGAATAAAAAGAATATTTTCAAAATATCCCCATCATGTGAATGTCAAACGAACAAATAAAATGACAGCTGCCAAAGACGGAAATCAAGTAAGTCAACAAAATGGATGGCCAAATTTTTTTTTACATTTTTATAAAATTTTACAATTTTGAAATAAATGTGATCCTAATAATATTATTAAGGTGTAAGTTTGGATATATGGATTTATGGATGTTTGTTGCTCAATAACTCCGGCTGAACGGATCTGGATGAAATTTGGTACAGAGATATATTATTGTCTGTTTCCTATTCAAACAGGCTAATTTTTATCTCGGAAAAATATATGGTTCCCATGGGATACGTTTATTTAAATTTTTCATAGAGCTCATTGTACAAATTTTTTATTCCCAATGCGCTTAAAAGCACACGGATTTGCATAAAATTTGATTGTTAGATGAATGGGGTACTGGATTATCACATAAGTCATTATTATCTCGAAAAAAAAATCAACGGTTCCTATGGGAGAGACTTAAATATGAAAAAAAATTACTTGGGTGTTTGTTCCGCATTCACGCCTCAACGACTGAACGGTTTATAATGAAATTTTGTAGGTGGATAGATGTCATAAGATTCCAGTGGGATAGAAAGTCCGTATAGCATGATTTATTTTTCCCAACTTTATTTTTATAGTTCTCACTTTTTGAATCCAATATATAATCTTCGCTTTGTTCGCGAACATGACCATACACGACGAACATCGAAGCCAACGAACACTACAAAATCTAAATTTTTCGCCAACAGCATGCGGCTCGCGAAGCAGCCCATTTACAAGAAGAGGACAGCCAGCGCGAGCATGCTGGGCGAGCATGTTCGCCCTTTGTTCAACGACTGAACGGTTTTTAATGAAATTTTATAGGTGGGTATATGATTTCATTAGATTCATGTGGGTCCGTAGCATCGCACGAGTATCTGCTAGTAATTAAATAATAATAATAAAATAAATAATAAATCAAAAATATTTTATTTTTAATATTTCCCAAAGAGATACCTTTTTTTTGTCATCATCACATCACAATTCAAACAGCTTATTGATGTCATCGTTTTCTTTTTTATTGTGGATTTTATTTTTGTTTCTTTATTCATTCCATTCTTGATATTCCGGACAAACTTATCGTCTTTTCCATCCATTTTATTCTTTATCTGTAACAAACAAGGAAACACACTCGAAAAGTGCCTCTTTCTGTTGTTTTAATTACTTTCCACTTTTATTAGTTAATCGTGTTTTTAATCAGGGGCTTTTGTTTAATAAATGGCTAACCCAGATAACTTTATCCTTAAACCTGTCATTTATGGAGAACCACTAATCTGGGATTTAATGTAATACGAGTTATAAGCTAACAGAGGTAAGTGTAAGCCATAACTGGATGCTGTTCATATTTTATTATTATAACAAATATCTGGACTTCATTTAGGTAAGAAATCATTCAGATTTTGCTTCTAAGCTTCTAAAAATCAATCTCCATAATATGGCTGGACACAAGAAGACAGACGCCTCGCCTGAATCTATTTTAAATTAAATTATGTTTATTCAATATATTGTTTTTGCTTGATGCACTTTATTTATGTTTCGTTCCTTCTATTTACGTATACAACGTACATTTAGTATACGACTTAAACTTGATGAGCTTTAATGGAAAAGATATATGTATTAAAATTTATTTTTAAATATTGTCCTTGTGAGACTACGAGTACTTGCATTATATTAAAAGCATATTGCACAAACCTAGCAACGGCAATATATATAAAATACACTTTCGTGTTACAGAGTTTTCAATGAACTTTTAAAATGATTTTCTTTTAAGGGAATTAATCTTGCATTTAAGTAACAAACACTATGTAAACTGTTTAGATAGAGTGCTGTTTCTGACAAGTTTTAAATTGATTTTTAAATAATGAAATATGAACATTGAAGTATGGAACATGCATAAATTATAATAATGTCGCTTCAAAACAAACAGTTTGTGCCTGGGACATGTCTTTACAGAACATCATTATACATTTAAGAAAAGTTAAATCCATATACCTATAAATAATATATTGTCAAATCAGCAAATACCTTGTTTATCCACATAGGGCCAATTGTACAAATATTTGATATGTGGTTCAGCAATTTTAACTCACTGATTTTATCGGATTAACTGCGGTTTAAGATTCAGGTTAATGATAATAGCTAATTAAACGCTTGAATCATCGTTGAACTTCAGTTAATCCGTCGAGATTGGTGAGGTAAAATTGCTCAACAATGGATCAATAACCCAGGTTTGTACAACTGATACTTAGCTTCCTATGTTTTTTCCCACTTCATTTCTTCAGAAGATAAATCTATAAATTTTTTTTTCAAATTATGTGTTTAATTTTATATTGTTAAATACTTAAGACTACCCAATTAAAATTTTTTTTAGATTAATATTAAAGCAATTTTTGTATACAAGATGGATTAATTAATAAAACGATTTTAAGAATATATTGAGATGTTTCTAGTAAGAATCTCCAAGCACAAACATTTTCATTTACAAAAAATGGTCGTATGGCAGGTACAGTTGATAACAAAATGTGTAAAACAAAATTTTTACCAAAATGTAGACTAAACTCAAAGTAGTGCACACATTTATATCAAAATCCATAGAGCCGTTTTCAAGATAATTGAGATGGTAGATAAAATTGTATGGCAAGTACTGTTATTTTTGGGGTTAAGAAAACGATTCAAAAATCTATTTGAGACAATCAGCTTCAACTCTTAAATACCAAATTTAAAGAAATCCCTTCATAAGCTTAAGCTTTAAATCGTTTAACAAACAGGCAGACAGACAGATAGACGGAATAGCGAGCCCCACTTTTTTGGTGTTCTTTATCATTGTAATGTCAAGTTTGGATTTTTTCCCAAATGCACAACTTGCCCTTTAGTACCTACGCAAGTTGCAAGTCGTCCACACGTTTTTAAAATATTTTTTTAATTGAAAATATTTTTGGAAATGTTATGCAGTATTATTCAGAATTCGAAGGACCTCGTTGGGATGTTAATGAAAAATTCAAAAAAAAAAAATAAAGTGTTAATAACATTTTATGTACAATTTTTCACATCAAAATTATAGAATACACCTGTAATAGTGCATACATTTTATTTTATCAAAATCGTAACAGCCGTTTTCGAGATAATTAAGATTTACTATTTTTGGTATAAGAAATTATAAGGCATACAATATTATTTATTGTATATAATTCTCGTGTCACGTTGATGTGTTTGATGGACTCCGAAATCGGTTAAATAGATTTCATATTTTTTTTTTGAAATGTTGATTTTGCTGGCGTGCCTAAGATAGTTTGAAATACTTAATACTCAAAAACAACGGTACTTGCCATACAATTTTTTCTACCATCTTGATTATTTCGAAAACGGCTTTAACGATTTTGATAAAAAAAAGTGTGTGCACTATTATCTACACATTTTGGTCAAAATTTTTTTTTACAAATTTTGTTATTAACGGTACCTCCCATACAAAATTTGTTTGATTTTTGACTTTATCATAATCGGCTAGAAGGATTTTGATAAAAAATTGTATGCAGGAGACCCTTCGAATTATAAATAATACTGCACACCAAAATTTTATAAAAATATTTTTTTTTTGTATTTTTGAAAAAAAAAATATTTTTTTTTGTTTAATTCAATACATATTTCGAAAACGTGTTATCGATTTTTTTTTAAATTTCGTTTTTAAGTTTATATTATTAAATTATTAAGATCGTTGCTCCAATTTTTTTCGTTTAGAAAAAAATTAAATTAATTTTGTATATAAACAATTAAGTAAAAACGACTTTAAAAATATATTTAGATTCCTAATTGCAATATTTTGCATAAGCTCTGATCGAACATAAAAGCAAGTACGTGCGGTCCATTCGTCCATTTTAGTTTATATTGCATTTACCAAAATAAAGGAAACCTTCATAAAAAAGATATGTAAGATTCTCTGTGTCGTTGTGAGCCAATCAGGCAACACACTTCATTAATTTTATTTAGTATATAGTTTAATAAAATACAATGAAACCACCATTTGGAGTATTGGTTTCTGGTTTCAGAATAAGAATAACCAGAAATGTATTTTAGAAATGAAATTAAGTGTTCATAGAACCAAACAATTATTGGCATACATTTCTGGGAAATTCGTGTACAGACTTCGTATCGTATAATTCATAGAAGAAAATTGATTGATTGGCAACACCGATTAGCAGGGAGGTTGATATGTTATATCCAGTAAATCCAAGCTGGCTGCACCAAAAAAATAACCACTCAAACTTAAATGTGTAAGTTGTCTTATTTGCGTCTATAAAAAATATTCATATTTTTGGGAATTGTGGACCGAATTTCATGAGACTTTGAAAATGGCGATTTGAGACAACTTACTACACATAAAATATATTTTCATTGAGACATACAAACATTAAATGTAATTTTATTTTATTTAATAATTATTCTACGGTTGTAGTTGTTGATGTCGTTGTTGCTCTTGAAAATCCGGTAGCTTCAAATTTCTCAAAATCCTTCGCTGAATATTAAAGATGCTTCCCTCGCTTCGTTCTGAGTAATGATACTACTTTTTAGGACACCCTGAAATCAAAGTAAAATATTAGCAAATATATGTACATAACATTGGTTTTGTGTTCTTACCAGCATCGTCCTCATCCAGCGTCAAAACATAAATTTGAGATATCCAATTTATTCTTTTAATTTTTATTGCCACTTAACTTAATGTCAATTGACACTATTATTGATGAAAATGAGATCTTCAATTTTCTAACTGAATTTTAAAATACTCTGGATATGCCAGGAATGGCGCCACACAAACTCTGTCTGAAAATTGGTTCACCGCTTATTCTTTTGCGGAACTTAAATCCAACAAAATTAGGCAACGGTGTACGAAGTAATTGAAGCAAACGATATTGACTGGAAAGTTTAAAGGAAGAGACCTCATATTACCTCAATACCTATGATTCCATCAGAATCAACAATACCTTTCAAAAAAAGGCTACAATTTCCATTACGTTTGACATTCGAGATGACGATAAATAAACCGCAAGGACAGACAATAACAATTTGTGGCTTGTACTTGGAGGAACCGTGCTTCTCCCATGTGTAGCTGTAGGTATGTTACGTACATTAATATTGTTCATCATTTAGTTCTTAATTAATGTAAATCACTGATTGCTATTAATTAGAATCTTTACCAATCACTTCCTTAAGAATACCAATTTTAATATCTAATAATTGAAGGCAATACATAAAGTCGCAGCAACGGGCGACTGAGTCTGCTAGTATATTATACAAATTATAGTATTGTTTTTTCAAAAATCAAAGAAATTATTTCGAATATTATGTTATGCGGTATTATTTATAATTCAAAGAACCTCCGACAAAAAAATGTTGAATCCGTCGAGCAGTTTATAAGAAAGTCCAAAATAAAAAATGGTTGAATGGGAGGTACCGCTAATTACAAAATAAGTAAACAAATAATATAATATCTAATGAAACTTTATATTAAAATTTTCAAGAAATTGTTTTTTCGATTTTTAAAAAATAAATTATTTTTTATTTAATTAATTTTTCAGAAACCAGTAATTGAATTTTTTGAAATTAAAATTTTAAATGTACATTAATAATAACTTAAAAATGGCATTTTAATTTTTTTTTCAAAATTGCTTTCAAATTTTTATATATAAAAATTATTTTTTTCTTAAAATCGTCCAACATTTCAAAATGCATCTTTTTTTTCCTCAAACTATAACAACTAAGCAATATAAAAAGATTTTATTATGTGTAACATCCATTTATTTCTACCGAATTATATTTCATTTAGCGCATTTTTGCGTACGTCACTGAATAGCACACATATATATATATATATGAAAACCACATGCATACTTTTTATATTGCACCTATAAATTATAAAGTTATATGTATTTAGATACCTGCCCAACCGACCTACATCATTCATTTCCATTATCATAAGTACATATGTATTTACATACCTAGGCTCCATTCATGTATGTAGGTAAATATTTCTCTCCTAACTTATGAAACTATTACGTATAAATCCATAATTTAGATTTAAATATACATACATTTGTAGGTGAGTACCTATGTAACCATTCCGACAATTCAGTATAATAAGAATCAATGTAATATTATCTACATAATATATGTCTTAGGCCTACCTATAATGATAATCCTCTCAGTGCGGTTTCAGGCCAGGAAAGTCAATCGATCAAATGTTCACGCTACCGCAGATCCTGGAAACTACCCAAGAACTCAAAATCGATACCCACTATCTCTCTTTCGATTTTAGGGCCGCGTACGATAGCATTTATAGAGACGAGCTATACTGAGCCATGTCTGGTTTTGACATCCCCACAAAACTCGCCCGACTGTGTAGGATGAAGATGGAGAACTCTCGCTGCTCCGCCAAGTTTGGTACCGACCTTACCGAAGCTTTCGATGTCAAAAAAGGATTCGGACAAGGTGATGCGGTATCGTGCGATTTCTTCAACTTAATACTTGCAAATATTATAAGAAATTCCCAAGTTAATTCTACTGGGAAGTTTTTTTTTCAATTCTTTGCAATTGTTAGCATACGCTGATGACAAAGACATCATTGGCAGAACCCAACGAGCTATCACTGCAGCGTTTCCTAACATTGAAGCTGAAGCGACTAAGATGGGACTAGCAGTCAATGAGGCTAAAACTAAGTACCTGCTTTCCACAAAAATTGACACACAACACCGGTGGATTGGACAAAACGTCACAATACAAAGCTACAACTTTGAGGTAGTTAGGGACTTTGTCTACCTCGGATCCGCTATAACATCTAACCACAACATCTCTTTAGAAATAAATCGAATAATAACTCTTGCCAATCGCTATTTCTATGTGCTAGGGAGGCAATTGAGTAGTAAAGCCCTCTATCGATAAACAAAGGAGACTCTTTACAAGACTGTGATCATCCCAGTCCAGCTCTCTGTAGAAAGCGGATGAAGATATCCCTATCGTTTCGAGCGTAAGTTCCTGAGCAAAATTTTCGGCCCTATTTGCGTTAACGGGCCTTGGAGGAGAAGGTTCAACCAAGAACTATACAGGCTGTACAGCGACATTGACCTGGTACAAACAATACGTATATCACGTATAAAATGGCCAGGTCACGCAAAGCGTATGAATAAAAATGCTCCGACTCGCAGGATATTCGATTCCTACCCAGAGGGAAGACGCAGTCAAGGAAGACCTGGCCTGAGGTGGCGCACTCAAGTGGAGGATGACCTCAACAAACTAACAAACTTGGAGTGCGAAACTGGAGGCAGCTAGCCAAAGACCGACTAAGTTGTAGAGGCATGTTGGTTGAGGCCCAGGTTCGTCCCGCATTGTAGCGCCACTTAAGTATGTAAGTGAGTAAGTATAATGATAGTTAGACTACCTACCTATTATAACAGCGTCAATGTTTAGCTACAAGAGGAAGTTCGTACGATTCAGTCGTGTATTTAATTTTTTTCCCAAATTCAAAATTTGCCTTTTAATTTCTAAATCGCAAGTAAATGGTTGCCTTTTGAATTCTTGAAAAATCCTATTTGCAAAAGAAAAGATTTTGTTTTAATAGAAAATAGTTTTTTTTTTTTAATTTGAATATGCAATATTATTTATACTAATAAGGAGCCATTTAGGCTTTAGCAGGATATATACTGTTGGCGCAAGAACAGTAGACTATCATGACGGGGGGCTTGTCGAAAGTTTAATATTTGTACTTCCTGAACTTAATTTTGTCGTACTATAAGATATTAGGTAGACATAATAATCGTATCTGCTTACAACCCACAAATAATTATTATGAATGTAATTGAGAGCTGACAAATACACTTTGTTAGTTATCGGCCTTACTTAAAATTCTGGCCAAAATTTACAGTACCACCATGTGGGATATGAGAAAGGAAAGGACTGACCAAACCTATTATGACAAGAGAAGACAAGGGTAAATATCTTATAAATCGAATTTGCATAGATATCACCTGCTCAAGTTGCCAACAAATGAATTAAATTTTGTTCTTCGACCTTAACCAAAAGCATTACATATCTATACGTCGGTCGTATATAACATATTCGATTCAATCCTTTATACAAAACTGACAAATTAACCCACCTGTTTCGGCCATTCTTCCTCAAAATATAACCTCATATCCACTTCCAACTAAGTCACTTCAACATTTGAGATATTTCTATGTGAAAGGAAAGGGCAAAGGATTCTGTCTTATCTGGGATGATGATTTTACTCGTATAGAAGAGCTAGAGGGGTATTAAGAAAAGTGCTTGTTTAACTGAAATTGAAACTAATGCATAAATCATCACGGAACAATAACATAATTGCAAAGTCATGTTCTCCAAGTGCTAGCAAACTTAAAGGATGACATTTAATGGTTGTAAATCTTCACCAAAACCTTTTGGCAAACTTGAGACCATCGTTCGCCACTTCGACGATTCCACATTCTATATAAAAGTTATTGTCGCGTCCTTATTTTGCTCCGCCGTTGGTGTAAGTTTTGGCCTCTTCTGATTCTAAAAGCCGAAAGACAAAGATTTGAGGTTCCTCTGAGTGCTGAATATAGTAAGTAACTTTATCCGAAATCCATTGTTGAGGTGAATGCTGTCGATTGCCGAAGGAATAACTTGTAAGTATTGTTGGATATATGTACATATGTACATTCACATATAAAAACACATATATAGTATGTATGTGAAGTTTTAATTGAAGGCAATTCGGATTGAGGATTACAGGATAAGAGACCAGAGATTTCTGTTAGAAAAATCAAAACGAAAAAAAGTTGTTTTTTTCTTTAAAAGTGTAGGTATAGAATTTTATTGATTTTTAACATAGATTGAATTTTCTTTTAGTCTAATGGTTTTACTTTGTTTCTAAAATAAAATACATATATGAAATTTTCATGAATGACCAAGAGACAAGCACATTATTCTTAAATTTTTGAGGCAATTCTTCGTATGGATAAGAGTGTTCGAAAACAGACATGATTAAGTTAAATTCGTTGTGAAGCATTCAAGTAGGTATATAGACGGAATGTATGTGATTTGTAAGTTCCCGCGGCAATATTTTGAATTCCGATTGTTTCGTTTAGTGTAAGAGAACCAGTACTTGCTGAATGAAATAAACATCATTGAGCTCTTCTGAGTGATGAACACAAAAATGGTTACTAAGTTTGATGAAGTCAATATACGTTAGTAATATTACCTACTTACACACACGGTTCTTTTGCACGTTACACTATCCTAGTGCTTCTGTACTGAGTACTTTTGTAGTTTAAAGTATAGTACGCAGTTCGAGCTAAAATTTCGCTCCCATACAAAATTTTCTCCAAAATTTAGCCAAGCTAAAATTGAGCCAAACATTTTAGCGGAGAGGTACGCAGCTCCAGCTAAAAAATAAAATGTTTGGTTTCTACTGTACCCCCACTATCTGTCAGAATTTAGCGCAGGAAATAAATGTCCAGCACATTAATCCGCAAGCTAAATTTTGACAGATCGTTTTTTTTTTCTGTTTCCCGAGATTCGTCTAAGTCCAAGATCACAGATAAGCTATTTTGGTTTTCCTACAAGCCTATACCATTTTGAAACTGATATGTTGCACCTGTATAAGTTCAAGTTTCAAGTTCAAGTTTTTTTTCAAGTGCAAAGGAATTTTACTTCATAAAAAGTAAAGTACATAATTTACAAATTTTCCATTATTTAACATGACTTCCGCCGCCGCCGTCTGTCAGTTGGCAATTTATACTACATTCACGTTTCGAAACTTAAATTTGATTAAATAATTTAACATTGATTTTTTTTGTATTAAACAAATTCTTCTAAGATCCGCTTTATATAACGGATTGCTAGCTTTATATATTTGTACAAAGGCATCCAATCCATTTCACCGTTGAGTATGTTGATCATTTCTACTTCATTCAAAATAATTTTTTCCGAATGTACTCCTTCTGGTTTCAGCAAAATAGGGCATCTACTTATAAAATGAAACACGTCCTCCCTTTCCCTAAGGTTGCATAGCCCACAAATTTCTTCTAGGTCGCTTCTATGAGGGATATAATTCAAGGGAAGTATCTCACCCCGTGTTTTTAAGATCATTGACATGAGGTTAGTTGGATACTCCGTCCTGAAATTCGATACTTCGAATCGTACTCCAGGTCTTTGCACTGCATCACCGTCTTCCATGTTGCATTTAGCGCATCTGGCAATATGAGGAAGCCAACTGGGACGGTCTAAATAACTTCTTCAGGAACTTTAACTGGTCACTATGCTTCCTCGATAGTGACGTAGACTCCAGCGCAGATATGATAACAAATTTAATTCTTCACGGAATGAGAAATTTTATCCCGAATAGGGTGAAAACTATCAAACCGAAAGAAAATACATGGTTCGATTCGAGCTGTAAAGAGGCTATTAGGGTTAGAGAAGTAAGTTTCCGGAACTATAAAGCCAACCCCACTGATGAAAACCGGAAAAAGTTTCCACAAGCTAGAAATACTTGTAACGTTCACATTCGTAGAACCAAATTTTTGCATGACTAAAAATTAAGGCAAACAATCTTACAATGTCCCAAAGGTAGTAAGAATTTTTGGTCATTTGTAAAAAACATTCGAAATCGTCTCGTCTTTAATGACACCCCTTTTGTCAGCTCCCGTGAAAAAGCAAATTTGCTTGCAGTGCAGTTCGCTGCTAATTCGACGCTGCCAGGAAAGTATTATGACTCCTCCTGTACTTGAAAGCGTACACGATTTTATGGGACGAATCTTCTTTCGCACTCGTGCAGTTGCTAGAGTCCTCAAAGACCTTGATATACACAAATCCGCTGGCCCGGATAGTATCCCTCCCATCGTTCTGAAGAGGTGTTCTTCAACGCTGGCAAAACCACTGCATAAGCTTTTCCATCTGTCCTACTCTACAGGTCTCTTTCCGAGTGGATGGAAAACAGCATTTGTCCAGCCTGTCCCTAAAAAAGGCGCATCTTCTTCACCCTCTAATTAAAGTCCAATTGTACTTACGTCCCTTCTTCCAAGGTCATGGAAACGCTGATTAATTATCAGCTTAAGAAATATCTTGAAGAACGAAAGCTCCTCAATGACCGGCAGTATGGCTTTCGTAGCAATAGGTCCACTGGTGATCTGATGGTATATCTCACCGAACAGTGGCACAAATTTTTACATCGTTTTGGTGAAAGTAAGATTATTGCACTTGATATTTCAAAAGCATTTGATAGAGTTTGGCATCAAGTTCTCTTATCGAAAATGCGTGCATTTGGTATCGATGAATCTCTTCTTCGTTGGATTAGAAATTGCCTTTCGGACCGTTCAATACAAGTTGTATTGGACGGTTTCAAGTCTGATATTCAAAAATAAATGCTGGTGTGCCCCAGGGCTCCGTATTGTCTCCGACCCTTTTCTCATTTTTATTAATGATCTCTTATCTGGAACTTCTAATCCACTCAATTGTTTTGCTGACGATAGTACTCTCAGCTTTTCATATTCGTTTTCAGATGCACCTCCTTGTTCTTCAGATGTGCAACTGCAACGGCAGCGTATGATAAACTCATTAAATTCTGATCTTGACAGCATTGTCCAATGGGGAATAAAAAACCGCGTAGAATTCAATGCTTCAAAAACTCAGTGCTGTCATCTGTCCTTAAAGCAGAACCCACCCCACATGCCGCTATCCATGAGCGGCACTTGCATTGAAGAAACCGATCAGCTTTCAGTCCTTGGCATGTGCATCACAGACCACCTCTTGTGGAGTGAACACATATTTGATGTCGCCAAAAACGCTGCAAAATGTTTGGGCTTTCTTCGAAGATGCAAGCAATTCTTTTCGCCGTCTGATCTGGCTGTAATCTATAAGGCCTTCGTTCGTCCAAAGCTGGAGTATAACTCGCACATTTGGGCAGGAGCTCCCAAAATTCATCTGAGTCTCTTAGATAGAATTCAAAAAAGAGCTTTAAGAATGATTGGCGATAGAACTATAGTGGATACATTTACATCTCTTGAACATCGTCGTAATGTTGCATGCATTTCGTTATTTTATCGCTATTTTTATAAAAAATGTTCTGGCGAAGTAGCCAAATGCATTCCTCCCCCTAAGCAATTCAACCGTAATACTCGCGCTTCTAGGAATGCTCATCAGTTTACCCTTGAGCCCAAATTCGGACGTACTGTGAAGTACAGAGATTCTTTCTTTAGTCGTACAACACGTACGTGGATTGCTTTACCAGGCTCTATTTTTCCCCCTCATTTTGACATTCTGAACTTCAAAACTAATGTACATCGGTATTGGCTAGTTTATCTATCATATGGTACTTCCAGTTAAGATTTCTGCATAACCGTACACCGAGATAGTTATATTCATTTACGACTTCAATGTTTTGATCTCCGAATCTCCATTTACGCTGCGACAGTTTCGACCGCCTCCTTTGTGGAAAATCATTATTATTGATTTGTCCAGGTTCACCTGTAGCCTCCATTTATAGCAATACTCAGATAATCTGTTGATCATTAGTTGGAGATTTCCGGGCGCCTCTGCTAATACCACGATGTGGTCAGCAAACATAAGGACTTTGACTAGAAGATCAGTTGACAGACGCACTCCCTCTTGCAGTACCTCTTCTTTATCATCTATAAATAGAGCGAAAAGCAGGGGACTCAAATTGCAGCCTTGTCTCGATCCTATTTCCACCTCGAACTGATCGGACATTTTGTTTCCAACGACCACTGAAGATGTTGTTTTATCGTAAATAATGTCCAAAATGCTTACGAACTTTGTCGAAACTCCTTTGTTCAAAAGCTTTAACATTAGTGCTTTCCTGTCTATCGTGTCGGATGCCGATTTGAAATCGTAAAGCTTCTTTTGGGAACTTATAAAAAGGTCAGAGTAATTCTTTCGAAAACCAGCTTGTGCCTCGCTAAGTAGATTGTTATTGTGAACCCACTCATAAAGTCGTTTATAAAGAAGTTTTGAAAAGATTTTCATTGATGAGTTAATAAGTGATATTCCACGATAGTTTGTAGGATCTCCTTTGTCCCCTTTTTTGAAAATTGGGCATACGATTGCTTCTTTGAAATAATTTGGCAAGCTGCATTATATGCATGGTTTAGGGCTTTAGTAAGAGATTCTATGAAAAGATCAGTGCTTAATTTATAGAGCTCTTATGGTATTCCATTTGATCCCAGAGATTTATTGTTTTGGAGTTCGTTTAATACTAACTGCACCTCTGCAAAAGAAAAGGGTACATGTAATTCATAATTCTGGTATAGAGGTATGGCATATTGATAAGTTGAAGGAAAATTATCCTTTGCCAGTCTTTTTAAATGGTCAGCTAAGTCTTTCGCCTCGAATGATGCAGCGAGTTGTTTCCTTGGTTTTTTATTTATTACATTTACAATCTTCCAGAATTCAGTTGCATTTCTGCATAATGCAATGTTACACGCAACATTTTTTGAGTAAGTCTGGCGTTAATAACTTAGTAGTTTTTTAAATTGTTTATTTACTGCCAGATATTGCTCTTTAAAATATAAATTCCCTAGATTTGGAACCTTTTTACCTTTTATATTGATTACGTTATCTCTTGACTTACGATATGTATTCATTTGTGCATTTTCGCTCTCTAGGGTTCCAGTAGGTGCATTGAAGTCTCCAATAAGCATTATATTTCTTAAATCACTAGCAAATAAGTTATCTTCAAGTTTATTAAAGTCATTTTCCCAGCTACTGCAGTTTAAGTATATAGGGATGAGGTTGAGTACGTGTCCTTCCAATTTGATTTCCATAAAAACCATGTTTCCTTGTTGCTTATAAGTGCAGCTAGCGCCTTTAAGATTTTGTTTAAATAAAAATGGGTAGGGAAGATATACTAAAATTAATTATTTATTGTTAATTATATAAAATTATTTAAATTAATTTTAATAATTTTACAAAATTTAATTTTATTTTTATTATTTATTAATTGTTTTGTTTATTTTAATACTTAAAAAAATTATTTAATATTATAAAAAAAAATAAATATTTATTAATTATTCTGTGTAAGTTAGAAGTTATATTTTTGCATCCGGACAACACCATATTTTCTGTTGGCTTTCAAATCTATTCATGGATTGAAAGTCGAATTTACAAATACAACAATGTAAGCAAATGAGTTTTGGAGGGTGTTTCCCATCCTGATATTTCTCATCTGTGTCCAAGAGGTGATATTTCAAGAGTTTTGCAGCAAATGAAATTACAGCAAAAGCAAAGGGAGTTTATGATGTAAGTTTCGTCATATAAATTATCAAACTCAAACATGTAAAATATAATTTATGTTTCTTTCTATTTGCAGGATTCGAATCCAGTTAAAAAACGTTAATGTTCAACATCTTCAGAATCAAGCACCACACAAAATCCATCTTATGTAGGGTTGACTAACGAGCCATCTAAATCAAGTGATAAGGTTATTCTTACCGTACAATCAAACAGGAAATTCCTTATTCACCTAATTCCTTGCAAAATGGGGGCATCCATAATTGCATTTCCAGCATTGCCGTGCTCCATTTAAAATTCAGACGCAGGTGCAACAATTGATTCCTATGAATTTAGTCAACGAAAACGGGCGTAGCAAGACTAAGTGGACGAGCAGCGACTGTTGCAAGTTGTCCTTGAGATGTACCACAGCACTAGCAGTTACTTGGACATCCACAACATCCACCAACTCTTAGGATCAATAGGCAGAATTGCTTCAATATTTTCAGATTTCAGATGGGAGACTATTTGTTTGAACGACTCAACTCCGTCCGACAACATAGTGCATTTTTTTGGAAATTTAATTTATTAAACATTAAATAATAAAATGTAATAATAATTGATCAATTGTTTATTTAATATACTATTGAGTAAACAAATCAATGCTACACATGTAAATAGGATACATTAGTACCCCTACGGCGGCGGTGGTAGTGCCCTGATTATCGGCAGTACTTGCGGCGTGATCAGTGCTGCGCTACAAGAGATAATGGCAATGATTGGTCCTAGCATCTTTCATAGTTGACTGAATATTCCATTCGGTTCCAAAGTAAACGTGTTCAAAAATTTTTGTTAGAGCATACATGATTTGGGCAAAGATTATAAGCATTTCTTCTTCAATAAAGGATTTAAATTAGCCTAAGTACATGTCAATTAGATCTTCTAGGCGTCCTCGAATATATTTTCTATTTGTTTATTTATTTATTTATTTAATTTGATCAAACATAGATTAGAAAATCATCTTACTGACTATATACATACAAATAGAAATATAAATAAAATTGAATTCCAGTATAATGTAATATATACAAAAAAATAGCAACAATGCAATGGTTAAAATCAATTATTTAAAAAATGAAATACAAGTTTTTTTTTTCAAATTGACTCTACTAAAATGAAAATTAAAATCAACTAAATTGGAGATAGAATTAGTTTCCCTAACACAGCGAGTTATTGGCTCATTAAGTCCATAATTCACCCTATGGTAACTTTCGCGGAAAAGATTATTCTCTTTTAGTTGGCGAATTGGAATATTTATATCAATTAAAGATAAAAGATGAGGGCATTTTATATGATGAGATAAAATATCAAAAATAAACAAAACAGAGAAGATTCTCAAGTGACTCTATGCCGATTAGTTGACATCTTGGAGTATATGAAGGCATTTCAATGTTCCAACCAAGTTTAAATACGACAAAACTGGTACATTTTTTTTTTGATACTTTGTAGTCTCTTGGAATGAGTATTGTAGTATATGTTCAAACCACACAACAATATTCCAGGATAGACCTAACATATGCACAAAACAGAGACTTAAGAGTGTATGGGTCTGTGAAATCAGTTGAATTGCGTTTAATAAAACATAGCATGGAATTAGCTTTGGCAGCTATATATTCAACATGTTTGATAAAATCGAATTTTTATGGTCAAAAACAACACCGAGATCTTTTTTTTTCATTGACTCGCTGAAGAACATTACTACCAATTTTGTATTCGAAGAACATGGGGGAGTAAGATCGACAGACAGAAAAACATTGATATTTGGTGACATTCAAAGATAATTGATTTACCCTACACCATTCAGTGAAACTTAACCTTGCAAGCGAACGCAATCATCATTTTTCTTAATGCATCGAAAAAATTTTAGATCGTCCGCAAACAAAAGGCGAAAAGAATTTAAGAAAACATCTGGCATATCGTTGATAAAAATAAGAAAAAGGAGCGGTCCCAGGTGAATTCCTAGAGGAACCCCTGATGACACACATTTCGGAGTAGAAAAACATTTTTCATTTGATGTATACTGAATGCGCCCTATAAGGTAAGATGACAACCACTTCAAAATACCAGAATGAAATCCAGTTCCGAAAAGTTTGTTCAATAGAATTGCGTGGCTGACTATATCAAAAGCTTTTGAGAAGTGGGTATAGATCACGTCAACTTGATACCCATCCTCGAGTTTCTTAAGAACATAATTAGTAAAAATAGAAAGGTTGGTAGTTGTTGACTTACCGGAAATAAATCCGTTCTGGAAAGGTGATATTATTTCTTTAAGCATAAATGAAAGCTTATCGCAAACAAGCTTTTCAAAAAGTTTTGGAATCGTTGATAACTTAGAAATTGGGCGATAGTGTGATATTTCCTGCTTGGGACCTGATTTATGAATTGGAATTATAAAAGATTTTTTCCAATCGGAAAGAAATTCTCCTTTAGACAGAGAGCAATTAAAAATGAAAGAAAGAGGTTCTGAAAGTGACGCAGCACACAATTTTAGAACTATTGGAGGCACTCCATCTGGACCAGGCTTTTTATCGCTGTTCAAATTCAAAAGTGCTTTTTAAACTTCAGAATTATTGATAACTAAACGTTCAATATTAATCAAACTGCCAGTATTGTCAATACCATCACCAGACTGTTGTTGACAGGAACTTGAATAATTAGATTCAAAGTAATCAGAAAATAAATTACAGATTGTTGGCATATCGGAATAAGTTCCACCCTTATATTGCATATTTTTAGGAATTCCACTGCTCTTTTTTATTATTATTTATGAAGGTCCAAAAGTATTTACTATTATTTTTTAATTTAGTTTCAACTGAAATAACATAACTTTTATAAAGAAACTTGTTTAGAACATTGAATTCCCTTTCTAGTTGAATATATTTGGCCTTAATTAATAAATTATTGAATTTTCGAAAAAATTTGTAAGCTTTATTTTTCCTGTTACTAAAATTACAAAGTCTTATGATGGATGTAACCTCATCTACATCGACTGATACTTCTTTGTTTGGCCGTGGCGCGATAGTTGTGTGCTCGGCTGTCAACCTCGTGGTTGCAGGTTCGATTCCTGCCGTTGTCTATGTCTTCTTATATTCCATTAAAAACCAATTCTAAAAATTGTCATAAAATAAGTTGCTGGTTTACTCATTATATGCTGTTGAGGCATAACACTAACAACATGTGGTTGAGTAAACTAGTATACGCATAAATATGACAACGGAATAAATAATGTGAATTATAAGGGACATAAATAAATAAGACACTGTAATTCTCTCCGCATTAGTTCAGCCACCATCCCTGAAGATAAATCTGAAACAACAACCAGATCTAGTCTCAGAACATCGCGCCACACATCTTTCCCATCCTTCTTTCACCGGATGTCCGCGCTAAAAAAAAAAAAAAAAAAAAAAACTTTTGAAATTTGAATATTTTTTTCAGAAAACAGCTGTTTCTTGACATATTCTCCAGAGAACTCTCGTGTCAAATTTCAAACTATACACAATTATGCCATGTCAAATTTTGGCTAGGATTTTAGCTGATGCTTGGAGAGAAAAGAGCCAGCGAAATTTAAGCGCGATCTGCGTACGAGGCTAAAGTGTGAAAAGTATTTTCATTGAAAATAGGTATAAGGGGAAAACGCGTTGATTTTAGTAAAGTAGGCCGTGAGAAGGAATTATTTTGAAGGCTGTGATGAAGTAGGCATGTTGCAATTCTCTATGACCTTATTGTCTTAATAAATTCGGATATTCAATCACTTTTTAAGTATTAAAAAATTCATAAATCACTAAAAAAGCAGCCTGAACAATTTATCCACTAATTCAAATACTTGCTTTAAATTAGGATTGGTCTCTAATATTTCGAATTACGGAGGTCCAGCACTTTTTTAAGAAATTATATTTAACTTTATCTATAATATGGCAGAGAAAATAAACATTTTTAGCGTTTAAGAAAGAAGGTTTTATTAGCAATATAAAATAAAGTTCAAGATATATCAGAAAAAAATGACCGATGAGACGAATTTTTAAGCAATACAACACTAGCAAAACAAATTAAATGCACGACTGGATAGCACGCACTTGCTCTTACAGTCACATCATATGCACAAGATTCTTAGTACAAGCGACTAAATATATTTGTAAAGTCGTTTTTTACAATTTTTTTATATACAAAATGTCTTTAATTTGTGTCTAAAAAATAAAATGCTATGTCAAATTTCAAGTATTTAATAAATATAGATTTAACAACTAAGTTAAAAAAAAATGGCCACTCGTTTGCGAAATATTGAATTTACAAAAAACAATGCTTTTTTTTTCAAAAATCAAAACAAAATATTTTTCAAAAATGTTGGTATGTAGTTTTATATAAAACTCGAATGACCTCCTATATTAAAATGTTCAAGGAACTTCGTCGAACCGTTTATGATAAAGTCCAAAATCAAAACAAATTAAATAACAAAATATGTAACAAAATTTTGGACCGAAATGTAGAATATACAAATAATGGTACACAGATTTTCTCCTATAAAAATCGCTAGCCCTGCTAGAAAAAATTGTATAGCAGGTACCATTAGTTTTGGGTCTAAAAAAATGATTAAAAAATCTAATTAAAACAATCACCTAAAACACTTAAATAATAAGTTTGAATAAAATCGCTTCAGATGTTTAGGCTGTACCTAGATCGTTGTACAGACAGACAGACGGAATTGCGGGACCCACGTTTTTGTTGTTCTCTATCATCGTAATGTCAAGTTTGATAAAAATCTCGAATTCGATGTTTTTCCAAATTCAAAACTTGCCCTATAGTTACGGTGACCATATTTCTCTGAGAAAAACCCGGGACATAAATTTGCACATGTGTTTGGTACAAAATCAACAAAATTCTCAAAAACAAAAAATAAAATAAAAAAAGAAAGCACTAAATGCAAAAACTTTTAATACTCGTATTCAACCTTTCTTTCCTAAGTCTTTGAAAAATAAACATTAATAACACATTACCAAAAAAATGTTGGTAATTGGTACTTTTTTGCCTAATACATTTCTTTGATGATATTAACGTTTCCTAATAAATATTTTTTAAATTCCTAAAATGATAGTTTAATTTTACCATTAACATGGCTCTGAGAGTTTCAACATTCAGTTGTGTGTTTTGATTTGTCCAAATATTATTAATTATGGAAATAACTCTTTCGGTTGGAGCATTTGAACCTGGCAGACAGAGGCCTTCCTCGACAATAAGTAAAAGATTTTTGAAGTTTATACTTTGTTTACAAAAATCATAAGAAATGTCTTCATTTTTCGCCCACAGTTATTTTGTTCTCTATCCATTTTGTTATAATTTTGTGATAAACAAATTCGTTAAACAAGGTGGAATCATTAATCTTTGTTTTTCCCTCTACTTTTGGTTGACAAAAAATAACGAAGATTCTATTTCTCGCCAGGTAGAAAATAGGCATGTTTCAAAGAATTGTCCAACTAAAAACTTCATATTCTTTAAGAGATACAACCCAATGATTTAAGTATCGTAGCACCTTATGTAAAATTAAAGAATAAACTAAATTATCAATTGTTCTCCTTATATAGATTTTAATTTTAATTTAAGGCATTTAATTGCTAGCGCAACTTTAGACATGCAATTTTTTTTAGACCTGGGGTTCAATTCCCGATCTGTGAAGTTTTGAAGTGAAAAAAAAATATCATTTCAGTTTTTACAGAGGTTTATCTATTCTAGAACTCATTGTGATAAAGTTTGTACTAAAAAGTACTAAATGATAAATTCTGTCATTTCTGATTAGATTTTTTGTTGGGATAGGTAAATACTTCATTTCAGTTTCTAAATTTGCTTAAGAATAATGTCCGGAATAATAATTCGTTTAATAAATTAATAAAAGACGTCGTATTGAACAATTGTGGATTTTATATTATATTCAATAGTATCTCTGTTTTGAGTAAGATTGATTATTTTTTTATGTGATGATATTGAGGCTTTCCCTTCGAGATGGGCAGAATCTATTCGAAGTTACAACTAGGAGCACTTTATTGAACCTTATAGATTCTCAAAACATTTATGCATGGATTTAATTGAGAGCATTCTTGAAAAACACTCAACTAATAATTGCGCTTCAAATCCATTTAAATATGGTAAAGTGCTCTGCACTTTTTTGGAATGGGTAGTTTCCAACGATCGATCAAACGATAACAATTTTATTATTTACTCGAATTAACACAAATATAATTTACTAACAAAATAAATTTGTGTATAAATATAATCGTTGCTTACTTGTCATGTGCCAAATCCTGTATTTCTTCTTAATATTCGATTAGAAACATTTTCTTCACAAAACAATTGACTGTGATAAAAGAATTATCATATGAAAAATGTTTGGCATTTAACTTCACTTTTTCACGAATCGAGAATCGAATTAGCCGTGAAAACGTGATCAAATTTATTACTTCACATCAGCTAGTTTTGCTGTAACCAACTAGTTTGAAGTACTTAGTCTGATACCTTTCTCAAATTTCCTTAAATTTTTTAACACGAATAGCTTAGAGATAAAAAAACGAATAGTTATTAAAATTGTGAGCATCACAATTAACTCCAATGAGATCATTCCCGGTAATGGCTTGAAGTTTACAAAAAAAGTGTTGTTCTTGCCTTTCCTTGCTGACCCGCCAAAATTACAGTTTATGTTGTAAATTTCCAAAATTTTACCGAAGGTTTATCTATGTATTTTGAAGCGGAGTCCGATGTTTCCCTTGGAAGATTTTCAACCTCCAAAGTCTTGACAACGATACCTAGTTGTGGTGAAAAAGACAAACCAAGAGCGGACAGTTTTTTACAGCCATGATTAGAACAATTAGAAAAAACTGTCACAAGACTTAGTCTGCGTAGAGAAGTTTTAATTTCTTCCATATAATTTGGTTCAATAACATTGAACACAATAGCTTTAGATTTTGTGCGTACACATGAATATATTTGACCAAAACAGTTTTTTATAAATTTGGATGTGCAATCATTAGTCTTGAATGAGTCCAGGTGCTTCAATTCCTTCATTTATTTTTGTCGTTCTAGATTTTACATACAAAATTAATTTTTTAAAGATTTTTAAATCTCTCGTTTTTTTTTCTAGGTATTCTTAGTTAAAATCCCATTAGGGGATACTGTGGTGGTTGGAATTAAGGATTTTGTTTAGAGATTATTTCAAATATATAAAATTGAGAGAATTATACAGCGATGCTAAGCATTTTAGAGAAATCTCAATCATCAGCGTGGTCTCTTCAATTAACACTTGCTCGTAAGCGTACTGCAAATTTTTGGTCAATTGCACAAAAGCTGCCCTCTTGGGCTAACTAATTGAAGAATGCGAATAAACAATAGTGATTTGGAAGAAATCTCGCGTTGGTCAACAATAAAAGTGTTTTTTTTTTATAATCTTACACGCGCTGAAGTGATTATTATTACCATTTATATGTTTTTTACACAGCGCGGGCGTTATTTGAAAGAAGAGAAAGAGTGATATGTGGCGCGAGGTGGTTCTTGTCTCAGATTTATCTCGACGGATGAGTTCGTTTCTGAATTTATTGAAATCCAAATGCATCATCATAACCTGAAAAGCGCCGAGTCTGGAATACTTTCCTATAACATACTATCCCTATAAGTTACAACATTTACAGCTCGCCTACGTTTTTGCAGCTCGTAATCAGGGAATGTTGTTCAATAGTAGAATGTCTTGGGATACACACATTGACGACGCAGTTGGTAAAACGTATGACGTTTTATATGAATGCTATCATCTTCCCAATGTTATACAGTCTTTAAGATGCGCTTATTATTGACAAAGGCATTGGTGGTACCAATATTAACGTATGCCTGCGAATTTCTTTTTAATTCTTGGGCTTTTAACAAGCGTTTTGTATACGGTTTGCGTAGATTTGAACGCGTTTCTAGTTTTTCAGGAATGTCCACATATTCAATGTCTCCAAAAACTCGCACAGTATTTGGGCTTTCTTCGAAGCTGCAAGAATTTCTTCTCCGTTTCTGATATGGCTGTAATCTATAAGACCTTCATTAGTCCAAAGCTTGAGTATAACTTTCACATTTGGAAAGTAGCTAGCTGCCAAAAATCATTTAAATCTTTTAGATAGAATTAAAAAAAAAGAGCTCTAAGAATGATAGGCGGTCGCGGTAGAACTATAATAGAAAGACTTACATCTCAGGAACAACGTCGAAATTCGATATGTCTTTCATTATCTTGTCGCCATTTTTATAAGCAATATCCAGTTACATTTGTTTTATTCATTTTTATTTCATATTAACTTATAACTATCTTAAAGCTAGACAAAAATGTTTAAAACTAGCCTAATTATCAATAACTTACAACTAATTTACTGGCCCTTTACGGGCGCTCTAAACTAAACTAAATCTATTTTAATTAATTCTAATTATTTTATTTTATTTTTGTTTTACCAAGAAAACTTTTTTAAAAAAACTTGGTCTCGTATCATTTTTCATTTTTGACTTACAAACTACTTAAGATACCTAAAAATACCCAAAACCACTTAAAACTACTTAAAAACTAGAACAGCCACAGCAGCATTTTTTCGTTTTTGAAATTTTTTTTTGTATATTTTGTATACGCATGCAGACACACAGAGACATGCAACCCACACAGCCAAGTACATACGTACATACATATTCGTATGTACATACATACACAGGCACGCAGCTGCATACACAAATGCCCCCGCAAACATACATATTTTTAATTTTTTTTTGTGCCACCCCGACTGTTAGCCAGTTACATTCCTTCCCTTAAAATAATCAACCGTAATAATTGCGATTCTACGAAACCTCATGAGCCCAACTTTGGACGTTATGTCAAGCACAGAGATTATTTCTTTAGCCGTACAACGCGAATGTGTCCGATATTCAGAAATTCAAATCTAATGTGCATCCTTACATATATCCTCTTAAATCTCTCCTCTTCCCTAACTACTACTCTCCTAACGTTCGAACTAAGCTTGATTATTTTCAGGGTAGTCTAAACGCCTTTATTGCGCGTATCATTATATAGATATAAGCGTATCGTTTTTGCTTTAAAACCGTATTCATTTGTATTTTCAAAGAGTTGTTTTTACCTATTAAATTTATTAAAATTATGTAAAACGGACAGAGATTTATAGTTATAAAATTCTGGGACGCCAGATAGTTTTCTGCTTGTATAAAATAAAACCAAATCAATTTCGCTATTTAGATTTTATTTTCCCGGCGAGTAAGTAATGAGTGACAAAAGAAAAATAAATGTAACTACATTCATTTTTTCCAATAGAAATTATAATCACAATTGCAACTATTCGTACGGAAACTTAAATGATACTGTTAAAACCGACAACAATTCCCCGTCAGCATTACGGGTAACGAGATATGTAGGCATGTACCAACAAAAAATTAAACATAAAATGGACCACTGGATCGCACGTAGTTGCTCTAACGTTCGATCATATCAAGTTACAGTTGTTCTAAATAGAAACTGCTAAATATATTTTTAAAGTCGTTTTTTGATTAATTGTTTATAAACTTAATTTCTTAATTTTTTTTTGAAAAAAAAATTGGTATTTTAAGTATTTAATAATGGAAACTTAAAAAAAACGTAATTCAAAAAAATTCTTTAAACCGTTTTCGAAATACAGTCGCCGCTTCTTATAACGACCACCTAAGGACCAGGAAGAACTGGTCGTTATAGCCGGAGGTCGTTTTATCCGACGTAACATAACATAAAATTAAAGTCAAAAACACAACAATATATTTTCAAATTTTAGAAAAAAGATCCATTTATTAATATTTTTTTGAATTAATCTTAAATAATCATTTTTAAAACTTTTTTCAAGAGCAGAGAGATGACAATATACAAAATTGCGCAGTAATTCAATAGCTTCTACGACCGAAGGAGGAAGAAAATATATTTCTGGATCTTCATCATCTACTTCACTATCTCATGACTGTTCCTTTAAAATCAAAAAATAAATAAAATGCAACGCAACAACAGAAATAACCACAAAATCCAAACCTTTTGCCAATCTCAAAGTACAACCATTACCTGCAATAAATTTCCATTCATAATGAGAATGAGTATAGTAACCAGGGATGGGACTTTTTGAAAAAAATTCCGAAGTAGATTTGAAAAAAAAAAACGCAGTAGATTCAGTTTTATCGCAGTAGATTTTAATATTTTTAAAACATAAATAAAAATGAACCAACAGAATATATAGGTTCTCAACCATTTTTTTCAACGTCACCCATTTGATTGCAGAGAATAATATTTTTTTCAAAGTTATTGTAATGGGTTATCCATTTTGCGGTTTCAAAAGTAAACGTAAATAAAATACATATAAAATATTTTTTTTCATGACATTTCTTTTTATTATAAAGTTTGAACGTTGACATTATGTGCGAAACACTACTTCATTTAAATGACCACCACGCGAATTGTTGCAAGCATCGATTCTTTTGAGGTAATTTTCGACCACTTTTTGACACATATTGGGCGGTATCTCAGCCATAACTTGACGAATGTTGGTTTTCAAGTGCTCAAGAGTTAAAGGTATATCTGCATAAACACAGTCTTTCGCGTAACCCCACAAAAAAAGTCCAGCCGTGCCAAATCGCATAATCTTGGTTGCCAGTTGATATCGCCACGACGAGAAATTACGCGGCCAGGAAATGTCTCAATAAGGCCATATTCGTTCGAGTTGTGTGGCATGTGGCACCGTCTTATTGAAACCACATAATCTCCAAGTCGTATTCGTCAATAGCAGGCAAAAAAAAAAGTCGGTTATCAAATGACCATAACGCTCCTAATTGACGGTGACAGTCGTTCCAACGCCGTTTTCGAAGAAGTAAGGTCAAATCACACCTCCGCACCAAAGAGCACCCCAAACAGTGACTTTTTGTGGATATAATGGCCTCTCTTCAATTACTTGAGGATTCTCAGAACCTCAAATACGACAATTTTGTTTATTAACATACCCACCGAGTGAGAAATGTGCTTCGTCGCTGAAGAAAATTTTGTTCGAAAAAACGCCGTCCACCGCCTGTTGTTCAAGCACCCATTCGACGTATCTACGACGTCGTGAATGGTCAGCCGGCTTCAGTTGTTGTGTGAGCTGGACTTTATACGGATGTAGGTGTAGATCCAAATGCAAAATACGCCATAATGTGCCGTAAGAAAGTCCTAATTCCTGAGAACGACGAGTCAACACATTCGAGTCTTCGGCAACACTTTCATTTACAGCGGTGACATTTTCAGTGGTACAAGGGAAATGGTGATGCACAGACCTTACAATATCTGTAACCAATCCAGTCTCTTCAAATTTCTTCACAATTTTGCCAGTTGCTTGCGTAGTTGGACGATTATATAAACCATAATCTCTTCTTAAATCACGATATGAGGCTGTGGCAGAATCACCATTTTTGTAGTTTTAACAATTTTTATGCGTTGTGCGATATTTTAGAGATCCATTTTTGTAAATGTCAGACTTTCAACTGAAAAAAAAAATTGGTTTAACAACTTAGTTTGACAGATGTCGAATTCCAGCCCTATACTTTTGAAACCGCAAAATGGATAACCCTTTATTTATTTTATTTCGAAGTTTATCCTTCATAATTCTTACTGTCGAAAATTTGCGTTCGGTTGTGGCACTAATATGAGGTAGAGAATACAACGTTAATAAAAGTGGCGTGATGCGAAGTGCATTGGCTACTAAGCGGCTGGTCATGGTTCAATACACGATGAAGGCATAAGAAGTTTTTCAATTAAAATGAAAAAATAGGCCAGCACCACTAAAGCAAAGGAGTCTGATAATCGACCTTGGCAAGTCGTGAAATAGCTATAATTCCAGCCAAATTAGTTGAGCAAAAACTTGGTGGTAGCACACTCAAGTTGTTGTTGGGCATTCAAAGTCATCAAATGATACGAAAAATAGCTTTAAAAAGAAAGTATTTAATCATACAAAAACTGAATATAAAAGTTTGGATGTTTTTTCCCCAAAAACGTTTTCTTCGTTAATCAGTTTAACCGACCATACTCTTTCTCTTACAGATATTGTTTTCCCAACACAGATCTCCAAGCAATATTAAGATTTTCCAGGTTTTCGTTATAGAATAGAAAAGATGTAACAATGTGCAAAATTGAGGTTATTGTATCCTCCCATCCACTTATGCATATCTAAGTACCTTAGAAGCTTTAATTTTGTATCATTAATATTGAAACCTTTTATATTTGACTTCAAACTTCTATACGTAAAACTCAACCGAATATTTTTTTTATTTCATATAGTTTGCTTTCTTCAAAGTAGTGAGATGCAATAAATCCCTGGAACTCGATCCCAAAATGCATGGCCGAATACAAATCCGTTATGGCTTGATCAGAACAAAAAACATATACAACATAATGAAAACCGTTTTTAAAAGTCAAGCTTTCCGAAAAACTTTGGTATACTTTTGTATCCAAAGAGAAATATCAAAAACGTATGCACAAAACACATACTAATTTAGCCTATCCGATATTGGTTGTTCAGGGACTTAAGTGGATGCTAAACTATCTTAGGTTATCGTACCGACATTTGAATTACTTCACATAAAAAGAGAATCAAACAAATTATTTTTAGTTTACATTTACATATTGAAATTTTTTTTCGTATAACAAAAATTGCAGTAGATTTTATTTAAAGGCAGTATATTTGTTTTTCGAAGAAAATGCAGTAGCTCTACTGCAATTGCAGTAAAGTCACAACCCTGATGAGGATAGTAACTGTACGAAACAGCGTTGCCGCAAAAATAAAAATAAAATGTTTGATCAAAAAACAAAATAAAACTCTATTTACTTCATTTTTATTTATAGGTAATATAAATAACAAAAAAGATCACATGTATTCTTTTATGATATTAAACTTAATTAAAAAATAACTAAAATTAATATTTATTTTTATAATGATTAATGAATCCCTCGATTATCTTCTGACAAGGAAGTTGTTAATTTAACAACACAAAATAAATAAATAAATTTTAAATAATTAAATTTGCCGGTTTGAACTGTTTGCAATTTTTTAGCTTGATTTCATTATATGCCATAATTGAATTTAATGTTGTATAATGATAGTCTGTTAGTCTGTTTCGTTAAATGACTTAATAATGTTATTAAGCGTAGAAAAAACTCACTTGGCCGATGCGCTTCCATGAAGCAAACTAAGGAGGCTCAACATATTTTTTGTAATATTAACGAAGATTCGTTCATATTTTTTCTTAGTTTATATAGCTTAATCGAAAACGTTTTTGAATTTTCTAAAAAAATATTTTCGGCTAGCCCGATTTTAAAATTGTTTCTCAATTCGGTAAAAAGAACAACCTTTTCGCACTCAAATAGATGAGAACATTTTGAAACAAGAATTCTAAAGTATAAACAAATGGCTACTTTTTGTGTTTGAATTTTGTTTTAGGAAGACAGGGTCAATAATTATCAAGGCATTTAGCACCTTGTTTTTTTAAATTAAGCTTTCTCTAAATATCTTGTGAAAATTTCTTATTAAATGGACGACAATTTTTCAAGACAATGAATTGTTCATCAGTACTTAAACCTAAAAGTTCTACCATAGATTTCCCAAACAATTTTAAAAATTCTGGCTTACAGTTTTGGGCCTCATATCAGATAACATCTTGTCTTAAAGAGTAAACATAATCTTCTTTTAAAGAATTTTTAAGTACAATTTTGTGAAAAGTATTTATATCTGAAACTAACAAATTTATTTTTGGAGTCCGCTTTGAAATGAAACGTTTTTTTCTGCCTGTTCATTTTTTTTCGGTTGCAGCAAGAAAAAAAATAAGACAATACCGTCTACAGAATGGCAACCAAGTCGAATCAAAAACTAGGAAACAGTTAACAGATAGAAAAATAAATAAATTTGTATTATTTTTGATTTCGGATTTCAAAAGAATGCGTCCAGTTATATTCTATTAATGAATTGAAAGGACGTATCCAGATATGCTGATGAAATCTAACACTGTGTTTACACTGAGCCTAAATTATTAACGCTAAGCTCGAGAAGTGCAAAAATGGTGCCATTTTGATTTTTTTTGTTCAACCGTGCCACGAGAATTTTTTCGTGTGAAAATGGCACGATCGTGCCACTTCGGCAACGTTGGTATGAAAGCCAAAAATGTGCACATACCAAAACGTACACGAATAAAAAGAACAGTCAAATTGGTTTGGTAATAAAGTAAAGAACTCAATGGATCGTTCGGTTTACATTTTTGTTTTCAATTTCTCTCAGTCTCACATTCTTTTGCGGTCGTTATAAGCGACGTTTGTAACGTATTTTTTGTTAGAAATTCATCGTTATATCCACCGAGTCGTTATAGACGGCAACGTTATATCCGACGTAACACTTGTGCAAATTGTATGAAAACCAACCAAATGAAGGAAAGTGGTCGTTATAAGCAACGTCGCTATAGGTGGCACCGACTGTATATGAATTAAAAAAAAAAATTTTGTTTAAAATGTTGGTAGCTATGCAGTAACATTTATATTTGAAAATAGAAAAAAAAAACGATTATATGGCAGGTACCTACCGTTCATAACATTTCAATTACAAATTTTTATTGAACCAAATGTAGACGTAGACAACGTATTTGTTGTTGTCTGTGGTGCCAAAATAAGTGAAATGTCAAACTAAAACTTGTAAATGTTCAGTGTAAACGGCTTTCGAGTTTTCGTAAACTTTTATCTGAAAACCCGGTTTTGGGTCTGGTGTGAAAAGCCTATTAGTCAGTGTTTCACTGATTTTTTATTTGCGATTTACTATACATACATATGTATCAGTACCTACTATACGGCAAGTCTTGCATTTGGAAAAAAAATCGAACTCGAGATTTTAATCAAACTTGATGTGATGATGATAACACCAACAAAGTGGTTCCTGCAGTTCCGTCTGTCTGCCTGTCTGTCTTTACAACTTTCTACACCCTAAACGGCTAAAGCGATTTTCTTCCAACTTGGCATTTAAGCGTTTTAGGTGATTGTCCAAAATAGATTTTTGAATTGTTGTTTTAGCCCCAAAAATAACGGTACTTGCCAACAAATTTGTTTACCATTTTAATTAGCTCGAAAACGGCTCTAACGATTTTGATAAAAGTTGGTGTGTGTACTATTTTGCGTATGGTCTACATTTTGGCCAATTTTTTTTTAAATATTTTGTTATTAACGGTACCTGCCATACAACCATTTTATTGATTTTCGAATTTCTCATAAGCGGCTTAACGGATGTCGATAAAAAAATTTATAAAGGAGCTCCTTCGAGTTAATACTGCATTTTAAAATTTTTGAAAAATTGTTTTCTTTGGAATTCAATATTTTCGAAATTGGTGGACGATTATTTCTGAAATTTTGCCTTTAAATTTATATTATTAAATATTTAAAATTTTCGTACCAATTTTTTTTTACATATAAGAAATTTTGTATATAAAAATTTAAGTGAAAAACGACTTAACAAATATATTTAGCCGTTTCTATTAAGAATCTTTTGTATACAATGTGATCGTACATAAGAGCAAGTTTGTGTGATTGAGTCGTGCATTTTATTTCTTATTAATATCGTTATAGCCGTTTTCGAGATAATTGAGATTTACCATTTTTGCCCCAAAAATTTTTATGGCTGGTACCGTTATTTTGGGAGCTAAAAAAAGTTTTAAAAAAGAATAGAGCCAGGCAACTAAAAGGCTTAAGTACCAAGTTTGAAGAAAATCGCTTCAGCCTTTTAGGCTGTAGAGTGACCTAGAAGCATATAGCAAATAAGCTTTACTTGAGCACCCGCGAGCAAACGCTTCTATCTCAAGGTGGGTCTACCCACATATCGGGTCACAATTTTTTAGGCATTGGACAATACCCGCAGCCTTTCATTTATCTACCAGGTTGCCTCGGTAGCCATACGCGTATCTTGTATAACCTTTCGCTACTGCGATGCTCTCACAAGGAGGCCTACCCACGGATACAGACCACCGCAATACCGAATTACGGTATTTCTGGAGTCTTTTCATCCATCCAAGTGGAGAATGCACTGCCAGGGTCTCTTCGGCGAATTAGCTACCCAAAAACGATAGTCCTGCCTTATTTTTTTCTGCTGCCTCAACTAGGAACAAGGAGACCTAAGTGAAAACTATTCCTCACCATCGGGTCAATGGATCATCGTATTTTCACTAATTTTACATGGTTCGAAACAAACCATGCATATTGGCTTAGTATCCCACTACCAGCCAATTTAAAATTCTTATCACTCTCTTTTTTTTCTTTCCGAAGTACATCACCAGTAAACTGGCTTCCCCCCGCAATCAATATAACCATCTTTCGATTCTTCTTTAGCATCCAATTATTCTGTAATTTTAAATTGTTTTTACATTGCTTCACAAGGTAATGATGGTACTCTGTACCATACATATTTTTGGATCTAAAATTTGTCTCTCATTCACTCAAAAGTCATTCACATACATCCATACAATGTTACTTATGTGCGCATTGGAATGGCTAAACGGATAAACTCCTTACCCTCCATATACCTGATCACCTCTCCGAGCAGCCACTCGACTACAACTCCCTACTAGCAATCTCTTACTTTCGCTCGTCAGAACTCATACACACCTCGTACAATATTTAATGCACGTCATTCACTCCTTCCATGCAGTTTTGCCTGCATGGTCTCGAAGAGGGAATGTCTGCCTTAGCAGTAAACTCACCTAAACCACTCATCATCGGTTGTGTCCAAGTCTCAAGTATTTCTACCATTTTGACTTGTCAAACATCCATGCAATATCTCATACATGCCACGCTTACACAATCATACGGTTTTACCCCCGTACGAACCCAGAGAGAGCGTCTACTCAAGTAGACTCCTTACCCTCCATATACCTGATTGTCTAGTTTGAGTAGCCGCACTCTACCCCCAACGCTACTAGCAATCACTTTCACTCTTCGGTTGCAACAATACTTCGGCACCTTCGAAAAACTCAAATGTCCGTCTGTTCAACATTCACATCAATTTTCACGATTCTCATCAAGCCTCCACAATCACTCGAAATAAAAACTCTGATTGCAAACGTCATTTTACCCTAACCGCCCCAGGAAGAGGCGCTAAGCCTGTTAGATTAGCCGGCAGGGATCATGTATATAAATATGCTTACTACCAACCGTTTCCACCGGACACCACGCGGAGGGACTACCTAGGCACGCCCAAGGCCATTTGCCTTGGTTTAGTCCGGCTGACCTAGAGAGAGACAGAATTACGGGAACCACTTTTTTGGTGTTATCATTAGAGATGTGACGGTATCCGGTAGGTATTCGGTATCCGGCCTATCCGGCTCCTTTTTCAATATCCGGCCGGAGCCGAATAATCTATTTGTATCCGGCCAAATACCGGATAGTCGTTTTTTTTAGTACGAAAAATAACAAAATATTAAGTTTTATGATCTGATTGATTTTATTTCATATAATAAAGATAGGGCTAACAGCAATTTAATATTGTACGTTTTCTACACCCACATTATGGTGAATGAAAATTAGATTTTCTGCATTCATGTTTACTTTTATTTACTTATATTTTTATTTACGTACTTTAATCAATTAGAGTTTATAATAATACTCAGATTAGACTAAATAATAATACATTTAAAACAGAAATAAAAACTTAATATAAAATAAATATGAATTATTAACATTAGTACATAACTAATAGTTTTTTTAATTTAATTTATTAACTCGACCAATTATTTTAATGACTTGATGTTCAAAGTTTTTTTCAGGCTATTTTGGTCACTTTCTTTTGTATGCAAATAAAATAACTTTATTTTTACCTTACCGTTTCGTTGGATTTTCCCAACTTCTTCAGGGGTTGTTTATTTAAACATGAAATATTAAAAGTTGACATTGATTTTTTTAAAATTAATAAAATTAAGCATTAATGGATTAATTGCAACGACAAGAAGTCGTTTTTCATAGTTATTCAAAATAAGTTGTTAATATTGCCTTGCAATCCATTGTTTTATTGTAAAATTAATAATAATTAACGAAAAAATCAATGTAATCTTCTAACATTTCGTGTCAAAATAAACAATCGACCCAACATAAGTAACGCAAAGGGATTTTAATGTAACGGGTGATTTTTTTGCTACTTGGTTTTTGACGTTTATATTTTTGACAGATCACACATGACAAATTCCACGAACATTTGACATTTCGATTCAGTATTGTTTGCCATTTCATCTTGAATAGACTTACGCCTGAACAACGTTTGCAAATTATTGAAATTTATTATCAAAATTCGTGCTCTGTGAAAAATGTGTTTCGCAAGCTACGTCCGTTTCAGCGACGAGGCTCATTTTTGGCTAAATGGATACGTGAATAAGCAGAATTGCCGTATTTGGAGTGAAGAGCAGCCAGAGGCAATTCAGCAGCTACCAATGCATCCCGAAAAATGCACTGTTTGGTGCGGTTTATGGGCAGGCGGCATCATTGGGCCGTACTTCTTCAAGGACGATGAAGGCCGCAGGGTTACGGTCAATGGAGAAAGGTACCGTTCGATGATAACAGATTTTTTTTTGCCGAAAATGCAAGAATTGAACTCGGTCGACATGTGGTTCCAACAGAACGGTGCCACATGCCACACTGCACGCGAAACCATGCATCAATTGAGAGGCGAATTTGGTGAGCAGTTGATCTCACGTTTTGGCGCAGTCAATTGGCCACCAAGATCATGTGATTTGACCCCGTTAGACTATTTTTTGTGGGGCTATGTTAAGTCTATTGTCTATGGGGACAAGCCAAACACGATTGCTGCCTTGGAAGCCAAATAAAAATTTCATTCACTTTTTACAAGTTGCTGTGTTTTTTTGAATTTTCAAAAACCAAGCTCTTAATCAATCATTTACATATAAGGATCATTTAAATCAAAAGCGTATATGAAACCTTACATGGAGTTTGCTTTATTAAAGTTAATAAAGTTTGGATTCAAAAATAACTCCAGGATCTTTTTAAATAAAAAATAAGCGATTGCGTTTATTTTCGTATATGATGGCAATATTTTTTAAAAATGCAGAATGTAATGAACTTCTCTTCTCAACCAGCAATCTCAATCTCAAATGCCCCATATATTTGCAGTTTAAAATGTAAGAATATCTTGTGGAAGTGGAGGAGAATGTAAAAAACATGTTTAAGTTGGTCTTACTTGTACCTGTCTGATTTGAGTATCAGACCATCAAACTATTATACTTTTCATTAGGCAGATATCCGGCCGCCGAATATTCGGCTATCCGGCCTAGCTGCGGGTCGAATATTCGGTATCCGGCCAAAATCACTATTCGGTACAATTCTAGTTATCATCATCATGTCAAGTTTGATTAAAATCTCGAGTTCAATTTTTTTTTTCAAATGCAAAACTTGTCCTATAGTACCAATACCTAAATCGCAAGTTAAAACTGCGTAGGTATACTAGATATCTATAGACCGTAAATGCAAAGAGTTAAGCCTTCAATTCCAACTAAAATTCAAATAATACATATGTATATGTAGTTAGACACCTAAAAAATACCATGTTTTCCAATTTTCAGTATCTATATGTAGATATTGCATACACATTCGAATATATATATGAATGTGTTGCCACATTTTTTTGACTAGCATTTTCTATCTTTGCTAGCGACATTATCAATTCTGCTCTGAAATCACCGGTGACAACAGAATAAAAAAATGAAAAAAAAAATGGAAAAAATACCCTGTGAAAATATATTTGAAGTTTTTATTTGAAAAATAAATTTCAACTAAGGCTTTAGGCACTGACAACCAAAGCAATTTAGCAGCGGCGGCGCTTTGCGCAACTTCAAATACCTACTGGGCCCAATTAAAAAGATGCAATAAACAAACAAAAAAATCACAAAAAAAAAAGGAAATGTTAAAGCTAACGAAAAAAAATGAATACGCTAGGATCCTTTCGGCTGGAATCTATTTCACATACACACGATTAAATCGAAATTCTACACTTCCCTCTCGCTAAACAAAAGAGATCACACTGACACAATACACACTCAAATCATCAATAAATAATGCCATTCACTAAATCGACACATAATGGAAATATTTTAAAGTGAAAATCTGGTGATTTGAATGCATGTCACAAAATTGAGCACATTCCCTAATTCATATGTAGTTACATATATTCATTGCAATTTCAAAAATGTTAGTTTAACTAGGTTCTTCATATAAAGTGCCACAGGCATCTAACACATACATACATCACATCTACTCGTATTCTACATACATAACTGCACTTGTGAATAGTTACGTTACTGTGTGTTTAATTTTTTTTTTAAATGAACAAAAAAAAAAAAAACGCTAGAACAAAAACCGGGACATGTTTTTGCGTTAGGACCAGGAATAGATGTAGCCAAGTAGGGCTCCGAACCGGAGCACATTCTTAAAACATTGCATCGTTTGGTATTATGCGAGTAAACACGGATAGGTTGATATCTTTTTCCTACTATAAATATAGCTACGCCAAGTAGGTATACGGTGGTGCATACTGCTGCCGTTGCGTATGGTCCGGTAAGCTTTCAATAAAGTCAAACCCAACGTTCCGAAAATCATGGTTCTAAGTATGCTGCCTGAAAAGAATGGATGACAGAAAAAATACGACGCCACCATACCATCTTTATGTGTCTCACTTGTGCATTCTGCTGCAGGGCTGCATATCATAAATATGTTACTAATCCTTCCTAGTTTGTATTGCCTTCAAACCCATCAAACTACCAGAGTACTAACACCACCTATATTGAAGTGCAGATATCCATGTGGGAGTTAGTTGGCTGTTGGCTGACCTGTTACTGAAGTTTTATTTTGATCTCTGTTGCACGTCAAATAGCTATATCTGCACAAGTTACTCGTATGTATGGGTGTTTTACACCTCTTCTCGGCGCTAGGCACCTTTGTTGGAAGGGTTGATAGATTTTTTTTAGAGTTTTCCCTGTCATTATTAATGCAAAAGATAGACGGACATTGATGGAATGTGTTGAAGCCAGAATTTGTACAGGTGTTTCATATTTTCTATTTTTTTGTTTTTTTAAGAAAAATGGATGTATGTACAGATAAGTTGTATCTTTATAACTTTGTTCATACCAACCCCTAATTGTTTATGTTCAATCGGGAGAGTACATAAATGCTTTCCCATTTTTTTTACATCCTTTAAGAAGATATGCTGCTTACAGTTTAGTTCAATATTCTCCTTAATTTATAGCATTGTTATAAAATCATGAAGGATCCCGAGTATATCTTACAGTGCGGTGCCGAACCTGCGGCTTTTGTCGCCCTAGGTAAAATATAATTTTGCCGCCCCAAACTTTAAAAAAACCAAAATCGTACAAATTAATAATCAAGTTTTATTTAGTTCATTTCAATTAATTTCGATAAAATAATTTTACAAAATATTGAGATTAAAATGCTGCTCTTCGCGATTTCATTTTTACATATTGTAGCGATATCTTCTTCTTGAATACAGTCAAGCATGTCTTTTTCAATGGGAATCGTTGCCAGAGCTGTAAATCGCTCTTCACCCATAATTGAGCGTAAATATGATTTGATTATTTCAAGTGTTGAAAAACTAGCTTCCCCTGTAGCAACTTACAGGAAACATTAAGGCCCGCTGGCTGATACACAATTTAAGTATTTAAGTTCTACTTAAGAACTTATGTGACAGTTTACGCAGAGGAAAAAGTAGCCCTTAAGCTATTTAAGTAGAACATAAATATTTATGATTCGTATCAGCAAACGGGCCTTAAGTATTTTTAACGCAGTTGGTTAATTAGATACAATTCAATCAAATGGCTTGAAACTAAATAATTTAAAATTGATAGTGGTTTAAGATCAGTAAAAGTAGGCGTTTGGTTGAATATATTAATTTTACGCAATGAATATGAATGAATATTACTATGGGATTGTTGCACTGCGACCTTGAGATCAATTGTGCCTCCGTCAAGAGCTGGGTGAGGATAGCTCATTTTACGGCTCTTCCTCCAAATTTATTTCCCTCATGAATTTGAGTATTTGATGTATTTTGAGAGATGGTAAGTCAATCTCTTCCACCTGGTATCGTCCAAGGTGTTTTTTCCTTTGATGAACAAGTGCATCACAATTGCCCAGAATATGGTCCGGCGTTTCCTCTTTTATATCACAGAACCTGCATGTGGTACTACTTACTAAGCCAAGGATGTTTAGATCTCTTTTTAATTTACAATGTCCTATAAGGATAGCCGTTATTATTCTGAGGTTGTTCCTGCTTAAGGCTATACATTCTGTGAAACGTTGTTGGTTATAATTACCCTACCCACTCTTTCTTGCTGCTTAACTTCGTTTGAAATTTTTTTTCGAAGATATATTTTTTAATCGTACCATCTCTTGGAATGTCAATAAGGTCTATTACTGAAGACTTCTGAATGTGGTCTCTTTTCCTGAGACATATACATTTGCCAGTCCCAGTTCCCTCTTTGGCAAATCTCATAATGGCTCCCTTTGCAGCACATCCAATAAACTCATGTAGAGGAGACAGATGAAGTATAACCCCCATGGCTGATGTAGGGCAGGTTCTCATTGCTCCAGTTATGGCTAAGCATGCGAGCCTTTGTACTTTCTCTAGGGATTTCCTAGTTGTTAATATTTCGGTACGTTCCAGAGCAGTTTACTATCTAGTGTGATACCTATGTATTTTACCTCCCTCTTAGTTTCTATTATTAAAGACACCATTTCCTTGTGATTGTTAATCCTCGTTGAATTATATCACATAAAGTTTCTTCAAACTCCCCTAGGGCTGTAATAACTATATCATCGGCAAAGCCAATACAGCGTATACCTTGGGAGTTCAGATTTTCTAGCAATTCGTCCACTACAAGACTCCACATCAAGGGTGATAATACCCCTCCCTGAGGACATCCTCTTGTGGTGCTTATGCTCTGAACCGTTGTTCCTGCTGTTGCCTTCGCTGTTCTACTGACTAACATTTCTCTAATCAATCTGGTTATGGTGATGGGTACACACTTCCTAACAAGAGCTTTGTTGACTGCATCATGGGAGGTGTTGTCAAAAGCACCTTCATGGTGCATGGTAGCATGGTATGTACCCAAGAGCAATGTTACTTCTGAGAATGCTAATAAGGTAGGGCATTAGATCTTCTATGCCCTTTTGCAAAAGGGCTGAAAAGATACCATCTACCCCTGGTGACTTAAAGGGTTGAAAGGTGCTAAGCGGCCACTCAATCCTTTTTCCTGAACATATGGTTGCTGCAGTTTTCCAGTCTTCTTTGTTTGGTTTGAGAGGTATTCTCCCTATTGAGTCTTGTAGCATTGGTAGACTGCCTGGAAAATGCTGCTACAACCATTGTCCGATACTTTCCCTGGATTTTTATTTTGACCTGTATCGGGACCAAATCTCTCGTCATATTAAAAAATAATGTTATTTCTTATTTTTATGCAAGTTCTGGGTGAGTTATTTCTCGTGTCCCATATAAGTTTAGAGTCGCTACTTGTCAACCCTCTTACCTGGCCCTTGTATATCCAAGGTTCCTGGATCAGTTCTAACCTTAGGTTGTCCGCAGTGAACTTCCTCGCCAAGACAGCTGATGCTTTTTTTGCGTGGTGGATGTTCACTTGGGCTAGCCTTGTGCTGATCCCGCGTCCAGTCATCCTGTTCTGCTTAGCAGATTGGGGCGAATGCCCCATCATCTGCCAGCAGGTGTTCTTCCTTCTCTTCAGTAGGAAGCACTTCGTCGTGGTCCATGTGACTCTGAGAGATGTATATGCCCTCTATCTCTCTGTCTATAGGGCCCAGTCTAATACTTGCCAGTGATGTCGCCTGGCTATCGTTCGTTTTATCTGTTGGCAGCGGAACTGTGGATGGTGACGTTGATGGAATGGCTGGTGCTGATGTTGGGAATTGTTGGTGTCAGCTAATAAGGGTGCTTTCAGGCCCCGGCTCCACTTAGCCCTTTCCTATATGGGTCATCCAGGGCACCTGGTGCACCCAGTTCTTCTTTGGTAGAATTGCGGTCTTTGATGATCGTAACTTCCTATTATTTGCGCCTTCTGTGGCACTTGGAGGTACAGTATTCACTTGCACGGGATATATTTTCCCCTTGCTAGTGGAAGCCATAGTAAGAGTGCCGCTTGCCTGTTGTCTAGGAGATGTTTTCCCTTGACCAGAGGTCGACGTTTCTTCTACTGCCCGGTTTCGTGAGTTCCCGTTAGGCATCCTCTTCAGGTACTTACTACTTTCCGGTCTCAGATCGTCTCCACGGAGATCTCTCTCCATTCGATCTGCGTATTCACTTGCGGTAACATCACGCGGAGTGTTGAACTTTTTGTAATTTTTTTGTTTTTGTTGTTTTGGCATGAATATTGTTCCCACGAGTAGCCAGAGAAATAATGGGGTCCACCATATCAGAGCTCCGCATGATATGGTAGGGAGGGTCTGGTTACTCTTTGATTCGACATGGTTTTAAAGAGGCACCATTATAATACAGTCGGTATACCCCCTGGGCACGGTTCACTTTATACCCTGGATTATGGGCGGCAGGTATTTGTTCATATTTCTTCAAAAATTACTACCGTTCTGGGGGTTGTCCCCAAGCAAGCAGGTCAGATGAGTCTTTGAAACAAAAGCCTTCGCACCACGACAATAGATCCTTAGCTATAACTACGGTTGCCGCTGTCAATAAAAAAAACCTACCAACTCAATGAAAAACCTACCAAAGCTTAATTTGAGTTTTTTTTAATATAGAGCATTTAAGTTCGTTCGCACATAATCAATCAATTGCTCAAAATTTTGAGAACACGTCTAAAAAAATCACCCTTTATTTTTGTAAACCTATATTTAGCTGCTTAAAAAAACACCTATTATACAAAAAAATATTGGTATGGCAATTCCTTACCCCTGGTCATAAGGATGATGGGATGTAGCACTCAGTTCAAGACGAGACTAAGGCAATATTTTGAGGCTCTTCGATGATTACTTTTAGCTTACTTGATTATTTTTGATCTTTAAATCTTCTTTATTAAATGCAACTATTTTCTTTCCTTTTTTATTTTTCTTTTGCTTTAAAATCGGTACAAAATCTTTCAATTTCTTATTCTTTTTTGTTTAATTATCAGCTTTTTTTTGTTTTAACTTTTTATCGTTCAATTTTATATAAATACATAGTATACTATTACTGAACTTTGCACTAGTTTAAAAGATGTTGTATCTTAATGTGTAAGGAATTGCTATAAATAAATGAAATGAAAAATGAAAAATGAAAAAAAAAATGAAAAAATTATAAGCAAATAACAATATAAATTCCAAAAATAATTTCAAAAAAATCGTGCACCCGTTTTCAAAAAAAAAAGATTTTTTATTCAAAAATCAAAAAAGAGCTTTGGTAGATATGTAGTATTATTTAGAATTCGAAGGATCTCCTATGTATAAACATTGGTCGAAATCCGTGGAGCCGTATATGAGAAAGTCCGTTTTGAGCTTTGCAATTTTTTGGCCCTGAACTGATTAACTTCCACCGTAATGCTCAAACTGTTTTTAGAAAATCTTAGAAGATTCCATTGTACCCCGATAGTGCAATAAAATAAATATGTTAAACTGGATACCAAGGTTACAATGGATATTTCATGATCTAATAAAACTTTTTGAGGAGTTCTAATGAACAATCTGTTCAAGTTTATTTTTTGAAATACACTTGTTTGAATGCAATGTGGGAGTCCTTGATTTTCAAGACCCAACCTGGATTTCGTAATCGGTCTTATGTTTTTTTCTAATAACAAATCCCTTAAGGAATTTTCATTTCATATTCAACGCCAATTATTCAAATATTTTGATAAAATGCTTATCCATGTTTTTGTATTCTAACATATTAGAAAGCTTGAATAACCAAATGGAATACATATTATTTTAATTTAACCTGTCAACTTAAACAATTAATTGATTCAATTATTCTGTAGTTACAAATGTACTTCTATTGAGAAATAATGTAGAGATTTGAGATTTTATTATTTTCGCGGATGATATTCATATTACATAAAGTTTAATTTTTTTCGGAACTTACCGCGATAAATGTTAGAAATATTTTCAATTTCATTTTCCCGACGTTTCGAAGAAGTTTCAAACTTCGTGGACTCATCCCGTGACCACGAAGATGTGTCAGTTTTCTGCTTAATTAGCAATTCAGCCAATGGCGCAAAATTTTAAACAGCCCATTGTTAAGGGCTTAACGTTTTACTAGTTAGCAATTTCCTCCTAAGTGCTTATTGATTGAATAACTATTTCAAAATTTGTAAACCTTTTCTAAACTAGTAAATTGCTAATTAAGCAGAAAGCTGAGCATTTGTAGGGTTTGAATTTTGATGAACACTATTATTTCTGTTATGCGTTGTAAATTAATTATATGTTGATGAAAACCCAACATGTGCTCTAAAAAGGTATTAGTTATTTCTATTTTCACCATTTTAACTTCAATCTTTACAAAAAAAATTGTGCACCAACAGGACTCGAACCAGGGCACCCTATGCGCAAGGCTGATATACTATCAGATTCCATAATGGATTTAGCAAATTGATAAAAGTTAAAGTAGGCATTCCGTGATTTTAACTTTAGTAAAATTTTAAAATCGTTTAAAATTAGAGCAATCATCTTTTTAGCTTAGTAAATTGCTAAGAGTGGCTTTGACATTTTACTAAATCGTTTAAAATTTTGCGCCAATGTGTGAATAGAAGCATATTTTTGCAAAATGGCTTATCTAAGTAAGAAGAACGTCAGGCAATGGAAAAGAAAGAAAATCAGACCTGGAGGAGAAGTAAAATAATTTTGCCGCTGATATCAGATTAAAAAAGTCAGAGCTCATGTATGTATTTTGTATATTGTGTTGGGCCATAGCCTACATAGCCAACTTCAATGGTTATATTTATGCTATACATACGCTGAATAGACGGAGAGCCAGAGTCAAAAATAGTTACTTCATTTGATAACGCAAATAATTAGTTTTATTGTAATCTTTCACCACTGGTGACAAATAATCCCGAAGTCGGCCAAGTGTCTAGTGGTGGGTGTGGCAGCCAAGGACCCGAAAGGGGTTAGGAGAAATCAATGAAGTTACGTCATTTGATAACTGCTGAATTTTTCCTAGGTCACAGCCAGTGATGTCACGGACTCGTTTTTGAAAATGGCAGACATTTTGGTGGTGGAAACGGCCAGCAGACGACCCCAATAGGCGAAAAAATCGGACCTGATAAAAGCTATTGTTTGGGTTAGCTCCTCAGTAGTTCATATACGCGTTCCCTGACAAAAATCTTGGTTTAAAGTTCTGGGCAGACGATGTCGAGGATTTGATAATTTTCCGGTATTATGACAAAAACCGGGTTTAAAAGAACCTAATGTTGGTTATTTTTTTAAGCTGTTTAGTTTATTGGTAAGAGTCAGAATATTAATATCAACTTAAGATTTTTTCACAAAACATAAAAGGGCATATTTAAAGTCAGTGTCTAAGGCGTTGCTATGAAAAACTTGAGTTAATCCTATCTATAATTATCATAAAATAAACTCAAGTTTTTCATAGCAACAGCCTTAAACAGTGACTTATTAATACATAAATAAATTAATTAATTCTTTTTATTTACATATTAACTGTTAAATGTCAGTAAGACCATACAATGAATTCAACTCCTTCTCAGCATCTTCGTCGGCATCGTCATCATCATCATTTTTGTCGACTTGCAAAATTATTATTATTACAAGATTGTCAGGATATCCACATTCATTTCATTCAATGGTTATAATGTTACATACGTGTGACATTAATTGTGTTATCGTAATTATTTGGTTGAAAAATAATTGTAGTATGTATGTAAATATATACGAACTATAGATTTTAATTGGTTCAAACTTCAAAGAAATATCTGTTCTCTTGGCAGAAAGGATTTGTTGGATGTTTTCTTACTGTTTTTTTGTAGTTGATACGAGTATTAAAACTTAACGTTATTAACTTAACGAATTTAACATTCAGAATTTTCGAGAAGGATGGGGACTGCTGTCGCTGTGTCTCAGTGTGGGACCTTACACGGTTCGGGTCGTGTATTGCCAAACTGTATATACAGATTTCGATCGCTCTACAAAAGGATTAAGAGCAGAATATGTATTGTGTCCAGATCGGTTAAAAGATAGATATTTTGCTTTTATAAGTCAAATACAGCTTACAAGATATTTTATCAATATAAACGTAACGTAAATGTGTAGTGTACCAACCAGTGGCAGGACATATGGGAGAGCTTTTTCAAACACACTGGGGCCTGGCGATGAAATTGACACAGAAAATAACCACTGAGATACATACAAATTGTTTTTGTAATCGTGTTAAAACCAACGTGTATTTCACCATGACCTACCTACTGCACATTTTAAGTTCGGCTTCTGTCGTTTTTTTACCTATTTTGGCAATAAATAAGCCAGTGTTGCGTCCTTATAAGCTTTGATTTGTCCTTTTTCTGCCTCAGTTAATGCTTTTCTTCGAACCATTTTTTTCTTACGAAATTGTCAAATTAACAAAACAAGTTTGCTCAACGAAAAATAGGAGTCTGCGTGTCAAGGATAACGATCGGGTCCTGACACAAAGGACACAATAAATAAATTAGAGATTAAGGCTTGCAAGGTTTGGAAAAATAGGAGATTTCCTGTTCAATGAGTAGAAAAAACAGGAGATTACAGTTTATATAAAGCCAACTATTAGGGCGGTCGAATCGAACGTTTAATTGAACTAAAATTCCTTAGTGAACCTTCCGCCAGTATTATCAAAAAATAACGCCATTTAAATCTTTTTATTAGAAATTGCTTAAATTCAAATATCATTGATCTTTGTACTTACTATGTTTTCTTCTCAATTGAAAAATGTTTTCCTTAAATTCAAACGTTCGATTCGCAAAGCTTTACAAGGGGTAAAATGAAGTCTAGGATCTCGATTTGGTCTAATCAGACTAGAAATAACTTTATATATATTTTGACTTGCGATTATAGGTACTATAAGGTAAGTTATGTGTTCGTAAAAAAAAAACTTTTTCTAAAAATCAAACATGACATTGCGATCATAGAGAACACCAAAAAAATGGATTCCCCAATTCCGTCTGTCAGTCTGCCTATCTGTATTCGAGTCTACAGCCTAAACGGTTGGATAGATTTGCTTGAAACTTGGTACATATTGTTTTTTCAGTAATATGCCCACACGTTTTTCAGTTTTTTTTTTAAAGAAATGGCTCCAACGATTTTTATAAAAAAAAATCACGGAAGGCTAGGTTTAGATTTTTTTGTTTGGAAAAAAATGGTTATTTTTGGTACCTCTAGTAGAACCATTTTGTTTGGTTTTCGATTTTTTGAGACTGTTTCTCAATTTGAATTTTTAGAAATTTTTTACGCAGAAGCTCGAAGAAAGTTTAAACATTATTGTAAACCAAAATTTTTCAAAACATTTTTTTTGGAAATTAAATTTTTTTTTGAAACTCAAAATTTCGAAAACGACTCCTTAGATTTTTTCGAAATTTCGTATTTGGTTTGTTTTTGACATTATCTTGAATAGGTTAAAAAAAAATATTTTTCCAAAACAAAAACCAACGGTACCTTCCATACAAATGTTAAGAAACCGTTAGGAAAAGAAAATATTCCTCGAAACGTGTTCTTAAATTAGTACAGGCCACATTCAAGTAAGAAATGTTGTTTTTTGCATACTTATTAACGGTACTTCCCATAGAACCACTTTCCATATTTTCGACTTTCTCAACATTGGATGAACTAATTAGAATAGTTTTTTTTTATACAAATGCTCCATAAAATTTTTAATACAACTCAGATTTTCAAAAAAAAAAAAGATTTTGATTTTTAAAAATAAATACATTTGTTTTTGAAAAATCGATTTTTTAAAAACCAGTCACTGAAGTTTTTTGAAATTTGAATTTTATATGTATATTATATTATGTCTTCCAATATGTCTGTTTTTAAAATTTCATACATAAAAAATTATTTTTTTAAAAAAACCGCTCCAACGATTTTTGATTTTATTTATATATTCTTATTTATCTTCATCTTTGGTTTGCCCTCAAGCTAAGCAATATAAAAACATATAATTATGTGTATTAACCATTTATTTCTACCTTATTATTATTCCTTTTTAAGGAATATTTGCGTACGTCACTGAATACTACATACCATGTACGGTACGCCCCCATACTTTTATATATACATATGCGTCTTTAAAAACCAGATGAATCTTATGTATGCATACTGCACATAAATTATAAATATATATGCAATTCATATAGCTACCTACCCACCTGCATCCTTCATGTTCATTTTTACATATACATGTCTACATATTAAGGTCCGATCTATATACGTATGCAAGTAGATACATTTTACTCTCCTAACTTACATAATTAAAATCCATAATTAAGATTTAGATATATGTACATTTGTAGGCAGGTACCTATATGTAACTATTCCTTGACACATCCATTCGACAATTCATTATACTAAGAATCAAGGTAATCTTACCTACATAGGCTTTAATCCTGCATAGCATGAATGAAGTAATACAAGAAAAGAGGAGAAAGAATATTTGTGAGCCATAACAAAGTGGGACAAAATTGAAATTGAAAAGTTTTAATTTTGTTTTTGAAATTATATATTTTGTCAAATAGATTAAAAATGTTTTGTGCTGTTTGTGGCTGTTTTAATTACAACAATAAAAATAATAAATAAAGAAAATGTTTAATACCACACTTTCCCAAAAGATCCTGAACTGAACTGTTGATAATTTGGATTTACTTTTATAAAAGAAAGGATGCCTTTAATGCAAAAACAGTTAGAATCTGTAGTGACCACTTTACTTTAAATTGGGTAAGTGCATTTAAGTTCCTTTAAAATAAATAAATAAAAAATATATTCTATCTTTATAGGCTGCACGGATAAAACACTCTCTCGCCTTAATCCTGGGCCCATACCAATAGCGTACAAAGCAACGGGAAACGCTGATTTATCTGGCTGGTCAACTAAGGTTTTGACCATTGATAATACAAAAATAGTAGAAACCCTGTTAGACGCAAGCCGATTTGGATTCAAATATGTGTTGTCATACAGATTGAATCAGGACGTATTAGAAAACACATTTGGTGTGTTACGTAGCAAGGGAGGCCTCCATGTTCCATGATCATCCTGGATAGAGAAGAATTCCGCTTTAGATTAAGGCCCACATTTTAGGACACAACGAGGGTGTTATTTTGGACGCAGGAAATGTAATCCTTGAAGATACCCCAGATTTGGAAGCGCCATTGACAGGTTTACAGAAATTGCTTTTGCTTATGCAAACAAATAATCAAATAATCTGAAATGTCTTCTTAGGTACCATACTTTGGTGGCGATGCCAAAACCTAGCAATTATGTATGATGTAATATTCCTTCAATTAATACTTGTTTAATTATTACTTGCTTGTATTTAATTTTTATCAATCATTCCAAATCATATTCATTGTAATATTTGTTTTCATAGTTTATATTTTTCTTAAATTAATTCTTCTTAAGATTTCAGTAAAGAAACATCTTTTATAATAAATAAATTAGGTATTACTAAATACCTAAACTTTCAAAGCAATGCTTGGGAACCAGAAAAGGAACTTTTTTTTTTTTTTTTTTTTTTTTTATAATCTACGCGCGCTCAAGGGAGTATGAATACCCTTTAAATGTTTCCACACAGCGCGGGCGTGGGGGTGAGGTTAAGGAAGAGAAAGAATGATAGGAAAGATGTGTGGCGCGATATTCGGAGACTGAAGGTGGTTGTTGTCTCAGATTTTATCTCTATCTATTTCTGGGAACCAGAAAAGGAACTTACTGACGTCAACAAAGATCTTGAAGCTTTGACTACTTTGAAGGGCGATGTCCTAGAAAATATGGACGGATACAGCCATAAATTAAAGAACAAAATTCGAGCCCAAGGAAATTTGGCATCATATTCATGAGTGAAACAACTAAGTGAAGGCGGTTTGTCAAAGCCATCAGCAAGTATTTTAAGTGACTTGACGAACTTGGACAACATCTTCAAATCCTTCAACGGAGAAGTTTTGTGTACCAACAAAATCTACTTGAATTGACCAGACATTGACTGCGACGTGGACACAAAACAACTTTTTTCGGGATGTATTTTTATTTTACAATAAGAACACTTAACAAAACAATTGAAGACTTATCAAAATGCAATAAACGAAAATACAATAAAATTACAACATAATTAAAGCTTTTTCCAGCTATTTAATTCACAATAATCTTTGAACATTTTTATGTTTTGCTTAATTTAAGTTAAATCTTCGATATCCATTTAGCACTCCGAGTTTCTTGACTCTTGATTTTTTCGCAATTAATTTTAAGTCAATTAAAGTAAATTCAATTCAACAATATTCAAAAATTTAAACAAATTTTATGTTTATATTATTTGATCACGAAAAAATGTATGTATTAACACTGTAAACTCAATAATTTCTATGGCTTTCAAATTTGTTCTTCTCTCATGACGTAATCAAAATAAGACAAAGAAAGAAGTGTCGTAATCTTTTTTCTTTGAGTCATGCCTGCATAGGATAACTACGGATGAGTTCGTAATTGTAAAATTTCCGCAGTACTGCCAAAATTGTGTTCATAAATGTAAACAAACAGCATAGAGTCTGCATGGCAATACCTGTGTTCATACAAGTAAAACGAGTCAATTTGCGGTCAAGTTGTTTTTATTATGTTGCTGAATGTGCACTAAAATGGCAGAAGAGCACATGTGTTTAAATAAAATTTACTAAGAAAAATATTTATTTTTTTGGAATATGCCTTATTATCGTTCTAAAGGTTTTCATATTCAAAAACATTTTTCATTTTGTCATAATTTACTATTATGAACTCAATGTAAAAAAATTTTGATGACTACACACATGCAATTGTAATTGTGTTCATAAAATGGAGCACATTTTAGGCAGGGAATGGGCAACTAATCCTGCAATTACGAACTCAGCCTACACCTAAACCTCACTTGTTAGCTACATTAAAGTTGTTACCTACAAGAGCAAGTTCGTACGATTCAGTCGTGCATTTTATTTTATTTCAAATCTAAATTAGTCCAAATTCCAAATAAGCTGTGAACTGCAATAATTTTTTAACTGTCATACACAGTTCCAAACAGGGATGAACTTGAGGAAGAACCTGAACAGGTATGTTCTATAGTGGCATTGTTTCTGGAGTTGAACATGACTCATAAAGTGTTCAGAAGTTACATAAACTTTAGGAAATTTATAATAAGTAATAAAATGTTTTATTAAGAAGCTTATAATTGTAATAGTAAGACAAATCGAAAAAAAAACAGGAGAATTGAGGGAAAAATGTAGTGGAAACAGGGGACAGTAGATTTGAATTTTTTCGAGCGAAAAAAAAACAGTATAGTCTACTGTCGTAAGAGTAGAAACGGCATCACTATTTGCAACGTTGATTATCAAGGCGTAAAACTAAAAGCGCTTAAGCTCGACCGCAAAGCTGCTTGGCATCATCGGAATTCTTGAAATGAAAACTCGCCATTAAACTTGCATCTGATTATGGTAACGTTACTTACGAGCTTATTTACCATGAACCTGGGTCCTTTCTACTGTTTCGGTTGGTTCAGTTTGCGTAGCGTAATACTGACGGAGCAGTTTTTGAGATGGAAATTGTGCGACTTCAAAAAGCTAACTGGATACTTTGTTGCTGCGTCAACATATGCTGCGCGAGCTATCAATCTGAATAAATGCTAATGCGAATGCATGAAGATATTTTGTTAATTGATCTTTAGTAACCATATGGATCAGGGTTGAAAAATCCACTATCAGCAGTGATCCTATGAAAAATAAAAAAGGTGTTTCGAATTGTTCTTTTTGATTTTTTTCAAGAATTTAGTCTTTATAAGGTTCCAGTTTCTGATCGAAACGCATTAAGAAAAATTTAAACAGTATGAAAGTAAATATTTTTTCCTGAGCATTTTGTCAATTGTTAAGTTTTCCTCATTGAAATACACAAGAAAAACTTTTTCAACCACAATTCTGTAACTCAAATCATTGGAACGATTTACTCAATTTTGCTTAAAATGACAATCAACTGATAAGAAAATTTAATTTTAATCAGTGAAATAAATAAATACATTTTCAACAAAAAATAATTGTTCTGTTGCAAATATTTCTTTAAAAAAAAATTCTATGAGTTATATGTCATCGATTCATCAAAAATTGTTGATTAAAACTTTTTCCCTGATTAGTTTTCCTGATCGATATAAGGAATAATTTAAAAATAATTTTTTTTTTTCAATAAAAGAAAAAAAAATAACTGTAACCGTATATGTATTAGGTATGACAACTAACGATAAATAAATTTTCTAAAGTATGAAAGAAAACTTAATCAATAGATATTTATTCAAAATTTCTTTCATTCTAGAAGTTCTTCTGGTTCAAGAGGAATATTTTGCGGATTCTTTGTCAATTCATTATTCTCTTGGACATTTTTCAGTGCTACCAAATAACGAATTTTTATTCAGATGTTCAGAGAAATATAATGGAAAACTAATGAATTTCTTATGGTTTTTGGTGCAAAATAAATTTTTCAACAACTGAAAAACTGGGAACTAGGTCCGAAAATAATTAAATTTATCAAACATATCCTAATGCATCGTAAATTGCGAACCAAAGTCAACAATAAATACTCAATTTTATAGAAACTCGATAACGGAATCCGACAGGGATCACCGCTATCGGTAATACTATTCAATATCACATCTAATACAGTAAGTACTATGATCAACAGGGAGAAAATAATAGATCACGGTATCTATGCTGATGATCTCATCATCATTGCTAAAATCGCAATCCTGGAAAAAAATAAGTGAATGGGCTCAATCCTCTAGGGTGCAAAAATATCAACAGAAAAAAGCCAACAAATCCATATATGCCGTTAAACTAGCTGTAAAGACTTCTCCTTAAACCTTGGTAACTACACTCCAGATAGCGTTAGTATAATACGAATTTTAGGTCTTACCATAAGGAAATCATATAGGTAGTCAGATCACATCAAACTATTGAAAATAGGTCTCATATCACGTTTATATATCATAAAATACTTTTGCAATAACAAAAGCAGAATACATACTAACTCCAGTTTAAATGTGATTCGTTTAATAATATTGGCAAAATAGATTCTAGCCTTCAATTTTCGGTAACTGTGTAAAAGTGAGTTTAACAAATTAAAAACTCCACTCAATGCCGCAGTTAGGATGGCCCTTGGTGCATTCCGGAGCACGCCCATACCTAATCTTCTTGCTGAAGCTGGTTTCCTGCCCCTAGAAGAACGTAGATTCCTCCTTACCGCAAAACTAATTCCTAAGTTACTTACCTCACACGGATCACCCATACAAAAGTACCTTTCACTTACGCTAAAACGGAAAACCAAGCTTAAATTTAAATATACCATCTACAAAGTATGTCAAATTGCAAACGAACTGCATGTTCCACTCAAAACTATCAACACAAAACCAGGCCGTTTCCCACCTTGGACATTGGGGAGAAACAACATTGACACTCAACGTTCATTATTTAAAAAAAAACAAACATTGACCCTATCCATTTTAGGCAAATGTTTAACGAAATCCACGATAACCTATACAAACTCAATTACAATTTTCTTTACACGGATGGATTTGAAATTAATAATAGAATTGCTTATGCGATAATTGACCAAGATTATAAGACTGTCCAAGCCTGCAGCCTTCATGAAAACAACATCATTTTCACCGCCGAATCAGCAGCTATCGAATACGCAGAACAAAGAATAGGCACATTTTGCATTTCTGTGATAGTCTTTCAGCACTAAACGCCGTACTCAATATAAATTGCAACCTCATTCCAATTGTAAAGATTCGTAACTTGATTTACCAATACAACTCTAAAATTAAACTTGCCTGGATACCAGGACATATTAATATCAGAGGGGACGAAGCAGCCGATGCTGCTGTAAAATTAGCCCCCAACTCGCCCACAATCTTTTCAAATGTATCTTACCCATATGACTTCTTGAAGAAAATTAAAAACTCGCAGTTGGAAAAATCGACAAGAACTCAACCAACAATTCCTGTCTTTTCTGCAACAACTCACAACAAATCACGATCGACCACCCCTTAAACATCTGTCCCAACTTCCAACCAGCTGACCAGAGGGTCAAAGACATATTGAAACATCCTAATATGGAAAACTTGTCGAAAATTCTGAGAAAATACGACCTATTCACTAAAATCTAAAAAAATAAATTAATTAAAAAAACTATTAAACTAATAAATAAAATTATTAAAACTATTATTATTCATCAAAAGAAAAACGTAAATTTTGTACGAAGCCTGATGGCTTTATTGTTAATGCTTTCCTTGTAATTATCTTTGCAATTTTAACATTTTAATTATAATTGCAATTTTATCATTTTAATTATAATGTCAACGAATAAAATACATATTATCTTAAGCGGCAACGCAAAAGTGTATCGAGTTTTATAAAAGTGGATTTGTGTACTTCAACAAACTCGAGTATATCGAATAAAATACAATTATTGTATCGACTTCTGCAATCTTTTGAAGGATATTCCCGTGAACTCGCATGGTTCAATAGTATATAATATGCTCATCTTCGATTCATTAAAGAAAAAGAAGTCAGCAGGAGTCGATGGTATATCCAACGTTGTACTAAGTCATTTGCCTCAAGAAGCAGTTGACATTTATACCACACTGTTGAACAACGCGCTGAATAATGCATATTATCCAGTGCGATGGAAGACAGCTGTGGTGCACCCTCTCCCAAAAAAGGGAAAGGACAACTCCAATCCGGCGAATCTCCGGTCGATAAGTCTTCTTCCAAGTATCAGCAAAGCATTTGAAAAGGTTATTAATAGAGCCCTGTTCAAGTGGGTGGAGGACAAAAATATCATCCCGGATAATCAGTTCGGTTTTAAGGCGGGACATGACACAATTCATGCCGCGTCTAAACTAGTTTCTGATTTCCAATGAAACAAAACTAAAAAGCAGTGCCTGTCTGGTTGATTTGGAGAAGGCCTTCGACACCGTATGGTTAGAAGGTCTCTATCTAAAGCTAACCAGACTAGGTATAAGTAACCCTCTATTGTATATGCTTTATGACATGTTAAATGGTAGAAAGTTTGTTGTCAAGAGTGGCAATGTAACTTCCACCGCAATTTTTAATATTAACAATGGTCTTCAGCAGGGAGCAGTTAACTCGCCGATTCTATTCAGCATTTACACCAGCGATCTGATAGGTAGTCTAACTCAGGCAATTGCGTACGCCGACGATCTACTTGCGTACAGAAGAGCTAATACAGTTGAGGTCATCAAAATTCTTCTGCAGAGTGACTTCGACAAGATTCAGCGATATTGTGATGACTGGAAGTTGAAGATCAACTTCCAGAAATCAGAAACTATTTTGTTTAGGACTTCGTTGTCTAGCGCCTCAAGGGATACGAGAAAGAACTGGCGCAAGCTGGTGATCGTAGGGCCACATGGACATCCACTGGCGAGTAAAAGTGTAGTAAAGTACCTTGGCATCTGGTTGGATCAGTACCTGTATTTCGACAGATATACAGGTACTGCTCTGGCCAGGGCTAGGGGAGCCTTGCCTTGACAAAACGACTGTTTTATAGCAGTCGCCTTGACAGCAGGGTGAAGGTGATTTGCTACATGGCTCTCATCAGGCCGATGATTGCATACGGATGCCCGGTGTGGTTCAACGTTGCCCCATTTCAAATGGCAAAGATTCGGGTGTTTGAGAGGCAATGTCTTAGGCGTTGCCTTGGAATACACAGAACACCAGAGTCGGAGTACACAAGATATTATTCCAACCAGGTTCTATACAACGGAGCCAACATAAACAGAATAGATAATTTTTTGTTTAAGCTGATTCGGGGTCACACTGCAAGAGCGATGTCCTAAACCAACAGCTTAATTTTTGGGGCTTATTACCCCAATAACGAATATTTTGAGATAGCGCGGTTAAGTGGCTACATCTCTCCCGAGGCATTCCTCTTTTTAGACAGTCGAGGGCTGATACAGGATGGAATGGCGGTTCCGCTCATCTACCACGTCAGCCGGAAAACTGTAGATAGGCGACTCCTGTATGGTCGAGACGTCATCGTTCAAGGTAGAGAAGAGCGCCTTCGGTTCAGTAGGACTGTGTCCGATCGGGACCGAAGGGATAGGGCGAAACAAAAGAACCAGTTCTGGTGGCTCTCTCAACAGCATTATGATACATAAAGTCGATTAGGATGGTATGTCTTGGCCGACTTACGTAGATTTAGGTAAATTAGGTATAAGGAACATTCGGGGTGGCACAAAAACAAAATTAAAAAATATGTATGTTTGCGGGGGCATTTGTGCATGCAGCTGCGTGCCTGTGTATGTATGTACATACGAATATTTATGTACGTATGTACTTGGCTGTGTGGGTTGCATTTCTCTGTGTGTCTGCATGCGTATAGAAAATATACAAAAAAAATTAAAAAAACGAAAAAAATGCTGCTGTGGCTGATCTAGTTATTAAGTAGTTTTAAGTGGTTTTGGGTATTTTTAGGTATATTAAGTAGTTTAAGTTAGTTTTAGTTAGTATATAAGTTAATTGTATCTAGTTTTAATTATTTTTAGTCTAGATTTAGGTAGTTTGTAAGTAAAAAATTTAAAATGATACGAGACCAAGTTTTTTAAAAAAAGTTTTCTTGGTAAAACAAAAATAAAATAAAATAATTAGATTTAATTAAAATAGATTTAAGGTCGAAAGACATTAGTATTAAAAGATATAGTTTAGTTTAGAGCGCCCGTAAAGGGCCAGTAAATTAGTTGTAAGTTATTGATAATTAGGCTTTTTTTAAACATTTTTATCTAGCTTTAAGATAGTTATAAGTTAATATGAAATAAAAATGAATAAAAAAAAAAAAAAAAAAAAAAATAGTATATAAAATATTAAGTATGGTGATTGAAAAATATTTAACAAATTATTAAATGTGGTAGTGCGATATTTCGTGGAGGAATCAGTACCTAGTGACTAATTCGTGTTCGGGTTGTGCGAATGGATGAATGGAAAATATTAAAGCTTTAACTATTGGGTTATCCATTTTGAGGTTTCAAAAGTATATGGCTGGAATTCGACATCTGTCATACTAAGTTGTTAAACCAATTTTTTTTTTCAGTTGAAAGTCTGACATTTACGAAAATGGATCGCTTACCTATCGCACAACGCATAACAATTGTTAAAACTACAAAAATGGTGATTCTGCCACTGCCACATATCGTTCTTTAAGAGGGGATTATGGTTTACATAATCGTCCAACTACGCAAGCAATTGGAAAAATTGTTAAGAAATTTGAAGAGACTGAATTGGTTACAGATATTGTAAGGCCTGTGCATCATCGTTTCGCTCGTACCACTGAAAATATCGCTACTGTAAGTGAAAGTGTTACCGAAGACGCGAATGTGTCGATTCCTCGTCGTTCTCAGGAATTAGGACTGTCTTACGGCACATTATGGCGTATTTTGCATTTGGATCTACACCTACATCCATATAAAGTCCAGCTCACACAACAACTGAAGCCAGCTGACCATTCACAACATCGTAGATTCGTCGAATGGGTGCTTGAACAACAGGCGGTGGAGGGCGATTTTTCGAACAAAATTTTCTTCAGCGACGAAGCACATTTCTCACTCGGTGGGTATGTTAATAAACAAATTTGGCGTATTTGGGGTTCTGAGAATTCTCAAGTAATTGAAGAGAGGCCATACATCCCCAAGAAGTCAGTGTTTGAGGCGCTCTTTGGTCCGGAGATGCGGTTGGACCTTACTTCTTCGAAAAAGACGATGGAACGACAGTCACAGTCAATTCGCAGCGTTATGGTCATATGATAACCGACTTTTTTTGCCTGCTATTGAAGAATACGACTTGGAGAATAATTGATTTCAACAAGACGGTGCCACATGCTACACAACTAGAGCAAATATGGCTTTATTGCAAGATACATTTCCTGGCCGCGTAATTTCTCGTCGTGGCGATATCAACTGGCCACCAAGATCATGCGATTTGACACCGCTGGACTTTTTTTGTGGGGTTACGTGAAAGACCGTGTTTATGCAGATAAACCTTTAACTCTTGAGCACTTGAAAACCAACATCCGTCAAGTTATGGCTGAGATACCGCCCAATATGTGTCAAAAAGTGGTCGAAAATTACCGCAAAAGGATCGATGCTTGCAACAATTCACGTGGTTGTCATTTAAATGATGTTGTGCTTCACACATAATATCAACGTTCAAACTTTATAATATAATATAATATAAATGGATAACCCGTTACATTACTTATAATCGGGGGTGGCCGTGGCGCAATAGTTGTGTGTTCGCCTGTCAACCTCGGGTTCACAGGTTCGATTCCGGCCTTATTTTTCCATTAAAAACCAATTCTAAAATAAATGTCATACAATAAGTTGATGGTTTACTCATCACATGCTGTTTAGGTTAGGCATAGCACTAACAACATGTGATTGAGTAAGACTAGTATACCAATAAATATGGCAACGAATGAGAAATTAATGCGAATTATAAGGGGCATAGATAAATAAGACACGTTAGCTTCTCCGAATTAGTTCAGCCGCCATCGCTGGAGATAAAAATCTGAGACAACAACCACCTTCAGTCTCAAACATCGCGCCACACATCTTTCCTACCTTTCTTTCTCTTCCTTAACCTGACGACCGCCCTGTGTTGAAACATTTAAAGGGTAGTATAATCCCTTGAGCGCGTGTAGATTATAAAAAAAAAAGTAAAAACTACTGAAATAGTAAATTTATTTCAAAATTCATTAAAAAAAAATGCTTACATTTTATTATATTAATTTAGATTAATCAAATAAGAAAATTGGTTTAAATTGTATCATAAACTTTATAAATAAAAAAGGAAATTTCGCAATCCTTAATTTGCATTTAATAAAAACTCCCGAAATCTCAATAATCATCTTTATATGTTAATGTAATGGAAAACATGTCTATTCTACATATACCACAAGGCAAAATAGAAGAAGTATTGTTCAAAAAGTGATTAATGCACACACATAATACTCGTTTGTAAATGCATATTTGCCTTGATAATCTATCATGATTATTAAAGATTTCACATCAGAATAATACAAACATTTATAAAAACGTTTTTGTTACAAACAAAACCCAATAGGTACCGAAGAAAATTAATTGTTTCAAAATTAATACTAAATTCTAATAGCAAACCATGTGAGTTTTCCAGCGTCAGTCGGCTGTAATCGGGGCTCAAATTAATGATTAGTTGTACCACACAGGATGTGATTATGGAAGCCAAAATCATTCCATAGAACTGAATTTTGATCCGCTGCCGTCGTCCTTTTTCCCGCCCTCGCCTCGTGAACCGGATGCCTAATATTCTTTTTTGTCTATTTAGTGTATCTGTTTTAGTTCTCGGCAATGTTCCTGTGTGCAATTGTAAACAATGACATAATGATTTACATTCGCCTCCGACATTGATTGATGTACTATTATAATATACATATATATGTAGTACTGTATATATGTACATTTGTATATACTGTTGACTAAATGTCGAAATGTTAGATGATTATAGACTATAAGTTAGGGGTGTGGACGGATGCCCGCTGGGACATATCCCGCAGAATTATTGGGAGTTTTCAAAATAAATCTAATTGAGGCTAAAATCTCTGATTTTGGAGATGAAGGTTTTGTTTGATCTGATGTGTTGCTAGTCATTATTTATGCAGGAAATACTATAATTGCCTCTATGTTTGTCTGTTTGTGCAAATAATGCGGACTATTAGGTTGTTTCCTAACTAATAGTTGTGTTTTGAACACGAACACTGCGGCTTGTAGAATTAGTTGATTGAAAAACGATAATAATAAATATAATTAGCTGGCATGCTGAAGGCTTTTACACTGCTTCGGATAACACCATGTATTCAATTTTAAAGGTCGAGAAAATTACTCAAGTTTATTCAAAATGGTTAGTAATAATAATATGTAAGTAGATTGAATATTAGTAAACAAGCACAGTAATTCAGCCCTATCATAAATTCCATCGTAATAATTCCCCGCATGGACAGTTACACCCCGATCTACGACAAACAGCTTTCACAAAATCCGCGTGGAAAATACTTATTTTCGAAATCAGCGGTGTATGCCAAAATGAAAGGATAAATAGCAATACCGTGCTATTTTCAATTTTAATTAAGCTTACACACATGATTATGTGAACATTTAAAACAATCTTGTAGTCCAAGGTTGCCTTTTACAATTTCCCAGAAATTTTCAATTTCTTCTTTTGCCTGTTTCTTACAGTCTTGGGAGGCCAGGTCGCCTATCTCGCTCATTAGAGACTTTCATATTGAAATTTAAAATCAAATATTATTCATAAAAACATAGAATTTGTAAAAATACTTAGGGTCGGTTGGGGTAAATGGGGACATTTTTTGTATTTCTTAAAGACACATTTTTTTCACAGAAGTAAACAATATTAAATTTATTTTTTTTTTAACTTTTGAAAACAAGTATTGTAACGGGTGATTTTTTTGCTACTTGGTTTTTGACGTTTATATTTTTGACAGATCACACATGACAAATTCCACAAATATTTGACATTTCGATTCAGTATTGTTTGCCATTTTATCATGAATAGACTTACGCCTGAACAACGTTTGCAAATTTTTGAAATTTATTATCAAAATTCGTGCTCTGTGAAAAATGTGTTTCGCAAGCTACGTCCGGCAAAATTGTCTTCAGCGACGAGGCTCATTTTTGGCTAAATGGATACGTGAATAAGCAGAATTGCCGTATTTGGAGTGAAGAGCAGCCAGAGGCAATTCAGCAACTACCAATGCATCCCGAAAATGCACTATTTGGTGCGGTTTATGGGCAGGCGGCTTCATAGGGCCGTACTTCTTCAAGGACGATGAAGGCCACAGGGTTACGGTCAATGGAGAAAGGTACCGTTCGATGATAACAGATTTTTTTTTGCCGAAAATGCAAGAATTGAACTCGGTCGACATGTGGTTCCAACAGAACGGTGCCACATGCCACACTGCACGCGAAACCATGCATCAATTGAGAGGCGAATTTGGTGAGCAGTTGATCTCACATTTTGGCGCAGTCAATTGGCCACCAAGATCATGTGATTTGACCCCGTTAGACTATTTTTTGTGGGGTTATGTTAAGTCTATTGTCTATGGGGATAAGCCAAACACGATTGCTGCCTTGGAAGCCAACATTGAACGCGTCATTGGTGAGATTCCGGCCGAAATGTGTGAAAAAGTTTGCCAAAATTAGACCTTCAGAATGGACCACCTGAAGCGTAGCCGCGGGCAACATTTAAGTGAAATTATTTTTAAAAAGTAAATGGCAGAAATTGATTTATCGATCCAAATAAAAAATTCATTCACTTTTTACAAGTTTCTGTGTTTTTTTGAATTTTCAAAAACCAAGCTCTTAAAAAATCACCGTTTATAATAAAATATCAGACATTCTACTTATGATGTCTTAATGAAGCTATAAGAACATAAAAGTGATTTAGGGCAGTGTTTTCATTTACCCCTTAAAAGTTTACATTTCCCCCACAGTTTTAAAAAATACTGGGTTAAATGCGGACAACTAATTTCTGTGCTCTAAGTGCTAGGAGCTCGTCTATGGGGTTAAAGTAAACTGACTTGAATTTTATTTGGATTATTCGCTTGAAAAATTGATTAACTCAATGTTTACATTTACCCCATATATGCATACCACCCATCAAAGATGATTCGGAAAATACTTTAGTGCTTTTTTTTAAATACAAACAAATTGATTTTTATAAAAAAAAAATGATAGGTATTTAATCACATGCTTTCAAAGCTCATTACATAGGTAATAGGAACAATACGCATGTACCTCAACTGGTAGGTACCTTCCTATAAAGAGAAAATTAAGTTTGTATTCTTTACATTTCTTTTACGTCGATTCCATTCTTAAATTTAGGGTGAACACGTGGTTTTTACATATTACGAGTCGGATTCGGTAGAAGTCCAAGTATGTTTTCCATTCGAACATTTTTTTTTCAGTGGGCAGCAATGCGAAAGTTGTTTTTGTAGTGTCCATACTTTTTAAAAGCTCGACTTCAATTTCGTCGCTTTCTCCAGGTGACTCTATAACACAAACATATCTGAAGATTAGTGATAGTCTGGTGCCTCCTTTTAACTGAATCAGAAGAAATAGACCTTTGTTAAGCGTTTTGGAACCAACAGGTTCTAATTTCTCTTGGCCATCGTCGTCATCTAACTCCTTATTCCAGGGGCTGTCCTCATCATATTCGATGTTTTTTTTCATTTTCTGACTCCTCAGAACTCGAGCTGATGTTTCGTTTTTTTATAGAACGCTGATTTTTAACTGCAATTTTCCTTTTAGGCTTAGGGGTTTGCTTAGCTTTCTTTAGAGCTTCTACCTCTTTAAGTCGATTTAAAACATGTTCCGAAGTAAGTACCTCAACATAAATCATTTGCTTCAGTCGTGGTACTGGTTTTTGTCTTTGACAGATGGTTCAGTTGCTTGTAATGGTGAATTTGAATTTAAAAACAAGGTGCTGATTGAACTTCTAGGTAAAGCCTCAGTTTCCACAACAGGCTGTTGTACACTTGCTACTTCAGTTGAATTAGCCATGATAATATTATTTTCGTGCATCATTTCATCATCTAGAGTTGTTTCTATGTCAACAATTACTTTCGCACCTAATTAGGAAATACAAAATGTTTGCCTACTTCAGTACCAGTGCATATCTAAATACCTAAACAGTTACTAATGCCTTACCTTTAGCAAGTTCTTGTGCAATTACTCCATCAGATGATAACGTAAGCAAACGGCATTTGCATTTGAACGGTACCTATTTAGAACTTCGGGATAAAAATCGTTTTCTGGAAACTTGGCTCGATCCACAGGGTAAATTCCGGTGTTGACAAATTCGGATATTATGTTGTCAGCGATCATAGACTCTTTCCAGATTTCTCCGATAAGCGTAGAAAACATTGTTTATTGAGGCGCATACAACCTCTACCCATTTGCGATTTCCCATAGGCTATCAGTTTTTTTTCACAAGCTGTTTTTATTGGACCGAATACGCATTTGTCTAATGGTTGCAGCTTGTCAGTTAAATGACTATGTAGGTGCATCAATATCACATTGTTTTACAAAGCTTACTCCACTATTCGGACGCTTATGTGACTGCAATGACCATCGTAAACCAACAATGCTGCTTGAAGTGGTAAAGCTTCTCCATCACGTATCTTTTTAACAAAAGGAATGAAACCATTAGACAACCAATTAAAAAATTGTGATTCCTCCATCCTTCCATTTGCTGAGGATGCATAAAGTGTTCCCGGAAACCCATCTTCACAAGTCCATCTCGACCGAATAGCAGCAGCTTTAAAAATTATTAACGGTGGTAATGTGATGCCATCCGCCGAAGCGCATGAAAGCACTGTTGTGGATTCCCGTTCAGATCCGCCTGAAACTCTGCTTAGAGCTTTTCCCTTAACACCCAATGCATGCGACTCGGATCATGGTGAAATCCACTTTCGTCTGCGTTAAAAACGTAGTTGTGTTTATTTGTCAAGTTGTTCTCTTCCATCACCTTTTAAAGCTAATCATAGAAATCGTATACAACAAACGGTTTTCTGGCATCTTTTCGCAATTTTTGTAGATGTTCTGGTTTTTATCATAGGATGCTGCTCATTAATCCTATATACCAGTCTTCGCCGGGGATATGGTCTTTAAATTGCGTTTTGATGCCGCTAAATTTGACATATTCCCCAACCAGCACCTTAAGCTCATTTTTGTCACATGGTAATCCCATATTTGAACGAGTTACAAGACATTTAAGTATTTCATGTGCTCGCCCTGAGCCAATTGAATTCAATGGTGTTTGTCGACTTTTAATTCTATGATATATCACAGATTTAGGGACATTGACGATATGTTATTGTCTTCCCCAATACACTTTTCACAGCGTTTTTAAAATCGTTATTATTGTATTTGACTTGTGCTTTCTTTTTTCTATATGTTCGCGGCATTTTTAGCACTAGAAATAGAGTTATGCGAAAATAAACTTTAGGAAAATGGACGTTTACATTTACCCCAAAAACTTGTTTCCATTTACCCCATATGCTTATATTGCTGGGGTAAATGTAAACACGCAAGAAAAACTGCAAAGAATGTAGGAAACGTGCAGTGTAATCCCAGAAAATACTTCAATGCACTTTTATTTACATAATATAGCTCGAACATTTTACTTACGCATCCAATACAATACACTTTTTTTAACAGTCGCAAACACCCAAAAACTTGAATTTCACTTTCAAGATTGATGTTCTTCCCACGACTAAAATTTTCAACGAAATCCGGGCAACAAATGAATGATATTACATGCACCGGTATCGCGATCTTTCATATTCTATTTTTTTTTCGACTGGGTTGCTAGAATTTATTTTAAAATGTAAAAATAACTGCCGTTTTCATTTACCCCATGTTTACATTTACCCCAACCGACCCTACGTTTTTCTTTATAATAACTGTTAACGACGCATTACTTTCAGTGTCCGACACAAATAGTTTGTCGTAGAAAAAGTCTACATTACTTTACATTTTATACTAATCCGCAGATAAATCTACGAAGTAGAGACACTGAAGCACTGGCAACTAGACCATTGGCTTAAACTTTTACATATGTACATTAATACAACAGAGAGAGACAAAGATAGGAAGAACATACAACAGAAGAAACACCTGTCAACAGCACGTGGTTGGTTCCTGACGGTCCTCCATCGAAGTACTAACCACGCGCAACGATGCTTGATTTCGCTGATCTATGGAAAGCGATGCTTTCATCGTAGCCAAGGCCGTTGCCAGAGTTTCATTTCATTCCATTCGAATTCAGTGATAACAATTTCTACGAACTTCGAAAATCTTAAGCGAATTTTTCACTCCGAATCCACTGCGATGGAATTTGTGATAGATTTATAGGGAAACGTAGAATATTTTCGATTACGATGGAATTTGTGATAGGGCTGATTATTTGTTCGGCAATCTAATTTCGAAATGAGGTTGGGTCAATATTTGTATTTCTTTTAAATAAGGCCGTATATTAAAAATCTGCTAATATTCAGATAATAAACCAAATCAACCAGGTTTTAATTAAATTTGAATTTTTATGAAAGGAAAAACTTTTATTAAATTATTTCTTTGTATTTATCTAACCATCCTAATAAGCCCAAATGAATATTTTGTTAATATTTCTCCTTTTGAATCGCGGTATAATATCCCTCCGCGCATTTTATACTCATTGTGCAATGCACCTTACTACATGATCATAATCTGTAGCAATTGAGGCATTGTAGCACCGAACGCATTTATAAGTAGTATACATCATAGGCAAATCTGTTAACACGACAAACAATTTGTTTATAATTAATTTAATTGCATTTAAATCGACAAATACAATAAAAATAAAATGCACGACTGGATCGTACGAACTTGCTCTTGTAGCTAACAACTTGTGTAAAGTAGTAGCTAACCACCGAAGTTGGTAGTAGGTATAGGTAGTCTAGTTTGGTTATCCTGTGCAAGTTTAATGCCGAAGTAGGTAAGATTACCTTGTGGTTCTTAGTATAATGAATTGTCGAATTCATATGATTAAAGGAATGGTGACATAGGTACCATCCCACAAATGTATATTTAAAAAGATTTTAATTATGTAAATTAGGAGGGTAATGTGTACCTACCTACATAGATGGCGCCTAGATATGTAAATATATGTACATATTTATGTATATATTATACATAATGTATAATAATGAAAGTGAATGGTGTATAGGTGGATACAAATCGTGTTTTAAACTGATAAAAAGTGCTAAAACGATCACTTCAATCAGTTTCTTGAAAAAAACAAAGAACACCATTAGATGCCACGGATCAATGAAAATTTTATAAAAAATTATCTCGAAAATTGTAAGACGGATTTTGATGAAATACGGTTTTTCATATCTAGTTTTTTGAAAACAAACTCTTTTTGAAATTGTGGTATGCAGTCTTGTAGAGTCTATTAATATACATATGACTATATGATTTTAAATTATTTTTTTTATTAGTTTGAAAAATATTGATTTTTCAAAAAAAAAAAAATTAATTTTAATTATATAAAAAATGTTAATTGAAGAAAACGCAAACAATATGTCTATATTATTTTTGTTTTTGTTTTAGTTGACTGTGTGGATTTAAAAAAAAAAATAATGCGTCTTAGAAAGGTACTACAGCATCTAACTGATGAGCCCAACTGTAGTACCTGGGCGAAACGCATTTTGGACTAAAAAATTTTATTTAAAATTTTAATATGCAGAATTAGTTTTACTACCTAGATCTTCTCAGATATAAAATTTGACAGAAATCCAATGAACATTTACCGAGAAAGCCAAAAATTAAAAAAACCGTTATATGAAAAGTACCATTAATAGACTTTTCCCGTAAACTTGATTCATATCAAATGATAGCTATTACCAACAAAAAAATTCTCAAAAATTTGTATCAAAATCGGTGAGCCGTTTTCGAGAACAATAAGATTTTTCTTCAATGTCATATGGCAAGTACCGTTATTTTTAGGCCTAAAAATAAAATTTCAATTTCCCCTCTGAGGAATGCCAAAATAATCACAAATACCAAATTTGAAGGTAATCGCTTAAGCCGTTTAGGCTGTAGCTCGTTACACATACAGACATACAGACAGACATTATTTTAGGCTTCTCTATTATCGTAATGTCATGTTTCATTGTTGAATTTTTTTTTTTTTACGAATACATAACTTTCCTTATAGTACCTTTAATCGCAAGTAAAAATAAAATGAAAAGAAAACTCAGGTAAATCAATCGAAAAAGAATACAGTCGAACTTCGATAACACGAATGTCTCGATAACTCGAATGTCTCGATAACTCGAATGTATTATTTGGCGTCACCTTCGATAAGTCGAATTTTTTAGGAAAATTATCAAATTTCGTATATTTTTACAAGTTCATTTCATAATGCATTGCGTTTGTGGGCACTGGGTTTGTATGTTCTACCACTTTGTATGCATATAAAATATATGTTTGTATGTATTATAATACGAATTCAAAGTCTTATTTTAAAAATTAAAAAAAAGACGAAATAAAAAGTGTAAAGACTGACGTAGATATTAACAGTGAAGTTTTTATTAAAAGTAAAGCTATGTCGTTAAACGAGCATTAAACACATCGTTTGAAGATAAATTTAAATTAATAAAAGAGGTGGAGAGTGGGTTAAGAAAGAAGGATGTGGCTATTAAATAGATTTTTTTTTTAGATTAGATAGATTTTTTTTATTAGACTATTATAAATACATTTTTAAATCATGGTTTTACATATATATGTAATACAAAATACAAAAAATCATTATGACATGGCATTTGCCGTCTGCCAGATTGACAATAAACATAGATTATATAAGTATTGTAATAAGCTTTAATAATTATTGGATATGGATTTAAAAAAGAAGTTATTTTCACAATTTTTAAGTGTGAATTCATTTAAGTAGAATATTTTGTAATAAATCAGAAATCTTCGTTCATAATTCTGGATCTATAATTTAGCGCGATTTTGCAAAATTTGTACAAATTGCCGACATTCATCTCATTTAGAATGTCAACAACTTGCTCATCCGATAAGAAGTCATTTCCAAAAAAGCTCCTTCTTGTTTCCCTAAGAGTAGGGCATTTTCTAACGAAATGAAGAACGTCCTCTCTTTCCCTAAGATTGCACATACTGCAGTCCCATGGTAGTTCGGGTACGTGCGGTATGAAATTCAGGCTTATAAGTTCGCTTCGGAGTCTAACCATTGTTGAAATCTCGTTCACACTATTTGCATCACTGAAGTAATTTCTTTCTGCAAGATTGTGGTTCAGCCTTCTATAAACTGTTCTGAATAAGGACTCTGAAGCTTCAGATATATAATCTTCTCTACATTTATCATCTACTTTCGCAATCATGTCATATAATATATCCTTACAACTTGATATGTTTCCAACGTTTAAATTGAACACCACGTTACATCCTTCGGCTAGGCAATTCCACTGCCTGTACCATCTATTTTGATTTTGTACTGCCCTTAGAGCTACTTGCTTGACCAGTCGAGATTCATTCATCTTAAAGACTTTCAGTAAATAGTCTGCTTGCAATTTAAGGGTTTTGACGAATAGTGGTGAAAGTCCTGTCTCTAGCATAATGACGTAGCTTGGTGTGTTACTTGGCAGACGAAATACTCTTTTCACGTAGTGAGTTAGTAGTTTCTCCACTGTGAGATACTTTTTGCTATTAAATATATAGCATTCCGGAAAATCCGTTCGTCAATCAAGTAAGACAGAATATTTTAAATAATCACAACTGTACTTTTTTTATTCGCAAATAAATATTACGTAATTTATATTAGTTTTCTGTTTTACTTGATAACTCGAAGTTTTGATTACTCGAAGTACAAAACTTCGAGTAATCAAACACACCTCCCTTAGGCGGACATATTTTATTTTGTACGGAAATTGCTCCATAAACCATTCATTGTTTTCAGTTTCTCTTGGACGGACATTCAGCTAAATTTAAAATACACGATGCGGCTTCTATGACGATAATGATGTAGATAGTGTGTTCAAGTGTGGGGCTACAAGAAGCATATCCCTGTGGAAAATCTTCATAGTTTCTTTCTGAAAAGGTGTTTCCTTTTTCCTAACAACACGTCAAAACACAACAACAGCGAGCACGACACGATAAAATGGAGTGATTCCGGACAAGCAGTGGCCCTGTAAACTTGGAACGAGTAGCAATCTACTACAACCCCAAAAAAGATTATTATGCCGACCAATCCGTAACGATTGGAGAACTATATGTCAATATTGTAAAGCGTTAAAATGCAGCTATTTGTGTTTTGTATCCTGCATCTTCAGCTATGCGAGCATTCAAATCACCTATGATGATTGTGTTTTGTACATAGTTTCTCAAAACCAATTCTTGAAGCTTTAAAAAAGTCTGCTTGGAATGATCTTCCAATGGTTACAGTTTAGGTAAACAGGAACAATACAAAATGTCTGGCTATTAAACTTTAGTTGTATGCATATTACTTCTTCAAGTGTAGAACTCTGTTGCATTTAGTGTAGATAAAAATGGTTATACAGTTATAACCATATTTTTCAAAAATATATGTACGCAGGTGATAAAGGGTTCACTGGATCATTTTTACTCTGTTCAATTTATATTTTCAGTACTGGCCTTATGAGAGAGCTTTTTCAAGCACACTGGTGCCGGATGTTGTTTCCATGACACTCAACTTAGGAAATTGCTATTGAAATATTCCATAAATCCACGTACATCTGCTCCCCGGCTGTGAAGAGACTGAACGCCAATTTGACTCTCGTTTATTGTGTTTATTAAAAAAAAACACATTGATCAGAGTTACCATTCCTCCGTGGATGGAAATTTTAATACCTTTCTTTTTGGTTTTTGCTATGGTGCTTTCAAAATTGAAGCTTTTTTAGAGCTTATGAGAGCATATATTTTAAGTTTAGGGAAAAAGGTGTTGCCGCTGCGTGCATTTCTTCTTACATAATTTTGTTTTCTTTTTTGGAACACGGTTAAAATGCAGCTATACAATATTTGTTGCGTATTTTTATTAAGGAGAACTTATTATTTGAACAAGTTTTTGATGGAATTGAGTTCACTAATTAATTTCAAATTTAAATTACGAAGTAGTTTTTTTCTTCATGAAAATAAATCTAAAAAGAAGATGGTTTCGTTATATTTAAAATAGTGCAGTGAAATTTGGGGTAGTATTATAATTTTTGTGCAGTGTTTATTTATTTTTTGTACGTTACTTATTTTTACGTTAAAAGAGATCAAGCCTTCTGGAGAACTCTTAAGAAAACGCGCCTACTATCTTACCTCTTTGTGGTGTGGAAAAATATAGATTTATTTTTATTTGGATTTAGTTTAGTTTTTTACAATTTAGCTTACGATCTACATGTTTCTGTTCATGAAATCTAAGTTAACAGTTTGAAATTTGTTTCACCTTATTGACCGCAAAAATCGTAATAAAAAGTTAAAAAAATAAATAAAAACAAAATTAAAAATTAAAAATTAAAAAACGTTTATTTTTAAAAATCCTCTTTATGTTTTGTTTAATTGTCGCCCGCTGATGATGGTTCCGCAGCTGAGAACCGAAATGCATACGTGATAAATAAAAAGTTTAAATTTAAATAATTTTAAAAATAAACGTTTTTTAATTTTTTTTTTTTAATTTTTAATTTTTAATTTTGTTTTTATTTATTTTTTTAACTTTTTATTACGATTTTTGCGGTCAATAAGGTGAAACAAATTTCAAACAATTAATCTGACCACAAACCTGGCTAATATATTTACGATTAAATTGTGAATCAAATTCTAAGTTAACAGTTGTTAACCCTACCGATTTTTGTGAGAGAAATATGCCAATTTATAATGCTTACTGCGGCAACCATGGAAAATGGAAAAGGTTTATAGAAATAGAGATAGCTTATTGAAATCGATAATAGTAAGGGTGAAAGGCAAATATCCTATCTTCCCTGTACTGAAAATATAAATTGAACAGAGTACTATAGTGAACAACAATTACGCTTCAAAAATATCTATATTCGTCAATTTTATATTATTAGTATATTCTGTGATATATAAAAATATTGAAACGCTATTATTATTAATTTAAAAAATTAAATTCACGACGAAAGAATCCATTGTATGCCAAAGTATTCGTTTATACCACTTTTACAGCAGGAAAAGAACGTGTGGTTGCATCCAATGGATAAAGAGCGATATGTGGTGTTATGCAGTATGTGTATGAGTTTCGCATACATCTAACGCAGCACGCTGATTACCGACTAGCCATATATCATTTTGATATGACAGCGTGGTACATTGTGATGTATTTAAATGATAATCGCTTAATGTGGTTGTTTTAATATTAAATAATTAAGGGAGGTATGTCCTTACATTAATAAATCTGTTGTGTGGTGTTGAACTGACTACGCCAAAGGTTGAGTCGAATAACTTCCAACCCAACTGGTTCGAGTCAGTGCCAAAGGTTTCATGATTTAAAAATTTTGTGTTAGTCTTTAAAAACTTAAGATTTATTAAAATTGCCAAGCTTACCGAAACCGAGAAATATGAATGTTGATTCGCATAAATTGACAAGAGTTTAATCGCAATTCCTTCGTTCTGTTTTTTGTGTAAGGTCGTAAGGCAGGTGTCTATGTTGACAGTTTTCTTGTAGCTTGCCTTGCCCGCTCCTCAGGTTTCATAATACACAACTTTCTATTTTATAGTCTTTTTTTTTTATTTTTACGACGGCACTCATTAATAAAAACACGAAAGCAATTACATGGTATCGCTTAATACGACTATAGTAGTATCAAAAACAACGCTGACTGAAAGTGTTATTAGTAATTAATGTTTTCTGGAAATTTTTCCAGATTTTTGAAAACAAAAATACGAGAAATTTGGAATTGTTTTCAGGCCGCTTTTCGTTTTTGGAAAAAAAAATCCAGAAATTCTGGAATACTTCCCAAAGCAAGACTCTTTTTTTCTTGTCCAGAATTTGGTATGTATTTTTATTAGCTTTTTCGTAGACAAAATATGCTGTAATTTCACAGAGCCTTGCAGAAAGGCAAAATAAACGACTATCATTTTCAATTACATCACACTTAGATGTATGTATGTATTGGAGTCTTTCCGTTTGTATATTTCGTGCGAAAAATTGTATCTTCACTTCCCAGTTAGATCGTTTATTTTGGAATCGCTCGGGATTTTATAATCAGCATCGAAATATGTTATCCTGGCAATTAAATCGTTCGTCGCCCCAAGAGTTTATATAAACCGCCTTTATAACGGGCTATCCATTATGCGGATTCAAAAGTATAGGGCTGGAACTCGACATCTGTCAAACTAAGTTGTTAAGCTAAGTTTTTTTTTCAGTTGAAAGTCTGACATTTACGAAAATGGATCGCTAAACTATCGCACAACGCATAAAAATTGTTAAAACTACAAAAATGGTGATTCTGCCACTACCACATATTCTGCTTTAAGAGGAGATTATTGTTTACATAGTCGTCCAACTTCGCAAGCAATTGGCAAAATTGTGAAGAAATTTGAAGAGACTGGATTGGTTACAAATATTGTAAGGCCTGTGATTCATCGTTGCGCTCGTACCACTGAACTGAAAATATCGCTGCTGTAAGTGAAAGTGTTGCCGAAGACACGAATGTGTCGATTCCTCGTGGTTCTCAGGAATTAGGACTGTCTTAAAGCACATTATGGCGTATTTTGCATTTGGATCTACACCTACATGCATATAAAGTTCAGCTCACACAACAACTGAAGCCAGCTGACCATTCACAACGTCGTAGATACGTCGAATGGGTGCTTGAACAACAGGCGGTGGACGGCGATTTTTCGAACAAAATTTTCTTCAGCGACGAAGCACATTTCTCACTCGGTGGGTATGTTAATAAACAAAATTGTCGTATTTGGGGCTCTGAGAATCCTCAGGTAATTGGAGAGAAGCCATTACATCCACAAAAAGTCACTGTTTGTGGCGCTCTTTGGTCCGAAGGTGTGATTGGACCTTACTTCTTCGAAAACGACGATGAAATGACTGTCACCGTTAATTCGGATCGTTATGTTCCAATTTTTTTTGGGTGCTATTGAAGAATATGACTTGGAGAATATGTGGTCTCAACAAGACGGTGCCACATGCCACACAAATCGCGAATATGGCTTTATTGCAAGAGACATTTCCTGGCCGCGTAATTTCTCGTCGTGGCGATATCAACTGGCCACCAAGATCTTTTTTTTGTGGGGTTACGCGAAAGACCGTATTTATGCAGATAAACCTTTAACTATTGAGCACTTGAAAACCAACATTCGTCAAGTTATTGCTGAGATACCGCCTAATATGTGTCAAAAAGTGGTCGAAAATTACCTCAAAACAATCGATGCTTGCAATGATTCGCGTGGTGGTCATTTAAATGAAGTAGTGTTTCACACATAATGTCAACGTTCAAATTTTATAATAAAAAAGAAATATCATGAAAAAAATATTTTATATGTGTTTTATTTACATTTACTTTTGGAACCGCAAAATGATAAGCCGTAATATTTATACGGAAAAAAATGTGTATATGCAATTGAATTAGTAGTTCGAACACCTTCATTTAAATCCTGTGAATAGAGAACTAAGGTTGTACGGCAGGTACTGTTAATTAGTGATAGGTATAATCGAGTTATTTTAATAATCGAGATATAAGCATTCGAGTGATCAAAACAATCGAATGATCATTCGAATTATGAAAGTGTATGTAAATTGGAATAGTTTACTTAATTTTTTTACTTTGCACGTGTTCCATATTTCGTTTGAATCTAGAAAGGTCACGAAAATAAAAAAATGGTAATTATTCACATAAACATTTAAATTTTAAGTCAATACCTAATCTTTCTTATCCTAAATACAGACAAAAAAATATTAGAAATCTGTTTTATAAATAAAATAAAGCGAAATAAAAAATAGTTTGAGTCATTTAAAACCAAATGAACAACACAGACATTCGCTTTTCTGGCCCAACTTCTTCTTTTGCCCATTCTAATTTTAACACATCAGTTAATAAACACAAATATCTTTATTATATGCATAAGAAATTCTCAAATCCACCATGACCCCATTGAACTCTATATTAGCAAATTAAAGTATTCGATTCTTCCATTTTTATTCGGTCATTACATTACCGAGATTCAGCTATTCCGGCGAGTGCAGTGAGATGACTCGCCTTACTCGCCGACTCATCTAACTTTCCGCCAAAAAGTGATTCAGCTATTTAACTGAAATGAGTATGCTTCGAACAACTAAATTTCTTGAAGCAACAACAAAATGTAGGTAGCTACAATGCTACATACATACATAAGCAAAGAAAATGTAAACAAACAAATCAAACCAAATGAAAATGTCCAATAAATTAAATCCAAAAGAAGTATTTATATTAAATACACATATTTATACAATTACATCTACCTACATATTTTGTACATTAAGTACAAATGCACAAGTCCTACATTGTTATTAATGTGATTTTACAAGATTATTGAAAATAATATTTTGCATATTTTTTTTATAGTTTGTTGGATTCTTTTGGGCTAGTTCGTTGTGTTTGTAATTTTGATTTCGTGTACGTGAATAGGTGTGAAACAATTTTTTTGAGAAAAGAACAAATACTTTACAAAAAACGTAAAAATAGGCCCAGAAATGCACCAAGTCACTGCTGAAATCTCAGGCGAGTAATCTGACATTTCATTTCACTCACTCACTCAATCACTTTAACTAACAGAATCGATTTTTAATCAAAAGTGACTCATCTCACTCACACACTGCGGTTTCGAATTAGCTGAATCTCGGTGCATAAAGCAAAAAATTTCAGATACAGTATCTACGAGTTATCAACCAACATGTAACAAACTGTATTCGAGAACCGAGTGATAACTATTACTAATTTATTCCAATTATAAATACTACAGAAACAGATACATATACAAAGTCTTCAATCCCAATTTGAACCTAAAGCTACACTTACATTACAGTCCAAATTGACTACACACTAATTCGAATGATGAATTGAAATCATTCGAATGATCTTAGATGAAGTATCGAGATATCTCTAGATAATGTAAGAATCGATTATTTCATTCGAATGCGCACATCATTACTGTTAATAACAAAATATGTAAACAAACAGTTTTATCATTTAATTCATTCCAGATCAATGATTTGCAACAAATTTTATTGGACAATGCTTACGCGAAACCTATTCTTCAATTGAAGCCCAAGATCGTGGAATTCTGATCATTTTTGGATTTTTTATATTGATTACTAACTTTAAATGGAAATATCTAAAAAACACAAAAAAATTGACTTAGTGAGCCTTAATAGAACGGCGACGATATATACCTAAAGTATAGTGCATCCACTTTTTTTGTTTTAATCAAAATCATAAGACCCGTTTTCGAGATAATTAAGGTGTTTAGATAATGTATGGCTGGTGCCGTTAGTTTTGGGTCTACAAAATCGATTCAAAAATATATTTGAAACAATCACCTAAGACGCTTAAATACACGGTTTAAATAAAATCGCCTCAGGCGTTTAGGCTGTATATCGTTGAACAGATGTTCACTTGGACAGACATACAGACAGACAGACGGGGGACCAACTTTATTTGGTATACTCTATCATCGTAATGTCAAGTTTGATTAAAATCTCGATTTCGATTTTTTTTCCAAATGCAAAACTTTCCCCCTATAGTAGTATAAATCGGAAGTAAAAATTGTGAACAATAAGTGCACCACATTAAACTTGCCCTTGCAAAAGAATGGAGCTATGAAAATTCAACACAAATAATATACATACATACCTTCATAAGGTCCAATGGGAGATGAAGTGGCGATCTGGCATCGGTTTCGTTCAGGGACCTGACATGTATGTTCACATGGTTGGCTGAGAGGAGATGAACCTACGAGTAGGATGCCAGCCAGCTCGAAAAGCATTTGTGGGAGTTGGATTGCACTTGCAGCTGGAATAACAACACCATTATGAGCAGCAGAAAATCCTACATTATGCATATTGCATAGTTTTTTATTTCAACCCTCACCGCTCGGCTTCTATCTTTTTGTTCGCATTCTATTACCCGGATTCCTTTACATACCCTGGGTCCACTGAAGCGCTTGCCTTCCCTGCCGCATGTGTTTTGAGATTCTTTACCAGAAATGCCATCGCCACTAGTAAAACCCGCCATCAAGAATGTTCTTATCGAGGAAATTATGCTAATTTGCCATCATGGAGCTGGTCGAGCTGGATGTATACATAGTATGTATCTATACGAGAGGCGACGAAGAGGTCAGGCACAACATCCCAGACGAAAAGGGAGTGGATAGAAATTACATGATTCAGTAGATAATTTAACCTTTGCCTGTGTCCCGAGCGTTTATGTGGTTTATGGGACTATCAGACGTTTTGCATGCTTCAGTCCCCGCTACTGCCACGGCAGCGGCTATACAGAAAGAAGTGCTTAGCAGTTGCTTCGTTCAGTCCTCTTTGCAAGGAATTTCTGCTGGCAGTTTTTGTGTATGTACATGTACACGGGTTGAACAAATAGTGCGAACAATTAAATTTTTTTTACAGTCAATCTTGCACGCTCTGTCCCCTAGCTCTTAGACAATATTTCAGTTTGGAGCAAGCGGAGGAGCTCGATGCGGTTACACTACTTTCCTAATGGTCGCGTTTTCCTTTATTCGCCTTAGCTAACATGGTCGCAGATTGCAGATAATACGAATTTTGAGGATAAAAAAAAAAACAAAAGGACCAACCAATTCTGTGCTTAGATAACAATGAAATAGGATAGGACGCCTCAATATTCTATATGTTTTAAAGAAAGATGCTTTTGCATTATGATAACATCATTCGAAGCGTTATTCATAAGCGGTGGATCTGGGTATGTTCGTGGGGTATATCGCTCACTCATGTCGCTCAAGAATAATTATATAATAAATGTATCTACCACTTTTGTTCTAAGTGGGTTACAAGGTTACAAGGTCTTATTCATGCATTCAGGGTTTGTTTTACGTTGAAAAATGTCCATGTCATTATAAACGGTGATTTTTTAAGAGCTTGGTTTTTGAAAATTCAAAATAACACAGAAACTTGTAAAAAGTGAATGAAATTTTTATTTGGATCGATAAATCGATTTCTGCCATTTACTTCTTAAAAATAATTTCACTTAATGTTGCCCGCGGCTACGCTTCAGGTGGTCCATTCTGAAGGTCCAATTTTGGCAAACTTTTTCACACATTTCGGCCGGAATCTCACCAATGACGCGTTCAATGTTGGTTTCCAAGGCAGCAATCGTGCTTGGCTTGTCCCCATAGACAATAGACTTAACATAGCCCCACAAAAAATAGTCTAACGTGGTCAAATCACATGATCTTGGTGGTCAATTGACTGAGCCAAAACGTGAGATCAACTGCTCACCAAATTCGCCTCTCAATTGATGCATGGTTTCGCGTGCAGTGTGGCATGTGGCACCGTCCTGTTGGAACCACATGTCGACCGAGTTCAATTCTTGCATTTTCGGCAAAAAAAAATCTGTTATCATCGAACGGTACCTTTCTCCATTGACCGTAACCCTGCGGCCTTCATCGTGCATTTTTCGGGATGCATTGGTAGTTGCTGAATTGCCTCTGGCTGCTCTTCACTCCAAATACGGCAATTCTGCTTATTCACGTATCCATTTAGCCAAAAATGAGCCTCGTCGCTGAAGACAATTTTGCGATAAAAGCTTGCGAAACACATTTTTCACAGAGCACGAATTTTGATAATAAATTTCAATAATTTGCTAACGTTGTTCAGGCGTAAGTCTATTCATGATGAAATGGCAAACAATACTGAATCGAAATGTCAAATGTTCGTGGAATTTGTCATGTGTGATCTGTCAAAAATATAAACGTCAAAAACCAAGTAGCAAAAAAATCACCCGTTATAAGTTCATTTAGAAATTTGAACTCGTTTTGTAATAAAAGAAAAAGACTTAATTTTGAAAATAAGCCCAAATAAATTTTCGCGCACTAATTGTGATAAAATAAAACAAATTTATTGGATAGAAAAATAAATTATTTTGAATAAATATTTTTTTTTTTGAAGATGGTAGACCGCAAATGACCTATACACTCCCACACACATATGCGGCACCTGATCAGAAATTTGTTCATTGCGGTCTGAAGGATTGAAGTTGGGATCTCTTCAATTATTGTCTTATTAGACTGCTCCAATTCAGTCAAATTCCTGCGTTTCGTCTTGTACACCTCCTGCTTGACACAAAACCAGAAAGAAAAAAGTCTGCTGCAGTAAGGTCAGATGACCTTGGGACCAACGAAAAATGCAGTTCCACTCGCTACTATGAAGGGAAAATCTCTTTCGGTTTTCCTCAATGAATCCAAAAAAATATAAAACAATCTAACCGACTGTACAATATCTAGAATGGTATGGTCTACCTCCTATAAATCCTGCCCAAACGATCTCATTTTTGTAGACCAAGGCGGGACATAGCAAGGATAGCCGCTACTTGCACTGGGCAATGGACTTTGGATGAGCACACAGCAAAGCTGGGTATTCCCCATAACACCTACTGCTGTAGCTGTAAAACCCAGATGGAAAAGGAAACAGTGTTCACTTCACAAAACAAGTGTCCTGCTTTGGCCATGATACGAACGCAATCCTTTGGTAGGGCTTTCTTTTCCGATCTAAAAGAACTGTCTGATAAAAAAGTTAAAAATTTAGTTTCTTTCTTCAATGGGTCGAAATGGCTCTAGTGACGGTCCGCTTGAGTGGTGTCCCTCTCTTTGTCCGCTACTATAGGAACAAGTTTTGCGTTTGAAAAAAAAAATTCGAACTCGAGATTTTAATCAAAGTTGACATTACGATAATAGAGAACACCAAAAATGTGGTCCCGCTATTCCGTCTGTCTGGCTGCCTGTACAACGCTCTACAGTCTAAACGGTTGAATTGATTTTGTTCAAACTTCGTATTTTAGCGTTTTAGATGGTTATCTAAAATAAATTTTTGAATGGTTTTTTTAGGCCCATAACTTACGATATCTATCATAAATTTCTTCTACTACTTGATTGTCTCGAAAACGGCCTTGAGGAATTTGTAAGAAAAAAATATGTGCACTACTATTGGTACAGTCAACATTTTGGTTAAATTTTGTTTACATATACATATTTTGTTATTAACGGTACGTTTTTTTTTTACTTTGGACTTTCTCATAAACAGCTCTACGGATTTAGATCAATATTTTTAGGCAGGATGTCTTTTGCTTTATAAATAATACTGCATACCAAAATTTTCTAAAAATATTTTGTTGGATTTTGGAAGAAAACATATTTTTTTTTTGAAGTTTCTATATGTCGGAAATGGATGGACGTTTTTTTTTTAAATGCAGTTCTTAAATTTATACTAAATTTTCATACTAAAATAAATAAATACGAAATTTTTTACTAATGAAAAATTAACTAAAGCCATGAACACAAAACATGTATAACAAACAGCTCAAACGGTTTAAAAAAAATCAGTTCATTAACGAAGTGAAATGGTACTTTTTGGAATTTTTGTTTTTTGAAAAATGGTTATTTTTGGTACATTCTTCTAGTAGAACCATTTTGTTGGTTTTCGATTTACCTTAGCTCTTAGAAAGCATAAACACTAATGTAAGCTAACATTTTTCAAAAAAACATATTCTTTGCGATTAAAAAAACTTTTTTTCTTAAACTCAAAATTTCGAAAACCCCTTAATGGATTTTTTTGAAAATTTGTTAGTTCCTTGACTTAATCTTGAATACTTAAAAAAAAATATTTTCTTTTAATAAAATAAAATGGACGACTGTATCGCACGAACTTGCTCTTATGTTCGATCACTTTTGTTTCTAATAAGAATCTAAACATATTTTCAAAGTCGTTTTTAACTTAAATATTTATTACGTACAATTTAGTGCACACACTTTCCTGACGGGTAATCTTCGTCAATTCGACGAACAATTTTTTTTTTTGTAAATATCTTCTTACTCTTTTTCACGTTCTTAGGGGAAACGACGAAGATTACCTTAAATGTAAATATAATGAGTAAAATTTGTGCACAAAATCTGTTGTCAACTATAGTTTCAAAATGGATTCGCGAAATACCTAATTTTGACAATGACTAAAAAATACAATAAGATGGAAAAAGAAAGATTTGCAAATTCCATATAGTAAATGAAGTATATGACGGGGAGAGTACGATAATTCAGGCGCAAAAAAATAAAAATGAATTCTAGTAAAACGGTTAGTTAGAAGTATTTTTTAATATGGGAGGGGGGGCTATTTCCCCCCGTTTGGCCGGGAGGGGCTATTTCATAAAAAAAGTACTAAAAATGGAAAACAAATTATTTAAAAATAACGGTAATGCTTAACAATAAGAGTTATACCTTTTTTTAAAGCCAATACCTTAATCTATTAGCTTATTTTTAAATCAAGTGGAATCTATGCATAGTTTTTTGAAAAAATGAGCTTAATCTCAAACTTTGGGAAGAAAAAGATAAAGTAGCAAGAAAAAAAAAATATATATATAAAAAAAGAAAAAAAAGGGAGAAAAGATCAGAGGTCAACTTAGGTGATTTGACAGATAATTAGTTTTATCCTTCCGCTGAACGAATATGGTTGTGTATATGCTTGAACAACGCTGGGAAATATTGCGACATTACTTTGAAAATCATGGTAATGTTGCAGAATGTGTGCGAAAATTGCGTACGGATTTTGGAAGAAGAAAAGCACCGTCAGCTCTGTATGTTCGTTATCTTTTGAAAAAAGTGAAAAAACTGGCATCCTCATCGATAAGCCAAAGCGTGAAAAGCCAAAAACAGTTCGTTCACCCGAGAATATTGCTGCTGTGGCAGCGCCATCAACATCAATTCACCGTCGTTCTCAACAATTGAACATTTCGGAGACATGAATTTTGTATAAAGACGTTGGTATGACGCCATACAAAGTCCAATTGGTTCAGGAGTTGAAGCCAACTGACCATCCAATGCGTTTTCAATTCGCTAAGTGGGCCTGCGATCGACTTAGAGAATATGCCGATTTTGCCAACAAAATCATCTTTTCAGATGAAGCTCATTTTGATCTTGGCGGGTATGTAAACAAGCAAAATTGTCGCATTTGGGGCACAGAAATCCCGCACGCATACATTGAAAAGGCGATACACCCAAAACGAGTCACTTTTTGGTGCGGATTTTGGTCCAGGTATAAGCTAGCCAAGAACAGATATGCAGTCATCTATGAGGATCAAATAAACTTAATGTGAGCTACCTACTATGGTTTAAAACGGTCTTTTTTTAGTGGGGTTATAGGTGACATGGTTGTGAATCGTCGGAATGGATTAACTTCATCGATCGATACAACAAGGGACAGCCATCTTGCTACATCGTTCGAGTATAGGCTGTTGACAAGTGTACATGCAGGGTCAGAGGGAGGGATTATTAAGCAAGGTACTCGAGGCAGTTAACACCATCTGCCTAACAGACAAAGCTGTTGGAAAGGCGGAAGTGTCCGTCCGTCGTCGCGTAGCAATAAAAGCTTGACATGAACAAAATATTCTTGTTTACGTCTGGCTGTTCGCAGATCAAGAACACAGCCCACCGACGTTCCTAGCTGTGTCTTATGCAAGGGTGCCAAGTGCGATCTCGACGAACAGAGCCCAGAATCATTTATCTATCAGATAAGCACAGTTGTAACACAGTAGCCGGCTTTAATATTTATTGGAATTAAATGCACAATACCCAAAAATGAGTTGAAAAATACTGAAAACAGCTAAAATATTGACGATAGCGGCTCGATGGGCGAAATATGTATGTAAAGTTAAATTTGACCGAAATATTTAAATAAATATTTAATATTTAAATAAATAAATCAAATATAAATGTCAGTAAATTTCAAACAGCTGACTTTGAAAATAAGATTCATTCAAGTTCATTTTGTGCAATTGACTGAAAATGAATATTATTCGTTCGGATGTCAAAATATATAATATTCACTCGAATGGATATATATACTATCGAATTAGCTATTCGTTCGAATGTCAAAATTGTTAGAAAGAGCGATCACATTGCCCTTAAAGTTTAAAGTAATTTAGTGAATTATTTGGTACCATTTTATTTATTTTTTATTTATTTAATTATTGAAGTTATGTATTTTCTAATTAATTATTTATGATAATAAATTAAAAAAATATGGCTAACCTTAATTTTCTGTGTATTATAAAGTTTTCAGATTTTAATTATTTTGGTCACTTTTTACTGGTTTTGGCCCTTTTTATATCCAATTTTGGTTACAAATTTTATTTCCAGGGGCAACCATGAGCACAACTGCCATGGGCAGGTGGTTCTATAATTCACTAAGGTGTCTGGCGTCGAATCAAAAAAAAAAATCTTTAAAAATAAAAGGTGATAAAGCAATAACTGAAACAATTGCATCTCTTGAACACCGACGCAATGTTTCATGCCTTTCCTTATGTTATGGCTATTCTTATAGATAATGTTTTAATGACATAATCCAGTTTTATTCTTCCCCTAAAAATATTCAACCGCAATACTTGCGAATTATCATCAGCTTAACTTGGACGTACTGTCAAGTATATAGTCCTTATTAATAGTCCAGGAAAATTAGATAAAAAAAAGTGATGAAACTTCGAAAAAATTCCGACAAAGCTGGATTCTGGTGGAGAGCTTCATTTGTATGTCCTAAGCATTTCCTAAAATAAATAGCCTAAATTTGAAAAGAAGCAAAAGTTTTTAGGGGGGGAAAAATTCAGTTTTTTTTTCCAAATTACTCGAAAAATATAGGTTGTTTTGAAAAAGTTGTAGGTTCGAATTGTAGCTCATGTTCTTCTACACAGATTTATTCACTTTTTATCGTACAATTGATAGATTTGGAGAAAAATGGTCGAAAACATTGGGGTGTAGTACATTAATTCAAAAAAATATAATAAATTTATGTTTTTGAGTGGGGATTTTTTTTGTTTTTATTTATGTTTGCAAGAACATATTCTATGAAAAAAACAAATTTTAAGTGTGGAACTGGAAGGGTAATCTTAAAAATAATAATTTATTTTATTCTGTTCAATAACTCCCAAAACCTTTATTCTTTGCAAAATTTTCAAAGAACTGCTTGTAAAAAGTACAATTATCTACAAAATGACATATTAACGAATTCTGTATGCCAATTCTTTCATAAGTTATAGCGTACCAACGTTTAATTGTTCGTCAAAATGGATATATTAAATTTATTCGTTAAGCCCGTGGTGGGGTGGGCGTGGGCGTGGGGCGATAGTTGTATGCTCGCCTGTCAACCTCGTGGTCGCAGGTTCGATTCCTGCCACTGTCTATGTCGTATTATTTTCCATTAAAAACCAATTCTAAAAATTGTCATAAAATGAGTTGCTGTTTCCTCAGTACATGCTGTTCAGGCATAACACTAACAACATGTGATTGAGTAAGCTAGTACATACCCATAAATATGACAAAGAAATAAATAAAATAATGCGAATTTTCTGATTTTTAAACAAATCAGACACGGTAATTTTCGCCGCATTAGTTCACCCGCGAACCTGCGCCACACATCTATCCTATCCCTCTTTATGTTCTCTCACATGACGCCCGCGCTGTGTTAAAAAAAACATATAAAGGGTAATGAAAATCTCTTGACCGCGTGTAAGATTATACAAAAAAAAAAAATAATAAAAGCAACCAAAAGAACATATAGTAGAAAAAAACTGAATTTTCCCCTTTAACATTAAACCCCCCCCCCCCCCTAAACATTTTTGCTCATCACCAAATTTAGGGTATTTTTTAGGAAATGCTTAGGACGAAAAAATGAAGGTCTTCACCAAATCGGAAAGCCTTGTCGGAATTTGTTCGAAGTTTCAACATTTTTTTAATTTAATTTTCCTGGACTAGGTACAAGGAATTTAATTGAAATCTCCTTAAGTTAAATACCTTTGTTGCATTCATAAATAAGCTTGACTTTGTGTTTTAGTGTCGTACGAAATTCCCAAAAAAAATCCCCATCGGATAAAATCCCCCAAAAATAAAATCCAACTAGCCAATATCCCCATAGACATAATACGCATGGACAAAATCCCCAACGAAACTAATCTTTCTTGCCAAAATCCCCAAATCCCCACTGTCCGATCCGTGCTCATCTTCATTATGCGCACTTAGTTTGCAAAAAAAATCTAATGAAATGCTCTTATTGTGATATTAATAAGTGATAACAATTTCTAAACATTAATTACTATTAATGCATGCACTTTTCAGTCTGTCTTTTGTTTTCATGGTGCGTAGTTTAACCCTTTTTTTTTGAATTCTTGCTTTCCGTTTTATTTAAGACTTTATGCGAAACTTATTTTGCTTGCATTATTTTAACATATTAATTACTTACATGATTATGTATTTGTTTCCTTAAAATAATAAAATTGTATTTACTCTTTGGATAATATTTCATGCTATATAAATTAAACCAAATATCCCCAAAAGAAATATGTTCAAGTATTGAATCATCGCCAGATTCACTACTTGAACATGTTTGTTTTGGGGATTTTTTTTTCTTTCTTTATTATTATTATGATTCTTTATTATTTTTTCAACATATGTTTAAACATAGAATGATAAATAAAGAAGAATTACAAGCATGGCAAGTAGTGCCGTCTGCCGGATTAAAGTTTCTGTTATTAAATAATTTAAAGTGAAAGAAAATTAAAACAAATGGCTTAACATAATTATTAACATAACATAACATATAATAAATAGTTAGATATATATCACATTAAACTATAAAACAAAAACAAGTTAAATATTTGTGCTTACATCAAAAATTCGTGGTATTATACAAAACAAAGTAAGAACTTGTTTTTTTTATTCATTATAAATATATACTTAACTTAATTATTAATAAAATCTTTTTTATAAAGAACCAAGCTTTTATTTGGCTAATACGAAAAAAAGTTAACAAATATAATAATTTATTTGTTTTTATTAATAAATCTCTTTAAATAATAAATATAGAAAGTAAAGCTTTTAGTTTGGCTAAAACGAACAAAATGTCAACAGAGGTGATGGTTTAGTTTTCTTAGTCGATTGGTAAGAGCCAAAAAGGGTTACAGTATCAAAAATTTGAATGGGCTTTTAGTTTAGCTAAGATAAAAGTATAATACATTCAATTAATCTAAAAAATTAGCATATATATTTCTATATGAGATCGCGTGTGTAATAAACCGAATGAGCAACTTCCATCCAAGCTCCCATTCAATAACGAGACACATTCATCTAACGAAAGAAAACTCTTGTTAAGGTATAACCTACGGATTTCCTGCAAAATTGGACACAACGCCGGAAAATGAAAGACGTTTTCTTTTACAAGAAGGTTACAGAGTGTGCAGTTCGGGTTTATATCTGATCTATGAGGCCTATAGTTTAATTGTAACATCTCTGTCCTTGCTTTGAAAACCAGACTCATTTCCGTGACAGAAAATTCATCCCTAAAGTAACTAGCTTCTCCTAGATTAAACTTTAGTTCTCTATAGAGTGATCGAGTTGAGGACTCCCTTACACGTTCGATAAATGACTGGAACATTTTTTCGTCAATTCCGGAAATGCAGTTATATAGAATATTTCTCCAGTTATCAAAGTTTTCCAAATTCAGGTTCAATTCTAAATCATACGACGATGCCAATTCAAACCAATTCCTGAACGGAGAATACCTACACCTTAAAGCTACGAGAAGAACTGGCTTCTGGAGGTTGCTTTTTGATAACTTTAACAATATAATCGGCGGCGTTAGATTTTAAATTCTTAAGGAAGATTAGGGGAAGGCCCGATTCGACATGAATGGCATAATTTGGGGTGTTACGTGACAGCCTGAAAATTCTCTTGAAAAAATATCTCTGAATAGTTTCAATATCATCAAGTTGCTGATAATCATACACTTCGTTTCCATTACAAAAACAACTGTTAACAGTTGCATTAAAAACTTTAAATTTAGAAGCTGGGTATAAATGTTTATTATTGAAAAAGTTCGCCCATATGGAGTTAATTGCTATCTTAGCTGAGGCCAATTTACTTTTGATATGGGGATGTAGATTTAGATTGTGCGTAATAATAAAACCAAGATACTTAAACTCCTTCACGACTTCAATATTAGAGTCGTTTAGAGTCCAAATACGCTCATTGCTAGTGAAGCGAGAGCGGAAATTCATAATTTACGAATTTTGAGGTCCCACCTATCGCAAAATTGCTTTAGTTTATTTATTTGTAGTTGAAGAGTCGAGGGATTGTCGGTCAAGATGACAATGTCGTCTGCATATAGCAAGACTTTTACGCGTAAATCTCCGAGAAGCACCCTTCCAGGAATATGATTCTCTATATCATTGATAAAGAGAGCAAACATAAGTGGGCTTAAAATGCAACCTTGAGGGACACCTGTCTCGGATCTAAATTGAGTTGACTGATTTATTCCATTTGATACTACAGCAGCCATATTAAAGAGAAGTTGCTCATAAATTCTGATAAACTTTGTAGATAAACCAATAGCAGCGACTTTGAATAAAAGTGACCTTCTGTTTATAGTATCAAATGCGGCTGTAAAGTCGACAAAAAAAGCATATAGCTAAAAAACAATATTACTACAGCAATTTTATGTAAAATTATTAATCTGTTCGTTATATCGGAAAGCAAATTGTGACCATCGTTCCTTATTAAGAGATGTTAATGTAAATCTAAAAAGCGTTCGTTATATCGCAAATTTTGTATATCCGGCATTCGTTATACTGGACGTCTTCTGTACTTTGGTATAACTTTGGTCGCACATCGCACTACAGAAATGTGGAATGCTTTACCCGTCAAGCATTTAAAACCAATGCACATCGGTATCTCCTATCTAAACCTATCCCCTTTTTTTTATCATTCGCACTGTGTTTCAACATTTTAAGGGTAGTCATAACCCCTTGAGTGGGCGCATAATTAAAAAAGATAATAACGGGCTGATTTAGAGCAGTTCTACCAAAAAACTTAAAATATTAAAGTCTGAATTCCCCTTACTTCCTATTCTTCATTTTCAACTTTTCTTTAGGCTGTTCCACTAAATAAATTCGATTTTTTTTTACCAAAAAGGCGTTTGGATAAACTCACACCAACTTAGTGAAACAACTACCTTCCAACATAGACAAATAAATGATCATTGGATAAACTTTTGAAGATATAATTGATTGCAAATAAGTAAGGTATGCCAAATAAATAATTAATTTATCGTTTTGTTCAAGTTAACAGATCACCTTTTCCTTAGCAACACAAAACATAAATAAATTATATTTATCATTTTAAATTGGCAATTGATTGGTTAAAAATATCGCTCCACTCTTGGACCATTTACTTATTTTTGGGAGATTTATGTCGCTAAGTTTTCGTCCGTTTAACAGAACAGCTTTTCATACCAACCATTAAAGGCTTAAATAATTACTTTTTGCGTAACTATGATTAGTAATCAATTAGCAACTCTAAGTACTTCACATTTTTAATTCGAACCCTCGGAAATGTTCTGTATACTTTACAAAACTTTACCTGGTGAAAGGCAAGGCCTTAACCGCTCAAAGTTTTATAACTTTGTTATAGAGCAAATATTTTGCACATTAAAGACTTGTTCTTTTCATTAAAGAGTAAAAAATATCCACGGAGCAAATACGTGGGGCAAAATCATCTCCACTTATATTTAATGGCATCCACCCTTATCAAAGTAAATCCTTTTTTCATGCTTCTATGAGCTACGACGAACCACTCTTGACACTTATTATCCTTCTCCTAGAAGGCTTCTAAGTCTATTTGATTCAGTTGAAATAAAATTTAGTAATGAGATATACGAGTATTTCTCTGCACCATCAACCAAACATTTCACATTGAAAGTGCAGACAGGTGAATTTTCTGTCACGATTTTCTACCTCAAGTAACTTTAAAAAAGTTCATCAACCCTCGTGCTTGTGCAAATACAACATTTTTAAAACACTGTCAAGAGACAAGAGTTCACTACCTATAGTTCCTTGAGAACTTCGAAATTATCTTGCCATTTTTTTTTGTGTAAAAAAAGGAAAGGGTTAAATCTTTCATTTTTAACAAAAATTGTTATGAAAGGGACCTGTCGGCACCAGCTGGTTGGAACAAGCTCAAACGTAATACGCGCTTTGTATTTATTTAAGTATATAATTGAACCTTACCGTGTAGTAGATAATAATTTTGTTTGGAGAAATTTTCCGCAAAGAGCGTGGTGTATTCTAGTAGGTAGGTATACACAAGACAAACGAGAAGTTATTCTTTTGCTTTTAAGTTAAACGTGATACCTTGAAGAGCAGCTTACGACTTCTAACGTCATTTGTTTGATAAACACACATTTGTGACATATGAATTTTTTGTAATGGCTTTTTCAAGTTTTAATTAGCAGAACAGAGTGTGTGCATTAAATATGTTAGATCAAATAATAGATATCAAAGTTATCAATAAATTACTAATGAAAAATGTTGCCTTCGTGAAATTTGTCATCAGTTATTTCTGAGAATGAAATTAAGTGTTGGTTTTATTTCGGATTTTTTACAATGTAAGCCCTTATTTGCGGCAACTTCTGCTGGAATACAGTCGTGTCGCAATGCATCAATACCACAAATATATTCAGGTAGAAAGTTTTCTGGTACATCTTAATTCCATCCACGAAAGAGTCAAATTTACAATGGAAAGAGAACAAGAAAACTCTTTAGCTTTCCTGGACGTTTAAGTCATAAGAAAGCAGGATGGTTCGATCGGCCACACAGTGTTCCGAAAAGAAACTCATACGGACATATATTTACATGCTACATCGCACCATCACCCAGCCAACTTAACATCATCGGTTGTATTTGCTCTTGTGAACCGTGCTCACAAAATTTGTGACCCCGAACACAAGAGTTGAAGCATATAGATATTGCACTTGAAAAGAATGGCTACAGCTACAAACAAAGAACATTGAGACCCAAACCCAGCTCACTGAAACAGTCGCTACCTCCAGCATTGGAAAAAAGGGCCTTTTTGACCTATATCAAAGGCATAACGGACGGAATTGGGCGAATCTTACGAAAATATGATATAAAAACCATCTTTAAACCGCAAACCAAAGTTCGCCAATTTTGGACAAAATTCCACTTCAAAATCCTTGTGTCTACTCTGTTCCCTGCAGTTGTGGGTCTTCTTATATGGGTGAAACCAAACGAGGTATAAAAACGCGATTAAACGAACATATAACATATCCAAAACAACGCTGTCACAAAATCGGCCATATGCGAACATTTGACCTACAACGAAATTTATTTTATCCGTTTTGATCAAGCCAGATCAATCGCAAATGAAAGATTTTATGTACCAAGAATTGTCAGAGAAGCAAGTGAAATTAAGAAACATACAAATTTCAATAGGAATTCTAGCTTTAAATTATCGCTAACGTGGGATCCTCTCATAAGTAAAAAAAAAGTAAAGCCAATCAAAAAACCTGTAGCCGATATCGTAAGCTTTGCATGTGGACAAGAATATATCGACTCAACGCAACAACAACCCAGAACGAGTACACCACCCACAAGCAATGCAAGTGCAACAACATCTACGCACCGGTACTCTTTGAGAGCGAGAGCTAAAAAACAATAACTAAAACAACATCCATCCATCGCCAGTTTCATCCCGTGACCACGAAGTTTAAAACTTCTTCGAAACGTCGGGAAAAAGAAACTGAAAATATTTCTAACATTTAACGCTGTAAGTTCCGAAAAAATTAATCTTTATGTAACATAAATGAATCATTAAAATGATTCAAATCGGTGTCTAAGTGCCCAGGTAAAAGGATTTAGTGAATTATTTTTTTCTGATTCATTTATGATTGAATATTTCATCGGTGAGCCTCTGGAATACTTTTTTATTTGCCACTTGTTTGGCTTTTATAGCTTCCAGGACTTCCTAATTATTAAACGATGCTATAATTAAAGAAATGATTTTTATGTTTTAAGAAAATTTAACACAATTTTTGTACATAACTTTTTGTTTTATCATTTGCTTTTCAATGCATGTATTTTTTTTAAAGGTAAGTAGGTACCCATTTACTATTAAAACACAGGCTGGTTATTTGCCTATCTATCCCGATCTATCGAAAAAATTTCCGAACTGACCACCGAAAAAATAAAAGGACGAACAAAACAGATCTCCATATGAAAGATCCATCAACAAGATCTGAGTGTAGTTTTTTATGTTTTTGAAACAGAATACATTATCTCTTTGCGTATCTCTGGGAAGAATTTGTAGGATCTTTGTATATATTCATAATTCATTAAAAAACTGAAGGTTTTTTGAATATTATTCTTCATTTTTGGTGATCAGAATCTGAACCTTCAGATAAATGTTTGATGGGTTCATTAATTTAAGAGACACCCTGTATAGGTAATGTAAAAACAATGATGGGCAGTATACTTAAAAGCGCAACATAGAATGCAAACGGTCTTTTACAACATGTATCAAAGCTTTACATCCTTTTAGAAATAGAGCATATAGACACTTGTTTGTTGTCCGAAACTCACCTCACTATAATTACCAAACTATACGTGTTATCACGCTCGGCACCCAGCTGACAAAGCTAGGAGTGGATCAGCAATACTTATAAAGAAGTGCTTAACATACTATGAAGAATCAAAGCTTACGAATGAAAACATGCAAGTTACAACAATAAGTATTGGTATAAAAAAGAAAGAATTTAAGATAGCAGCTATATACTGGCAGCCGAGGGGCTCTCCAACTGAAGAAGACTTTGCAGAACTCCTAAATTTGTTAGGACATAACTCCCTTGTTGGTGGCGACTTCAATGCTAAACACACTAACTGGGGATCTAGGCTCATAACTACAAAAGTTAAACGTCTATACCAAACAGGACGCAAATACAACTGCGAATTTTATTCTTCCGGTTCGCCAACATATTGGCCATCTAACACTTAAAAAATACAGGGTGGCGCACGAATCGTGCTACAATAAGAAATTTAAATAACTTTTATTTTAATCGATGTGTTTCATTAATTTTTTTTGATTGGATTAAAAATTAAATTTTATTTTAAATAACTAATGTTTTTTAAAGATGATAGACCGCAAATGACCTCCACGCTTATCCACGCATATGCGGCACCTGATCAGCACCTGTTCATTGCGGCCTGAAGGGTTGAAGTTGGGATGGCCTCAATTATTGTTTTAATGGACTGCTTCAATTCAATCAAATTCCTGGGTATCGTCTTGCACACTTCCTGCTTGACATAACCCCATGAAAAAAAGTGCAGTCAGGTGAGGTGACCTCCGTGGCCAGCGGAAAGTGCAGTTTCTGGATATCAATGTGTTTGGGAATTTTTGTTGGAGCTCCGCCATAACTTGTGTGGATACGTGTGCACTTGCTCCATCTTGTTGAAACCAAATCCTGCTGAAAGGGATACGCCTTCGCCGAAGTTCTGGATAAAAAAAAATCCTTCAACATCTTTAAATAATGGTCCCCATTGACAGTTTGTGATACACCGTTTTCTTCAAAGAAGTATGGCCCGACAATACACCTTGATAAAACTGTGCACCACACAGTGACTGGTTCTGAGTGGAGTTCCGTCTCATGGAGTATTTCTGGGTTAGATTCACTCCATATACGGCAATTTGGCTTGTAAACATTGCCGTTTAATGAAAAAACAATTGATCAATTTGTTGTCTTCTTCGGCAGTTGCAATCATTTTTCGGCAAAATTCCAGGCGAACAGGCAAATCTTGAGGGTTGAACTTGCTTGTAATATGGACTTTGTACGGAAACAAGTTTAAGTCATCATGAAGTATCCGTTGTAATGACAGTCTGCTAACTCCAATTTGGCCCAATAAGTTTCGTGTCGAAACACTTGGGTTTGCCTGTATTGCCGATGCAACAGCCACGATTGTATCCTGAACCCGAACATTGGGATATCGATGATACGGCCTTCGTTCGATGCTTCCAGATTCGGTAAAACGTGTTCACGAGCCTCATAATGGCTCATCTACTCGGGGGAGTACCACCGCCAAACTCCAGCTAAAATTGCCTTTGGGTAGAAATGACGGACTGTAAAGAATGATATCGCTGCACTATCCAAATCCTTTTTTCAGTATCCCAAGAATTGATTTTGATAAATCTAAATAGTAGTCTATAAAATAAAAAAAAAAAACAAGCCGATTACTCACACTGAAAAAAAAGTTTTTAGGCTTTATTTTTGTACCACGATTCGTGGGCCACCCTGTATTATGTTTAAACTTATTATCGTCAGTAATCACAATTTTGTTTTCTAACTTACTAACGAAACCTGTTGGTCGACGGACATCTAGATAAGACTTAATGAATATGCCTAAAGTTTTTTTTTAATCTTTGAAAAATCAATCATATCCTATGTAAATTTTCACTATTAGCCGGTCTTCTTGACTGGACTGCGCGTCATTTCTTCTTTGAAAATACAATGCATACCGGCGCGAAAATAATTTGAAATAGCTCGCACTAGTTGAAATGTTTTTATGTTGCGTCTAACGCACAATATTTTCGCCATCGACACTAGTTTTAACTTGGTTTCGGATGCTGTTTGCTGAAGCTCCCTTAAACGAATAGCTGAGACATGAAAATAAGATGAAATTCGAATCAGAATTGAAAGTTTATTTACTTTGGAAAAAATGTGTTAGAGAGTTCAGAGCTAATCTGACCGATGTTAAGCACACGAAATCTTCATTAATAGTATTTCAAAACCATTTTCAGAAAATCGTCTTTCCAAATTCGCTAACATGCCACCAGATTCATCGCTCTTACATTGGTTCCTTCAGTGCAAATTAAAGAGATCTTTTTCAGAATAATGTCATATAAACATAAGAAACAAAATTCAGTTTATTTTTTTTCTTTATTTTTTTTTAAGTTTTCATAAAGAAAAAAAGAAAATTATTTTTGATTTGATAAAAAAAGGGATAGATTTCTAACTTCTCTAATTTTCTTTTGCGGAAAATTAATACCCTGCATATTTGTTGGTACTTCCATTTGTTTGTCACCCTTGATAAGAATCACCCCCTATAAACACATATTCAATAGTCAAACCAGGAATGAAAAGTTACTCGTACCATTAATTTTAGCAATTCCGTACTTATATATAAAACAATTAATAATGATAAAAAAATATACAAAAAAAAAAAACACGAAACTATAGAAGAATGGAGGGATTCTGCTTGGTTTAAATTTTATTTAATGATTTTATGACATTATTGTTAAAATTATTAGGTTTTGTGGTTGCTGGAGCGAATAGGAAATTATGCAATCAATTTTAAGCTTTTTTTCACAGGTGTGGTTAGGAAACGGATTTTCCGCACTCTGGAATATACTATTTGTATATTTCGTAGATAAACCAAATGATGACGTTTATATTTCAGGAAGTCATTATTTATTAAATATGGTATGTGAATGAGTTTTATGGGATTTTTAGTTAATTTATTGCGTAGCTGGTGTACAGGAAACGATGAACGAACAAAAATTAATAATTTTCAATATGATAGAGATATGTATATTATAATTTACATACAAATTTTCGATGCCTTAATTAAAGCATTTTTGAGTTATTTTCAATAATTGATTATTACAAATTTTGTGTGTAACTTATCACATAACCTAGGCCTTATTAAAATGCATATCTATTATTAGAAACTGTTATCTAGTAGAGAATAATAAGTTTGGATATAAAAAAGGCTTTACTTCTGGGATACAATTATTGGAATAATAATATTAATTAATAATTAATTTACTTAGTTTAGTTTAGTTTAGTTTATTCAATTTATCGATATGCTATACACATTAAGAAATAATATCTTATTAAAAAGTGATAGCTTTAATAATGTATACATGAATAAGAATAAAAGCAAACTAGCAAGATCAAAGTAATATAATTACATTAGAACAATGATTAAAATGAAGTTAAAATGAAAGCTGAGTAGTTTACAAATAAATGAAGCTATAAAATTAAAAATAACTGCAAATTTTAAATTATTATTGTTTTAAAGTATTAAAGGTAAAACCACAAATTTAAAGCAAAGAAAAGTAGTGACTTAGTTCACTCTGAAATATTTTAGCATTACTAAGACCTCTGATATCATTTGGCATAGAGTTCCATATGCGAATGGCGTTGACAAAGAACTGCCGCTCGGAAGTAAGGCATGTATGGCGTGGGATGTTAAGTGTGTTTGATCTGTTAGAAGTAGGAAATTGTAATCTGTAATATAGGTTATGTGGTTGATGCGTCTGTTTAATAGTGAAGAGAAGAAGAAGTGTTCGATATTGAAGAAAATACTTAAACTGCATATTGAATAGAGTAGGAGCAAATTCGGAGATATGGTCATATTTTTTAAGGCCGTAGATGTATCTTATTGTATTGTTGAAAGCAACCGTAACCTTTCGTCTACTCTCAGCATCACAGTTACAGTAAATTTCACAACCATATATAAGGAGTGGAATAATCAAGGTTTTAGCTAACATCTTACGAGTTTCTATCGGAGTTAAGTATTGGGAATCATGAAGAACCCTAAGAGCACCGTACACTTTACCAACAGTTGAATTTATGTGGTTTTGCCATGTTAAAGATCTGTTGAAAGTGATACCAAGATTTTTAGCTGTTTCTACATAGTCAATAGCAATATTATTAAGCATTAGGCGGGGGAAATAAGAAAGATCAATAGGCTTTTTAGAGATAACTAAGCATTTAGTTTTCGATGGGTTTAAAAAGAGGCCATTTTTCTGGGACCAAATATGGATACTTAAAAGATCCTGGTTAATATTATGGACACAATTTTCAATAAGACCTAGTGGACTAGTCAAATAAAGTTGCACGTCATCAGCATACATTTGTACAAGTGAAAATTTCAATATCGATGGCAATTCATTTATATAAAGTGAGAAGAGAATGGGGCCTAAGATCGATCCTTGAGGAACACCTTTCAAGACCGGCAGGAAAGAAGACAACGTATTGGAGTGACTTACAGCCTGTTTTCTATCACTTAGATATGAATGAAGCAAATAAGTCTGTAAACCAAGCAGAAGCTTATCTTCCCCACATATCATGTCTACAAAAATATACTCGATTGCACAACCAGGGCTTGATGCACTATTTATCCTGCAAGTAATACCATCACGAACATAAATTGCCACTCCACTTCCTCTACCACCTCGATCAGCCCTAAAAAGTCTATAACCATATAAGTGAAACATAGTGTTGGGAAAATTAATGGGGAACCAAGTTTCAGAAACACAGATAGCATCAACTCCAGAACCATCAAAAGCATATCTAAATTCATCAATTTTTATTCGTAGGCTTTGAGCATTTATGTGACAAACTTGAAACCCCATACATTGACTGCAAAGTACCCTAAGCATTGAACGCAAAATCAAATCATCGCCAATATCAGAAGAATGCATGCTAAAAAATTTAAACTGTATTAATGATAATATGTGATAAAATTATTAAGAGTTTTACCAATAATTTACATAAAGAGAAAAATAAAGATTAAAAAATGTATGTTTATGTATGTAAAAAAAAAAGAAAAGAAAAATTAAGTAGTGGTACTCAGTTCAAGAAAAGAAATAAAGTAAAGTGAAATTAAAAAAGAAAAAGTTTAATAAATAAAATAGAGTTTAATAGTAATTAGGTATTTACAGATGCAATCATGGCAACCCTGGACAAGTCTTCATTTTTGTCAATAAGAACCGCAGCATCATCTGGTTGACGTATAACGTATACTAGTCCTCTCCTTGTAAACACCGATGATAGTTTATTTTGTTTTTTTAATCGGAGTGCAGATTGTAGCAACAAATGTTTTTTTTTCGTCAAACAATCGCGAAGGAAGATAGGGATTTCTGCATTGCGTCCAAAGTCAACATCACGAAGGGAGAGCGGTTTGTTGTTATTTTGCTTACAATGCTCAGCAACGGATCGAAGAACGGTGTTTTTATCATATGGTGTACGAAACTTGATGATGATTGAAGAATCAGGTGAATTGGCATTCGTCGGTCGGGTTCGAAATATGGTAGCCAGTGTGGGTGCTTTCGTGCTTAGTTACAAACACGAGTGATGGAAAATTCCTTTAAGGTTTTCGTCGGACGAATAAGGAATCCCATTGAGAACTGCGTCACAAGCAATATTTCGGTTTTCTTGAATCTCTTGTGCTTTAGTTAGATCGTCAAATTCATTTCGAAGTGCGGATATATCATCTTTATATTTGTTTATTTTGGAAGTGCAGGAGGAAAGCTCAGTTTTGCCATCAGTTAACGTCGCGTTCAATTTGTTGATATCATCTTTAAGCAACAAGTTTATAGAGTCCAAATTTTATTGCGAAGATTCTATTTTAGATACCCGTGTAGTTAACAGAGTGATTTCCTTATTTATTTGTGTTAATTGTGCATTTATATTTAAAGAAATTCGTGTCTCGGTTTCTTCCAATTTTGTGGTGATGAGTGCATTAATTTCAGTTGTAATGCTGTTTTTCTGAGCCTTTAGTCTGTCATCCATTTTTTCTACATTTCGCTGTCATCCTCAAAGCTTTTTTTTTGTGTTTTTAAGAGAAGTGCTTGCATTAAGTGGTGAGTTTTGTTTACGATCACTAATACTAGATCTATTTGACATTGTGAAGGCAAATTGAGAAACTAATTACCGTGAATACACCAAAATTAATTTTTTTTATTCTATTTTTGCAATAACTTTTAATAGAAAATCACTTAAATAAATGATGTTTAAGCACCCAAAATATATAAAAAATAATTTAAACACACTAAAATGAAGTTCTTGTTTGATGAAAAGGTATGTATAGGGGATCTTCAACAAAAGAAAACTTGAAAAAAGGTATGCCCGATAAAAATACGTCTACTCGCTAGCTTTCATCTATATACATTTTATATATATATACTTATGTTATAATAAATTTATTAGGTTCGTTTGCTGATACGAATCTTAAATATTTATGTTTAACATAAAACGCTTAGGGCTATTTTTTGCTCTGCGTAAACTGTCACAAGTGACATTGTGCTAAGTGCTAAGTAGAACTTAAATCCTTAAGTTGTGTATCAGCATATGGGCCTTAGAAATTTACACAATGTAGGTACAACTATTATTAGAGAGTATAGTATTTCAATTAAATATGTTATTCATTTCCTTACCTTTAACATTCTGATAAAAGTAGTTTGTTTTTTTAACTTTATGCTTGAAAAAATATAAAACGAATTGACAAAGGCAGGGAAATCTACCAACCCAAGTCGTTGGGTATTTAAATAATTAAAGCTAGGAAGAATTATATTTTGTGTTCGAATCGAAGTGATAGATACAGTGCAACGCGGATACAAGAAGGTTCTTAAAATCCATAAAATTTCTTTCTTATATCGGAGTTTTTCTTACATCCAAATTTTAGAAATTAAATTTCTTATATAAGAAACACGGATATGAGTACACAGAGTACACAGCACACAGTACACAGAGAAAATTTTACCACATAAAATAGAAGAAAAGTAATAAGATTTCTCTATGGTTTTCATCCAAGAAGGAAGTCTTATTAAAACCATAGAGATAATCTTATCAAAATGTTGATTACCGTTTTATGGGATATCTATTATTTTTAAGAAGAAATCTTGTTAAGCTACAATATGACTTCTTACAACAATAAGAAAAACTTAATGAAAAGTATGAGAAAATCTCTTTGAAACAATAAGAAGATCTCATTGATTTCATGTGAAAATCTTTTGTTTTAAGACGATAAATAACAGTAGCTCCCATAAATTTTACCGGATAAGAACCATAATCTTATTTTTCTCAAAAACGGCTCCTACGATTTTTATAAAAAAAAAACAGGCCATTAATGAAGGGAAAGGGTACCTTTAAATATTTTTTTTTTGGAAAAAAATTGTTAGTTTTGGTACCATTTTTTTGGTGCTCGATTTTCTGGGAAACGGTTGGTTTGATTTTTTTGAAATTTTTTACGCAGAAAATCCTAGAAAATTTAAATACTATTGTAAGCCAAAATTTTTGAAACATTTTTTTTTTTTGGAAATTAATTTTTTTTTTTGAAAACTCAAAATTACGAAAATGACTCAATAGATTTTTTCGAAACTTCGTATTTGGTAGTTTTTTGGCACTATCTTGTGTCATACTTTTCATATTTTCGACTTTCTCAGTATTGGATGAACCGATTAAAATATTTTTTTTATATAAATTCTCCCTAAAATTGTTAATAAAACTGCATACTCAAATTTTCAAACAAATTTTTTTTTTCGATTTTTAAAAAAACAAATAAAATTACTGTTTTGAAAAATCGATTTTTCAAAAACCAGTCACAGAATATTTTTTTAATTTGAATTTTATATGTACATTAATAATATCTACAAAATGGCGTTTCAATTTTTTTTTTCTAAAAATGTTTTCAAAATTTTATACATAAAAAAATAAATTTATTAAAAAACCGCTACAACGATTTTTGAAAATTTTTTTTGATATATTTTTATTTATCCATGAATTGAAATTGCATCTTTGTTTTCCCTCAAATTATAACGACTAAGCAATATAAAAACATTTAATTATGTGTGTTATCCATTTATTTCTACCATATTATTATTCCCTTTTAAAATGGCGGCTGAAGCACCATGGCGATTTTCCCGAAAACCGAGATTTAGACTACTTATAACTCTCTAACGAACTGTAAAAGAAAAGTGTACGAATTAATTTTTTCTTTTTCATCCCTTTTTTTGACAACTCGACTGGACTATTTATAAATTCCTATAAAACTATTTGTTTTTAAACCGTCCCAACAAATTTGCCCAAAAATTAAATGTCATCCTTTTTTCCCTTAAACTTTAACAACTAAGCCACCTAAAAGGACTTTATTATGTGTATCATTCATTTATTGCTACATAATCATATTTCATTTTTACGCATTTTTGTATACGTCACTGAATACCTACATTCCTAGGTTCCATCTGTTTGGGTACGTACATAATACTCTCCTTACTTACACGACATAATTAAAATCTATAATCTATATCTTAATATAAATTTATTTTTTTAAATTTATTCCATGAATCATTCATTCGACAGTTCATTATACTAAGCATCTATGTGATATTACCTACATAGGCTTTAAACCTACCTAATGATAACTAGACTATCAGCCAGTGGTGTGGGATAAGGGGGGCATAGGCCCCGGGCGGCAATTTTCGACTATATTAACATTAATTTTGTTTGCCTATTCTGTTTGTTTTTTTTTTTTACGGTACGACGACGGCCCGTCTTTCCCCTTAAAATTGTAACTTTCAACAACTATCAAACCAGCAACTTGAATGTAATAACTCTTAAACCTGCAAACGGTGGCAACAATATTTTCATTTATTAATTTTTTGCCATGCCCACCTACCGTTGGGAAGTCTCATTGGCAAAGTTGCAACAACAGGCAAATCATTAAAATCTTAAATGTGAGATAGGTTTGAGCAGTATGTTGGAAAAAGACAATTTTTTTTTGGGGTGGCCGTGGCGCGATAGTTGTGTGTTCGCCTGTCAACCTCATTGTCACAGGTTTGATCCCTGCCGTAGTCTATGTCTTCTTATTTTTTCATTAAAAACCAATTCTAAAATAAATGTCATACGAGTTGCTCGCTTACTCATTACATGCTGCTAAGGCATAGAACTAACAACATGTGATTGAGTAAAACTAGTATACTGATAAATATGACAACGAATAAAAAAATAGTGCGAATTGTAAGGGACGAAAGATAAATAAGATACAGAAATTTCTGCGCAGTCCAGCCGCCATCCGTGGAGATAAAATCTGAGACAACAACCACCTCCAGTCTCAGAACCTCGCGCCACACATCATTCTTTCTCATTCTTCCTCTATCTAACCTAACGTCCGCGCTGTGTTGAAACATTTAAAGGGTAGTATAATCCCTTGAGCGCGTGTAGATTATAAAAAAAAAGTTAAGCCTTAACGGCGGAAATTATTTTCTTCTTTGGATAGGGTCAACGTTGAAATTAAGGAAAGGTTTCATCAGCTACGAAATTTAGCCAAACATTTTGACTTTCTTACGTCGCTTCGTCCAAACTAGTGGATGTTAAATATGACTGCAATATAGATATTGCATCTTTTGAGCATGAAGTCAATAAAGAAGATTGTAAAGTCGAACACGAACCGTTAAGGGCTTTTGTATGCTCATCAGACAAACAATGGCGCAGTGGAAAAATTACTTGATTGCTAACTTAGACGTGTGTGTTCGATCCCCACGCTAGGCACATTCTTTTCTATACCGCCAATAGAATAATTGGATGTCGCCCATGGGTTAAAATGAGACAATCAATACCTGGTTCTCAAATCCACTGTGCCAAAAAAAAAATTCTTTCATATCATTCTCTTTCTTCTAACTAGCGTCATGCAATTCAGGTTGCATTAAAAAGACCCTAGGTCTTACAGGCATATAGTTAAATAAAAAAAAATAAATACAAGCCCACTTGAATTACTTAAATATATCGTGCAGTGTAGGCTAGAACTAAGTCTGTCAAATATTATTATAATGCCTCGGTTGTTTTTGACAACTGCAATCAGCAATGCAGGTTGTGAGAGAAGCTTCTCAAAATTAAAACTTTTAAAAAATTATTTAAGATCCACGATGAGCACACTGAGGTTAACAAATTTAGATATTCTGGCTATAGATCAAGAAAGTACCGAATCCATCGACACTTAAGGTGTAGTTAATGAAAATTCGAAGAAAGATTTGAAGAAGTTTTCTTTTGTTATATTCATTTTTTGTATGATCACATACTTGCTTTTAAAGCACTTTTTGCATCATTTTAATGATTTTGAATTACCAGCAACAACTTTTTTGTTTGTTGTTATGAGCGTTAATTAAAAAACAATGGTTTGAAACCAAATCTTACACAATTATTTTTTCCTTAACCTATAAGCTATTTTTGTATAAAAACTTTTATTTCTTACTAGCGGACCAGGCGAACTTCGTCTGGACCCAATTTAACGCCTTCAAATGAACTGCAGAGCCATAGTAAGACACAGATTGTTCAAATACCAATGTGATATATTTGAATGGAATAAAAATAAGGACATAGTGATATGATAAACAATGTTTTTCGATTTGTTTTCCGGCGCAAGACCAGCAACAAAGACCGTTTACGAAGCTATCGACGACGTTATTTTTCTTCGTTGCTAGTATTGCCCGTGCACAAATCCAATCGAGATTTGTGTAATTGTTTCCAATGCCGGGGAACACTTTACTTTGGTGATGAGTTTCTCCTTCGACGTTGTTTACTCACAAAAAATTGCTGGAAATGATATAAATCCAATCGAGACATCAACAGAAATTTGACCATTGCCAAGCGCCAGCAGTTGTCATGAGAATTCAGCAGCCGATTTGTCGTTCTGCAATGACACTCATATTTGTGGTCAATTTCAACTTCTTGACATCCCGCACAAAGACGACGATTTCAAGCATGCATTAGATTCATCAGCAGCAGTAGATTTCGGGATGACGGGAAGCATTTGACAAAAATCTCCGCTGAGCAATATTATATCCCCACCAAATCATCTCGAATCACCTTGTAAATCCTTCATTGTCAGGTCAGCTGCCTCCAAAAGCGTCCATCGTGCATTCATCCTAAATAATGATTTTGCATTCTCGCAACAACTTCGCTGTCGCCGAATGCTTGGTCATTGTGCACGTTATTGGCTTGTCAATCGTGCAAATTTCATCGGCAGGTTTAGAGCGGAATGTGTAGTTCGACCGCCTTCAAACAGTGTGATAGCAATGTCATAGATACTATAGGATGCAACAGTCAACAACAGAGATCTTGGGCGAATTGTTGCTAGAATCAACTATATGACGAATGTCTTGCATGTCCCACCGGGAGCATCGAGAAAGTAAATGACATTGCAGAGTGGTATTCCAAAGTAGCGCGATTTAAGTCTACACTTACCACTTTTCTTCTTCTAATAACTTTTAGTCGAATTTTTTGTGCAGTTTGAAGCTGTGCAATATGGGCACACCTTCATTCATTTCTTCTGCACGTACCTCTTGCGTTTGATTATCACGGACATTCTGATTAATTATGGCAAGACTTGTTCATCCAAGGTTAGATCGAAATCAGTGTACGACGACGGGTCAATAAGTCCGTGACTTTTGGAATAAAACAGATTTTTTGATAAAAAAATAATTTTATTTTTCCACGTAGTCTTCCTTGAGCTCTATACACTTTGTCCAAAGCTTCTCCAATTTTTTTATCCCTTCCAAAAAAAATGATTTGTCGAGGTCCTCAAAATAGGCCTTTGTTTGCGAGATGACTTCAACATTGGAGTCAAATCTTTTTCCACCAAGCCATTTCTTCAGGTTTGGGAACAAGAAGTAGTCGCTCGGAGCCAAATCTGGAGAATAGGGTGGAAGAGGGAGCAATTCAAAGCCCAATTCATGGATTTTTGCCATGGCAACTGCACATGTGTGCACCCTTGCATTATCTTGGTGGAAAAGAACTTTTTTCTTGGCCAAATGAGGTGGTTTTTTTTCCAAATCGTCACTGAATCGGTCCAATAAGTTGGCATAATATTCCCCATTGATTGTTCTTCCCTTTTGAAGGTAGTCAATGTGGATTATCCCGCGTGCATCCCAAAAAACAGTCGCAATTACTTTATTGGCTGACAAACCCATCTTGGCCTTCTTTGGCGCCGATTCACCCTTAGAAACCCACTGTTTTGACTGTTGTTTGGTCTCTGGTGTGTTGTCATGGATCCATGTTTCGTCCACGGTTACAAAACGGCGCAAAACCTCCTCCATATTGCGATTAAACAACGCCAAACCTTCCTGTGAAGTTGTTACACGATTGCGTTTGTGGTCGACTGTGAGCAAACGCGGCACCCATCTTGCGGAAAGCTTTCTCATGCCCTAGTGATTATTCAAAATTGAAACCACTGAGCCATGCGAGATCCCTACGGCTTCCACAATTTCTCGCACTTTCAATCTTCGGTCGGCCAACACCATATCGTGAATTTTTTCGATTGTTTCGGGTGGAGAGACCTCAACTTGGCGTCAGGACGTTCGGCATCTTCAGTGCTTGTACGGCCACAACGAAATTCAGTAAACCACTTTTTTACCATTGAAATCGATGGTGCAGAGTCCCCATAGTATTTATCAAGCTTAGCCGTGGTCTCGGCAATGGTTTTTTTTTCGCAAGAAATAATGCTTAATAAGCACACGAAATTCACTTTTTTCCATTTTCTCCTCAAATTAGTGAGTAGTCTGATAAAAATAGCTGTCAAACACAAACTAACTGACGCAGCAAGTTTAAATTTTGACAGGAGTCAACTGACAGATGCCTGTTGACAGGAGCAGTGTTGCTGTTTCAGTAAAGAGGTCAGAAATTCACGGACTTATTGACCCGCCCTTGTAATAATACACAAAATTCGAATCAATTGCAGCAATAAAAATAGCACATTTGCTAAATAGAAAATTATAATGTGGAGAGGACACCTGTCAAATCGCTCACAGCCTAAGTCAATGTATAACGCAATCTATCGGGTTGTGGCATTGATCGCAGCACAGGGTCATCTAATATATATCTCATAAGTTTCTCCACCCAAAATGCTCGGAAAATGTCTTCTATCACAATGAAAATTTCCTATACTTCACACTGAATGTTCCACTTTAGGGGCCAGTTATAGCGATCAGGAAAACGAATCAGGAAAAAAGTTCTCATGCATAATATATGATAATTTAACGCGTTGACGAATAACTCAGAAAATTTTTCTTTCCGAAAAATATTTGCAATAGAACAATTATTTTTTGTGAAAAATGTATTTAATTATTTTCCTGATGAAAATTCATTTTTCGTGCCAGCTGATTGCCATTCGATACAATATGGAACAAATCATTCCATTGATTTGGATCCCAATTTCTCTCGTTCTACTGACAGAATTGTGGACGAAAATCTTTTTCGTGTGTGTTTCACTCAGGAAAACTTGATGGCAGACTAGAAGTGGACTTGCCATCTGACATAATTTTCCTGTTTGCTATAAACGCCCATAAGGAAAAAATATTCACTTTCATAATGTTTCAACTGTTTCAACTTTTTCTGGCTCCTTAAAGCCGTCCAAATAATCCATGGAACATTCTTGACAACCGACAAAATAAAATATCAAAATCTATTTAATGGGAATCAAATGCTGTAGTTGTGTGCATATATGCGGCAACAAAGATAAACCAAAATGAGTGTGTGTATACCAAACAAAACATTTATTTATACTAATAAAGCAAAATCAGACATGTGAGTTGTCACTCACTTTTTGGTCATAACTCGGGTTCTAGAATAGGACGGCAAGCAGATTTCTTATATGCAATCTCCAAACATGTTCTAAGATCTCCTGAAAATTTCATTCTAATCGATCGAGCCGAAAAAAGAAGATAGCACACAAACATAATTTGGATTGTTCTTTTTATAAATATAAGATAAAAACTTTGTAAAAACTTTTTAGCTTTGACTTGGTGACTCCTTCAATTGTTATGTAAAGATAATTGCAACGTTCAAACTCAAATAAGCTGTGGTAAGTACCCTTGTGGGTTAAAATTGCATTAATCAACACAGGGTTATTAAATGAATGCATGAATAAAGCATTAATCTATGAGCTACAAATATTTCATAGAAGATTAATTTCGTGGCTGCTTTACATATGAATTTGTCGCTGGCGAAAAATTTAAATGCACCAGAAAAAGTAATCAGGGCAGCAAAAATCCACGCTACGTCATTGCTATCAGTGTCACGTCAATGTTTAGCTACATTAAAATTATTAGCTACAAGAGCACGTTCGTGCGATCCAGTCGTGCATTTTATTTGTATCAACTACTTTTTTTCTATTCGATGTTTATAATATTATATTTTTTTCCGGCTGATGCCTTTCGCCATACCCTAATTGTGGACTATTTTAAAATGTATGCAAATTAGAGATGTGTCGGATATCCGGTAGGTATTCGGTATCCGGCCTATCCGGCTCCTTTTTTAATATTCGGCCCAAGTCGAATAATCTTTTTATATCCGGCCGAATACCGGGTGGTCATTTTGTAAGTAAAAAAATAGCAAAATATTAAGTTGTATGATCTGATTGATTTTATTTCATATAATAAAAATGGGCTATCAACAATTTAATATTTTACGTTTACTACAGCCAAATTATGGTGAATGAAAATTAGTTTTTCTGCATTCATGTTTACTTTTATTTACTTATATTTTTTATGCACTTTCATCAATTAGAGCCTATAATAATACTCACATTAGACTAATTAATAATAATGCATTTAAAATAAAAAAATAAAAAAACGTAATATGCAATAAATAATAAATTAACATACGTTCAAAACCTATATAGCTATTTAAATAGTTTGTTAAATAGTCTATAAGTCTATCATATTCTTAAACGTACTTCTAATAAAATGAATGTTAAAATCTATGTAACTCGAAGGGTTATTGATTTCCCTGGCACTGCGAGTTATAGGCCCATTGGAGATTGGAGGCATAACTATAATCTATGAGCAGTATCATAAAACCAGGTTCGAGTTCTGAGAGCAAGAGAAGGGGCGTATTATTATTCGATTAGAGCTAACAGATCAGGACAATCTGTATGATACGATAAAATGTCATGGACAAATGTGAAAGCGAACGTCTTGCGATGATTTTTCAATGTCTGGATACCAATAAGCTGGCTTCTTACTTTATAAGAAGACATTTTGTTTAGTGATTTTTGTTTTAATACAGGGGGCGCACGAATCGTGCTACAATAAGAAATTTAAATAACTTTTATTTTAATCGATGTATTTCATTATTTTTTTTTATTGGATTAAAAATTTAATTTTATTTTAAATAACTAATGGTTTTTAAAGATGATAGACCGCAAATGACCTCCACGCTCATCCACCTGATCAGATAATTGTTCATTGCGGCCTGCAGGTTTGAAATTGGGATCGCCTCAATTATTGTCTTAATGGACTGCTTCAATTCAGTCAAATTCCTGGGTTTCGTTTTGTACACTTCCTGCTTGACATAACCCCATAAAAAAAGTCAGGTTAGCTGACCTTGGGACCAGCGGAAAGTGCAGTTACTGGATATCAATTTGTTTGGGAATTTTCGTTGGAGCTCCGCCATGACTTGTGTGGCTACGTGTGCACTTGCTCCATCTTGTTGAAACCAAATTCTGCTGAATGGGATACGTCTTCGGCGAAGTTCTGGGTAAAAAAACTCCTTCAACATCTTTAAATAACGGTCACCATTGACAGTTTGTGTTACACCGTTTTCTTCAAAAATTACGGCCCTGCAATACACCTTGATGAAACAGCGCACCACACAGTGACTCGTCCTGGGTGCAGTTCCATCTCATGGAGCATTTCTGGCTTAGATTCACTCTATATACGGCAATTTTGCTTGTTAACAATGCCGTTTAAATCAAAATGGGCCTCATCAGACATAACAAACAATTTATCAATGTGTTGTCTTCTTCGGCCATTGTAATCATTTTTCTGCAAAATTCCAGGCGAACAGGCAAATCCTGGGTTTAACTTGCTTGTAATTTGGACTTTGTATGGAAACAAGTTTAAGTCATCATGAAGTATCCGTTGTAATGACCGTCTGCTAGCTCCAATTTGGCCCGATAAGTTTCGAGTCGAAACTTTTGGATTGTATTGGACTGTATTGCCGATGCAACAGACACGATTGTATCCTGAACCTGAACATTGTGATCTCGATGATACGGTCTTCGTTCGATGCTTCCAGATTCGGCAAATAAAAAATGGTCCATCTACTCGGGGGAGTACCGCCAAACTCCAGCCTAAATTCCCTTTGGACGGAAATGACGAACTGCAAAGAATGGTATCGCTGTACTATTCAAATCCTTTTTTCAGTATCCCAAGCATTCATTTTGATAAATCTAAACAGGAGCCTATAAAATAAAAAAAATAAGCCGATTACTCACACCGAAAAAAAGTTAAAACGTTTTATTTTTGTAGCACGATTGATTCGTGCGCCAAACTGTACAAGGGATATTCCAGTAGACATCAACGCTATCATGGCCACCTTTGCTGACTATACGGCAATATTGCTGCCAGATAAATCCATTACGAAGGCTACACAAAAATTGCAAAATGCTGTCGATAAATTTAGTGATTGGACGCAGAAATGGGGTATCAAATTAAACGAAACAAAATCGACGCATATAAACTTTACAAACAAAAACATAAACAATATTCCAATATTTATAAGCAATACAGCAGCACCTTACTCCAATACCGCCAAATACCTTGGAATGACTTTGGATGCAAAGCTTAAATGGAAAGAGCACATCGAAAAGATACGAGAAGAACTAAGCTTGAAGTACAGAAATATGTACTGGTTACTACGAGAGAACTCTGACCTATCTATCCAGAACAAACTAATGTTATAAATATAAGCAAGTACTCAAACCTGCTTGGACATATGGCACCCAACTATGAGGCTGTACAAAGAAAACAAATGCTGAACCCATTCCAAAATTCCAAAGCAAGGCCCTTCGGGAAATAATAAATGCCCCTTGGTATATAAGAAATAGCGATTCCATAGAATTGGTTAAAAAACACCCTCCATCACACACTCAGCTAATGCAAAGTCATACCAGCTACGAAATGGAGACCATTTTAAATGTACGAGAAAATGCTCGGAGACTATGAAGAACCAAGCCCCATGAGCTGATGGTCTAAAAGCTATGGGAAAGTGTTATAACCTTAAACTTCCCCAATGCGATGTATAAATTAAGAAAGTAAAATCATTTGTCGATCTTTTATATATTGGTCCTGATTCACCGGTGGTTTTAGTGCGGTAAGAGTCCCACACTACTCGGTACCGATTCTTACCGAGTGTCTTTTGAAAATTTCCATCGGATAAAAAAACTCTGTATAGGAAGGCGTTCGGATTTAAAATATTAATTCTCTAACGTTCTTCTTCTTTCCTCTTCATTCATCATACCTTTTACAGAGGTAATTCAATCTTTATAAAACTTGACAGGACCTTTTTTAACACTGCTCTATGTATTTTATTCCCACAACATCAATATACCAAACTGCCCCTTCTATTCCTGGCAGCAACGAATCCTTTTATTGTATTGTGAAATATCATTGGGACGCACGCAACTAATTTTTTTTAGTGTGCAAGGAAAAGACGCGACATGGGTCTTATCACCTCAGGTGCTAGAGCTTGGGTTGGAGTAATAACCTAACTCAGGAAAATCAGTGCCGAGATTTATCCCCCGTAGTGGCTGGAAACTCACGTTATAAGTTTCCTTAAGACAAGTTAGGGAAATCGTAAATTTTGTTTTGCTGCTACCAGTACCTACTGCTTAGTTCAAACATTTGTAACAGTACGTAGAGTCGCCTATTGCCGGCCGCTTTCAAAGAAAAGGTTTGTAAATAAGAAATTTATAGACCTTCTTTTCTGCTAAGAGCTTATGAGTTAATTAAATGCGAAACCCTGTCGGGAATACAGGATAATTCTTGGAAAATCTAGTAAATATTGTATCAACATGTAGGGATTTTTAGAAAATAAAAAAAAACGGCTATTAAAAATCACTAAAATCCAGGCCACATTTTAATAAGAAGAAACTAGAGGGCCGAATATTGGGATGTGTGTAATTAATTTGGCCACTTCATTTTAAAAAAAGTTTCTTTTCTTAATCGGTGTGGCCCAATTCAGGAGCCAGCAGCATAAGCACTGTTGTCACCTGTAAATAAAACTTCTGACCAAAAAGTTACCGAAATAATTAAAATCTGAAAACTTCATAATACACAGAAAATTAAGGTTAGCCATATTTTATTAATTTATTGTCATAAATTATTAATTAGAAAATAACTTCAATGAATAAATAAATAAAAAATAAATAAAAAGGTACCATATAATTCACTAAATTACTTTAAATTTTAAGGTTAATGTGATCGCTCTTCTTCCTAAAAATTTTGAAATTCGAACGAATAGCTAATTCGATAGAATATTCGAGTGAATATTATATACTTTGACATCCTAACGACTAATATTCATTTTCACTCAATTGCAGAAAATGAAATTAAATGAATCTTATTTTCAAAAGTCATCTGTTTGAAATTTACTGACATTTATTTTTGATTTAGTAGGACTAAAGTGACTTTTTTTCGTAGTTTGTTGTTGTTTATTCGTAAATGATTCGAAAAAGTGCTTTAAAAGCAAGTATGTAATCATACAAAACTAAATATTTTAACTTTTCATTTGGGCAGATATCCGGTCGCCGAATATTCAACTATCCCGGCCTAGCTGCAGGCCGAATATATGGTATTCGGCCAAAATCACTATTCGGTACAACTCTAATGCAAATCAAATGAATTATTTTAAATTTAAATTAAGATCACGTCTAAACTAAATACTAAAAAAAAAATAAAAATATTTTGTTTTACTTTGATTAAATTTAGGTTGTGTGATAAAGTCAAAAGCTAAATTGTATATGTTTATACATAATACATATGTCAGGAAACATTTCTTTTTCTCAAATAATTTATTTTGTGCCGATTTTAAGTTTTGTTGTATTAATTTATGTAGTTAACATTTATTTATTTATTTCTCTCAACTGCAAACTAATATATGCTTAAGTTGCATCAAAAATGTAGGTATAAAATAATGAATAGATAAGCAAAAACATAAACATTTAATAATAAAAAAATATCAACATTTTAAAAGAAGCATTTAAGAAATGGAAAGATTATATTATAATAATAATTAGGAAGATAACAATTTTTTTTAAGACTATTCTTTGACAAGTTAAAATCTATACAATTATAAAAACAATTAAAATCAATGCACATGACATTTAAAGGTTCATTTAAACCATAATTAGATCTTGCAAAAGAAGTATAAAAAAATCAGAGTTACGATTTATTCTGGATCGAGAATTTATATTCAGCATACTGCGGATGTGAGAGGAACAAATTGATCCAGATAGTAATTGAAACAGGAAAAGAACATTATTCACTTCCCTTCTTTTCTTTAGCGTCGATAGGTTTAATAGATTCAAATGATTTTCATAAAACTGAAGACGTTGATTTGGATCCCATGGAAGTTGACGAAGGACGAATAACAAACACTGTTTTTGAACACTTTCAATTTTATTTGTTGAAACATCATACATAGGATACCATACGCAGCTACAATACTCCAAGATGGGACGGACGAGGCGGCAGTAAAGGGTTTTCGATATATAAGGGTCATTTAATTCTTTAGAAAACCTCTTAATTAATCCGAGACGACATCTTGTCTTACTAGTGATAACGTCAATATGGGAGTTAAATGACAATTTTGCATCAAATAAGACTCCCAAATCATTAAATGTGTCTACACGATCAACTAAGCATTCATCAATGTAATACGAGGAATCAATGGGGTTTTTCATCCTGGTGTACGACATCACTTTGCACTTTTTAGTATTCAGTTCCATTCCATTTGAAACACACCATTCAAAGGCTCTGTCAATATCATCCTGCAGAAACAGATATCCATTTGAGTTCGAAAAGCTATAGAACATTTTGAAGTCATCAGCGAAGATTAGTATTTTTGAGTAGAGAATATTCATACCAATGTCATTAATATGCAGGACGGAGAAAAGTGGACCAATATGACTACCTTGAGGAACTCCGGACAGCACATTAATAATTTTAGATAGGCAGTTTTTAAAGAGAACATATTAAATACAGTTTTTGAAATACGATTTGATCCAATCAATTATCCACACTGGAAATCCATACCTTTCCAACTTAAGAAAAATTATAGAATGACTGACCCTATCAAATGCTTTACTTAGATCAGCGTAAAAAACATCAGTTTGTAGTTTATTTTGTAGGTTTATATTAATTTGGTTTGTGAATTCGAGAAGATTTGTAGTTGTAGACTTTTGTAGACAAAATCCATGTTGTTCAGGAACGATTAATGACTTACAGAAAAATTGAATATGTTTCGAAATTATGTTTTCAAATAACTTTGGTATGAATGAAAGTTTTGCAATAGCTCTATAATACTCAACATTGTTTTTATTTCCACACTTATGAAAGGTAAAATAAACGAAGACTTCCACAGTTCCGGAAAAACACCAGAAGATAAGGAACAGTTAAATATGTATTACATAAAGTTTAAATTTTTCGGAACTTACCGCGTTAAATGTAAGAAATATTTTCAATTTCTTTTTCTTTTTCCCGACGTTTCGAAGAAGTTTCAAACTTCGTGGTCACGGGATGAGACTGAACTCCGAAAAATTTAAACTTTATGTAATATGAATATCAACCGCGAAAATAATAACCTAAAATCAGTTAAATATGTGTGTATTCGCAGCACAAATGTAAGACTTACAAGTTTTAACAAATATAGACGGAATATTGTCAGGACCAAACGAATATGTGCTTTTTAAGCCGTCAATATATTGCACTACTACCACTTCAGACAGCCTTAACGTAGGTATATCACAGTTAAATTGATTTCGGATTAAATTATCACAGGATTTGGGATTGAACGAGGTATATGTTTGTTGGAAAAAATCAGCAAATAAATTATTTATATCTATATCACAGGAATAGGACTTATTTTTATATTGCACGGATGTTGGAAAATTTTAATTTTTCCTTTTAGAGCTTATATATCTCCAAAAGTACTTAGGGTTATTTTTAATATTGCACTTTATTTTACTTAAATAGTTCTTATAGGCAGTTCTTTCCCTAGATAAATCTTAATAAATTCTAACCCATGCAATGCACATACTGATCGTTGTTTTTCCTAAACAATCAAACTACCTAAGTGTTGTAAAATTCCTAGATCTGGCAAAAATCGAAATGTGAAGTACCTACATTTGTATGTATGTATATATACGCTAACCTATATGTACGTATACTCAATAAGGATATACATAGATGCGAGGTTCACTGGGTATGACAGTTTTTGCGAAATTTTCAAAAAGATAATGGAAAGTTATGACAAATTATACAATTCTTAATCGACTAAATAGATATTATTTTAGATTTATTACTATACTCCTACCAGTAATTCGCAGCAAAAAGTCAATCGGTTTAACCCCCAAACCTATAAAGGCTCTAAACAATGACACCACCACCCTCTGAGCCATTCAAAAAGTATTTCCATTGTCAATAAATTGAAATTTTCAAGGGCTATAGAATAACGATTGCTCAAATTTTGATTTATATTCAACTCCCCACTCTTATAATAAATATGACAAACACCCCAACCGAAATCCGAAAGTATAATCGAATAAAGGGCAGATGAAGAACGAAACAAATTTTAACGACTTCTATTATTATCTACTGAAAATGAATCCAATTAAAATTGTTTAAATGTCAACGCACTTTACTGAATGACATCCCTCGGATGCTTGGCCACAAAAATCTAATCTTATAAACCTAACGAGGCAACGACACGGAAATATCTTAAGAGCGTAACAGTGTTGTTTAAAGAAAAAAATTACACAATTACTATATGATAGACGCAGAGAAGTGGAAAACTGACAATAAGAATTCAAAAGGGACAATTTGTATGTGCCTCATCAATTCCCTCTCTAATAACGGCTACCAATTACCACGGATCATAAAACTCAGGCAACCAATGCCTAGCCCCACAAATGCTAGTCCAAACAGTCGTCTTCTATATAGCCATCATTTCATAAAAATGAATTCGCAGACAAAAATGCAGGAAACCTTCATAGGTCCAGGTCATCCGGTACAAACATTTTAGGCATAGGCTATACCGCATTCAAAGACTTTTATGACCACTCAACAATTAGGCATAAAAATATCAGAATAGGGATATAGAAAAACAAAACTATGACCATCATATAACTATTACCTTTTTTCATTGTTTTAATTCATCCTTTTTGGCATTTTTTGTTTAGTTCTCTAGAGGGATTGGGCTTTCAAAAAGAATTCTCGAGTATAACGGTCAAAACTGAAGTACTGGGAATTGTAATTAAACTTCCGCGATTTTATTTTCTTTAATAGAAGAAAGTAAAATGTTTATTGAAGTTATGAAGGACGTTCGCCTTTGAGGCAGGGAGGGTAGGCGTAATTGAAGGATTGAAGGACACTCAACAAACAGTGCGGGGCTAAATCAATTGTACGGAAATAAAAAGGAGTACACAACAGTGTGGCATTACCTTGGCTTGCCATACTTTATACCTGTACTCATTTTACAGTCCCACCCTATTTTCACCCTCATTTTGCTGCCACTGACTGTTCTCCTATTCGCCGTCCCATGTCAGTCAGTGCAGGCTACTTCAAATGGCACGAGGACTGATTCTTCCCCGTTACTTATAAATATTTCCATTTTTATTCTTAACCTAGCCCAAGGAAAATTCTGTACACTACTGAAAATCAATGGAAACAAAATGTTTCGTTTTGAAATGAAAGAATATTTTATTTGCGCTCGTCTCTTTTAGTATAAGAGAATTGAGGATGATTGCGTTCTCTAAAATCTGATCTAATAGAGTTTTGAGAAAGAAGGTTTCTTTATAACGATTGCAACGCCAATTGTTTCCTTATAGGATTTCGAAAACAGAGAATTATATAGAATGGAGACTGCGCACTTAATAAGCTTTGCTATTTCTCCATTTTCGAATATAATGGGAAATTTATTAGAGAGAAAATGAGGTGTTCCTTCCCCAACGGACGACGACATTCAGATAATATACAAAAATGTTAAGGATTTAATGTCAATCAAAATTCATAAATGTATGCTTGTATTAGTGTAATAGTTTTACATTATAAAATTGGAATACAATGGACTGATTGAAAATCAATGCAAAAATAGAAACTTCTGTTTCATTTCGAATATTTTTTTTTAATATAAGATCTTTAAAAATAAACTAAGATACTGAAATACTTTAATGGACAATATACTTACATTATGTACATCATAATGTTCCTTTAATAAGGCTGCCGATCAATAACATCTTGTGGGGTTTTTAGAGGAGCAATTTGTGAGTGGTTTCTTTACCATTTGGTGGGTATAGACAGCAAAAAATACTTGCGAATGGAGTTTCTTTAGCACATTGTTTTTACCATGCGATATAGGCACTGTAATAGTCTATAGGGTACATTGGAAAAAAAATCGAACTCGGGATCTTAATCAAACTACACATTAGGGAGGTAGAGAATACTAAAAAAGTGGATCGAATAATTGTGTCTGTGTGCAGGTCGCTCAACAGCCTAATCGAAGCTTTTTCCTTCAACTTTGGTACTTAAGCGATTTAGGTGCCTGGCTCGATTCGGTCTTTAAGCTCCATAAATAACGGTACCTGCCATACAAATTTTTGGAACAAAAATGGAAAATCTGAATTATATCGAAAACGGTTTAACGATTTGGATACAAATAAAATACACGACTTGATCGTACGAACTTTTTCTTTTAGCTAACAACTTTAATGTAACTATAAACATTAACGCTGATGTTAGGTAGATAGTCTAGTTATCCTAAAGCGATGTAGTTAAGATTACCTTGATTTTTAGTAACTATATAATGTAGCTATTCAGTGACGTACGCAAGAATATGTAAAAATGGACTATAATAAGGTACACACAAATGGAAGGTACACATAATAAAATCTTTTTATATTGCTTAGCTGTTATAGTTTTAAAGAAAACCAAGATTCCATTTGAATTCTTGGACAAATAAAAATATATGAAAAAAAAATCGTTTATTTATGTAACTTAAAATTTTTAAAATCATTAATTTGATAGTGGAGATTTTTAATGTGTTTTTTATTTTAATAAATTAAAGATTTTATTTAATTAACTAAAACACAAATTATTTATTTATTGCTCAAATGTACATTTCGGAAGCTATGCCATCGTCAGTAAATAATAATGATATTTTGATATTTATATTATTAGTAAATAAACGGTGATTTTTTAAGAGCTTGGTTTTTGAAAATTCAAAAAAACACAGAAACTTGTAAAAAGTGAATGAAATTTTTATTTGGATCGATAAATCAATTTCTGCCATTTACTTTTTAAAAATAATTTCACTTAAATGTTGCCCGCGGCTACGCTTCAGGTGGTCCATTCTGAAGGTCCAATTTTGGCAAACTTGTTCACACATTTTCGCCGGAATCTCAACAATGACGCGTTCAATGTTGGCTTCCAAGGCAGCAATCGTGTTTGGCTTGTCCCCATAGACAATGCATTTAACATAGCCCCACAAAAAATAGTCTAACGGTGTCAAATCACATGATCTTGGTGGCCAATTGACTGCGCCAAAACGTGAGATCAACTACTCACCAAATTCGCCTCTCAATTGATGCATGGTTTGGCGTGCAGTGTAGCATGTGGCACCGTCCTGTTTGAACTACATGTCGACCGAGTTCAATTCTTGCATTTTCGGCAAAAAAAAATCTGTTATCATCGAACGGTACCTTTCTCCATTGACCGTAACCCTGCGGCCTTCATCGTCCTTGAAGAAGTACGGCCCAATGATGCCGCCTGCCCATAAACCGCACCAAACAGTGCATTTTTCGGGATGCATTGGTAGCTGCTGAATTGCCTCTGGCTGCTCTTCACTCCAAATACGGCAATTCTGCTTATTCACGTATCCATTTAGTCAAAAATGAGCCTCGTCGCTGAAACGGACGTAGCTTGCAAAACACATTTTTCACAGAGCACGAATTTTGATAATAAATTTCAATAATTTGCAAACGTTGTTCAGGCGTAAGTCTATTCATGATGAAATGGCAAACAATACTGAATCGAAATGTTAAATGTTTGTGGAATTTGTCATGTGTGATCTGTCAAAAATATAAACGTCAAAAACCAAGTAGCAAAAAAATCACCCGTTACAAACCAAAAATTCAATACAAACAAAAAAAATACACAAACAAATTTACAGTGAATTTAAGGTATAATATAAACCTTTTCGAAAATAGGATTTTTTATTGGTCCATCGTCACTATTCATTAAATTATTTTTATTCTTAAATCTATAAAGATAATATAAGATAATAACCATAATTTTAGTTTACAAAATTTGAAACTAATACTTCATATAAAGAATCCTCTCTTTATATATTTAAGAATAAAAATCAAAATGTCATTATTATTTAAATAGATCTTACACGCGATGGAAGCATATCTTTCGAAATGTACATTTGAGCAATAAATAAATAATTTGTGTTTTAATTAATTAAATAAAATCTTTAATTTATTTTTAAAAACATTTTTAGAAAAAAAATTGAAACTCCATTTTTAAGTAATTATTAGCATTCATATAAAATTTTAATTTCAAAAAATGCAGCGACTGGTTTTTGAAAACTCGATTTTTCAAAGAAAAAAATAATTTATTTCAAAATCGAAGAATCTTTTTTTTGTAAATTTGAAAAGTGGTTCTACCGTTAATAAGTACGCAAATTCAAATATTTATTTTGTTTTTACTTAAAAGTGGACTAAAATAATTTAAGAACACACACATTTTTGTTACAAAATTTCTTGAAGCCGTTGTCACTAATTTTTTTTTATAAAAACCTTTATAGTCGTTTTCGGGATATAGTACCTAACCCATACATAGCAAGTAAAAAAAAAATCAGTGCACCATTGCAGGTATAGTTACGGTGACAATTATTTCAGATGGAAAACAGTGGACAATAATTAATTAACTCAAACAAGTTTAGGAAGAAATACTTGAGTACTTAATTTAAGAGTTCAACTCAAAAAACTGTTAGTTTTTGTATTTATAAAAAAGTCTTAAACTCTTCACAAACTTAGTCAATAGGCATAGCTAATTGCACTTTGTTATCAAAATTGCCTGAGGTATATCAATTTTTAATTGCAATTTTTCAGGTGTCCAATGTTATTAGAAGTTGAAAACACTCTTTTTATTACGAATGCATAACTTGCTTTATAGTATCTATAATCGCAAGTAAAAACGACTTTTAAAATATATTTAGCTGTTTCTACTAATAATCTTGTGCTAACGATGTGATCGAACATAAGAGCAATTAAGTATGTGATCCAATCGTGCATTTAATTTTTTTTAATGGAGTTTTTAGAGAACTATTATATAAAGGTAAACATTCCTAATTTTTATGAATTCCATATTTCAACCAATATGTTAGACAAATAGTTTTTGACTATGAATTATGTATGCGCTTAGGTAAATAAGTATTACTTTCCAACAAAAGGAGTTACGAGTAATGAGAACAATTAATTACTCAGAATCTGCTTGAATATTGGCGCAAAATTTAAAACGATTTAGTAATTTTGTTAAATCATTTTTAGTATGCTACTAGATGAAAAATAGGATTTCACCTCCTCTAATTTTAAACGAGATTAGTATCGTACTAACTTCTTATCATTTTACTAAAGTTAAAATCACCAAATGGCTGATAGTATATCACCGGTGCACCTATCTTTTTTTAATTTGTCAAATAATGAAGTTAAAATGATGAAAATATAAACATCGAATACTTATTTAGAGAACATGTTGGGTTTCTATTAACATATAATTAATTTACAACACATAAAAACAATAATAAATTAACAATGTATGAAAAGTTAGTAGACCACTACTTGTATCGTGTTAAGTCCTTAAAAATAAAGGCGCAGAATTTTATTCGATTTAGTAATATGTTAAATCATTTTTAGTATGATACTAGGCTAAAAAGAGGATTTTGCTATTTTTAAAGCAGTTTAGTATCGTACTATTTATTTTCTTAACATTTTACTAAAGTTAAAATCACAAAATGGCTACTTTAATTGTTTAGTATCGTACTAAATCCATATGCCACTTTGACATTTATAAACGTCAAAAAGTTATGTTCGCTTACTTTTTGTTTGCACTATTTTAGGCGTGTTTAGTTGTAGTTTATTAAGAAAAAAGATTTAGTATGGTGCTAGTTAAAAAGTGTTTAAATTTAGGAAAATATTAGTAAAGTGCTTTAGTATTAGCAATTTGTTCAGTAGTATCATGCTTAGTCCTTAACATCAGGCTGTTTAAAATTTTGCTCAAGGTTTTTAAAATCTTGCGCGACTATTTTTAAAATTGTTGAAATTTAATTCTGTCAATTAGTTAATAAATCTATGCGTCAAACTCTACTAGAAGTTGAATTTTTGGAATTATAAGGGAGGATGGAAATTCAATAATGATCCTTCTTGGTTTCTTTATTGCTCGGAATTCAGTAACATAATGAAATACAATAAATATCGCATCATATATGGGAGGTTTCTTTTTGTATAATCTGCGCTTACTAATCCCACTGATATCTTTTGAAACTAACATAGCAATGTTTAAGCATTAGTCACCTCTTACTTAATGATTATATTGGTATGTATATGTTGTTAGAAAAGGCGGCCACAAGTATCATAGGTTGTGGACACAATTAGCGTTGAAGTGCACGACCTAGGCACCAAAAAGCCATTAGACCTGCTGATATAAAATGACTGCATTCAGTAGCGAACGTTTTTGAGCAAAATAAGATTAAGATTTTTGGAAAAAATTATGCAATTTTCACAAAGAACCAATTTTCAATTGTGTTTCAAAAATAATAATTATGCCAGTAAGACATAAGGTCTTTAAAATACAACCTAAATTGCACCGAACGTGTTAGGAGGAATAGAAAGATTGGAAAGAATTTTTGTTGGCACAGTGGATGTGAGAATTGGGTTTTTATTATCTTATTAAAACCCACGGGCAGCATCCAATTAAAATTGTAGTTATAGAGATTTATAATGATGGTATAAACTTTTCTAGCATTTGAGGTTGTTATCTCTCGACACTATATTAGCTTTTCTGGATGTTCTATAATCTTCACACAACTATCTGTATTCGGCACTTACAAAAAACTAAGTTAAAAATATTATTGGTCGATTACTTCCCAAAACAGCCAATATCTACAATCAAAATTTTGATATTGGATGTCCTTCGAATTATAAATAATACTGCATACCAACATTTTCGAAAATATTTTTTTTTGAATTTTTCAAAAATTTTTTTTTTGAAAATTCAATATTTCGAAAACGTGTGGATGATTTTTTTGCAAATTTTGTTCTAAAGCTTATATTGTGAAATTTTTAAAATTGTCACACCAATCTTATTTTTAGAAAAAAATTAAAGAAATTTTGTGTATAAAAAATAAAGTAAAAACGACTTTAAAATTGTATTTAGATAATTAATAGAAATCTTTTGCATACGATGTGAACGAATTGTGGATTTTATTTTTTTTTCTATTTGGTAATTGTTTAATTTAAATTTATGGTTAAGTTAACAGACTCTTCTTTTGTTTTTATAATTAATTATTGATAAAAATTTGCATTATCAACAAGAAACAAAAAAAAAACACAAAAATTCCATTTTTCTTTCGTTTGGTATCTATTGTTTTGACAAATGCCGTTTAATTGTCTGTCGGATTTTGTTCTGACTTTTCCGTTCCGACCTGTTCTGTCCTGTCCTTCTCTGTTGTGTTGTGATGTTTTCTTTAGTAAGCACAGTTGTTAGGTATCAACGATATATTGAATCTTCAAAAATAAAAAAAAATAAAAAAAATCCAAAAATCCAAACAAATATTTTTCCAAAATTTTCGTATGCAGTATTATTTATAATTCGTAGGACCTCCTATGTAAACAATTTGATTGAAATCCGTCGAGGCGCTTATTAGAGTTGAAACTCAAAAAAAATAAATTGTTGTATGGCAGTTACCGTTAATAACAAAATACTCGTACTTATGTAGAAATTTTTTTTTTACCAAAATGTAGACTATGGGTGGTATGCAGAAGCCATTTACTGAGTATGAAATCTCACTTTTTTTAGCAATGGCTAGCTTTCGTATGCAGAATAATTTTGAGACAAATCTATCAAAAAGGAGATCTATCTCATTTTAGAGATTTCAGTATGCAGAAAAAGATATAAAGCTACCAGAATGTTGAACCTGTAAATTAGTCAACTCCTGAAGTACACTGGCGGAATACCTTAATATTTTTGATCCCTTTGAGCCAACAAGAAACTATAACACTCTTTGAAGCTTTACCCCATTCCATATTGAAACTAGGAATTTTGGGCGAGTCGATTATGTAATAGGACCAGAATTATGAATTTCTTACGGTTCGTTGGAGATCCTGGTTTCCAATGTAGGTTTCCGAAGAAGATCAACATCAAACAAAGTTGCGTTTCAAGAGTAATCGTAGAAGTTGCGGACAAAATTGTAAATAAAAAAGGGCATTGGATTACATTTCCAAATAAAATGCAAGAAAAAGTCTTTGACAAATCAAGTTAGTTAAAAAAATATTCCTTTCCGACATTGTATTGGCGTAATAGATTCTACTAACGTGCGCATAGAAAAGCATATACGGCATAGTGATGGATGAATATATAAATCGGAAATGTATGTCGGTTTGTCCAATCTATAGCTTGTTTTGTTGTTTTAAAAAGTAATTTCAAAATATCTACAGTTTATTATTCAATAATTATTGTAAAAAAAAAATTATAATAATACATCTATATACTATACAAAATATTTTCTTACATTATTTATTAAATACAGGATTTGGATTTTGTGAGCCTCCATCTATATTAAACAAGTCCCATAATTCTTGTTTCCATGGTTTATATTTATTTTTCTGTTACCTGCCTTATTTTTGTCATACCTTTTCAATTTGTTTTTAATATTATTTATTGAAGTGATATCTTTTTATGAATGGGTAAGCCGCTTCGTTACGTAACGCGTTATGGCGCCAGCCTGTCTGGCTTTCCTTTCTATCACGCACACGGAGAACTTTTGTTACAAATTATCGAAGAACTTTTGGAGCTGTTCGCAAGTTAAACAATTTCAATATTGAATAGTTCAACTTAAATTAGTTTAAGTTATCATTTCTGTCGGGCTTCCAGAGACGCACATGTCTTTTTTATTTTATCAATGTGCTACAAGACTATTGTTTTTTTTTCAATTCTTTACTTGTACTCGGACTTAAAAGCTAATAAATCATTCTTTTCCTTTTTTACTTCCAGAATCTGACTCTTTGTTATGAGCACAGTATTTTTCTTTAAATCTTCACAAAAAAGCGATCCTCAGTTTTTTTTGGAGGGGCTATTACTGTTCCCTTCACTTGATGAAGATATTTTCAAAAGAATGTTTTTTTTTAAGACTGAGATAGTGAGATGATACAAGTCTCTTGCATACCAAATTGAGATTTATCTCATTACAAATGCTCAAACTCACATGCGTTTTTCGTTCATAGCAGAGCACTGAACAGAGTTCGAACACATAAATTATGCACGGAACTGATTTCAAACAGAGAGCTCTGAACACTAATATGTTTTCTAAGAACGCACTTGAACCAAACAAATCAGAATACATTTTCATTTTAAACATAAAGAGCAATATAACACAAAACCTATCCTTTTTTGTACACACATACAAACCAGATACAGAAAATCCACTTCTTTCGCCAACTTAATTGTATCTGATTATTTTTACTTGCGACAGGTACTATATTGGTGTGTGCACTACTTTGGGTATGGTCTACATTTTGGTCAAAAATTTTGTTATTAATGATAGGTACCTGCCATACAATCATTTTATTGATTTTTGACCTTCTTACAAACGGCTCAACGGATTTCGACCATTTTTTTTTAATACAGGAGCACTTTCGAATTTTAAATAATACTGCATTTCAAAATTTTCGATGGAAAAATATTTTTTTTTTTGGAATTTTGAAAAAAAAAAAATATTTTTTTTTTGAAAATTCAATATTTCGAAAACGGGTGGACGTTTTTTTCTGAAATTTTATTTTTAAATATATATTATTAAATATTTAAAATGTTTATACCAATTTTTTTTAGAAAAAAATTAAGAATTTTTGTATATAAACAATTAATTGAAAAACGACTTTAAAAATAAATTTATCCGTTTCTATTAAGAATCTTTGCATATAATGTAATTGAACATAGGAGCAGGTACGCGCGAACCAGTCGTGCATTTTATTTTCTTTACATTTTTCTTCTTGAGACACATGGCATTTGCTGCGTTCAGAAATTTACTGACATGCTCATTCAATTATGCCCGAGCACATCGAGTGCGATCTATATATGTTCAGAACGAAAAAAAAAACACACATTTCTAGCCCTGAATGCTCTAAGTTAAAAAGAAAAACAAAAACAAATTTTTTGAAAATTCAGGTTCTGCTCTGAACTAAAAAAGAAAACGCCTAATGTGGATCTAACTCAGAGCTCAATCTCATGAGACTGAGTAAATGGCTTCTGCATACCACCCTATATCCAAGGTAGTGCACACCCTTTTTTTTGGCCAAAGAAGCGATTCAAAAATTTCTTTGAGACAATCACATACAACGCTTAAATACAAAGTTTGAAGAAAATCGCGTGAGCTGTTTAGACAGACAGACATACGGAATTGCGGGACCCACTTTGTGGTGTTTATTATCATCATAATGTATGATGGTATGATTAAAATCTCGAGTTCGATTTTTTTTACGAATTCATGACGTCCACCTATACATCGCAAGTGTGTTGTCGGTGGTGATTATATTGTTGGTATATTCCATTGAATTCGTGGATTATTTCTTTGGAAAACACACAATACAAACCAAATACATTAATCTAGAGCCAATGTTTGGATGCAAATCGAACAGAAATTTCTAATGCGCGATCCATTATGAGTTCATAGCAACGGAAACAGTCGAGTTCGACTCACTTAGTTGGAGCTTATTCGAAAATAATTTGCAATATTGACAAAACTAGTTGCGGTAAATTTTGCCACAACAAGTATTACATGCCTTTTTTTCTGAATCCGTTTTCAGCATTCCCATTCTTTTATGGCTGGTTTCCGTCAACCAAAAACCTGCTCCTAAAGTTTTTGGAAAAACAACAAAAACTGGTATTTGAACGATTCTGAAATTGAGTGGACCAGTTGGTTCTATGACACAGGAGCTTATTATCCATGAAGTCGGGCGGTCTCATCTGATGTGCCAGCGGATGAGCTGAAGAGTTGAGCCAGTCAGTCGGAAAATACTTAACCCTCTTCTGCACGCACAATGATAAAAAAAAAGTTTTGGGTTGTTGACATTTTCCCCAAGACAAAATCCCCAAATCCAAAACTCCCAAATCAAAATCCCCGGCATCAAAATCCCCAAAAAAGAATTCCCAGGGCAAAAATCCCCAAAACAAATATGCTCAAGTAGTGAACCATGCGATGAAATCGCGTGCGCGACCGGACACTGGGGTTTTGGGGATTCCGTGGGGATTTTGGCAAGAAAGATTGTTTCCTTGGGGATATTGTCCATGTGTATTATGTCTGTGGGGATATTATCTAGTTGGATTTTATATTTTGTGAATTTTGTCCGATAGTAATTTTTTTTGGGGGATTTCGTGTGACATCCAATTTTTCTCTTTCATTTTGTTCAATTAAGAGAGTAAAACAGAACAAATTGTTTAAGCCAATTTTAATAAATGTTTATAATATTTGCCATATATGGCTGGTTGTGCAGTTATACATTTTTCAAGATAACAAAAATATTTCCTTCCCCAGAGCCTACATAGCATGGTCTCATAAGCAAAAGTCCGTCCTAATTGAGAGTTCAAATGGTGTCTAGTAGATAGCTTGATGAGGCACGTGAATAAAGATATACCGAAAATTGTTCCATTTCACCTCGATTACTCGATTATTACTGTTGACCGGCTTGTTTATATTATCTTGCAATGCTTTTCTATTTGATTTTTCAACAATCATTTAAGAGACTTCTCCAGTGAAGAGTGTTCTCTACAGTCCATTCCTATATACCGCTCATCCTCCGAGTCGAAGATTCCATCCTCACTGTGATAGTCATCACCAGGATCAACACAAAATCTTTTTCCGTAGAAAGATTTTGACATCATTGTTTTCTCATTGCAAAAAAGCGAAAATTTCGAATATTCATATTTCTGTGAATGGATAAGGAGCCATATATGGATGTTGCCAAAAACGCCCCGTGTTTTGAAATCGACAGTCGGTATTGAACATTTACCACTTAAATTTTACTTAGAAATATTAAATCACAAATATTAACAGCCTTTACATTTTTTTTCTAGCTTTTATTTCTATGTTTTTGTACTGCACTTCGATGCACTGTTAAATTTTGAATTCGGTTTTTGGCGATTAAGCAAAGAAAAATAAAAATAAAAAAAATTAAACAAATACACAAAGAACTTTTCTAAAGGATAAGAACGGTACTTTTTCAATGGCAGCTGCGTAATCCTTGTAGTCGGCGCTTAGAAATGAAAACCATGTAAAGCTACTTGTGCAATAGGGGGTTAAATCTAAAGAAACAAAATAACATCCTATTTTTTAAGGTAACTTAAATTTTTAATGCAAGCAATGCGTCTAGTTATTTTGTTTCCTTTTTTACATACCTATTGTTTATAATAGTGTTCCCAACATTCATGCCAATTTTCAAATCTGTTTGCCGCCCGATGTCTAGAACCGGAGTTATGGCCAAAAATGTCACTCACATGTTTGTTATTGCTGTATGAGTATAAATAATGTGTTTTGTTTTGTATACACACTTCATTTTGGTTTCTCTTTGATGCCGCGTGTATACACACAATTACATCATTTGATTCCCATTAGATGGATTTTGATATTTTTTGTCGGTTGTTTAGAATTTTCCATGGATTTTATGGACGACTTAAAGGTGGAAAATTCGTTGTGAAGCTTGGAAAATTTCGGTTAATTGTGAAATAAATTGTGTTGCGATAGAAGACGTTTTGCGTGCATTTTGGGTAGAGAAGTTTATGAGGTATATATTAGATGACGCTGTACTACAACCCGATAGATTGCCTTATACATTAACTAGCCTGTGCGCGATTTGACACTAGTCCTTTTCAAATTTTAATTTTATGTTCAGAAAATGTGCTATTTTTCTTGCTGAAATTAATTCGAGTTTTGCGTATTATTACACTAATTCCAATCTAATCTTAGGCGACGTACCTAACCGTCTTGCAATAATTAATCAGAATGTCCGTGAAAATCAAACCCAAGAGGTACGAGCAGAAATGGAGGCGTGCCCATATTGCACAGCTTCAAACTGCACAATCACTACCACAAATTCGACAAAAAGTTTTTAGAATAAGAAAAGTGGTAAATGAAGACTTCAATCGCGCTGATTTGGAATGCGATTTCGCATTCGTATTTACTTTCTCGATGCTCCCGGTGCGGTGGGACATTCGTCATTTAGTTGATTCTAGCAACAATTCGGCCAAGATCCCTTTCGTTGCCTGTTGCATCCTATGACATCTTTGGCAAACTGTTTGAAGGCGGTCGAAATGCACATTCCGCTTCGAAGCTGGCAATGAATTTTCTCTCGGTTGACAAGCCAATAACGTGCACAATGACCATGAATTCGGCGAAAGCTAAATTGATGTGAGAATGCAAAATCATAATTTGAGATGAATGCACGATGGCGCATAAACGAGCTTTGGAGGCAGTTGACCTAACAATGAAAGATTTACAAGGTGATTCGATATGATTTGGTGAGGATATGATATTGCTCAGCGGAGATTTTCGTCAAACGCTTCCCGTCATACCGAAATCTACTGCTGTCGATGAATTTAATGCATGACTGAAATCGTCGTCTTTGTTCAAGATGTTGAAATGGACCACAAATATGAGAGTCGCATTGCCGAACCACCAATCGGTTGTCAATGACCAAATTTCTCTTAGTGTCTCGACTGGATTGATATCATTCCCGGCAAATTTTTGCGAGTTAACAACGTCGAAGAAGAAACTCATCACCAAAGTAAAGTGTTTCCCGGCATTGCAAGAAATTTCAAAAATTAATTTTAGTTAAAAAAAAAGTTATTCAAGATTTTGATATGCAGTATTAATTTAGCTATTTATGTCTTCTCAGATAAAAGATTTGAAAGAAATCCAATGTACCATTACTAGAATTTTCCCGTAAACTTGGTTCAAATTTAATGATAGCTATTGCCAACAAGAAAGCTCTCAAAATTTTTCATCAAAATCGTTGTAGCTGTTTTCGAGAAAAATAAGATTTTCCTAAGCGGTTATAACCTAATCACACCAAACCATAAATGAGATCTTACTCATTTTCCTCAAAACGAATACTAAAAACTACTCGTTTTCCAATACATTTTTCATAAGCGACTTGTTTTTCAAAACCACTCGTTTTTGATAAACCGCAATTCAAAGATGAATTAAGCGAACAGATCTTCCGTCAAGGGAAATTAATATGATTATGAATAGGCCCTAAGAAAAACAAGATGAGCTGATTGCTTGCTGTCAAAAAAATTAATTTCAAATCGTTCAAACAATTATGGCAGCGGTAAGGACATTTTTTCAAATACTTAATTGTAATAAGTTTTTAATGCAAAAGAAAAATCTAACGAATTCTTGATCGAACTTTGGGCTGAATATTATTATTAAAAGCTCACCTTTCTCCATAGTCTTCTATGTTTTTCTTTTTCTATATTTTTCTTTTCTTTATAAGTTCAATTATTATTTTCCAATGATGAAGAAGATTCTTCCTGCTTGTAGATACTTCTGGCTCAATAATAAAGTTGGTTAAATCCTTATATTTAGTTCTGCTCTCTTTTTATGCTGCATTATAAGATTTGATTGCTTAGCATTCATGTTGTATTGTATCAACGTTTTGAAAGTTCAAAAACAACTGAAATGTCAAACAAAAACAAGTAAATGTTCGGTGTGAACGCTCTACTCGTTTTAGTAAACGAAAACGGTAAGCGAGTTTGTTGTGAATAGGCTACTCGTATTATATGGCAGGTACGGTTATTTTTAGGCCTAAAAATAAAATTTCAATTTCCCCTCTGAAGAATGCCCAAGGAATCACAAATATAAAATTTGAAGGTAATCGCTTAAGCCGTTTAGGCTGTAGCTCGTTATACATACAGACGGACAGACTGACAGACAGATAGACATTTTTTGGCGATCACTTTTTAAGGCTTCTCTATGATCGTAATGTCATGTTTGATTGTTAGATTTTTTTTTTACGAATGCATAACTTGCCTTATAGTGCCTACATATAATCGCAAGTAAAAAAGAACAACACCAATAAGTATAACTACATATATGATTTTTATGAAATCATTTATAAACGTAATAAAAAAAATAACAAAATTTGTGTCTCTCAATCATGATGAATGTTAATATAAATCTTTGCATATCAATAATAGTCGCCACTCGGCAATATACATTGGACCTTAAGAACTCATAGTATCTTAAGGAATATCAAAAATCAAACTTATAATAATAACCCCTTCCTTATAATAGAGTCAAGAAAATGTGCCCCTTTTTGAAAATTCAGTTTATGTAATGAAGTCTTTTGTCCTTCTTCATTTGCATAATATTCTTCTTTGGTTTGATATTGTATATAGTGAAAGAATCAAGAATTAACGTTTCTTGTTTACAGGCGGGTTAAGTCTTTTATATTCTTTAGCTAGACAGTTTTCGTTTTGCTTGGGAGACACAATATCAATAAAATGTGGATAAAAGCATTTACAAAGTGTGATGGGGACGAAGACAACTTCCGTATTAAGCCACCACTTTTATACAGATAAGACCAAACATAAAATAATTCAAGGGTTGAATGAGTCTGTTGAGTTTTATTTTTTAATTTTAATTTTTTTCTTTTACGCCGTTAGTATTACCTAAAATTTTATAATAGACATAATTAATTAATTTAGTAAGGTACTTCAGTAATTAAACCAATTTTGATTTTTGAAGACATTTTTTTCTATATGAAGGCTGTATTTTTTAATGAATAATACATTAAAAATGCGATTTCACATTAGACACACACCAATGAAAAATCCTTTTTATTCTGAATAATATACCTAGGTACTGGAAAATAAATTTAAGTAAGTCCAGACCTTAAAATAAGGTCTAAGAAAAAAATCACCAGTTAAAAAAAATATACATACAACCAGGATATGACCTCGCCATTTAAGTAAAAAAGGATAATTTAAGTTTATGTTTTTTTTGTACAGGGAAATAATTATTGTTCCCAAAACAAAAACTGACAGTAAATGACTATTCACATGAGAGCGACCAATGACCGACGAATAAACGAATAAATTCCATTTAAAACAATTTATCAACCTAAATTCTTCACAAACTCTAAACAAAATTGTAGAAATATAATTTATATTAATGTTTACGACACAAAAATTTAGTTTTTAATCACCAAAATAAAATAAATTTGAGAAAAAAATATTGGTCGTTGGGAATTGCATCTGATTGCTACGAACAGTCAAACTCTATTCGTGTTCCAGAAGATCTCATTCCACATGAAATCTACAAGTACTGCACTGAGGAATTCGCCTGCTGTTTACTTCAAGTGTTCAACGACCTTTATACGAATGATTTTTCTCCTTCATGTTTTGATTCAGCGGTTATACTCCCGATTTTCAAAAAAGGAGATCGTAATATGGTGGAAAACTATAGAGGAATTTCATTGCTTAACACTGTTCGAAAGATTTTTGGAGGACTCTTATTTAAGCGACTTAGTAATTGGGTGGATAGAAACGAGTTACTGAGCGAATGCCAGGCCGGTTTCCGCGAAGGATACTCAACTGTTGACCACATCTTTACGCTTAGTACTATAGTTGATATCTACCGCTCACAAGGAAAGAACATTTATGCTTACTTTGTAGATTTTAAAGAGGCATTCGGCAGCGTAGATAGGGAATTATTGTTGTATAAACTATCGACACTGGGTGTGTCCACAAAAATGCTGAAAACGTTAAAAAAATTATATGCAAATTGTGCTGCTAGTATATGGGACGGAACAGTACTATCAGAAAGCTTTTCAAGACCTACTGGTCTACGGCAAGGATGCACCTTAAGTATACTGCTATTCGCACTATACATTAATGATATAGTATCATCCTTAAATGGAGGAATCGAGATACGTAGTATTATTTTAAAAACTCTCATGTATGCAGACGATATTGTCCTTTTAGCGGACACACCTATAAAGCTACAAATGATGACAACGAAACTTGAAGATTACTGCAAATTGTGGAATCTAACCGTTAACCGTTCAAAATCTCAAATTATGATTTTCGGTAGAGGAAAGAGACAACGCAGCGGAAATTATATTTGGAGGTACGAAAGCGAGCCAGTGGAGATCGTGGGCAGCTATAAGTATCTAGGCCTTATATTGCCACCCAAAAACAACATGAAACTGCATTTTGAAGAAAAACTTAAAAAGGCGAAAACCGCGATTAACGCAACCTGGCGAGAATGTATGCAAAATCAAAATCTAAGTCTTTCAGCTAAATACCATATCTTTGAGGCAACATCAAGGGCAGTCATGCTTTATGCATCCCAAGTATGGGGAATTGCACAAAACGATACCGCAGAACAATTATTACGATTTTTCCTAAAAAGAACACTGCACCTTCCGATGACCACGCCCAATTATATGCTACACATAGAAACAGGTTTACCTACAATATATATTGCAACATTAAAGCTTCACTTCGACTATGTACTTAAAGTATTTAAAATTAATGAAATACGATTACCCAAAATTGTAACAAAGGTTGCCCTGGACATGAAAACTTCCTTTTTTGAAAAGTGGACAGAGCTAGCGGAAAGAACTGAGTGTCCTTTGCAGCTAGAGACTATAAGCTCCAATCAGATGAAACGGATCTCGATGAAAAGCTGCGCGAATCATTTATCAAAAATGCACGATCCTCTGCGTATAGAACTTATTACTCCCAACACGATCTGGGAACGAAAAACTACCTTGAAAATAATGCTGGAGTGGATAAGATATCTACCATCTTCAAAATACGTGGGGAATTACTACATCTCAATTACATACCTCATCGCCCAGATCTACCTATAGAATGCAGCCTTTGCAATATGAACACCAGAGAAGATACATTGCATTTTGCATTTTGTAGGTGTTTGCCCAATACTTATCGAGCTCAGAAAACTGTACCTGGGTAAAGCTATTTTCTCAACCGAAGAAGTTCTTAGCCTTGTGAATGGTGAATCCTGGACAGCTCTTCATAAATTCGTCAAAGCTGCACTCCGATATAGAAATCAAATTTTAAGAGAAGACTTTTAAACTTAATGCACACTTCACAAATTAATATGTAGAACTAAAATAATATTTATATGGCCTGTATAATATTATCATTATCTTGTTATCTTAGTAAATCAATTAGTCAATCTGGCAGACGGCTTTTGCCATGTCATATAAGATTTGTAAAAACCAAAAAAGGGAAACTTTGTAAATATTGAATTTTAATAAATCTAAATCTAATCTAATCTAATCTAAATCTATTCGCGTTCCACATACCATCCACCCTTCAACGAGTAATTTGTTCGCTCGCATCTAACCTCAAAATCAGATTTTCAACCTTTATTCGTGACGAATAAAATTAAGGCCATCTGAACGAAATGTCAAAATGGACGAATATTCGTTAATTCGTTGTATATAGTACATAGTACTTAAGTAAAATCGAAAAATGTTATTGAATCAGAACAATCCACAAGAGAAGGGAGGAATTGGCTTATAAGTTGGGGAGAGTACTATAACTCAGGCGCTAAAAAAAAGACGGATTCTTGTAGACCAGTAAGTTACAAGTATTTTTTTAATATGGGAGGAGCGTGGGGGTGGGATCTATCTCCACCCTTTTGGCCGAGAGGGGAAATTCCATAAAAAAAGTACTAAAAAGGAAAAAAAAATATTTAAAAATAATGGTAATACTTACAAATAAATGCTATAACTTTTTTTAAGGCCAATACCTTAACCTATTAGCTAATTTTTAAATCAAGTGGAAAATATGCATAGTTTTTGAAAATAAAACGGGCTTTAAACTCAAAATTTGGGAATAAAAAGATAAAAAAGGGAAAAAGTGTAATTTTTCAAAACTGGAAAATTATATAATAATTTTTTTCTATAAACTTGTTGCTCTGATTATCTCAATCAAAGCCAGAAAACTATATTAAGGTGTTTTTTTTATAATACAATTTTATATACTACTGGAATAATACAGCCAAGTACTTACTTACTTACTTACTTATCCGGCTCCCGATCCATAGAGGGTCGAGACCAAGCGCTCTTGAGTCTGTAACCGCCTGGTCCCTGTAGCGGATGTTCGGTCTTCCTGGTCGTCTCAAACCTGCGGGCTGGGATTCGAAGATTTTCTTGGCGGGAGCGTTGTTGTCCATTCGCTGGATGTGGCTGAACCAGTGTATTCGACGCGCTTTGGCTCTTTGGACTACATCCACATCTTGGTACAGATCGTACAAATCTCGATTTAATCTTCTCCTCCATTCGCCTTCTTCGCATATAGGACCAAATATCCTCCGAAGACTTTTTCTCTCGAAAGTGCCCAGTATCAATTCCGTTTTTTACTTATCGTCCAGCACTCGGCGCAGTATAGTAGAATGGTAGAATTCGCGTTTTGTATAGCGTGCACTTTGCCTTTCGAGACAGGAGTTTCGAACCCATTTGTTTGGCCAAACCGAAGTAGCAGAAGTTCGCTAGGGTAATTCTTCGTCGGATTTCCACTAAGGTGTCGTTCGTGGAATTGATATTTTTAAGTGAACCCCTTGACTACCTCGAAATTGCTGCTACCAACAATGATGTTTTGTCCTAGGCGATGTACAGATGAGGCTTTGTTTGTTGATGGCATTTACTTGGTTTTGTCCTCATTCACTTCAAGACCAACGCATTTCGCCTGTTCATCAATAGCTGTGAATGCTTCAAGTACACCTCGCTTGGAGCGGCCGATGATATCGATGTCGTCCGCATAACCAAGCAGTTGGGAAGACCAGTTGACGATAGCGCCTTCACGGTTAACACCACTCTTGTGTACTATCTACTCCAGGACTATGTTGAAGAAGTCACATGATAGCGCATTTCCTTGTCTGAACCCAGTACACGCCTGGAAAGGCTCAGATAAGCTGCTTCCCATTTGCACATTGCACCGCGTATTCTGTAACGTCATAAGGCATAGCTGGATGAGATTTTTAGGGATCCCGAGTTCCGACATCACCAAGAGAAGCTCTTGGCGACTTATGCTATCATATGCGGCCCACACTTGGTTGATGAGTTAGTGCATGCGTCCTACCAGGACATCTCCTCCATACTTGAAGAGTTCCGCAGGTAGGCCATCCGAGCCGGCGGATTTGTTATTCTTAAGCTTGTGGATGGCTTTCTTAACCTCTTCAGTACTGGGCGCTTTGACTGGATCTTCATTGACTGGTCTCATGCTTCTTTGTTCTCCCGTTGCTTCCTCTACATAATGTTCATTAAGCAGTTGCTGGAAGTGCTGCTTAAACACGTCTACAATCCCCTGTGCTTCGGTGAATAGGTTCCGGTGTTGGTGGCGGTGCAAGATTCCTCGAGATACCTGAGCCGAGAGGCTGCGGATGCTTTTTTCTTTCTTCGCAGGGTTTTTTCCTCGTTCCTTCCCTTTTCACGGTACTCCTTCCTTGCTGCTCTTGTTTTCCATTGCAGCATTTGCATTCATGCATTTTCCGTCTCCTGCATCAATACCGCGCAATTATCATCATACCACGGGTTCTTTTTCGTGTGTGGTTGGTAGCCTATGGTGGTCCTGGCTGTCTACTTAATGCTATCGCGATACTGGTTCCACTGGTCGTTGACGCTTGTGGCTGGGGGTACGGCAGAGAGTTTACCGGTTAATTGCTCGCTGTAGTCTCTGGCTTCCTCAGATGTGCTAAGGCAGGCGATGTTGAATTTCTTCCTTTGGGCGGTCATCGTTTTCTTTTCGTTTGACAGTCGGGCTCTCAACTTTGTCACAACAAAAGAAAGTGGTCAGGGGCTACTTTTGCACCTCGGAAGGTTCGCACGTCCAGATGTTTAATGCGTGCCTGGGGCCAATAAGCAAGTGATGGATTTGGTTGGCGGTTCGACCATCTGAAGATCGCCAGGTTGCTGTGTGTATCCTTCGCCTAGGGAACCTACTGCTACTCATTATTGTATTACGAGCTGCAGGAAACTCGATTAGTCGGAAGCCGTTATCCGTTGTCGTTTCGTGGAGACTGTTCTTTCCAACTAATCCCCCAAAAAGATTTCCTTTCCCGACCTTAGCGCTAAAGTCTCCGAACACGACTTTGACATCGTACTCCGGACAGGATCCATAGGCTCCGTCCTGGACATCGTAAAACTCCTCCTTGTTAGACTCCTCAGCTTCATTGGTAGGGACGTGTACACATATTAGGCTGATGTTTTGGAAGGTAGCTTTGATGCGGATCACAGCCAAGCGATCACAAATCGGCTTAAAATCGATGACTTTCGACCTGAGTCGATTTCCCACGACGACTCCGCATCCCAACATGTGCATTCTTTGATGACAGCTGTAATAAATGTCAAAATATTTTATTTTCGTTATTCCTGATCCTATCCATCGTATATCTTGGATTGCTGTAATGTCTGCCTTGTACCGCTAGAGGACAGATTCAAGTTCTTGAGTAGTACCTGGCGTATAGAGTGTCCCTACATTCCAGGTGCATAGTCGTAGGTCGTAGTCCATTTTCGTTCCGGGTCTGGTTGCCATTTGAGGGAGGTCGTTATCCGAGGCTTCTCGCTTGTCTCTCATAACAATATTGTTTTTTACTGTGGTCGCGGCGTTAGCCTAACGCACTAACCTCCAATCTGTACGGCCATGGGCTTAATGTTGCAATCTTTCCGTGATCAACATTCGCACTTACAAGCTTAGCAAGTCATGATATAATGTCAATACCAGTATCCGGCGGTTACCGACTTGGAGGTAATGTGAGCACTTGATGTATAGGAAAAGATAAAGCTCGAGGCCCCCAGTTCCTACTGCATCCAACCGCCAAGTAGAATACTTAGCATTATATTAATTGGACTTGGTGAATTATTGATTCAAAATAGCTTTTAACGACCAAAGAAAACTAGATGATCTTATGTGTTCTAGTTTTTGAGAGAATTAAAAATTACTAAAACTACTTTCATGAGATTTTTAGTAGAAAAATTAACCACTCCACATGGTCCATACAGGGTGGTTCACGAATCGTGCTACAATAAGAAATTTAAATTACTTTTATTTTAATCGATGTATTTCATTAAGTTTGTTTTATTGGATTAAAAATTAAATTTTATTTTAAATAACTAAGTTTTTGAAGATGATAGACCGCAAATGACCTCCACGCTCATCCACGCATATGCGGATCAGAAATTTGTTCATTGCGGCCTAAAGGGTTGAAATTGGGATCGCTTCAATTATTGTCTTAATGGACTGCTTCAATTAAGTCAAATTCCTGAATTTCGTTTTGTACAGTTCCTGCTTGACATAACCCCATAAAAACAGCGTGGTGACCTTGGGGGCCAGCGGAAAGTGCAGTTTCTGGATATCAATTTATTTGGGGAATTTTCGTTGGAGCTCCGCCATAATTTGTGTGGCTACGTGTGCACTTGTTCCATCTTGTTGAAACCAAATCCTGCTGAAAGCGATACGTCTTGGGCAAAGTTCTAGGTAAAAAAACTCCTTCAACATCTTTAAATAACGGTCCCCATTGACAGTTTGTGTTAAACCGTTTCCTTCAAAGAAGTATGACCCGACAATACACCTTGATGAAACTGCGCACCAGACAGTGACTCGTTCTGGGTGCAGTTCCGTCTCATGGAGCATTTCTGGATTAGATTCACTCCATATACGGCAATTATGCTTGATATCATTGCCGTTCAAGTCAAAATGGGCCTCACCAGACATGAACAAACAATTTATCAATCTGTTGTCTTCTTCGGCCATGGCAATCATTTTTCGGCATAATTCCAGGCGAACAGGCAAATCCTGAGGGTTTAACTTGCTTGTAATTTGGACTTTGTATGGAAACATATTTAAGTCATCATGAATTATTCGTTTTACTGACCGTCTGCTAACTCCAATTTGGCCCGATAAGTTTCGAGTCGAAACATTTGGATTCGCCTGTATTGCCGATGCAACAGCCACGATTGTATCCTGAACCCGAACATTATGATCTCGATGATACGGTCTTCGTTCGATGCTTCCAGATTCGGCAAACGTATTCACCGGCCTCATAATGGTCCATCTACTTGGAGTAGTACCGCCAAACTCCAGCCTAAATTCCCTTTGGACGGAAATCACGGACTGCAAAGGATGGTATCGCAGCACTATCCACATCCTTTTTTTCAGTATCCCAAGCATTCGTTTTGATAAATATAAATAGTAGCTTATAAAATAAAATAGAAAATAAGCCGATTACTCACAATGAAAAAAAGTTATTACATTTTATTTTTGTAGCACGATTCGTGGGCCACCCTGTACCTATGGGCAATGCTAAGTAGACAAGAGTGGGGATGCTAGGAAGCATTGCATAAAGATGAGATTGAGACGAGAATATAAGATATTGTGTAATATTCTATCTCATTCTCTCGCCGACTTAATCCTATACAATTATGAGTTTGTTTCTTTATCGTGACGCATTTTCGTTTCATCTAGTTTCAAATCAAAACTCTTCTAAGGAAGTTTCACTACAAAAAGTAGTAGTAGGCAAAGGTTATGTAGCTTACTTATTTTGCTTTCATTGTTATAACCAGTAATAAATTTCATTTCAAATTATTTCTTAATTTCTAATTTACTCTCTATTTTCTTTAATATAACAAAACTAAGGAAAGTTGAGGTTACGCATACAAAAAAGATAAAACTATTACATCAGCTTTGTCAAAAAACGATTGTCGAAGATAAAAAAATTCCCGAGACATACTTTAAACCCACCTCATTATAAATACACAGTTTTGGTAAAATAACAAATCTCCAAACTAATACTAAAGTTATACATTATTATTTTCATTTAAATATAGATAGATTGCATCAACTCAAAGTTGGACTGTACATTTGGTCATTAAAAAAAATGTAAAGACAAATTTATAATACTGTCATTTAAAGTATGTATATTTGGAAAAATTCATAATACACTATTTATAACTGCAAATTATACACACCTTAATTAAGGTGAAAACATTTCCCAAAAGTCCTTAACAAATGACAATATATTTATTTTGCCTATAAGGTGTATATTTTAAAGCAGCAAATTAGGGGTTTTTCAGGAGATAAGAAGATGAAGGGAATTGATATGCTTACATTACAGCAGACTCAACTAAAAGTTTTCACAACTTCAATTGAAGCAATTTCCTTCTCATAGATAGAGGTAACATTTAAAGTTAAAACACGAGTTTGTTGGCAACATAAATACGTCGAAAAACTTTAATAATCGTCATTAACATTTCATGTGTAGAGTTAGTTCACTTTTAGCATAATAGTTAACATGATATCAACCACACATGCACATGGTTACCGCATCAAAAATCACCACTTTGCTAGCCAGACCCAACTAACTTTCCCACAACCTGGACATGGGACAAAAGTCTTGTATCCATTTTCTAACTTCAAGTTATTTCGAGTTCGGCCAACAAAGGAACAACCAGGTTGTGTGCATACCTAGCCTTTATTTTGGTCTTGCTTTGTTCCGAGAACATTCCCCTGAAGGCAATTTCTGATTAAAAATTTAGGAGGCTGGGCACGTACCGGACGATGGACTTCATGGGGATCGGATACTATGAGAGTGTTTTCTGAATTTCCCGGAAGCTTTGTATGCTACACTTACTATACTTGGTGAACGACAAAATTTAAGGAGCAACTTCCTTGTCCGGTTCTGTCACATTTTCACGATTTTAGTTTAACTTTCTCTTATTCAGGATTTGTATTCCCAGGATGGGTTACACTTTTATAGAATGTTCGCAGGTTTTGTTTTTGTTTTTTTTTTTTTTTTGACTGAAATAGGGCGGTTATTGTGTATGATGAGGACTTCTGCCACATGCTCTTATAACATAATGTAAAGTACAGTGCTGACTGCTGAGGAAAAGTAATATGTACAAAACTGAGATTATTATGTCCTCAAAAAAAAAAAAAAAACAGAACTCTTATTATAAGTCACAAATTAACCACGTGTAAATAAGGTCAATGGTTGTGGCTGGCGTATCTAGTGGCTACTAGAACACTATACTGCATTTGACATTTTTAAATCTTGAATATACATATAATGTATCTACAAGTACCTTTGTATACATACGTACGTTCTATTCGCATTATTATTATATATTTTTTTTCATTTTTAATTGTGAGTAATTATTTTGTAAGTATAGGCATGCTTATTCCATTTTTGCTTGGAATGACTTAAACATTTTTAATTTGAACTGCTTAACTGTAATTGGAGTGAAGTTGCCTTGAATGCATTAACCAATATTGCTCTCAAGTCGGGTGGGTCCTTAGTAAGCTTCCAACCCATCTGGAAAGAGTTTGACGCACCGCACTACTCCCAAATCTAAACTAAATGAAATCACAATCCAATACAATTCACAATCATTAGAGCATAGAATAATTATTTAGTTCTACATTATGTACATTCGCTTTTGTGGTCGTATGACAAAAAATGAGGAGCGTTTCCGCATGCACCTAAATGAAATGGACATTTGTTCAAATAGGAGATAATTTTGGGTGACATCTCGTCATGGTAATTCAGAAATCAACTTTTCGGTGTTTTATAACATTTAATTAAGTAGAATTTCGACGTCTTGGGACGCTTTTCAGAAGCTGAAACTAATCTCCATAGGAATGTATACGAAATTTTGAAAAGGGCAAGTCTTGGATTTGTATGAACATAATGTACCTCAATCTACAGCCTAAGCTGCTGAAGGCTTTTTTTTTTAAGTTTACTTAAGGCTTATAGGTGATTTCCTAGTGAAGAAATTAAAAAATTTTTAATTCCTGAAGAGATGTCCTAGTTTTAGGTACAATTTTTATTTTGGAAAACCTGCTTAAGAACAAGAAATAATAAAATGCACGATTGGATCGCACGTACTTGCTCTTATGTTCGATCATACTGTTACGGTAAAATTTACCACAACAAAGGTCTTTTTTGTATTTTAGTATTTTATTATTTTAAGGCCGCTAAACATCTTATAAATTATTGCAAGCCTTAATATACATTTTACAAGACTTTATTTTATTTACTTTAATAATTTAAAATTTTAAAAATTAAGGAAATTAAAAAAAAATAAAAATTGATGTTTTTTATAATTTATAAAATATTTTCTTATACTAACTAAACTTTTATTGATGATTTGTCAAATAAGTGAAAAGTTAGCCCTTAAGTCTTTTTATACTTTTTATTCCTTTCATTGCGAGTGGCAGGGAGTTCCAAAGACTTTATAACATGAATAAATAAAATATACGACTGGATCGTACGAATTTGCTCTTGAAGCTAATAACTTTAATGTATCAAACATTGACGCTGTTTAGTAGGTACTTACTATTTATCCTATGTAGGTTTCAAACCGATGCACAGTGGTCGGATTCAAAAATCTAACGGAACAAAATTATTTTGAATATGAAAATCATATTTTAAATGAATGATTTGATGTTTTATGAGTAATAATAGATAAACTATACGATCCTTCCTAGAAGTAATATTGTTTTAACGAAAAATAACCAAACTATTATCGATTTCATGATACGGATTTAAAATTCAATTTAAATCAAGTTTATTAATACATACATCTTCGGTCATTGCAATCATTTTCGGCAAAATTCCAGGCGAACAGGCATATCATTGAGGGGTTAACTTGCTTGTAATTTAGACTTTGTACGGAAACAAGCTTAATTCGTCATGAAGTATCCGTTGTAATGACCGTCTGCTAACTCCAATTTGGCCCTTGAGGGTTTAACTTGCTTATAATTTGGACTTTGTACGGAAACAAGCTTAAGTCATAATGAAGTATCCGTTGTAATGACCGTCTGCTAACTCCAATTTGGCCCGAGTCGAAACACTTGGATTTGCCGGCATTGCCAATACAACAGTTTTTTGACATTATCTTGAATAGCTAAAAAACTGTATTCTTAAAAATAAAAATGTATTTCTCGAAAACGGCTAGAAAACTTTTTATAAAAAATTGTGTGTGTTCTCATATTTGTACATTCCACTTTTAAGTATAAAAATATTTAATTTTGCGTGCTTATTAGTGGTACTTCCAATGGGAGCACTTTACATATTTTCGACTTTCTCACTATTCTATGAGCCGACTAAAATAACCTTTTGTATGCAAATTCTCCCTTAAAGTGTTACTCAAATTTTCAAAAAATAATTTTTTCGATTTTAAATAAATTATTTTTTTTTTTTGAAAAATCGATTTTTCAAAAACCATCCATTGAATTTGTTTGCAGTTTGAATTTTATATGTATATTAATAATATCTTCAAAATGGCCTTTTATTTTTTTTTTCGAAAAAGGTTTTTAAAATTTTATGTACATAAAAAATTACTTTTTTAAAAAACCGCTCCAAAGATTTTTGAATTTTGTTTGATATATTCTTATTTATCCATGAATTCAAATGACATCTTTGTTTTTCCTCAAACCATAACCACTAAGCAATATAAAAACATTTAATGATGTGTATTATCCATTTATTTCTACCTTATTATAGGTATTTCCTTTTTACGAGTTTTTGCGTACGTCACTGAATACTACATTAAATACAACATATATATATACATATGTGTCCTTAAACATCACATGAATCTTATGTATTCATATTGCATATCTACTAACTACATAATTAAAATCCATAACCTAGATTTAAATATACATTTGTAGGTACCTATGTAACTATTCTTTGAGTCACCCATTCGAAAATTCATTATACTAAGAATCAAGGTTATCGTAATTACTTCGACTTTAAATCTTCATAGGATAACAAGACTACCTACCTACCAAATAGCGTCAATGTTTAGCTTCATTAAAGTTGTTAGCTACAATAGCAAGTTCGTAAGATCCAGTCGTGCATTTTATTTTTTTATAAAAATCGTTGGAGCCGGTTTTGAGAAAAATAAGATTTTTTTATTTCTATTTTTTATTTTTATTTTTTACCAAGAAAACATGTGGACATATTACTGAAAACACAATATGTAACAAATTTAAAGCAAATCCATCTAACCGTTTAGGCTGCAGACTCGGGGACAGGCAGACATACAGACAGACATACGGAATTTCGGTACCCATGTTTTTGGTGTTCTCTATCATCGTGCATACAAAGACGTATACTTCATGCTTTACTGGTGTTAGCCAACATTCATGTCAACATTTGTCAAGTGATTAAATATTTATTAAGTGTACCTACTTATTATCTATCTACCATATGTGTTAGCTATTTTTTGTAGCATCGTTATATTTATTGTTAATTAACCAAGAACTCTTATAATATTGAGATCGAATGGACAATCGAATTATAGTTCAATCTTAAACTGTATATGCTTCTTGCATATAAATACTTGCGCACATACATATAATCTTAGTACCTACTTTAAAGTTGTGATTAAAATAACGACAGTACTATAACTGTTTTTTAAGTACTAGTATAAGCTGCAAATGATCACTCACTTCCATTATCTTAAAAACACAATCTTTTAGATTGTAATTAAACTAAAAAGTCCCAAAGAACGCACATAACCTGTCTACAACACTACTATTGTGCATTTATATATAAATAGATACAGACTTCTACTATATTTTTAACGGAAAATAGTTATATAAAAGACACTTGTATCTAGGTACTTTAGAAAGATGCTCTGCACCTACTAGGTACATTGTACACTAAGGGTTGACTGTTTAGGTTCAATTGGAGACATTATTAATTCATGACAAAATAAGTATTCACTATTCAAACGGTGATTTTAAGTAACAATCTTTTTGTATTTTTTATCAGTTTAAAAAAAAAAAAAAGTCATTTTCAAACTCTAAATTTTGGAATGAAAGTAAATTTTTCATGTCCTCAAAAGCTAAAGGTACTAAGTTTTTATTGAGATACTGCTGACGACCTATTAAGCCCGTAGGCGACCACTAAAGGTGCACAGGTCTTCAACTAGGACTACACGCCAACGTGTGTAATTTCCGGAATAGTGTTTCAGTTCCTTCCAACTTTTTTTCCCAACTTGTGCCGACTCGCTGATTCTTCTTCGTCTGTTCTACGCTATGTGCTTCTTGAACTCTTCTTCCTTCCGGAAGAGCGGTTTGTGTATTGCTTGAGTTGTTGTACAGTGGTTTACTTTCTCGAAGCGTATGTCCAATCCACTTCCACTTTTCTCGTCGAATAATAGAGTCGTTGGGTTCCTGACCTGTTTTACTGAGGAGAGCTTCGTTGGATATTCGATTAGTCCAGAAAATCCTACAGCGCGGGTGCAACAAAAAATGTTTTTCGACCATTGAATATTTCGAGCCAAACATGTCTGTGTATTCAAATGGTTGTCTGGTGCAAGCGGTTCTGACATTTCAGCGTCAAATACATTTTCAACAAAGATTGTGTTACCAAAAAAAAATTGTTGTAAATATGTTGAAAACCGCTGTACAATTGACGTTGATTTCAAAACTTTGTCGTGAAAATTGCAAAATTGTGGTAAAATGTGCCATTAGAAAATTTGTGGATTCTAAAGAACTGAATGTTTGGACGTACAGCTAAATTTGTTAGAAGACGCAATACTTATGTTTTGTGTACGTTTGTTGTGCTTTTTACAACATTTAGTTAAAATGCAGTATCAATTTATAGAAACTACAGGATTTTGTTGAATATTTCACAATATTTCATAATCAAAATGTAATTTTTATTGTTGACTTTTTTTGCTTTAATTTTGACTTCTTCTTGGTGTCAATTACATTACTTTTCTTGTAAAACTCCAAAATAAGAAATGCACCACATAATTAAAAATAAAATGCACGACTGGATCACTGTAGTTGCTTCTATGTTCGATCACATTATATGCAAAAGATTCTTAATAAAACTGCTAAATATATTTTTAAAGTTTTTCACTTAATTTTTTAAATATAAAAATTCTTATACTTTTTCTAAAAAAAATTGGTACGAACATTTTAAATATGTAATAATATAAATACAAAAACCAAATTTCAGAAAAAATTGTCCCCCAGTTTTCGAAATACTGGATTTTCAAAAAAAAAATATTTTTTTTTTTCAAAAATTAAATAAAAAATATTTTTCGAAAAAATGCATTTCAAATGCAATACTATTTAGAATTTGAAGGAGCTCCTGTATAAAATTTTTAATCGAAATCCGTTGAGCCGTTTATGAGAAAGTCGAAAATTAATAAACTGTGTGTATGCTAGGTACTGTTAATAACAAAATATTTTAAAAACTTTTTTAGCCGAAATCTTGACCATACTTAAAGTGGTAAACACACCAATTTTTATCAAAATCGTTGGAGCCGTTTTTGAGATAATTAAGATGGTAGAAAAATTTGTATGGCAAGTACCGTTATTTTTGGGCCTAAACAACGATTCAAAAATCTGTTTTGTACAATCACCTAAAACGCCTAAGTACCAAGTTTGAACAAAATTGGTTCAGCCGTTTAGGCTGTAGATCGTTCTACAGACAGACAGACAGACAGACAGACGGAATTGCGGGACCCAATTTTTTGGTGTTATTTATGATAGTAATGTCATGTTTGATTGTAAGACATTTTTTTTTACGAATACATAACTTGCCTTATAGTACCTATAATCGGAAGTAAACATAAATATACTTATATAAATACAGGGTGGCACACGAATCGTGCTACAATAAGAAATATAAATAACTTTTATTTTAAGCGATGTATTTCATTAATTTTTTTTTATTGGATTAAAAATTAAATTTTATTTTAAATAACTAATTATTTTTAAAGATGATAGACCGCAAATGCCCTCCACGCTCATCCACGCATATGCGGCACCTGATCAGAAAATTGTTCATTGCGGTCTGAATGTTTGAAACTGGGATCGCCTCAATTATTGTTCAATGGACTGCTTCAATGCAGTCAAATTCCTGGGTTTCGTTTTGTACACTTCCTGCTTGACATAACCCCATAAAAAAAGTCTGGTGCACTCAGGTCAGGTGACTGTAGGGGCCAGCGGAAAGTTCAGTTTCTGGATATCAATTTGTTTGCGAATTTTCGTTGGAGCTCCGCCATAACTTGCGTGGCTACGTGTGCACTTGCTCCATCTTGTAAAAGCTAAATCCTGCTGAAAGGGATACGTCTTCGGCGAAGTTCTGGGTAAAAAAAACTCCTTCAACATCCTTAAATAACGGTCCAAATTGACAGTTTGTGTTTCACCGTTTCTTCAAAGAAGTATGGCCCGACAATACACCTTGATAAAACTGAGAACCACACAGTGACTCGTTCTGGGTGCAGTTCCGTCTCATGGAGCATTTCAGGATTAGATTCACTCCATATACGGCAATTTTGTTGTTAACATTGTCGTTTAAGTCAAAATAGGCCTCATCAGACATGAACAAGCAATTTATAAATGTGTTGTCTTCTTCGGCCATTGCAATCATTTTTCCGCAAAATTCCAGGCGAACAGGCAAATCCTGAGGGTTTAACTTGCTTGTAATTTGGACTTTGTACGGAAACAAGCTTAAGTCATCATGAAGTATCGGTTGTAATGACCGTCTGCTAACTCCAATTTGACCCGATAAGTTTCGAGTCGAAACACTTGGATTTGCCTGTATTACCGATGCAACAGCCACGATAGTATCCTAAACCAGAACAGTGGGATCTCGATGATACGGTCTTAGTTCGATGCTTCCAGATTCGGCAAACATATTCACCAGCCTCATAATGGTCCATCTACTCGGGAGAGTACCGCCAAACTCCAGCCTAAATTCCATTTTGACGGAAATGACGGACTGCAAAGAATGGTATCGCTGCACTATCCAATTCATTTTTTCAGTATCCCAAGCATTCATTTTGATAAACCTAAATAGTAGCCTATAAAATAAAAAAAATAAGCCGATTACTCACACTGAAAAAAAGTTATTACGTTTTATTTTGGTAGCATGATTCGTGTGCCACCCTGTAGTTAAGATTTAATATTTACATAATTCATGCATGCATGGATGAATGAATGAATGTATGAATGAATGGGGTATTGATGCACTGCGATCTTGAAATCTATTGTGCACCCCTAGAGAACTGGTTGATATTTCTCATTTTACAGTACGTCCTCCAAGTTAATTCCTCTGAAGAACTTTAGTATTTGTGGTATTTCAATATAGGGTAGTCGTTTTTATCACCTAATATGCCCCAGAAATTTGTATCTCTGGATGATGACTTCACAGCTTCCTTGTATGTGGCCGGCGTCTCCTCGTGCACCTTACAGAACCTGCAGATAGCATTGCTCTCCAATCCCAGGATATTGAGGTGCCTGTTCAGTTTACAGTGGCCAGTGGAAAAAGGCAAAGTAAAATCTAAGAAATCGTATTTGATTTAACGTTAGAAAATAGTATCATGAACGTACTCAATTTAACGTTGAAAATATATTGATTTAACTACGCATTGTTGTTTTAAGTATTGTCATTCTGGTTTTAAAGTGAACCGTAGTCGATTCAACAGTGAAACAACTTTCATAAATTATTAAGTACACTCAACGTTGATTTAAATTGGAAAATGCTAAAATGTATCCAAAATTAAAATTCCATGCACAACTTTCAAAGTGAAATATAGTTGATTCTACTTTTTTCAACATCATTTCGAAGTTGCAGTCACTTATAAATAACACTTATACATTAAATTATTCTTCTACAAACATTGATGAAAGATTTCAATGTAAAATCAACTTCAATTTGAATTCATTCATAGTCAATTTTAAGCGGACTCAATGTAACACCGAAATTTAAAGTGGAAGCGATATAGAAACAAAGTGAAATGTATTCATTTTCACATTGATGTTGTATTTTCAAACTACGATCGACGTAAAGTCAAAGGGATTCATAGTTGATCTTAAATGGATTCCATGTTGAATCATGAAAACAGCAAACAAACAGTCGTATTTTGTCTTTTTTTAAAATAGTCGGAGCTTAAACAGTTTAATGTACCAATTAAGAACGTTAAACTTTTAGTAAAGTTATTAAGAGAACTTGAAATGGAATACATTTTCCCTACGTTGAAAAGTAAGTTTTGTTTTAGTGAAATCATAAGAAAATTAATCCTACTTTGATGGAAATTTGTTTATTTTTTTTATACATTAGATTATTTGGAGCAAGTCTTAAGCAAGACACCATTTTCTGGTGGCTTATCCCGAATCCCGATTCAATTAAGAAATGTGGACCGTAAAGATTTTCTTAGGATATGCGGTTTGAATAAAGCACAAGTGTATCCCAACATTAATATCGAGTAAATTAAAATTTGTATTAAAAAATAAAAATACAATTTCTTTATTTCAAAATTATAGGGTGTTTTATTAAAACAATTGGAAAACTTTTATTAAGTTCAGATTGACGTAAGTCATGAGTGAATCCCAGTCGTTATTTTAAAGTAGTAAATTGTACAACGGTTCATGGTTGGTAAGAATGAAACTAAAACATTTCCATTTCAAAGTAATTTCTATTAGAAATCAAAATTGAAACGTACTGAAATTAAAATTGAAAGATAGTTATTTCAAAGTTGGTTCGTAATAATTTACACCCTTCTAAAAATAAAGTTGGGTCATATGGCACACAGTAGAATCGAAGTTGTACCATTTCGTTTTTAAGTTGGATGATATTGATTTTACTGTGATTCCAACTTAAATTAAAGGAAAACGTATTTAAATCAAGCATGGAAACTATTCGTTTTCATATAGGAAAAAACGTTGAATCAATGATGTTCCAATTTGATTTTAAAATTTTTATCTTCAACCCTGAATCATTCTTCAATATACTTAAATCAAAGTGGTTTTCTTTGATTTTACGTTGTTTTTTCTCTGGATGTATATTTAGTTTGTTCCTACTTGTGTTGATACAGGATAAGAACCATTTTTGGTTGTAGTTCCCAATTAGTAGTTTAGCCTGTCTTATAGTATGGGGAGCTTAATAAAAATATTTGATCTTTTGGCCTCCTCTTCGGATCTGATCTTGGTTGTTGATCACGTTCTCTCCTATTCCGCAAAGGGCTCTGGTCCCTTAAAGGTGACGTTCTTCGTTGCCCTGAAGTAGTATATGCCCAGCTACAAGACTTTGGTGCACCTTCTCAGCTCATTCAGTTGGTACACATATAGTGTATATCAGTTTTGAGGTAATGGAGTAAGAGCTTAATACCGTTAGTGCAGCTTGACTATCTGACATGATGGCAATGTTTTGGTTTCACATAATTTCTTTCGAGATTATATTCTGCGCATTTTCCTACTGTTTTCACCTTCGCCTGGAAAATGCTAGTGGAATGTCCCATCCGAACAGAAAGTTTGGTTCTAGGCCCAAAACCTCCTGCACTAGTCCTTTCAATTGTTCTCCATCCATCAGGGTACTACTTGATGGCATTTGCTTTAAGTGTGTAGTTAAAGTTTTCACTTACCCATTCTTTTTTGGAACTGTACTCCGTTTCGAAGTTTTTCTCTAAGTTATATTTCTTGATCATACTATCAATCCTGTAGACCTGATAATCAACGCTCTTTCCTTAGATCCTATTATTTTCCTGCATAATTCATAAAAATTAGTCTTCCTATGAACTAATTACTTCGAATTTTCATAAAGCAGCTGCAATTTTAATGACATCCTTTTTCAAAATATTTATCTTTATATACAGGTCCATTTGCAAATATGGGGGTGGCCGTGGCGCGATAGTTGTGTGCTCGCCTGTCAACCTCTTGGTTGCAGGTTCGATTCCTGCCGTTGTCTATGTCTTCTTATATTCCATTTAAAATCAATTCTCAAAATTGTCATAAAATGAGTTGCTGGTTTACTCACTAAATGGCATTCAGTAATAACACTAACAACATACGATTGAGTAAACTAGTCTACAAATAAATATGACACAGAAATAAACAAAAATAATGCAAATTATTAGACACATAAAAAAATTAGACAAGGTAATTTTCTCCGCATTAGTACAGCCGCCATCCCTGGAGATAAATCTGAGACAACAACCAGCTCTAGTCTCAGAACATCGCGCCACACATCTTTCCTATTATTCTTTCTCTTCTTTCACCGGATGCCCTGGATGTGTTAAAAACATATAAAGGGTATTCATAATCCCTTGCGCGGGTGCAAAATTATTTTAAAAAAAAAAGTATTTTCAAAATTACAATAAAGATTTTGATGAAAAAACATTATTTTATCCGAAAATTCACCCTTTTTTAGTTTTACAGAATTCATTGTAGTTTAAACAACCTGTAACAATAATCTCAAGAATTAAATGTAATTTTGTGAGGTGAATCTTACAATTTTTATCTATAAATACATTGAACAATTAAAACTGACAACGGGGTGTTAATTTTACAATTCCAAGTTGTAGTCATTTTAACAAGCTTATTGCAAAAGTTAGAGCAAATTAGATTAAAACCCGCAATTAATTGTGAATATGAACTCATCTGCTGTTAAAAATACAAATTTACACTTAAATGAATTTTGTAAAATTTACAATAAAGCTTTTTTTGGTTGTTGGTGACAAAAAATGTGATCGATGTGTGGAAAAAATTATATTATCACTTTTTTTTTTCACTTGTCTATTTAACATTCAAATATTATACAAAATATAAACCCTATGAACCTAATCTTTTGATCGGTAGTGTAAGTATTAACTATACCTAGTTATACGATATAAAGATTTACCACATGCTAGTACGGAGAACAGTTTTGATGGCGTACGTAAATAAAAGTATTCTCAACTCAAGCAAATCACATTCTTACCTTACGTGCTAACGGCAACATTGTGCAGCAAATATGCACTATCCCCCTCAACTAAAATCCCGTTTCCTGGGGTAGGTAGGTATAACTGTGAATACTGCACAGTGCAGCCACAGCAGCATAAGACAAGGCAGTTCTCATATCTAGGTGACGTTTGAAAAGTGGATCGTCGCGAATTGCGAAAGTCATTTGGTGAAATCTAAATTTGGCTCGTCGTCGTCAGGACTCAGGAAGCAAATATCTCACCCCCTTTTTCTGCCGGAATCTCAGCTTATAGTATTTGGTGGGCTGGTTTGTGGTGGTTGGTTGGGGCCGTTGAAAAAGACTTACCGTCGAAATGTGAACATATCATTAGGCATCGTCGGCGGGCGTCCTTGATACAACTTCACTGTAGTGCCACAGTTGTCGTCACAGTTGTGCATTTATGTGGATAGCGAATACAATGGCCAAGGATTTGGTATTTTTCTTTTTTTCCAAGCATGCGTTCGGGCTTATATGTTTGTAGGGTCTGCTTTTGTTCCAACAATGCACCACATATATGACAACTTGAAGAAAGCATTAAAATGTTTACCATAGCTGTCATGAAATCCATAAGGACCTGCTCCAGAAAATCTTCTTCTATCGTATGAGCCGATGCTCGGTTGCTGCGATTGCCAGTGCCAGTTGCATTTTGCCTCTGTTGGCTGGCTGGCTTTTTCAATTCGCCGTTCTACCTCTTTCCTGCCCCCTTTATCCAATTCATAGTGCACTTTAACTTCAAAATACGCCATCTTCTTTTCAATTCCCACTGTGACTTTTCATCATCTGAAAGGATCTTTTGTGGCAAATTAAAACGCTATCCAATGCGTCGGGGTAAGGAACCGGACGAGAAGGATACGAAGACGGAATGAAGAATGGAAGCCAAACATTTCTTGTATAGGGTGTAGATGACGGCTTTTGTATTTTGTTTACAAAGGATCAAAGGCATGCCATAAAATTAAATTGCATAAATGGTTACTTATATATGTTCGTATATATGTATAGATGCAGGTATTCAATGAGGCTTATGTCATACTTATGTATGTATAAAACATTCACAAACGCAAGGTGTGATGATTATACTGTGGGCTTTTCCTTTATAATGCATTAGTTCATGCTCGTGAATTTATATAGGTACCTTGAAATCTGCACTTTAATCATAAGGCATAAAGGAATATTATTATATGCAGATGCAGACACAAAAGGCAAAAATCCCTCAACAAACGTTTTCAATGACTTAATTTAATTTTTCATTATTGTTCTTTATATGTGAGCTTTTGGTGTATTAAAATGAGCTATGAAAACAGTAAGGTTTGACTAATGATTGTGGATTTGTAGCACCTTTCGGTAGGTACATTGAACTTTAGTCAAAAAAAACACACAGTGCAAGCTTAAACTCCACTTTTGGTTTAAACTTCAGATCAACAATTTATTCGGTTTCACAGTGGTGTTGAAACCTTGAACTTAATTTGTATAACTTCCAGTTATGTGACATTATTCTGCCATTTAAACTTTAGTTCTGTATTGTTTTTTTTCAGAAAATATTATTAACAACAAAAAAAAAATATGTGCGTCTCGGGACGCCCGACAGAAGTGATAACCTAAACTAATCTAAGTTGAACTATTTAATATTGAAATTGTTTAACTTAAAAAAACTTTAAAAGTTATTCGTTGATTTGATTAATTTCAAAAGTTCTCCGTATGCGTGAGAGAAAAGGAAGCCAGATACTCTGGCGCCGCCGTAACGCTTTACGTATACATACGTGTATTTATCGGTTTACTTATGCTAGCACTTTTGTAGATGATGGCTTGGGCAATAACTTTGTGGAATACTGTTTTTAAAAATATTGAAGTTTTTCATCTACTTTTGCATTTAGGCCCGTTTGCAGATACGAATTATAAATATTTATGTTCAGCTTAAAACGCTTATGGGCTACTTTTTCCTCTGCGTAAACTGTCACATAAGTGCTTAATTAGAACTTAAATGCTTAAGGTGTGTATCAGCAAACGGGCCTTAGAATGTCAAAAAACCCTATTAAGCTATACATATAGTAAGACACATCTTTATTATTTTTATATCAGCATACAGCCTCAAGCTTTACCTCAATTTTAAGACCTTAACCTTAAAGATTGAACTATTAGAACAGACGATATACGCTCAAAATAACCACATCTTTTCTTTTTAATTAATTTTCAAACATAACTGTTCTTCTACAATTTACACTGAACATCGATGATAGGAGTAGGCAGGCAATTCTGAATGTTTTTCTTCTGTTTTGAAATAAAGATTGCAAAGCTTGTGTAGCTCATAGAGTAATGATTTGATGCATGAAAATAATCGTCATATTGTTATTGTCTGCTTATGCTTATTAATTAAAGAAAAACCAAATGCATTTATGGAACCAGTCAAATGTAAATGACTGATATGTGTAATCCTCTTAAAACTACAGTTTTCTTACGGTTAGTTACATTCTAGGAATCCAGCATGCCTACCAAACATTCAAGTCAATATACTGTGTCATTCCTGAAAATTTCAGATTTATATGTCCACTCCTTAAAAAGATAAAATTCTTTTAATGAAGCGGTTTACCCGACCATAAGAAGCTTAATTAAATGTTTGAAAATCGACTAATCTACAAAAATACAATCTTGGTCCATATTCAAGGGTTTATAAGTGCCTCAGTTCAAACTTATTATTATATTTCTCATTAACTCAATAGTTAACAAATTATTACTACAAGTCATTCAACTTGCAAATAGCCTAGTGGCTTGAGCATACAACTATCAATCCAGATGTACTCAGTTCAAATCCAGCAAATTCGCCAAGTATTTTTATTTCATAATTTAATTCAGAGAAAGGAATGCTGACTGTAACGCGTAACGTAACGCATCGGTTTACCCTCCCATAAAAAGTTATCACTTAAAAAAAAAAGACAAAGAATTGATAACTTAAGCTAATCTAAGTTAAACTATTTAATATTGAAATTGTTTAACTTTAAAACTTTAAACTTTAACTTTTTTCGTTAATTTGATTTATTTCAAAAGTTCTCCGTATGCGTGACAGAAAGCGACTCCAGATAGATTGGTGTCGTAACATGTTACGTGACGAAGCGGTTTATCCTCCCATAAGAAGTTATCACTTCGAAAAAAATATTTTCTTTCCAAAAATCTAAAACAAAACATTTTTTCGAATATTTTGGAATTATTTAGAATTTGAAGGAGCCCCAATGTAAAAATTTTGATCGAAATCCTTGGAGCCGCTTATAAAAAAGTTGAAAATCAAAAAAAAATGGTTGTATGGCAGGTACCGTTAATAAGCAAATATGTAAACAAATTTTTATACCAAAATGAAGAATATGCCTACAATAGTACACTGATTTTTTATATCAAAATGGTTAAAGCCGTTTTTAAGATAATTAAGATGAGAGATGGTAACGGGTTATCCATTTTGCGGTTTCAAAAGTAAACATAAATAAAACACATGTAAAATATTTTTTTTATGATATTTCTTTTTTATTATAAAATTTGATCGGTTACATTATGTGTGAAACACTACATCATTAAAATGACCACCACGCGAATTGTTGCAATCATCGATTTTTTGAGGTAATTTTCGACCACTTTTTGACACATATTGGGCGGTATCTTAGCAATAACTTGACGAATGTTGGTTTTCAAGTGCTCAAGAGCTAAAGGTTTATCTGCATAAACACGTTCTTTCACGTAGCCCCACAAAAAAAGTCCAGCGGTATCGAATCGCATGATCTTGTTGGCCAGTTGATATCGAAACGACGAGAAATTACGCGGCCAGGAAATGTCTCTTGCAAAAATGCCATATTCGCTCGACTTGTGTGGCATGTGGCACCGTCTTGTTGAAACCACATATTCTCCAAGTCATATTCTTCAATAGCAGGTAAAAAAAGTCGGTTATCATATGACCATAACGCTCCGAATTGACAGTGACAGTCATTCCATCGTCGTTTTCGAAGAAGTAAGGTCCAATCACACCTCCGGACCAAAGAGCGCCCAAAATAGGGACTTTTTATGGATGTAGTAGCCTCTCTTCAATTACATGAGGATTCTCAGAACCCAAAATACGACAATTTTGTTTATTAACACACAGACCGAGTGAGAAATGTGCTTCGCCGCTGAAGAAAATTTTGTTCGAAAAATCACCGTTAACCGCCTGTTATTCAAGCACCCATTCGACGAATCTACGACGTTGTGAATGGTCAGCCGGCTTCAGTTGTTGTGTGAGCTGGACTTTATACGGATGTAGGTGTAGATCCAAATGCAAAATACACCATAATGTGCCGTAATACAGTCCTAATTCCTGAGAACGACGAGTCAACACATTCGGGTCTTCGGCAACACTTTCATTTACAGCAGCGATATTTTCAGTGGTACAAGCGAAACGATGATGCACAGTCCTTACAATATCTGTAACCAATCCAGTCTCTTAAAATTTATTCACAATTTTGCCAATTGCTTGCGTAGTTGGACGATTATGTAACAATAATCTCCTCTTAAAGCACGATATGTGGTTGTGGCAGAATCACCATTTTTGTAGTAGGTTTTAACAATTTTTATGCGTTGTGTGATAGTTAAGCGATCCATTTTCGTAAATGTCAGACTTTCAACTGAAAAAAAAAAATTGGTTTAACAACTTAGTTTGACAGATGTCTAATTCCAGCCTGGATAGCCCTTTCCAATTGTATGGTAAGTACAGCAATTTCGGGGGCTTAAAAAACGATTCAAAAATATTTGAGACAATCACCTTATACACTTAAGTACCAAGTTTGAAGTAAATCTCTTCAGTGGTTTAGACTGTAGACGATCTACAGACAGACAGACATACGGAATTGCGGTACACACTTTTTTGGTGTTCTCCATCATCGTAATGTCATGTTTGATTAAAATCTCGAATTTTATTTTTTTCCAAATGTAAAACTTGCCCTCAAATTTATCTGATCTCAACTGTACGATTGGATATTACGTGCATAGATTAGAAAAGGCTAGATGCCACCAAGCGTCTTAATCTATTTCCTACAGATTATTATGTGTACCTATATGTGTATATGTATGCCAGAAGACCTACCCATCATATTGGATATACCAACGCGATCGGGAATACCAGGGGCGAGCGCTACAGAGCGCTACAGGAAGCACTTGTTCATTTTTGCCGTTGTGTTAGAAGGATAAAACGCAGGAGTACCTTCTGGGTTAATTGATGCGTAGTGGTGGATGTAAGTATTCCAATCCTGTTATTTTTTGTGGCTCCAATGTCTGTCTATAATTTTATCTTCGTCTTTTTTTAGAGGTCTTTGTTAGCTTATATTTGTATTGGGACATGGAGATGGATTTCGCTACACGATCTGCTGCTTCGTTACCTTTAAACCCGGCATGTCCCGGGATCCAGATAAGTTGTAATTTTGCTCCTTGGGATGTAATGTTATCTCGAATTTTGTTGATATATGGTGAACGGTGTTTAATATTTTTTAGGGCGGTTAGCGTAGAAAGGCTATCTGTATAGATTACGGTTTTCTTATTCGATGAAATTGCTAGGTTAGTAGCTTCTGTAGAGAATATAGAAAAGTATGATGGGAGCTTCTCGCCAGAAAAAAATCTGGCTATCTTTGTTAACAACTGCAAATCCGGTTCCCTCACTATTTTTGGAGCCGTCGGTGTATAGTATGTTCCAAAGGTTATTGGGATATCTGGGCATTCAAAGTCATCAAATGTTATGAAAAATGGCTTTAAAAAGCAAGTATGTAATCATACAAAAACTGAATATAATACAAATAAAATGACCAGTGTCAAAATCTTTCACATAAAAAATCTTCCTCCTATATGAACAACAAAAATGTTGGCTTATAAACGAGTAAGGAGAAAATAAGAAAGATCCCGAATAAACAACAGCAAACTTGTGTGGCTAATAAAAGCGCTGGTGTTTCAATGCAATTGATAAACAGAAAAAACCTGCATTAGGTTGGATCTGATCATGTGGGCTCGGTGGCGTGATGCGAAGTGCGTTGGCTACTAAGCGGCTGGTCATGGTTCAATACACGGTGAAGGCACAAGAAGTTTTTCAATTAAAGTGAAAATGTAGACCAGCACCACTAGAGCAAAGGGATCTGACGATCGACCTGGCAGGTCGTGAAATAGCTATAATTCCAGCCAAAAATAATTGAGAAAAAAACTTGGTGGTAGCACACTCAAGTTGTTGTTGGGTATTCAAAGTCATTAAACCAGATAATGTTACTGTACAAAATCTATCAAATAAGCGATGGTCTGCGAGGAACGATGCCTTTTCCAGCCTTAATAAAGATTGGAATCAGCTATTAGCTACTCTTGAAGCACATCAGAGTAATTCTCAATAAAAGTTTTTCGTAAGAAATGAAGCTACAGGACTTTTAGCACAACTCAAATCCTTGGAAATAGCCATATTTTCGGAACTTTGCCGATCTATACTTCAAACATACAACTATCGCCCCACGGCCACCCCAAGGATGATCTTCAAGAAGAATGTGTGCTTTTAAAAAATGTCTTATCGTCCAATAACAACATGAGCTTAAGATAGCTTAACCTCTTTTTTAAACGAAGAAGATTTGAAGGAAGTTTTTCGATATATACAAATAGCATTGCTTATGTTCTTTTGCACTGCAGTCACAAATTGTAGTGCAGAACGTTCGTTTTCCGTTCTAAAAAGGATTCAAAATTATCTCGGTTCCGAGCTAAGTAAACAACGATTAGATTAATTGTTTGTTTTGTTTAATCTACCAATAGGGGGCAAAACTTACTGGCCCGGGGCGCCAAATCTTAAAATACACCACTGATTATAAGTTCCTTATGTCAAGTTATGGATTCGTAAAAAAAATCGAACTCGAAATTTTGATCAAACTTGACATTATACAATAATAGCGAAGAGGATAAAATTGGGTCCCGCAATTCCGTCTGTCTATCTGTCTGTTTGCGGTCTGTCTGTCTTCGATTGTACATCCTAAGCGATTGGATGGATTTACTTTAAACTTGGTACATATTGTTTTTTGGTAATCTGCCCACACACTTTTTCATTATCGGTAGCTGGCATAAGTTTTTTTTGCCTAAAAGAAAAAAATCTTATTTTTCAAACGTCTCAAATGATTTTAATAAAAAAAATCAGTTAATTAATGAAGGGAAAATTTACTTTTTGGTAATTCATTTTTTTTAAAGAATTGTTATTTTTGGGACCTCTAGTAGAATTATTTTGTTGGTTTTAAATTTTCTGGAAAACGGTTTATTTAAATTTTTTTATACAGATTCAACTAGAAAGTATAAACACTAAAGTTAACCAAAGTTTTTCTATTGTTTTTTTTTGCAATAAAAAAAAATTATTCTTTTTGAAAAACTCCAAAAATAAATATTCTCAGTTTCCTAAGAAAAATAAATTTTTTTTAAATCATGGTTCAAAAAACTTTTGTAACTTAACTTTGAAAATTCATATTAAAAAAAAAAAATTACGACGGTAGGTCGGCAAGTTGTTTTAAACATTGGTCCGTTTCATCAAGATTTCAAAATGGTTTAATATAACACAGGCTAATTATTCATTCTGCGAAAAATATAATTGAGGTTTTTCTTTGCAAAAGGGCCTCAATCCGAGAATAATGCTTTTTTTGTACTCAAATTTTGAAAAAAAACAAACACCACTCTTACAATTTACAACGTTCACAAAGTTTGATTCCTCGGCCCGCGGGACTACGGTCCCAGAGTCGATTTTTTTTAAATTTCTCAACCATATCTTATGGACTGACGAATCAACATTTAAAAATGACTGTTATTTGAATTTATATAATTTGCATGAGTGACACCAAGAAAATCCGTATCTAATTCGTGAAGACCGCTTTCATTATCAATTTAAAATAAATATGTGGACCGGAATTTTGAATGAAAAAGTAATTGAACTATTTAAGAACCAGATAATTTAAATGGCGACAACTAACTGCATTTCTTACAAAATGACCTACCGACTTTATTAGAAGATGTACCACTCAACATCTATTGAGACATGTGGTTTCAGCGCATTATGCTCGTCATGTACGGGCTTACCTGAAAACGGAATATCTCATTAGGTACTTTGAGCGCCTTGGATCAATTTTGTGTCGTCCTCGTTCCCCGGACCATTGGTTCCTGTGGGATAGATTTTTATCCCGGTAAATGTATGGTTCATGTGGAATAGATATGTTTTAATTTTCTATAGGGCTCATAATAACATATGTACCTATCTGCTTATTCTAGAAATAGCCAACATAGCTTTCGTTCACAAGAAGCCAAAAAGCACATACACATACACACATGCAGCCACACACACACACATTCACAAATACATACTCAATTATCACATACGTCATTTTTATCCCGAAGAATGGAACCGAACAGTTCTTATGGGGGAGGCTTAAATGTGAAGAATGCCTCAACTATTGAATGGATTTTAAAATAGGGTAGGCAGCTGGAGGATTAGCCATGATTTATTTTTCCCAACTTTATTTTTGTAGTTCTCACTTTTTGAATCCAATATAAAGTCCTTCGCTTTGTTCGCGAACATGACCATACACGACGAAAATCGAAGTTAACGAACGCGACAAAATCTAAATTTGTTTAAAACAGCATGCTACACGCGAACCAGCCCATTCGCAAGAAGAGCACACGAGCGCGAGCATGCTGGGAGAGCATGTTCGTCGTTTGTCACTACATTCAACGACTGAACGGTTTTTGATGAAATTTTGTAGGTGGATATATTATTTCATTAGATTCCCGTGGGTCCGTAGCATCTTTCGGGTATCTGCTAGTATAATAATTATTAGGGTAGATTTCCAATTTTTTTAAACAGAATTTTTAATGTTCCAAAACGGTCTTAATGTTGATAATATTTTTTAAGAATGACAAAGTAGTAAGTGTTGTACCATTTTGAAAACTCGATGAAATATTCTGTATCAAAAAATTGCACATACAGCAGTATATATGTTAGATATGTATACGATTTCTTGCAAAATGTAAGTTATACAATTTATTTTCACTCAAATCGTGTTCATATAACTGAGTATATTTTTGTGTGTAAAGGCAACAAAAATTAAATGTCACGTTATTTAAAAAAAAAGCTCAAAATGTGCTTGCACTCAAAATTTATCTCAATTAATTGCACATACACTTTTTTCAAGTCGCATTGTTTAAAACCAGCGGCAAGTATTCACCGTCTTAATTGCTTTTAATAATAAATGTTGGAGTTTCTCTGATGTTTAAAGTTCCAATTGAAGCTTAAAAGTGAAGTCGTTTAAAGGATAATTTTAAATAAAAATAAAAATTTAAGAGAATCATAAAAAAGTTCCTGTGGATATAAAAACATTAATTATACAATTAAAAGAAGATGGAAAAAGCTGTGCAGAAATTGTTGAAAGACCGCGAGCCACAATTCAGTCTGTGGTAAATAATTATAAAAAAAATAACTCTGGATTGCTGCTGGAAGAGGTAGGAAAAAAATACTGTCAGCAAGAATCGAACGGATTATTGAGAGGATGGTCAAGGCGGATCCAAAAATTTCAGCACCACAAATCGCTACAAACCTCGAGGAATCAGGACAACCAAAAGTCAATCCCCAAACCATAAGGAACTTATTGCAAACTAAAGGTTACAGAGGTTGTGTTTCTCGTAAAAAAACCGTTTATTTCAAAGAAGAATGCACTTAAACGCTTAGAGTATGCCAAAGAATATATCAACCGACCTGATGTGTTTTTGGAGGAAGTACTCTTCGTGGATGAGAGTAAGTACAATATTTTCGGCTCTGACGGGCGGCTACAAACCTCGAAGAATCAGGACAACCAAAAGTCAATCCCCAAACCATAAGGAACTTATTGCAAACTAAAGATTACAGAGGTTGTGTTTCTCGTAAAAAAACCGTTTATTTCAAAGAAGAATGCACTTAAACGCTTAGAGTATGCCAAAGAATATATCAACCGACCTGATGTGTTTTGGGAGGAAGTACTCTTCGTGGATGAGAGTAAGTACAATATTTTCGGCTCTGACGGGCGACGTTTTGTTTGGCGTAAACCTAAACCCTCAATGAAGAAAGAAAATCTAACACCGACTGTAAAACATGGAGGTGGTAATGTTATGGTTTGGGGCGTTATGGCGGCGAATGGAATTGGTAATCTAGTTTTTGTTGAAAACACTATGGATAAGTAAAATTTTAAAAAATAATTTAAAAGCCAGCGCGGAAAAGTTGGGTCTAGGTAACACATTTATGCTCATCCAAGATAATGACCCCAAACGTAACTCCCAGTTAGTAAGAACTTGGCTGCTTTACAATTGTAAAGCAACTCTACCACATCCTCCCCAATCCCCTGATCACAATCCAATTGAGCATTTATGGGATTTATTGGAAAAGAAAGTCCGGAAACCCAACATAACCAACCGAGAGGAGCTAAAACAAGTGCTTCAGGAAGAGTGGCATAAAATATCTTCTGAAAAAACAAAAACGCTGGTAAAATCTATGAAAAATCGCTTAGGAGAGGTTATCCAAGCAATTTTATAATTGTAAAAATTTAATTTTTGTATACTGTATGTACAATTTTTTGAGTTTAATTTATGGATTCGAATTTTGTTTAGTTTTTTTTTTTTTACTAAAATCATTAAATAACTGTTTAAATTTTTTTTTTGTGCACAAATAAAGGTGAACAATATTTCACATTTTTTTGTTCTCTTAATTTGTTGCTACTTAATAATATATGGAGTATTATTAAAAAAATAATCTGCTGAATGTGCAATTTTTTGATGCAGTAGGCCAATTTTTTATACAATTTTCCGGTGTTAGAGTAATACATTTTTTTTTTTAAATCTGAAGTATCAAAGTTAGGTTAAAAATTTTTTTTGAACTTGGACTTAGCAAAACTTTGTGTTTCTTAGGAAACTACCAATATTTATTATTGGATTTGTGATTGGAATTAATAGTGTGGTTATTTTTTAGGACTAAATGTCTCTACTTCGTAGATTTATCTACGGAGTAGTATAATATATAATGTAATGTAAATGTAATGTGACCACAGTTTTTAAGAATGTGGTCTATGCTTGGCATTACTTTTCTAAATATTGCCTGTAATATATGGTTTATGTAAACCAAGCGAGATGGATTTGCTAATTACTTTGCCCAATACAAGTATAAGCTATCCTATCACCCTGTACCCAATTGACGTTGACTTACGAGACACCCTGTATATATAACAATATACTACGTTTCCACCGAACTTTAATCTCTTGAAGATTTAATAATATCAAAAAGTGTTTCCACCACTATAAAAGTAGATTGATTTTGACAGCACTATTCAAAATGCATATATCGTTTCATTTTCTCTTATGATGTAGAAGGCAGCTTATCTGTGTCAAACAAGAGAAAAATTCACTTTCCCGATGAATGTGTTCATTTCGATATGGAAGTAGGGTAGTTGGGTTGAAGATTTAAATGAGATTTATTTTAAATTTGGATGGTAAATCTTAAAGATTTGTAGGAGACTTAGCTAAATCTACTTAAATCTCGGTTTAGTGGTCGGCGGACACGTAGTATTAAGTATCTACGAGTATGTAAAACAATAAGCAATTCTAACGATTAAAATTTTTTTTTGCATAAACTTTAAATTTATATTTGCTCCAGAAATTACAAATTCTATTAGTTTTGATCGAACATAAAAGCCAGTACCAGTGACCTATTCGTGCATTTATTTGACGTTTAAAAGCTGTCTTTTTTACATAGTTTGATAACTATGTAGGACTGCGTAAAAAGGAAATGAAATGTTTTAAACTCCCTTTTATTAACCATAACAACAGTTAGGAAAAAAAAAACATTCATGCGAACAATATATGTATTAATTTCATCATATTTAAGATAACAACAGTCACAATCATAACACAATTGGCAGAATTGGCAACAAAAGAAGACATTAGAAGAAGTCGAAAAAGTCGAAGGGACCCAAAATCAATATAAAAATCCTCTTTTGCCTCGGCGGTTTTTTTTGTTTTTTTTTTTAGAGAGAAAACACCATAAGGTAAATCATGTCATCCCTTATTCGGTGAAGTTAACTTAGCAGGAAGTATTACCCTTCAAATTGACATTTTTTTATGATGCTATACAATATTCTCCTCTATTCAAGGCAAAAATAAGAAAGAATGATTTAATACAATTTGGGTAAAAACTAGAACGGCAAAAGTTTAAAGATCTCAAATGGAATTTTTCGTTTGTTTTAGTTTGAAGAATAAAGCCTTCTGGCATCCTAGATAACCTTACCATTAAAACTTCCATTTCGTCTAGAACTGGGAGTCAAGGATTGCCTTGAGTGGAGAATTTTCGTCCACTATTAGCTCGAAGTGACCGAACCTTAGTAGCCGCCTCGTTTTTATTTTTTGCACTACATCTACACCTTGATGGAATTGGCGACTCTATCTTATCCTCCATTCACCCTCCTCATAGACAGAACCGAATATTCGACGAAGGACTTTTGCTTCCAAAGTACCCAATGTTTGCTGTAATTTCTTACTCCATTTTCAGCACTCAGAGCCGTACAGCAAAACGGGTAGGGTAAGTGCTTTGTAGGGCATTACTTTTTACTTTCGGCTGAAGAGTCTTGAACCAAGCTGTTTTGCCTAATCAAAGTTGCAGCAGTTTGCTAGGTTTAATCTTCGTGGTATTTCCTCTAAGTTGTCATTTGTGAGATTTATTTTAATTCAAAAGTAGGTAAGCTGCTAAGCTACCTCAAAATTGTAGCTACCAATTCTTAACTTTTGTCAAAGATGGCGGGTGGACTATTCTTTTTGTGTGGGCATCATAAACATACTTTGTTCTTGTCCTCCTTTACTCTTAAACCAATAGTCCTTGCTTCTCCTTCAATTACCTTAAAGGCCTCTGCTACTGCATAAAGGGTACGTCCCATGATGTTCTGGTCGTCTGCGGAACCAAACAATTGTGTGACTTTTTTTAAAAGATAGTTACTTCTGTATTATTTTTACGCACTAAGAAACTGAAAACACTGTTTTAACATCAAATTAAGGAAGTCACAGGACAGCCTATTAAATTGGCCAGGGATTTCTTCTCGATGTGCTACTTTCCTTCAATCTGTTCATTAAGTAGCTGTTGAAAGTATCGCACGAGTTCTTCTACTACTCCTTGGAGGGTCGGTAACAAGGTTTCCTCCACGGTTTCGAAGAGTACGCACACCCGTCTTGAAGCCAGCAGCCAGTTGATTGTGTCTTTAATAGAATTCGCAGGTTTGCTTTCGATGAATGAATCTGCATGAATCTTCAGCAACCAGCTTCATAGATCTTTTTAACTTTTCATATTCACTATCATACCCCTGATTTCTTGTCGAGATTGGTTCAAAGCCCTGGAGTTATTATGTTTCAGAGATTTTTTTTACATTCAAATTCAAATGATGCCCGCGCTGTGTTAAGAAAAACATATAAAGGGTATTTATAATCCCTTGAGCGCATGCAAAGTTATAAAAAAAAAAAAGAAAAGAACAATGCCGAAAATTTATTTATTACAAAAATCTTTTCGGTTTGAAATATGAATAACGAGTCAATTAATTAAAAAATATAAAAATCGAAAAACAGAAACAACATAAACATAAGTTTCTAAGCAAAAAATAATATAAGAAAAACAGGTATTGTAATACATTAGATCTATAGTGAATTTGACAAATAGTTTGGAGTGTATGGTTGGCTTAGCCACCACAGAGCATATAATGTATGTAACTCACCCCCTTTTTAATGGCCAAATTGAATGTTCACCCTACAAACTTTATCATATTGCCAAACCAACCATTAGATACGGTGGCGTATACTTCTTATTTTTGTTCTTTTTCATAAACAATTTTTTATTGTACAAAATTCGTTTAATGTTTAATTAAATTAATTGGGGATATGAATTCACTTTTAAAGTGTTAAAGTATTTTAAATAATAAGTTTTATTAAAGTGTATTATAAATATTAGGTTTATATAATTGATAGAACAAAAAACTATATTCTGAAATTTCTTAAAAAAATAAAGATCGTTTTAATTATGGAAATAAAAGCACTGATTTATATAATTTATTTATATTTGTATATTGAATTGTCCTTTTGATTTCTTAAGTTTTAAATTAGAAATATCCCGTTTTTTTTCTTACTTTTTTTTTTTTTTTTAATAATAATTATCGCATTGTATATTTTCAATTGGGTTTTGGTATTTATAATATCTTTTCTCACAATAATCTCTTGACGTTTATTTCCATTTTTGCCTCAAAAAATGTTTTTCTTTGCCGTTTTTATTATGTATCTTCGAAATTGTTTTACGTTATGAAATTCTAAATTTTTTACTGGTTATTTTTTTATTAATATCAGGTTTATCCGCTCTGGTTTATTTATTTTTGTTTTTTTTTTAGTTTTTTTAAAATTCTTGTTAAAAGATCACCTGATTCAGATTAGTTAACATTTTGTAGTAGATTGTATAGTAGGGATGGGCAAAGTTCAACATCGAAGAAACTATGAAAATTTAAACAGCTTAATTAAAACGTTATTAGAAAAATTAATTTATTTATTCTCAAAGATTTAATAATGAAAGAAAACTAAAATATGTATTATGATACATATTTGTGTTGAGTGTACATTGTATACATTTCGAAATTAGATTTTCTACAGTGTATTTAAAAGAGAGTAAATGTAGGTTTAATGTATCTCCAACAGAAACAACATCGATGCAAAAAAAAATATCAAACCAGAAACATAAATATTTTTAATTCATTTATTTTTTGAAATTTTTTATTACAAATGCATTATATTATAAAAGTTTTCTTTTTAGTTTTGGGCCTAGTACCTACGATAAATTCATCATACTGTCACCTGATTGTAAAAGAACTAGATAACTATAATACGTTACGCTTATTGTTAAGTATTTGACCAATTGGTTGAATTATTAAAGGTGTTCGAGATTTAAATTTTATCTCTTTCGGCTGTCTTGGTTCTAATGTTTTTTAATGAAACAATTTCATTTCCTTTCCCGACGTCTCGAAAGTGGTTGCCGTCTTCTTCAGGGGATATTTTATTTGCAAAAATAAATTAAACATATTATACACATAAGAACACTTTGTGTAAAATTTTGGCAAACTTACATTTAGTAGGTATTACAGATAAATATATATAATGCAATGAAAGACAAATATAAGGCAATGTTTAATTTTTTTTTATGATGTAAAAAAACACTTCGATTGAAGTTAAGTCCGCTTTAAATTGCAATCTTTCCTATATCGGTGCAACGAAACAACTTCTTCGTCAACGAATTTTCAACAGCAAACCCGACATTCATTTAAAAAGCACTGTGAAGACAACATTGGCCTTACACTCCATTGAGTGTGGACACAAATCAGATTTTGACAGAGTGGAAATCCTGGAAAGGGAGAAACATGTCTCCAAGCGGTATACTCTAGAAACGCTTCATATTATTAACAAGACAGCTAGAACATTTAATCGGTTTACTGCTCTTTGGTGACTAGGCAGAATCCGTGACAATTAAAAGCTAATGATTGTTTCTGTACATAGATTTGGTGGGATAAGTTAGAGATGAACCAACAAATTGCAGTCAACAAAAAAATGTGACTGGTGGCGGGCCATACTGCCAAATTTCTTTTCGCCTGACACAGTTGACTGTGAAAGTCCCTAGCAACTACTTCCAGCTAGTTTTATAAGAGATGGAACTGCATAGAAGTTCTTAGTTATTTTGCATGCTTTATTATGATATAAAAAAACACTTCGATTGAAGTTTAGTCGTCTTTAAATTGTCACGGATTCTGCCTAGTCACCAAAGAGCAGTAAGCCGATGAAATGTTCTGGCTGTTTTGTTTACGATTCATATTGTTTTTGTTGTTAATAATATGAAGCGTTTCTAGAGTATACCGCTTGGAGGCATGTTTCTCCCTTTCCAGGATTTCCACTCTGTCAAAATCTGATTTGTGTCCACGCTCAATGGAGTGTAAGGCCAATGCTGTCTTTTCTCCCAAAGAATCTCTCGGTCAATATGACAAAGTTGAACAAAAATTCCATTTAAAAATCGTCAACTTAGAGATCTGGGAAATTTTTCACAAAATAAAAAACACCAAAAATACGCTTAGATTGCTTCACAAAAGAATACAAGAAAACGTCACTGTTGATGAATCTAAGCAATTTATTACAAAACAGAATCAAAGTTTCACAAATATTTGTATTAAAAAACAACAAATCAACACGCACAAAATTGACCAACTAAAAAGATCACTGTGGAAAATGATAAATATCACAATACACGATAAGTGGTTCGTAAATAAAAGTGATATAGAATTCCCACTCGAAATTAATTGGCTGCTCTCTCTTGGCAGGAAATTTTCTCTGCCTTTTGATAGGAACGCATTTCCACTTTTTCAATTAATTGCAGATGGAGAAGAAATAATTCGATGTGTAAAGGATGACATGGAGCAAGAAGTTACAAGAGCGAAATACAGCAACATGCTTCACTCTTTCCAACGTCATCAAATTAACGACCGATTTGCCAAATACATATTGAAAGCTCATAAAGACACTACCTTTCTTAAGAAAACAAAAAAAAATAATTATATTATTCCTTTAATCATATGCATTCGAAAATTCATTATACTAAGAATCAAGGTAATCTTATCTACTTCGGCTTTAAACCTGCACAGGATAACTAAACTAGACTACCTATACCTGCTAAAAACTTCAGTGATTAGCTACTACTTTACACTAAAGTTGTTAGCTACAAGAGCAGGTTCGTTCGATCCCGTCTTGCAATTTATTTTTATTAAAAATGCATTATATTATAAATTCAATATAAATTAAATTCATTGTATTTAAAAAATTTCTTTTTGGTTTTCGGGCAAGTACCTACGATAAATTCATCATAGTGTCACCTAATTGTAAAAGAACTAGATAACTATAATACGTGACACCTAATTTATAGTTTTGTAAACTAAACCATTTCTTGCCAAAAAATACCAAAGTACCTTCTTGTCATTAATTAACAGAGTTTTTTTTTATAAAAATCGTTGGAGCTGTTCCTCAGAAAAATATGATTTATCTCTAAAGCCAAAAAAAAAATTTATAGCAGGTACCCTTATTCTTGGCAAAACAACGTCTGTAGGCTCGAGGATAGAGAGAATTATGAGTACCACTTTTTACGTCTTTTCTTACGAGTCTAAGACTATACTATATAGAGTCATATATCGCAAGTAAATATCAAACCATTGAAATATTTTTTCCTTAAATAATAATTAAGGTTGAATATTTTGTGTTCTTTCTCTTAAATGTAAAATTTTATCGAAATTATTTTTACACAACTTGTAGACTATATAACTTTCAATAATAGAATACTAAAATATTTTTCATAATTGTGATCATTTGAAATGTATAATTTCAAAACAAATTTGCCAACGTTAAAAACGGTGTTTATTTTGCTCCTAATACAATTTGACCCGCTTAATTGCAATTCCGTCGAGTGCAGTTAATCCTTTATAAGCATGTGTACCCATTTAGTTCAATTGTACCTACCATATCTACATAATATTAAAAGCAGAGATAATTATAAATTATTTTTCAATATCTTTTTTCAAGTCGATGTCTTGAATTTTGACATCGATGTTTCGAATGCTTTAACGTCGATTTTTTCGTCTAAGATCGATGATTTGCTAATATCTATGAGCATCGCTCATCCCTAGTGTATAGTATTATTTTAAATTTAAACTAAAGTTTTGTTGTCTGTATCTTTGTTGCCTTTATTTAGCTTAAGAATCTATATATGATATATTTAGTGTTGAATGAAATATTTCTATAACACATTTGTGTATATTTGGGGAAGTAAAAAGGTAGCATAATTTTTTCTCTCCTAAGGTTTTTTTTCATAAAAACTGAATTGAATTCATTATCTGCTACAATTTTGTTTTGTGTTTTACTATTGTTAATTGAATTTCTGTACGTAGGTTTCTATACGTAGAATTTCTGTAATAGGATGGATGGAAACTTGTTTAGTAATTTTATCGATACTTATTATGTATCGATAAAAATACTAAGCATACTGGAGCAAATTTTAAACGATTTAGCAATATGCTAAATCATTTTTAGTATTATACTAGGCTAAAAAGAGGATTTTGCTAATTTTAAACCAGTGTAGTAGCGTACTACTTTCTTAACATTTTACTAAAGTTAAAATAAAAAAATGGATACTTTATTTTTTTAGTAATGTACTAAATCCATATGCCTTTTTGACGCTTACTGTTTTGCACTATCTTACGGGTGTTTAGTTGTAGTTTATTAAGAAAATAGATTTAGAATACTGCTAGTTAAAAAGTTTTTAAAATTAGGAAAATGTTATTTAAGTGCTTTAGTATTAGCAAACTGGTAAGTAGTTTCATGCTAAGCCCTTAACATTAGGCTGTTTAAAATTTTGCGCCACTGATTTTATTTAAAAACCATATGACAATCTGAACGATATCATTTGGCTTTATAGCGGCCGCAGAGATCACAATTTTTGGATTTTAGGAACTTCTATCATATTTTCACAAATATTGCAAAAAAAAAACAATTTTCTATATATTTATAAACCTCAAGTTTTAGATTTGGTTAATAAAACTTATTTTTAAGTTCAAAGAAACATTTCCTCTATACCTATTAACTTTACAATTCTTCTTTACTGGTAATATCTTCCAAAGGTTTTGTACACCTGAGAGGCTACATTCCGGTGAACTTGAATTTTGTTTATTTTAGATCGCATGCAATTAAGAGCACAATTCCAAGTGAAAGCTGCTGGTTCCCTCCACCGGACAATTTAGGGTCAAGTAGATTGCTGCCTTAATCAAATGAACTATTTTAGAGACGAATACAAGGTAGCGGAAATGGCTCTGATGTTTCGCTTGCGAGAAGAACAACTGAATGTGAATTATATGTAGTATCAGCCTTATTAATAATTGCGATATGCACTCCTTATAATGCCTCTGAACTGGAAAATCTCATTTATAAAACTTATGCAACGTTAAATAGAACCATTATAAGCTAAACGCGCTTATAGGTTAAATAGAACCTACATAAGGAAATTATAGTGTCGAAATGTCATTTTGGGCTTGGGCATAAGACAAAAGCCTTTAAATTTTGTATCCTTTTTAAAACTTTGATTTCAATAATTTCGATCGATTGCCATGATGATCTACCCACAGGTTAAAAATTAAAAAAAACTTTTAATATTTTTTTTTGAGTAGATGGTGATGTAAACTGTAACAACCAACTAAACGCGTCAGGGGGTGGCCGTGGCGCGATAGTTGTGTGTTCGCCTGCCAACCTCGTGGTCACAGGTTCGATCCCTGCCCTAGTCTATGTCTTCTTATTTTTTCATTAAAAACCAATTCTAAAAATAAATGTCATACAATGAGTTACTAGTTTACTCATTACATGCTGCTTAGGCATAGAACTAACAACATGTGATTGAGTAAAACTACTATACCGATAAAATATGACAGAAGAATAAAAAAAATGAATGCGAATTATAAGGGACATCGATAAATAAGACACGGAAATTTCTCCTCATTAGTTCAGCCGCCATCCCTGGAGATACAATCTGAGACAACAACCACCTACAGTCTCCGAATATCGCGCCACACATCTTTCCTATCATTCTTTCTCTTCCTTAACCTCATCCTCACGCCCGCGCTGTGTTGAAGCATTTAAAGGGTATTCATAATCCCTTGAGCGCGTGTAGATTATAACAAAAAAAAAAAAAAAATCAAGAAGGCCGTCAAAATCTCACAGAACGTGTATTTTTTGAACAATACTTTTCAGCACACAATTAATTACACCGACAGCCCCATTATTGATTGAGTCCCTTCAAAACTAAAGTCTTACGGAAAACTAGTTTTAAAGGGTTCTAAAAGAGTAATACAAAAATGTATTCATTAAAATTATTTTTTCATACAAACAAAAATTTATTTGTCTATTCTAAAGTCAATGATTCAAAGATTTCAAACATTTGGTCTAACTGTGAAAATTTTACTTCAATAATTTGCAATAGTTTTCATTAAATCACAATCACAACACCGACAAAAGTTCTAGTTGCGATTTCTGACAAACAGCTGGTTTGATCATGACATCCAAACGGAATAGATTACCCGATTTTTGGAACTTTTTGGACATAAGCCCTTGCATAACTATATTTTATGGGAAAATGTTTTATAAATAGAAATTTATGGAAGGGAACAAAGAGGCTACATAAGACCTTATTCACAGTTAAACTTTTCATCTGTTTCGAGTATTGTAATAAATAAGACTGTATGTGTGTATATACATTTTTGGGTACATTACACTGGGTGATAAAGAAGTTATAGGACTATTGAATGGAATTGATGTCATGAAACTGTTTAGATTTAGTAAAAATTATCTTCTCTTCTTATAGAAACAGAATATATAATGGTGATTTTTAATTAATGTTTAATTTAATTGTTAATATAATAATTTTCCTTATTTTTTCTGAAAATAGAATTGTCAATTAGGTAGATGGCAAAGTCTAAATTTGTATGTCAATTTTTTTTATTTAATGCAAAAACAAAAAAAACTCTAAACTCTAACATCCCTCTTAATAAAGAACGCTTAGTCCACCTATAGTCCAGTGACTTACAAAACCATGTAATAAGAATTAGACCGCATGTACTAAAATTTCCTATTAATAAAAGGCGAACAAAATCTACCACAATACGTATCAACTCTATTCAATATTTGTATGCTCACATACTTACTTATTTATTTAGGTGGCGCTACAGTTCGGGACGAACCTGGGCCTCAACCAACATGCCTCCCCGGCTAGCTCGGTCTTTGTCTAGCTGCCTCCAGTTACGCACTCCAAGTTGGTTGAGGTCATTTTTCACTTGAGCGCGCCACCTTAGGCGACCTTGACTGCGTCTTCCCTCTGGGTTGGAATGGAAGATCCTGCGAGCCGGAGCATTGTTGTCCATACGCTTTACATGACCTAGCCATCTTAAACGTGATATACGTATTTTTTGTACCAGGTCAATGTCGCTGTACAGCTCGTATAGTTTGTGGTTGAACCTTCTCCTCCAAAGCCCGTTAACGCAGATAGGGCCGGAAATCTTGCGAAGAACCTTACGCTCGAAACGACTAAGTATATCTTCATCCGCTTTCGATAGAGTCCATGTCTCCGCGCCATAGAGCAGGACTGATATGATTAGAGTCTTATAAAGAGTCTCCTTTGTTTTTCGAGAGAGGGCTTTACTACTCAATTGCCTCCCTAGCCCATAAGAACAGCGATTGTCAAGAGTTATTCTTCGCTTTATTTCTAGCGAGATGTTGTTGTTAGATGTTATAGCGGATCCGAGGTAGACAAAGTCCCTAACTACCTCAAAGTTGTACCTGTCTATTGCGACGTTTTGTCCAATCCGCCGGTGTTGTGTATCCCTTTTTGCGGACAGCAGTTACTTCGTTTTGGCCTCAAAGACTGCTAGTCCCATCTTAGCCGCTTCAGCTTCAATGTTAGCAAAAGCACCAGTGACAGCTCGCTGGGTTCTGCCAATGATGTCTATGTCATCAGCGTATGCTGATATTGCACAGACTTAAAAAAAAATTGTGCCAGTAGAGTTAACTTGGGAATTTCTTACAATTTTTTCAAGTATTAAGTTGAAGAAATCGCACGATAGCGCATCACCTTGTCGGAATCCTTTCTTGGCATCAAACGCTTCTGTGATGTCAGTACCAACCTTGACGGAGCAGCGAGAGTTCTCCATCGTCATCCTACACAGTCAGATGAGTTTTGTGGGGATGCCAAAGCCAGACATGGCTCTGTATAGCTCGTCTCTATAAATAAAATCGATAAAGAGATGGTGGGTATCGATTTGGAGTTCTTGGGTAGTTACCAGGATCTGCCATAGCGTGAACATTTGATCGATTGTGGACTTTCCTGGCCCGAAACCGTACTGATACGGTCCAATCAGGTTGTCAGCAACCATGGTTTCAGAAGTTAACATAATACAGCAGAAAGGACCTTGTACGCGATATTCAGGAGACTTAATCCTCTATAGTTGGCGCAGCTTACAGGGTCTCCTTTTTTGTGGATAGGGCAAACGATGCTGAGGTTCCATTCATCTGGCATACTTTCTTCTGACCAGACTTTAGAGATGAGTTGGTGTATGCACTGTTCCAGGTCATCTCCGGCTGATTTAAGGAGTTCGGCGGGTAGTCCGTCGGGGCCAGCAGCTTTGTTGTTCTTTAGTTCGGATATTGCTATCCTCACTTCTGTTTGTTTAGGTGGACGGAAGTTTTGTGTATCATCGTCCATGTTGAATGGTTCATTCTGCCTGACAGCGGGATTTTGGTCTTCATCGCCGTTTAACAGTCTGCAGAAATGGTCCTTCCATATACTTAGCACCGACTGTGACTCTACTACGAGGTTTCCGTTCCTATCTTTACAGGCTTCTGTGCGGGTTTTTTGCCTTGACACGTTATTTTTACCTGTTGGTAAATCTTCCGCACGTTGTTCCTGGAGTAGCATCTCTCAATATCTTCCATCGCGCGCTTCTCATGCTCCTTCTTTTTCTTCTATAGAAGCCGGTGTTCTTCTCGTCTCTTCTGCTCGTAGAGCTTGCGAGCAGCTCTCGTCCTTCTTTGCAGCGGCGCTTTGTATGCTCACATACTTGCTTTAAAAGCGCTTTTTGTAGCATTTTAATGAGTTTGAATGACCAACAACAACTTGAGTGTGCTACCACCAAGTTTTTCTCATATTATTTTTGCCTGAAATTATAGCTTTTTCACGACTTGCCAAGGTCGATCATCAGATTCCTTTGCTCTAGTAGTGCTGGTCTATAATTTTTCATTTTTAATCGAAAAACTTCTTGTGCCTTTATTGTGTATTGAACCATGACCAAGCTTCTTAGGAGCCAACGTACTATGCATCACGCCACCGAGCCCACACGATCAGCTCCAACCCAATGCAGGTGTTTCTGTTTATCAATTGCATTGACCTACATTTTGTTTTTAAATGTCAATTCTTACTCCATCACTAGACGGCACCGTCTTCGATGGTCCAGCGAAGGACTAAGTTGGTAAACGTCCAATAGCAGAAATTGTGTTTTATTAATAGTATTTCACCATTAGATAGTTCACGGAATAAATCCTAAGTTTTCCCTAGTCCATGTTTATTAATTTGGATGTAAAAATCCTTTACCAACACCACAAGGAAGTAAGGTTGTTTTATTTTCTTAGAGTGAAAGGAATACCAATAATTGAATTTCTGGTATCCTATTTTAAGTCAAGTAGTTTGTCCGTTGCTCCTCCAGATGAAAGGAGCTTTGTATGAGAAAGGCAGAAACAGAAAACTTCGATTGATGACATAAAAGCTTAATGTTTGTAGAGTTCACTTCTCCCAAATGGACCTTAAATTTGACGTTCAAAAAGTGCATTGTCTTCTTAATAATGTATCTGGGATGGACCCAACCTATAAACCTGTAAGTGTTATCAAAGATGCACAAAATTTGTGAATTTTCTTCCTGTGGAACTAAAAGAGAAATAAATTTGTACTTTGCTATGTACTTTCTTTAAAAGCAGGAGTGGCGCTTAAAAAAAAAACACAATCAATTGACCATTTAATTAAAATTGTGTTTGCTTACTGACCTGCATTTGCAGAGCTTCTGCCGCTGCTGGCACACCATCTGTAGCAGGCGCGGCTTGTGTGCCCATTAAAGTGGAAATGGTGTTTCCTTTTGTTTGTGTTCTAATAAGGTCAGTATAGAAGAATTTAGTATAGTCGGTACATAGTGGATATTTTTTTTATTCAAGTCTTGTGTGTGTGGGCTCTGATGTGAACACACAAGCAATATTGAACGATAGATTTTATTTTTAGTGTTGTTCTGTTTTTGTTTCTTTTTTTTTTAAATCAAAACAATTTAGTTGAAGCTACTTGTAAGTAAAAAACAAAGAGAAGCCTATAGGTAGCACTTACTTACTCATAAATCCCTTAAAAATATGTACATGTGTACGTATTTACTACGACTAAGAGAAATGTAAATTTTTGCCTACATATGTATGTAACTAATATAGGCAAGCAAATAATTTATTTCAAATTTTTTTTTATTTAAAACTAGCTGACCCGGCGAACTTCGTTCAACCTAAATTCATTTATGTCAAAAAATAATAATTCCGAGCATGCACAAAGCTGTTTCATGTAATGCGTCAAATTAAAATTTAATATTCTAAAGTTTTATTAAATACAATGAAAATAACTAAATTTACAATATAAGAAGTTTTTTTTAATAATACAAATTTTATATACTACTGAAATACATCAGCCAAGTAGAAGACTTCGCACTATAATATTTGGAGTTGTTGAATAATTGATTCAAAATAGCTTTTAACGGACTTTAGTCCAACAAAAATTGGCGTTTCTTCCCGGCGTTCTCATATGGACTCATCAGTTGACTACTGAGGACCTTTGTCAATACGCAATTTTTGCCTTCTTATATAAATAATGCCAAGACACGGGCAGAAAACAAAAATATTCAATTTAGTGATTAGGAATTCTAGTCTTGTTGGATATAGTTCACACTAGATGCCCAAGTAACATTTTCCTCTCATAACATTCTCCAATAACCTAACGGGACTAATTTAAGGGAGCCAAAATAATCTTTAAGAATTCATCTAGATTATTTTAATGGGAAATCCGCTTTCTTCTACCATTGCGGATTGAGTTTTGGACAACCTTTTGGACAATAAATTTGCCAATAGTAACAAACCAAAGATAATCATCACATATGTAGATGATATAATTGCAGTTGTTAATGAGGGGGAGGTCGACAATGTTTCACGATGCCTTAATTCATATCATGAAAAAATACAATTTACCATTGAGAGGGAACAAAACAGAGCGATAACGTTCTTAGACGTCAAGATTCATCGCGTTAATGATAGACTCTCTTTCAATTGGTATCAGAAAGACACAGCATCTGGAAAATGTCAACATGTCTCCAAGCGGTATTCTCTAGAAACGCTTTCATATTATTAACAACAAAAACAATATGAATCGTAAACAAGACGGCTAGAACATTTCATAGGTTTACTGCTCTTTGGTGACTAAGCATAATCCGTGACAATTTAAAGCCGACTAAACTACAATAGAAGTGTTTTTTTTTATATCATAAACATTTTTTTTTAAACATTGCTTTATATTTGTTTTTCATTGTATTATTTATGTTTATCTGTAATACGTACTAAATGTAAGTTTCCCAAAATTTAACACTAAATGTTCTTATGTGTATAATATGTTAATTTTATTTTTGTTAATAAAAGATCCTCTGAAGAAAACGGTAACAACCGTCGAAACGTCGGGAAAGGAAATGAAATTGTTTCATTAAAAAAAAATTACGACCAAAACAGCCAAAAGAGATATATTTAAATCTCGAACACCTATAATTTTCATTATATTATGGGATTATTTAAAAAAAAGCGAGCGAGATAACAAGTCACATATATATTGAACTATTAATCACGGACGTAGTAAGGGAAGGGGGCCTCAGCTACAAAAGTAAAACCTGAATTTGTTTTTATCATAGCACGACACTAGAAGAATGCCAAATTATTACAGGTGTTTGCCATTGAAAGCGTGAAATATTCAATTATAATTCAAAATATCGAGTCCAATAGAGATACCAATGATAAATTTTGTTTGTAAATTTGATTTACAAAATTATATGAATGTTTATTTTTTGATGACACTTCTTCTACTAAAACCCAGAGCCCTTTAAAACCAAATGTTGAATGCTTTGCTATTTGATATGTGTTAATTTTTGGTCGCGAAACACTTGCATTTTCAAATATTTGAAAAATGAACTTTAGAACTATAAAACAATTAACAATCCATTTAATAATCTCGACTACGTCCCTGACTTGGCATGTGACGAGTAACTTTGTGATTCAATGTGGCAACTGAAAAATTGCAAATCCTATTAGAATCCTGTAATAAAATGTTGTTTACCTTAAATTCTATAAGGTTCGTTATAGAATTTTAAAATAGCTTAGACTCCAATAAGTCAGTTGTTATGGGATTGAAAGTACATATATAGGCGTTTCATAACTAAGTTCTTGGAGTCTTGTTAAAGAAGACAAATTTGTTTTAAGTATAAGATTTAAATGATTTGAAAATTGTAGAGAGCTATGTTCTTATAAAAAAACCGTTTTGAGATTTGAGAATAGTTTAAGTTTCGTAAAAATAAATTAACTCTAAGGATAGTAATAGGACCTAAAAGAGGCTTACAAGATTTTTTTTCAGATTTTGGGAGCTTAACTCTGGAGAGTATGTTAGTTGGGTGTTCTTCACGAAATCTATGTAAGATGAACTGAACTTGGGAAAATTGCGTATTGACAAAGGTCCTCACTAGTCAACTGATGAGTCCATGTGTGATCGCCGGGACGAAACGCCAATTTTTGTTGGACTAAAGGCCGTTAAAAGCTATTTTGAATCAATAAATTAACAATGGCTGCATTTTATTATATACGGGCCTGGGTTATTTTGTATCACATATTACAAAAACAACACGAGATTCAGGTTTTTATCGGGGTTTCTTTCAGGGATTGCAAATATTAGTATTAAATTCGGCGAACAAAGGGTACATTTAAGTACATAACCCAGATCGTTTTATTTGTTCGAGATGAACCATATGGGTTATAGGCGATAATAAAATATGGCTAATGTCTATGTTTTTCAATCAAATCAAAATGATTTGGGCTTTCTGCCAGCCTTACGCTTTTTTACTGAAGTGCTTTATGGTGCACACCATTTTTAGTTTTATTTTCGGATTAGTAAACGTACAAAGCGGTAGGTTTGCCGATACGTGAGCACGGCACATATAATTGACGATGTGAGAAACATGTGGATTCGAGATTATTGCCACAAATAACCTTTGATTGATTGAAGATGCTTAAACACGAATGGCAAACCGTTCGTAATAAGCGGAATCCGGGGAATGAGAACATCTTCGCCTTTAAAATTTCCCCGCAAAATAGTGGCTTGAACTAGATTTGATTTGATGTTCTTGACAAATAAACGCGTTCCGTTACAAAGTTTTTGTGCATTGAGGTTGCGCAGCAAAATTATAACTGAGCAGACTTTCAATTTATATTGTGTGTCGGAAAGCCATTGTTCTTGAGATAATGTTTCTTGAATTTATGGCATGTTCGCTCGATTGCGTACATTTGGATCTGAGTGTTCGTCTGTAGTTTCGTTTGCACGAACAGTCACCATACGTTATGCATTACGACTGCGACGTGAAGGGTTTGGCCTTCTAATTGGTGGTATGATAACTTAAACGAAACCCAAACAAAATTAATATTCATCGAAAAAATGGATCGAGTTTCATAATTATCTACTTATGAAATCACAAATTAGACTTGGAACTGCTGAAATCAAGCATTAAATGGCCAAATGAAAATGTTCTGATCTCACATACCAAACCACATTGAAATGAAAACATTCGAAATATCTTTAGTTTCGTCTAACTCACAAAAATCATTAAAATCTCCACTGATTCCCAAATTACCCAAATCCAATTGCACCGTAACGAAATCAAAATCGTTTTTTTTATCTCGTTTTTCTCTACCGAGCTAGCGATTCTGAAGACAATGACAATGAGAAATCTAAGAAAAAAAAAATTTCTGATGGAAAGCGGAGCCACAATTACTGTCATTGCCCCTAAAAATATAGACAAATGGAACAGTCAAATTAACTGTGTTCTTAATGCAGTAAATGTCACTCAAATTCCAACTTAAGAAGAAAGATGGATGTCACTCAATCTTGGTCTTCGCAGACATTTTTTTCTTGGCTTTTTGTTATTGCCCAAGTCAGCGAGCCAATCATTGGATCCAATTTCCTGTAATTTTGTTATCTATTAGTTATCGTTTAAAACATAAAAACTAATTGACTTGATCTTTCTTTATTTTATAGAAATTAAAAACGCAAAGCAGGAAGATTAGAGAGCAAGTGACAATGGCACAAAATTTTAAACAACCTATTATTAAGGCCTTAACACGATACTAGTTAACAATGTACTATAGTAAAAGTAGTCTACTAACTTTTCATAAATTTTAAACTTTAAGCTAACTAGTAAAATGCTAATTAACCAGATAGCAAAGTATTTGTAGGGTTTGAATTTTGATACTTACTTACTACTTACTTAGGTCCTCAGACCTTTAAAGTCCGTGGATGACCCTTAGTAGGACATAAGGCATCCACAACGCCTGCTCGCCATTGTGTTCGGTTCCTGGATATGACTCGCAACTCCCTCCAACTCTTGCCTAGTTGGGCTGACTCATCCTCGACTGTCCTTCACCATGAGCTTCTCGGTCGTACAATTCTTCTTCCTTCTTGAGTGAGCGGATTCCACTGCATTGCCTGTGCCGCAATACAGTTGCCACCTTTTCGAAGCGTGTGTCCGATCCACTGCCACTTTCGACGTCGTATAATAGAGTCGATAGCTTCCTGGCCCATTTTTTCAGGAGCTGTTGGTTTGATATATGATTGGGCCAGAAAATTCTAAGGATGTTTTGTAGACATCTATTAATAAACGTTTGCAGCTTCTTAGTGACAGCTACTATTACTTTCCAAGTGCTGCAACCATACAATAAAACGGATTAGACGTTGGATCGAAACAGCCGTAGCTTATTTCTTAAACTTAGAGAGTTAATCCTCCATATATTTCTAAGCATACCGAAAGCAGCATTTGCCTTCCCGATTCGGCTGCTGATGTCGTTTTCGGTGCCACCCTCGGCAGAGATGACACTTCCAAGGTATTGGAAGCTCTGTACTTTCTCTACCGGTTGTTGAGAAATATTTATTTCGATTTCTGCTTCTCACTCGACCCCTGTTGTCATTTGGTGGAGATCTATGATCCTATGAGAGAGCAAGCATACGTCGCGTCGTCCGCATAGTCCAGATGTTTAAGGTGAGACGACGGAGTTAATCGAGTCCCTCCGTTTCCCGTCAAGGCTGCTCACAGAACATCGCTTATCACCAACAGAAACAATATAGGTGACAGAATGCAGCCCTGTCTGACTCCACTCTGGACTTCAATTTCTCCCTTCGTGCAAAACGTAACATTTGGATCCATCGTAAGTTGCTTTAATAATACATATTTATTTATCCGGGATACCCCTTCTGCATTAAGCAAGCCAAATAAATTCTCTATTGACGCAATCGAAAGCCTTCTTAAAGTCAATGAATAGCAGGTGAAGTGGTGATCGATATTCGACGCACTGCTTAGTTATGATCCTTAACGTATTGATATGATCAATGCATGAGGATCCAGCGCGGAAACCTGCTTGTTCGGCATCGAGTGTGGCTTCTAGATGTTCCCTGATGCGTTCCAATACAATTTTCGCTACTATTTTGGCAACGGCAGGCATGACGCAAATACCCCTCAAGTTTTCGCACTCTGTTAGGTCTCCTTTTTTAGCTAACTTGACTATCATTCCCTTTCTCCACTCATTCGGAAATCCTTCGGAAACCCAAGCTTTCTTTATGAGTGGATGCAGGAGTTCGTTCGATGTCATTGGCGCCCCTTGTAGAAGCTCTACAGGAATACCATCAAGTCCTACTGCTTTCCTCGTCTTCAGTACTTTGATTGCGTTGCAGATCTCATCTCTACTGGGGGTGAAGTGCGGATTCGGAAATTTGTTGTTCATATCAGCTCAGCCCGTATCAGTTGTGCGTTGCTGTCGGTAACTCGGTTTAATACCGACGCAAAATGGTCCTTCCACCTTTTCAGCTGATCCTCATCCGAACTAAGTAGCGAGCCGTCTGAATCTTTTAGGAGGCGTTGTTTGGAACTGCGAGCACCAACCAATTCCTTAGTAATTCTGTAAACGGATCTACTGTCGCATCTGTTAGCAGCATCTGCTGATTGTTGGGCCAAAGCGTTAATGTGGTTACGTGCGGTACAGGGATTCCAGCTCTCTTTTTTCTACTCCAGTTGCAGCTGCAATACGAATTGAATTCGAACCTTGGCCTCCCGCGTGCAAGACTGATATACTATTAGATGACATTATGCATTTAGTACGATACTAAAAAATTAAAATAGCCATTTGGTGATTTTAACTTTAGTAAACTGTAAAGAAGATAATACGGTATACTAAGCTCGTTTAAAATTAACAAAATCCTATTTTTAACCTAGTACCATACTAAAATTGATTTAATATATTACTAAATCGTAAGCCACCCATTGTTAAGGGCTTAGCATTTTACTAGTTAGCAATTTCCTATTTGTAAGGAAAAGGATTTATCATTTATTTTTACGTTTATTTAACCCGGATTAGTTTTCTTATTAAATTTAACAAAGAATATTTATTTTTTGTATTTTTGTTTAAAACGAACTATTCTTCATTTTGAGACTCGTCGCTTTCGTTTTTTTTTACATGCGATTATAGTTAGGCCAATATAAGGCAAGTTATGCAATCTTTGAAAAAAAAAATTGAGATAATAATCAAACATGACATAACGATAAAGCGAAGACGAAAATGGCTGCCATTCAAGTACGGCTTGAAAAAAATTATGCATAGTATCGGAGAGTGTCGCATTAGTACGGGTCTTACTTTAAGCCTTCAAAGATCCGACATTTTGAGTTTCACGCTAACAGGGCATCAGCATGAAAAATTCCGAAGATTTCGATGGAAGAAATTCGGCATTTGAAGTTTTCCTTTACTGTAATTTATGGGCTTATACATATACATGAATTGACCGTCGCCAGGACTATTTTTATGAAATCAAAAAGGTTGCTAAGGTTTCGCACTGAACTATCAATTTTTTCAAGTTTCCAAGGAAAATTTATTTTAGTGTGTAAACACATACAATCGCGAAATCTTGTATTTTCACGGTTACAGGCGCCGGTGAATTCATGCAATATTCCTTGCATTTCAGCGTAAGGTCGCTTATGTTTAGCAACTATTCATTTCTAACAGAAATGAATAGTTTGTTGAGAATATTAACCGAGCTTACATCTGCAAGGATTCCCCAGCGCCAGTGGCTACTTTTGCGAACGTAAAAACTAACTTGCAAATGTAAGCTCATGCTTTCGCGTAAGTTGATATATGCATGAAAGTAAAACAAAATTTGGTGGGTCCCAACTTTTCATGTGCCAGCTATAAGAGTTGATATGATTTTACACTTAACTGCCATCTTTTTCATTGGCACATGTTAAGTTTACAAAGATATAAACTTTCAGAGTCCTGACATTTTTACTTCCAGAAACTGTTTTTTTGCACTTAGCCCATTTCACCCTACAAACAGCTAAGTTTTGCAAATTTAAATATTTAACCCTCAAGTCACTTGCAAACAACATTTCAAAACCAAAACAATTTTTTAAATTGTAGGTATGGTTTCCGAGTTCAGCCTGATGAAGATGAATTTCACTTTATGAGAATAAAATTATTAAAATCTGTGGAGCGGTTTCTAGGAATAACGCATATTGTGCATACTTATCATTTGAAACAAAAAATAATGAGCTGTTTTGAAAAAAATATTAAATTATTCAAAAATGTTTTAAAATATGCTTTTAAAAATACAAACAAATATCTGTTAGGTAATTACAAATATTGGTATGCATCACAAAGTTGACGTACCTTACATATATAATATGTGTAAAATTTCGAAAGAACTAAAGAATCACCTAAGTCGTTTTCCAGATAGTAGAAACCAAAAAAATCGGTACTGTTCTTAGCTATTATTGGTAATTTGTTTTCCAACCATATAACTAATAGTTCATATCGAACAAAATACTCTGATTTTTTTATATCAAAATTGTTAGAACCATTTTCGAGAAAACTGAGCTTTAACATTATGACAGTTTCACAAAAAAAAACTCTATACCAAGTTTGAAGGAATTCGGTCCACCCATTTGGACTGTAAGTGGCTATACTAACATCAGACGAACAGAATTTTTAGACCATTTTTTTTTTTCGTGTTCGCTATAATCGTAATGTCATGTTTGATCGCAAAACTTTTTTTTTAAACGAACGCATAACTTGCCTTGAATTGTATTTATCTATCGAAGAATGGTTCGTTTGTTAAAAAATAAGAAAACTAGTCCTGTACCCATCTATTATAGCGCAGGCGATAACTTTTCCTCACTTACAGCCTCTGAAAAAAATGGGTTTATGTTGTTATATTATTTTTTTTTTCAAGAAGAAATGTAAAAACAATACAAACGCATGTACGTAGGTATTGCTTTTGTTCGTTTTTTGTGGACTCTGCTTTTAATTTTAATTTTTGTTTTTTTGTGATCTTTAGTCCAAATTATGCGTTTCGCCCAGGAACTATGGTTGGACTCATCAATTAGATGCTGTAGTACACTTCTAAGACGCTAAATTCGACCGAATTCCCCTAGAAAAATATAATTCAAAGTGTTTGAAAGCTGTAAATTTTATTTGTGTCGGTAGCCATCGACTAATATTTTGCGTCTTAGAAGGGTACTACAGCATCTAACTGATGAGCCCAACTGTAGTACCTGGGCAAAACGCATAATTTGGACTAAAGGTCACAAAAAATCTAAAATTAAAGTTATTATGTTATTATTTCCAATGGAAGGCAATAAAGTGAAGTGTCATTTTGACATCTTAAAACCAAAACAAAAATTTTTTTTTTGTTTCTCGACTATTATTATCGATTCGAAAGTTAGAGAACATGGGTATTGAACTACAAAATAAATAAAAAATCCTTTTTTTTACAATTTTTTTTCTTAATTTTTCATTTCATTTGGAAGATATTGCATGAAAAAACTTTTGCCTCGGGTGCCCGGGCAACGCCGGGGACTTTCTGCTAGTGTAATGATAGAACTATTTTTACTTGAATTTACAGCCCTATTCTGCCGTTGTGATGCTCACATGTCACAATTTTTTGTGAGGTTGTTTTTGTGAGGTTTCTTATGAGTCGGTCACAATTTCGTTTCTATTGAGAACCTCATAAGAAAACTCACCACCGTAAGGTGAATTTGTTTTAGTGACGGCGGCCAGCTGATTTGTCAAAAGAAACATAATATCAAAATAATCTGCAAACTACAAAAGTGATGAATTACCGTAAATTTGTTTAAAAATATCTGCATTAATTATTTATTTGATAAGAATATAATTAGTTTCAATTAATTAATAATTAAAATTTGTGTTATAGCTTGTAGATGAAATGAAGAGATGGCTGGGATTCCAAAGAAGAACTTTCGGAGACAAAGCCAATTTTTTTTCGAAATATTGGTATGCAGTTTTTTAGAATTTATTAATATACATGTTATTATAAAATTTAAAATTTATAGAAATTTAAAAAAATGAAATTCAACTATGAAAAACAGAAATTAATTAAATTTTGTTGCGTTTTCCTCGACTTTCTTGAAATTCCTTGGGATGTTTTATCTTCCGATTGTGATGCAGATATTACATATTGTACCTCCAGATTTATGCACTCGGGCATTGGTGTCGATCTAGTGCCGTGTTGCGGAGAAAAGTCTTGCCGCAAAGATGACACATTCGATCTTATTGTGCATTGAAATCATGAGATTTTAATTTCAGTTGATTTGGAAAGCTGAAATGATTAAAAATTTATAGAGATTTCTAATCGTGAATAAAAAATGTACATTTTTCCACATTGCTGCTTGGCATCAGTTTCATTTAAATCATGATCTTTTTCATGACTGTCTCGTACACTACAAGACATACATTTTCTCGAAAAATGTTTGCACTTTTCCTCCTTTACGTGGCAAGTTCTCTCGTGGAAATCGAAATGACTCGATTGTCGATCTTAACTAAAAGTCGGCAAATATAGGCCGATAGATAAAAGTTGGATCTTGAATGAAAAACGGATCGTTCATATCCCTAAACTGTCTTTGAATTCTGCTGCTCTACAACCAAAGAGTGATTTATTAAAAAATCAATTAATACAGTTTTATTAATTCTTACTTCTTACATTTATAGATGAAACTTCTTTCAAAAGATGTATCAAAATCAATTTAAATTCCATGCTTGTTCTTATTTCGTTTTTTTTTTATAGTTTTGTGTCACAGATATGTCAAGTAGGTGAGTTGTGATGTGCCAAGAAACAGATCATTATTTTCAAGTTTTTATGATGCTCACAAGTTGTCAGGTTTTTACCAGAATACCAAAAAAGTCACAAAAATGAGTTCACCTCAAGTTATGAGGTTATTGTGACTTGTGAGTGTTTAGTGAGGTTGCCAAAATAAGGCTATTAGTTTGAATAGTATATTTCATATATTACTCACACAGTTCATAACTGATTTGAAAGAGATTTTTAAGAAGCAGTTTAGATTAATGAAATTTAAGAAGAAGATTTTTCAAACGGAATTCCGAAAAGTTTATAGAAACACATCTTAAGTGAACTCATCAGTGTGTGATATGTAAAGAGTTAAGTAATGTGTCTATGTATAACACATACAATATTCTTTAATAATATAACTTGTTTAAGTATTAAAACAAGCTTGTAAAGTAATATAGTAATTAATATGCCTTATGCCAATTAATTTGTTGCACAAGTTTGTAACGATGTTAAAAATTTAAGCCAACAAGCATCTTTCCAATATCCCCCACACATCGCATGCATTCATCGACCAGTAAACTGCCGCTTCAGTTCCAATTAAATTTTCAAATTCCAAAGCCGATGAATACCAGATGTACAAGCAGACACGTGGCCATACTATTTCTAATGGAGTCAGAACATTATCATCCAATCAAACGTCACGCCATATGAATTACATTGGATAATTTTTCTCTTCTTAAGATTCACACCTTCTTGTTACGTGGAATATATTAAGAGGAGGTAACATTGGAGTGGAAAAGCAGGGACTTCTGCCTTGAGTAGTATTGAACCAATCCGGTGTATACGAGGGGAGTGTCTAGAAGCAAACTGCTGAGTGCGTAGTGCACTAGTTAGGAGTTTCGTAATTGTTTGGCCTTGTGCCGTAAATTTTGTGCCTTTGGTTTCGACTAGGGCCGGAGACTATATCCCACTAAACTTTGTGGCTTTGGTTTAGGCCAGGGCCGGGGACTCTATCCCACTAAACTTTGTGCCTTTGGTTTCGACCAGGCCCGGGGAATCCACTAAACTTTGTTCCTTTGGTTTCGACTAGGGCCGGAGACTATATCCCACTAAGCTTTGTGCCTTTGGTTTCGACCAGGGCCGGGGACTCTATCCCGCTAAACTTTATGCCTTTGGTTTCGACCAGGGCCGGATACTATATCCCACTAAACTTTGTGCCTTTGGTTTAGGCCACGGCCGGGGACTCTATCCCACTAAACTTTGTGTCTTTGGTTTCGACCAGGGCCGGAGAATCTATCCCGCTAAGCTTTGTGCCTTTGGTTTCGACTTGGGCCGGAGACTATATCCGACTAAACTTTGTGCCTATGGTTTCGAACAGGGCCGGGGACTCTATCCCGCTAAACTTTACACTTTAAATAGTTCTTATCAGTGTAAAGGTCTTACTAATAAGGAAAGTTCTTTGATTCATCTATAAGAACTTCGCTTGCAGTTACTACAAAATCAAATCGCTAGCACATATAATAATGTCCTACAAAGTCCTTCTAACAAAATAATACTTTGCCGCCAAGAGAAGCTATTGCTTGGGTTAATAACTCGTATTGGATTTTTCATTAAGGCGTTATAAAAACCACTCAATGCAGTTATATTGTGTACCTATAAGGAAAGCAATAACAAAAAGTTCCGCTTTCAATTTAATTTGCATTATTTTTATTTTTGTCTGCATATTTTGTTTATTCTGAAATGGATAGACCAATGCTTGAACTCACGTCCTTCCAATCACTGATTCAGGTCAATTAGTAATTCAGAAGGAGGATGGAATTTTTTGTCTGGCAGATACAATACGTGTGTTTGCTTTAAGTCCTAGGTAATAAAGAGCATGTTTTGGATTTAAAAAAAATCTCAAACTTTATAATAACATAACGAATGAAGTGAGTTACGAAATTTTATGTTTGGTGATATTGAGATGTGATACGCATAAACATACGTAGGTCTTAACGTTTTTAAGCTACATATGTACGCTGACCTAGGATAAATGTCTGAATTTTTTTCTTTAAGCTTTTTTTTGGTAAATTAACTATATTCCTGTAAGACCTAAGGTCTTTTAAATGCAACCTGAACTGCACGGCACTAATTAGAAGGATACGATTTTTGAGAATTTGAGAATCAGATATTGACTATCTCATTTTAAACCACGGGCGGAATCCAATTAAAATTGGAGGTATAGAAAAGAATCCGCCCAGCGTGGGGATCGAACCCACACGTCTAAGTTAGTAGTCAAGCACTTTATCCACTTCAGCATTGCCACAGCTTTATATGACGATACTCACATTCCTCCTAAATTAAATAGACCCTTCTGCAAACTAATCATTTCTAATAGAATTCAATATTTTGCAAATTAAATTGACCTCAGTGTATTGATTCTGTATCAACAAAATCCTGGAAAATTTATTTTAAATCGCCAGAGAAGCATGCCGGTGTATGACAGTTTCACTACACCAATCAAAACAGCTTCTATTCTTTAATATTCAGATATCTCAATGTTAGAATTCTTATGCGATTTTTGTATTAATTTTTTTTATTTTTTTTTTACAACGAATAAACCATATTTCTAAGCAAATAAATGGCTTTTCCTAATACTCTGTCCAATACGTATGTAAATAAACTAGATGCCCGATGTTTATTTCGCTCACATTCGTTAATTTAAAGAAATTAATAATTCCGAGCATTGACAATGCATAATGTAATTCAGCCAATTTAAAATCCTTATTCAAAAGTTATTATACGGGGGTGGCCGTGGCGCGATAATTTTGTGCTCGCCTGTCAACTTCTTGGTCACAGGTTCGATTCCTGCCGTTGTCTATGTCTTCTTATATTGCAATAAAACCCAATTCTAAGAAGTGTCATAAAATGAGTTACTGGTTTACTCATTACATGCTGTTCAGGCATAACACTAACAACATGTGATTGAGTAAGCTACTCCTAAATATGACAACGAAATAAAATAAAATAATGCGAATTGTAAGATACATAAATAAATAAGACACGGCAATTTTCTGACAACAACCACCCTCGCAATACGTCGCGCCACTCATCTTTCTATCCTTCTTTCTCTTCTTTCACCGGATGTCGAGCTGTGCTAAAAACATATAAAGGGTATTCATAATCCCTTGAGCGCGTGCAAAATTATAAACAAACAAAAAATATCAATTACAATTGAAATAACTGAAATATAAGAGTATCGAAATTGTAATTTGTAACATAATTAAATGTAAAACTAACTATGGTAGGAATTACTTTTTAGCATTCTTATTGTTTTCGGACCAATCATCAAGGGTGCTAGTCATTTTAACAATTTTACTCAATTACTTTATCCAACATTATCTCTCACCAGAGATCAAGTTGGAGACACAGATGAGAAATACCAATATGGGAATCCTTGACTGTCTAACGAATTTGCCTACAAGCTGATAAGACACAGAATTACCCCTAAATTTGTTCCGGTAGCCATTTTTATTTGCGATTATAGGTACTATACGGCAAGTTATGGATTCATGCAAAAAAAAATTCTTACAATAAAACATGACATTACGATCATAGAGAACACCAAAAAAATGGGTCCCCCAATTCCGGCTGTCTGTCTATCCGCGAGTCTGTAGCCTAAAGGGTTTGATGGATTTGCTTCAAACTTGGTAGATGCTCTTTTTCCGGTAACATGTCCACACGTTTTTTTCATTTTTTTTAAAGACGATAAATAACTGTAGCTCCCAAAAAAAATTTTTTGGGCCAAAAACAAAAATCTTATTTTTCTCGAAAACAGCTCCAACGACTCTTACAAAAAAAAAATAGTTCATTAATGAAGGGAAAAGGAACATTTCGGTAATTTTTTTTTTTTTTTTGAAAAAATTGTCATTTTTGGTACCGCTAGTAGTACCATTTTTTTGGCTTTCGATTTTCTGGGAAACGGTTAATTTGATTTTTTTTTAAATTTTTATTGCGCAGAAGTTTCTAAAAAGATTAAACACTAATGTAAGCCAACATTTAAAAAAAAATTTTTTTCTAGAAATTAGAAAAAAAAATTTTTTTTTTTTGAAAACTCAAAATTTCGAAAACGGCTTTGGTTTTTTCGAAACTTCGTATTTAGTAATTTTTTGACATTATCTTAAATACTCAAAAAAACTATATTCCCAAAATAAAAAACAACGGTACCTCCCATACAAATGTGAAAAATAACCGTCTTGAAATGGACTCCAAGAATTTTTATAAAAAAAGTGTGTGCGTTCTTAAATTAGCACATTCCACTTCCGAATATAAAAATATTTTTTTGCGTACTTATTCACCGCACTTCCCATAGAACCACTTTTCATATTTATGATTTTCTCAACATTGGATGAACTGATTAAAATATTTTTTTTTATACAAATGCTCCCTCGAATTGTTAATAAGAATGCATACTAAAATTTTCAAAAAGAAAGTTCTTCGATTTTTAAAATAAAATAAAACAGATTTTTCAAAAACCAGTATTTTTTTGAAATTTAAATTTTATGTTTATATTTATAATATCTTCAAAATGGGGTTCCAATATTTTTCTCTAAAAATGTTTTCAAAATTTTATGCATAGAAAATTAATTTATTAAAAAACCGCTCCAACGATTTTTAAAATTTTTATTTGGTATATTTTTATTTATCCATGAATTCAAATTGCATCTTAGTTTTCCCTCAAACTATAACGACTAAGCAATATAAATACATTTAATTATGTGTATTATCCATTTATTTCTACATTATTATTATCAAACGACACAGTAGTGCCCTGCCAAGTCAGGCGATTTTCGACCCCCCTCTTACTTCAGTACCAATAAAGGCGGAAACTTCAAACTCTCAGCATTTGCTAAGCTCGCCAGGCTTAAGCAACTCAATTCTTTAGCTTTAGCGGTTCCCGAGATATAAGACTGCAAAAATCTCACTCACTGACAGATCATCAAAATTATGGAGCACTTCCCGACATCGTAAAAATCTTGTAATTTCGCACAACGGTATGCCTGGTGGTCTATGCAAGGGAAAAAACGAAAATTTAAGATTTTCCATTCGGGGGCGTACCAGCACATTATCATAGAATTGATATATATTATTTGGAGCACTTCTGATTGTCGTAAATTGATGAAATTTGGTACAGCGGTAGGGCTTTAAGTGCAGGCAAAGACAACATTTTAAAATTTAAGATTTTTCATTCAAGGGGTGTGGTATCTACCCATTTTCATGGAATTGATATACATTATTTGGAGCAGTTCTGACCAGCATGGAATTATTAAATTTGGCACAGGGGTAGGGCTCAAAGCGCAAGAGAAGGCAACATTTTAATATCTGGGATTTTACATTTAGAGGCGTGGCAACGGCCTATTTGCATAGAATTGATACAAATTATAAGGAGCACTTCTGATTGTTGTAGAATGATGAAATTTGGTACAGCGGTAGGCCTCAAAATTCAGGCAAAGGCAAAATTTTAAAATTTGAGATTGTACATTCAGGGGCGTGGCACCCGCCCATTTACATAAAATTGATATTAACTATGTAGAGAACTACTGATTGTCGTAGAATGATGAAATTTGGTAGAGCGATATGATAGCGATAAACACCCATTTTCACAGAATAAATATTAAATATATTGAGAGCACTTTCGATTGGGGCAGGATTATTTTTGTTAGAGCAGTCAGGTTTCAGGTGTATACAAAGAAAAGGTGTACACACGAAAAACATAATTGTTAAAAAAGTAGCCAATTTCTTCTATATGCAAAAACCTTTGCGTAACAAGTCAGCCGTTAAAAGTAGTGAGATTTAAAATTACGCCGTTCTAAGTTTATCAATGTTAAATTTCAAATATTTTAAGTAGAGTAATATGGAAGAACTTTAAAATTATCAGAGAAATCTGTTATATTATGATTACTGACTATTAATGTCGTTTTCATTTCAAACAAAAATCGATCACTCTTGAATTTTTTGATCACGGTGGAAGTTCACTGATATAGATTTTTACATATGTATCACACGCACACAACAAATTAAAGATAAATTTCCTGGAACGTCCCAGTAGGAAATTTCAAAAAATTCATGCATGAATCACCGACTTTTCATCAATGAGTCGAAGCTACACCCCATGAATTTGGTATGAAAACATCGATGAATTTAACATGGGGCTATCATAGGCGTTCACCAAGTGATTTTCGGGGTGAATATTTAACAGTGAAATCACGAAGTAGGGGTAACTAGTTTATTCATAAGCAAATTATATGTTATGAAAAATGGCATGAACGGTAAGCTGTGAAATCACTAGTTGACTTAGAGTCTTATTCGGCAGGTGAAAAATGGCATGAATGCTCATCCATTAATTCACTCTGTTAATGTAACTCGTTAATTCGCATATGAATTCTATATGATGAAAAATGCCATGAATTTTCAATTGTGAAATCACTAGGTAAAGCCTGTATGATACCCACGTCTTTTTTTCCTCATTTTGTATGAATTAAATAACATGAAAGTGTCGGTTTTCTGTGAAAGAGGAAATATGATTTCTGATCGAAACAGAAACATTGTATATGTATGTTATATCCCCAAACATCATTTTATTAATTTAATTCGACGAATATTCAGTAATATAAACATTCAGTTTAAAAAAAAATACGTTTAGCTAATAATAGTTAAAATGTAGTCTTGATAAAATCTTGATGCGAAAGTAAACCTTATCAATAATTGATTTTTTTAAATTTGATCTGATGCCGGTCTTGGCAATTCATTTTGTTAATTCTGCTGGGCAGGTTTTGCACTTTCAGTCGCCAGCATTATGTATTGAATATTGAATATTGGCATTTTTAAATTTTGTTTTGAATAAAGTCGAAGAAATACCCACCAGTCGCCAAATATATCAAGGTTAATAATTGAAACCTTTCAGGTGGCTCAATAGAATTTCTGAACAAGAAAAAAACACTTTGATAAAAAAAATAAACTTCTTTTGATGTTTTTTTTTTATAACTTTGCACGTGCTCAAGGGATTATGAATACCCTTTATATGTTTTTCTTAACACAGCGGGGGCATCCGGTGGAAGAAGAGAAAGAAGGATAGGAAAGATGTGTGGCGCGATGTTCTGAGACTAGAGCTGGTTGTTGTCTCAGTTTTATCTCCAGGGATGGCGGCTGAACTAATGCGGAGAGAATTACCGTATCTTATTTATTTATGTCCCTTATAATTCACATTATTTTATTTATTTTAGTGTCATATCTTATGGGTATGCTAGTTTACTCAATCTCATGTTGTTAGTGTTATGGCTAAACAGCATGAAATGAGCGAAGCAGCAACTTATTTTATGACAACTTTTAGAATTGGTTTTTAATGGAATTTAAGAAGACATAGACAACGGCAGGAATCGAACCCGCAACCACGAGGTTGACAGGCGAGCACACAGCGATCGCGAGCAAAACTGGAAATTCTGGTTAATTATAATGGCACTTTCTCTAAAAAAAACCCATGAACTCGTGTCATGACGAGCGAAGACTGAGGACTGAGCGCATTTCTCGGGGCAGGTAGAAAAAACTTTCGTCGCTCTTCTCATGGCGGAGAAAACCTGTTTTTATTTTTTTTAAGGCTTTTTTGTTTGCATTTTTTTTTGTTCTCGGGAAGGAAACAAAACAACCACCGTACCGCAGAGAACCAAACATCATTTGTGAACCCATGAACCTATGCATTACCCTTCATCATTGGAATCATAGTTTATAATTTTGTAACTGAAAATGTAGTGAATTGTAAGCATTCAATTCATTTGAATTTAGTTAACTGATGAAAAAACGCGCAACCGTTTTCTTATGAAATCATAACATACTGCTTATTGTGGAAATAGTCGATGAATCCATTGATGAATTCACCAATAAAATTCATTAATGTCCAAATTTCCTACTGGGGTAAAACGGTTTTGTTTAATCTACAGTCTAAGCCTAAGGAATGCACACACACATATACAAATAAAAAGAAAGGTTTGCTTTGTTTTTACACAGAAAAATTCGCAAAATATGTAGGACGGATTTTGTTGAAAGCTTTTTTTTATTTTTAATTCTTTGATTTTTTTTTTAAAGATTTTCGTATGCAGTTTTTTTTTAGAGTTTATTAATTTACATGTAATTATAAGATTTAGGTAGTTTAAAAAAAAATCAAAAATTAATTTTAATTAGAAAAAAAAGTTATTCAAAATTTAGATATGCAGAATTAATTTGACTATCTAGATCTGTTCAAATATAAGATTTGACAGAAATCCAAAGATCCGTACCGCGAAAGCCTAAAATTAAAAAAAAGCATTATATGAAATATACCGCTAACAGACTTTTCAAGTATCTAAATATGGTTCTGATTATATGATAGCTTACTACCTAAAAAAAACTGTCAACATTTTTTTTTATCAAAATCGTTGGAGCAGTTTTCAATAAAAATGAGTTTTTCCTTAACGGTTATATAACAAGTACCGTTATTTTTAGGCATAAAAATATAATTTCAATTTCCCTTCTGATGAATGCCAAAAGATGCACACATATCAAATTTGACAGCAATAGCTTAAGTCGCTTAGTCTGCAGCTCGTCATATATACAGACGAACAGACAAACATTTTTTTATCAATTTTGTTAGGCTTCTCTATGATGTAGAATGTAGATGCCTTATAGTCGCAAGTAAAAATTGTAATTTCTGAAAAAGTTTTCAGAGTTTTGCATTAATCCAAAAAGTGTTACGAGAAGAAAATACATATCTATACAAATACAAACATTTGAATACCTAATTTGGCAATCTTCACTCATTATCATTTTTCAACTTATTTCTGAATAAACAAAGTTTGCATTCAAGAAGAATTATATTAGCATAATGTAAGTATACAAAAATTGATGTAATTTTCATTCATAACAATTGCACATTCATTTAGTTATTCATTCATAACAAATGATAACTTGAAATGTAAAAAAAAAACAAGGGGTGCACGAAAGGCAGATATTATTTATTTGAATTTGAAAGGATAAATCGCGACCTTGCCATAGGTCATTTCCCTTCTTTAATGACTCCTTAAATTAACAACTGACAAAAGATACATAATCTGTGGGAGAGTATGAAAATATTCAAAATAAGCAAACCTATATTTTACATACCACACTTAAAACTTATAGTTACATAAAGAATATTTCTTGTGTAAACACTTTCTAAAAATCGTTTGGCTACGTTCCTTCTTTGGGTTATAGTTTGATACTCAGTTTCAATGCGCTTCTTATTTTAGTGCTGGAAAAAGGAAACTTTGGAACTGACACAAATCTCAGAGAACCAACAGGGCTTTGAAATAAAAATTACAAAACGAAAATATAAAATGAAACGAAATCTTTGAAGCTGCAAGGATGTGGAAAAATTCAAGATAGAACTGAAAAGGAAAAGAAAACTCTTCACCTTTAAATTTGGTGCACTAGAGGTGAAGACGGAGCCATTACTTGATTGAAATTGTGTTGAGAAATGTTTGTGCCACTGGTGCTTGTAGTGGTACTGAAAGTAAAAAAACTTTGAAGGTGTTTCGTAAAGTTTTATCTCTTTTCCTGTTTATTTGCTTGTTTTTTACATTTGTCTTGTTTATATTAGTCGTTTATCGTCGTCGTTGGCTTTGGTTTTCTGCGAGTTGTTCAGATTGAAAGGTTTCAGTTGGATATCTTTAAGTTTGGATTGGACGAAAGTGGAGATGAAATAATGAAATAGATTGCAAGTCCTCGTCGATTTTCTCTTCGAATCTGTGGTCGTATTGGTGGGATGTAGTAGTATCGATTTTCCTTGGCTTCACTGATGCGTTGAGGAATAAGGACTGAAGGTCAGTCAGGCGATTCAATGACCAGGTGCTGTAAACTTTTAGGTAATGGTTCAATAGTTGAGCATCAAATTTGAAGCAGGTGACGTTCTTCTAAAGAAAATAAACTTTGTTTGAAAAGACGAGGGCTGGCTTGATGGTCGGTCGTAGGTAAGAGGGTTTCTAAGTGAACAAATTTTCAAATAGATTTCTTGAATAAAAAGTTTTATTGGAGTTGATGTGGAATGACTGAACACATACATGTATATACATATATAAAACGTATGTAATCAAATTGGTAGTGTCGGTAAGGACTTTTAATATATCATTTTGTGCCCATTGAATTCTTGAATATAAGTTCGATTTTTTAGTGCTTGCTTAAATAAAAAAAAAATAAAAAAGAATATAAATTATTCACATCAGGTAGAAATTGGTTGGCGACTACAATGGAGTACGCGACTTAACATTCTTGGTTCACCGGGAAATTTGGCATTGCTGTTCATCCAAAAATGGGCTTTTTGGCTGCAAATAATGTTTTTGAGCTGAAATCGAGGTCCGCATCCGCATCAATATATAAACAAAAAACACTGCCATTTAGGTGAAATGTCAATACTATATAACTAATAACACTAATTCGCTTTTATACATTTTATTTTGTATGAAGACTAAAATTAAATAATAATTAAATTCATACAAAATAAAATGCACGACTGGATCGTACGAACTCGATCGAACGGTTTATACTATAGTGAGAAAGGCGAATACGGTGGACATTGGAAAACGTGAACCAATTAAAACCGAGGGTGTTCGTGTTTTTGAAATTGTTCGTGTTTTGGAATGTAACACTTTATGATTTAAATTGTATTCATATCGTATTGTCCTTTTTTTTTTTTTTTTGTTTTTTGTTTTAATTATGCGCGCACTCAAGGGGTTATGAATACCCTTAAAATGTTTATACACAGTGCGAGCGATTAGGAAAATGGGATAGGATTAGACAGGAGACACCGATGTACATTGGTTTTAAATGCCTGATTATCACAATGGGAGGGAAAAATTCTGTCGGGTAAAGCATTCCACATTCGTGTTGTGCGACTAAAGAAAGAATCTGTATACTTGACAGTACGTCCGAAGTTGGGCTCAAGGGTAAATTGATGGGCTTTCCTAGAAGCGCGAGTGTTACGGTTGAATAGTTTAAGGGGAGGAATGCAACTACCTATTTCACTAGAACACTGTCTATTATAATACCGATAGAATAATGAAAGGCATGAAACATTTCGACGGTGCGAGAGATGCTCAATTGTTTTAGTTATTGTTTCATGACCTATCATATTTAAAGCTCTTTTTTGGATTCTGTCCAGGAGACTTAAGTGCGGTATGGGAACACCTGCCCAAATATGACAATTGTACTCAAGATTTTGACGAATGAAGGCTTTATAAATTACAGCCAGATCAGAAGGGGAGAAATATTTCTTGCATCGTCTCAGAAAACCCACACATCTTGCAGCATTTTTGGCGACGTCGAATATGTGTTCATTCCACAAAAGGTGGTCAGTGATGCACATACCGAGAACTGAAAGTTGTTCGGTTTCCTCGATGCAAGCGCAGCTAATGGACAACGGCATTGGGGGAGGGTCCCGCTTTAACGACAAAAGACAGCATTGGGTTTTTGAAGCATTAAGTTCTACGCGGTTTTTTATTCCCCATTGGACAATGCTGTCTAGATCAGAATTTAATGAGCTAATCATTCGCTGCCGTTCAAGTTCCACATCCGAAGGACATGGATGAGAATCTAAAAACGAGTATGAAAAGCTGAGGGTACTGTCGTCAGCAAAACAGTATATTGGATTAGAAGTTTCAGACAAGAGATCATTGATGAAAATGAGAAAGATAGTCGGAGACAGAACGGAACCCTGGGGCACACCAGCATTTATTTTATGAATATCAGACTTGAAACCGTCCAATAAAACTTGTATTGAGCGATCCGAAAGGTAATTTCTAATCCAACGAAGAAAAGATTCTTCGGTACCAAATGAACGCATTGCCAAACTCTATCAAATGCTTTTGAAATATCAAGCGCAATAATCCTACTTTCTCCAAAACGATGTAAAGATTTGTGCCACTGTTCGGTGAGATATACCATCAGATCACCAGTGGACCTATTGCTACGAAAGCCATACTGTCGGTCATTAAGGAGCTTTCGTTCTTCAAGATATTTCTTAAGCTGATAGTTAATCAACGTTTCCTTGACCTTGGAAAGAAGGGACGTAAGTGCAATTGGACGGTAGTTAGAGGGTGAAGAAGATTCGCCTTTTTTAAGGACAGGCTGGACAAATGCTGTTTTCCACCCTATCGGAAAGAGACCAGATAGAAAAGCTTATGCAGTGGTTTTGCCCGCGTAGAAGAACACCTCCTCAGAACAATGGGGGAGATACTATCTGGACCAGCGGATTTGTGTATGTCAAGATCTTTTTGAACTCTAGCAACTGCAAGAGTACGAAAGAAGATACGTCCCATGAAACTGTTTATGCTCTCAAGTACAGGAGGAGTCATTACACTTTGTGGAAGCGTAGAATTAGCAGCAAACTGAGCTGCTAGCAAATTTGCTTTTTCTTGTGCGCTTACCACAGGAGTGTTATTGGAAACGAGCGTTGGAATCGACGAGCAGGTGGAATTTCGTACGTTTTTTACAAATGACCAACAATTTTTACTACCTTTTGGGACATTGTAGTATTTTTTGCCTTAATTTTTGCTCATGTACAAATTTGGTTCTTTAAATATGACTATTACAGGTCTTTCTAGCTTATTTGAACTTATTCCGGTTTTCCTCAGTTGGGTTGGCTTTATAACATCGGAAACTTACCTGTCTCAACCTGATAGCCTCCTTACAGCTCAAATCGAACCATGAGTTTTCTTTTGGTTTTGTTCGGTATAAAGGCTTTCATCCCCTTAAGAATTATATTTGTAATCATTAGCGCTTGAGTCAACGTCACTATCGAGGAAGCATAGTGACCAGTTAAAGATCCTGACGAAATTCTACTATTGCTCTTAAAATAAAACACATTTGTATTATTTTTGCTTGAATTTTACATATTCACATTAGAACGTTGTTAATATGTGTATATTATGAGATCCGCTGAAGTTGTAAAGATTAATTCAGTGCATTTTTATGTAGAAATGATGAAATAAATTCTGTTCACGCTTTAGAGCTTTTAGTTTTGTTCACGTTTGAGAGCACCCAATGTAAAAAATACAGTGTCCACGTTTTGGCATACTTCACATTTTGGGGGGTTCACGTATATGAAAATTGGTTCTATGGGAAGTACCGTTAATAGGTACACAAAATATAATATATTTCTACTTAAAAACGGATTGTACTAATTCAAGGATACACATATTATTTATAAAAATTCTTGAATTCGTTTTCGAGAATTAAATCTTTTTTACGCTTGGTGATATTTGCTCCAAAAACATAATCCCCGAAAAAATTCCCAAGAGAAAATCTCACAAAAAAAATCCCCAAAAGAAAATCCCCAAATAAGCAGTGCAAGTAGTGAATCAAGCAATAAAATCGCGCGTTTTATTGCTTAAATTTCCACTTGCACTGCTTATTAGGAGCCAAGTTTACCGAATTTATTGCTTATTATAATAATAATTATATAATAATTATCTTCATCCTTCTTTTTTGATAACATAAAAACACAGTGCTTTTTAATCGTTTTACTTTTACTAAAGAAACAACAAACATTATTTCGAAATTAAAAAAAAAAAAGTTTATCATAAAATAAAGCAAAACATAAAAACTGTAAATTATAAAAAAAAATTGTATTGATATTAATCAGCTAATAGAAGATGAAGACAGAGTGTATGATATCCACTTCAAAAAATTTATTTTACTTACTGAATTAAAATGTATCAAAAAATAACTAATTTATTAACTGAATCGCCCTGAGCCAAAAAAAAAATATATTGGACATTTTGGCAAAAAATATATATTCCGGATTTTGTCCATAGGGCTTCTTTCCCCATGGGGTTTTCGTCTTCTTGAGTATAATTTTTCTGGGGATTTCGTCCAATGGATATTTTGTTTTTTTTTGGGGGGGATTTCAGGTGGCTCCCATTTTTAACGGTTTTTTTAAATCATTTGTGGGGGAGGTACGGTTATTTTTTATTTTAGGAATATAGTTTTTTTTTAACTGATAAAGATAATGTCAAAAAACTCAAAAGTACGAAGTTATGAAAAAATCCATTAATTAATTTACAGTAAACTCAAACTAAGTCTCGGGACTTCCAAGTATTTTAGAGATGAATTTAATGTAATGGGAATGAGTATCATATTTAAAGCTCGCCCTGAGATACTAGAGCTTAATCACAGACCTCACAAAACAGATAATAATCCCAACTGCACTTTATGTAACCTCAATCAAGTCGAAAATATTTTCCACTTCGTTGCATTGTGCCCAATCTTGCTGGAATTTCGTCGGCTATATTTTAACAAGAGTTTTCTATCACCTGAGAAATGTCTAGGTGTTCTAAATAGAGATAATGGTTGGCGTCCACTTATTCGCCTTATATTAGATGCATTTTCATATAAAAACATGTGCAATATACTTTAGTATTAATTCTATCACAGTTTTATTCTAGATAAACTAAAAGCATAAAACGCTTTTGAAATTGCAAATCATTAAAATCTTTTAGATCTCTTTTTTGTTTTAGCTAAACTAATAAGCCCGAACCGCACTCGAATTTTGCAAATCTTCAAAATCTTTAAGATATAATTTTTTTTGTTTAAGCTAAACTAAAAGCCCCTGAATCAAATATATTATGTATAACTCAATCAGTGGCGGCGCAAGACATACAATTTATGGGCAAGTTGCATTTCGCGAGGCCCACTGGTGGTGAATATAAAACTCACATTATTGATCAATTTTGAAGATCGCCAATAGTCTATCTGTAATCTGTAAGCAAACAAAACAAAAACAATAATAATATGGTAGGTAATTAACATATCAGAAGGGGACTAATTCGTTCGAATAAAAATTGGGTAAATATAATGCATACCTACCTCCTTTGTACAAACTTTAATATTTCACTAACGTAATACATATAATTCAATATACAGTGGTGACAAAATAAATAGCACAGTTTTGTTTAAAGAAATTTGACTAAGGCTTCAATCATAAGTTCAATTTCAATTTCCAATACTGTAAGAAGTTTTTTGAGTGAAAATAATTAAAAAAAAAAATTTTAATACTTTTAAAAATACAAACAAATATTAATTTAAAAATATTGGTACGCAGTATAAATTGGGCTACCTAAGCTTATATATGTGTGAAATTTCGAAAGAATCGCTTAAGCCATTTATGAGATAGTCGAAAGCAAAAAAACTTCCTATGGGAAGTACCGTTTTAAGACATTTTAAAAAATTGTTTTTTCAACCATATAATTGGTCCTACCTAAAAAGCTGATTTTTTAAAATCAAAATCGTTAGAGCCGTTTTCGAGCAAAATAGGCTTTAACGTAACGGTTATATGGCAGGTACCGTTATTTTTTGACCTAAAAAAAATGCAGTTTCCCCTCTGTACAATACCTAAAAAACTCTATATATAATATATATTAGGCTGTAGGTATCTATACATACATATAGACAGACAGATAGACAGACATACAGACGGACAGAGTTTTTAGACCTATAGTCCAAAATGCGTTTCGCCCGGGTACGATAGTTGTTACGCAATATTTTTTCAATACATATTTCTAGGTGCATGAATTTAACCAAATTCCCCTTGAAAAATATAATTTGCAGTATATGGTATATATGCTGCAAATTCTATCAGAGTCGGTAGACATCGACCAGAAATATTGCGTCTTAAAAAGGTGCGATAGCATCTAACTGTTGAGCCCAACTATCGTGCCCGGTACCTACATACGAGTATGTATAATCGCAAGTAAAAATATTAGCAAAGCGGAAAAAGTCAGGAATATTATCCAAAATATACTATCAAAAGTGTTAAGCTTGGCGGAGGTAGCATTCTTGTTTTGGTGATTTTTTCCTCGTATGGCGTTGGACTTCATCGCATAGAACGTATTATTAAATCAGATAAAATACAAAAAATTTCTGAGGAATACAATGTTATCGTATGATGATGAAGAAATGACCTTGAAGAAAAAGAAATTTAAACGATCCAAAGTACACCGCTAGGTGTGTGAAGCAAATCGCGGGCATGGAAGAACCACCTCAATCCCCAGATCAAGGGATAATGTGGATAAAGCAATTGATAGATCCGCTAGTTCAATTGTTTGAAATTTGTTTCACCTTATTGACCGCAAAAATCGTAATAAAAAGTTAAAAAATAAATAAAAACAAAATTAAAAATTAAAAATTAAAAAACGTTTATTTTTAAAATTATTTAAATTTAAACTTTTTATTTATCACGTATGCATTTCGGTTCTCAGCTGCGGGCGACAATTAAACAAAACATAAAGAGATTGGGTACATAGTAAGTACATTAAACTAGTTGGACTTTACAAGTACATTGAACTGGTTGGACTTTAATACAACAAAATAAAGAGAGTAAATAGTTTTTAGTTTTTCTCTTTCTTAAGTACATTGAACAGAAAAGAGTCAATTGGTCCAGGTTCCAAATTCATCATGGCTTTGTCAGCCATTCCAGCACACCTATTTGATCTGAGCAATGATAAACCACACACCATTACATCATTTGGAAATAATTATAGACTCATTAAAAATGTAAACAAACAACGCAAACTGGACGCTTATGAGTCATTACATATTCACATAAACGACAACTTGATGAATTTGGAACCTGGACCAATTGACTCTTTTCTGTTCAATGTACTTAAGAAAGAGAAAAACTAAAAACTATTTACTCTCTTTATTTTGTTGTATTAAAGTCCAACCAGTTCAATGTACTTGTAAAGTCCAACTAGTTTAATGTACTTACTATGTACCCAATCTCTTTATGTTTTGTTTAATTGTCGCCCGCTGATGATGGTTCCGCAGCTGAGAACCGAAATGCATACGTGATAAATAAAAAGTTTAAATTTAAATAATTTTAAAAATAAACGTTTTTTAATTTTTAATTTTGTTTTTATTTATTTTTTAACATTTTATTACGATTTTTGCGGTCAATAAGGTGAAACAAATTTCAAACAATTAATCTGACCACAAACCTGGCTAATATATTTACGATTAAATTGTGAATCAAATTACCGCTAGTTCAAATTGGGACAAACTTTCGCAGGAAGTTCAGCTCGGTACTTGTTGATAGTCTTTTTTATCTATGATCCGTCAGTGTGCCGCTGTGATTAAAAATAAATGTTATCTCACTAAATATTGACACATAATTTTCTTTGTATCATGATAAAATTTTATGTTACTCGTATTATACTCGTTTTTATTTTTTTATGAAGTGTGCTCTTTATTTTGTCCTAGAATAACTTCCGTTGCTTCCATAGTTTTGTTTATTTTTTTAAATTCAATATTTATTATTTTTTTTAAATAAATCCAACATATCGTTGTTTTACTACCTCATAAGTCAAACAGTTATTTAAAGTTTAAATTACTGTAGTCGCAAAAATCTTGGTCGAATACGACAAGTTCTATAGTGAATAGGCTGGTGGTACATCGGACTACGCGACAATATACGGTCGCATGTTCCATTGAAATTTTCTACGGACCTCGCGACACGACCAATGAGTTGTAAGGTAAAATGTCAATGCTTAAAATACACACACACAACTTCACAACTCCTTACGTGGCTAGAGAAGTAAATGTTTGCCGTCTTGCTATATAGGTACTTTGATTGGCTTTCTAATAAGGGGAAGTCCCGAGCTAGGCCCTGTCACTGTCACTGACTGGGGACATCTGGCTGTAGTTTAACTCCAACTAATGTTGTCATATTAAATATAAAAGAATTATCAGAAATGACAGAGATGAAATCTCTAGTTTATCAGAAATATAGATTACTTCATTCACATTCATTTCATTTTCCATACTTTTTTAAATTTAATTTCGGCTGTGAGGCGCGAGGCCCTTTCCACCGCGAGGCCGTGGGCGGTTGGCCACACTGCCCACGCCTTCCGCCGCCTATTTCTTTTTCTGTTATAAACCAATTTTTTGAAATAAGTGTATAAGACATCTTGTCATATTTTAATTGATTGTTTTATAAACTTAATAATAATTTTGTTTTAGCTAAACTAAAAGCCTGGATATAATCTATTAAATATTGTTATATATTGTGTCAACTCAAATTTAAAACGCAAATTAGATTCATTAAATCTTATTTTGGCCCAATTAAAAGGTCATACTTCCCTCTGGCATCATTACTTTTATCAATTGCTGAAATATTGTGTTTTTAACGAATTTTTTTCTTATATTTTTATTAGTATTATTTTAATACTTATATTGTACTCTCTCTCTCAAAATGTTAAGAGAACAAAAATATACCGGCAGGCGGCTCATGAGCCATGCTTGTAATCTTAAATTCTAAGTTTGTAAACTTTCAAAATGAACAAAATAAAGATAATAATAATAATAAGAAATCCATTATGTCGTTGTCGAAATTTTGAGTTTTCAAAAAAAAAAGTTTTTTTTTTTTAAATTTCAAAATTTTTTTTTTTTTGAAAAATGTTGGCTTACATAAATGTTAGATGTTATTTAGTATTTTTTAGTTATTAGACTTTTTAGGGGCGTCTGAATAAAAACTGCGAAAAAATCAAATCAACCGTTTTTCAGAAAATCGAAAACCAAAAAATTTAGTACCAAATATAACAATTTTTTCCAAAACAAAAAACAAAATGCTCCCTTTCCCTTCATTATTGGCATGATTTTTTTTATTAAAACCGTTGGGGCCGTTTTTGACAAAATTATGGGAGCTACTGTTATTAAAAAAATGAAAAAAAAATTGGGCATATTCCCGAAAAAACAATATGTATCAAATTTGACGCAAATCCATCTAACAGACAGTCAGACGGAATTGGAGGACCCACTTTTTTGGTGTACTCTATGATCGTAATGTCATGTTTTGATTGTTAGAATTTTTTTTACACGAATCCATATCTTGCCTAATATGTAGAACATATAATCGCAAGTAAAACCCCGAAATCTGACAACAAGGACGTATCTAAAAGAATAAACTGCAGAAGCTGTCGCCAGAGTTTTTTTGATAGCCCTGCGCCATCAAGCCAAATGAATGGAAGGGAGAAATTTCAAAATTTTTTTCCCATAATTAATACGATGAGAGTTTAGTTAAAAAGGCGATTAAGTTCGTTTTTTGTTTTCGCTTGAAAACTTTAAATTCTGAAAAGTTGAGACAAAATTGCAAAGAATTTGGTGATAGATAGTTTTATTACAGTTTACACACAGAGATTTAATATACTAATAAAATATCTTTCTACTGAATAAGTATATTAATTTCTAGTTAAATAAATAAATAAATCAATAAATTAATTTATTAATTAATAAATAAATATTTTTATAGGTACATAGTGAATTGACAGTAGTTAAACAAAAAAACATTTAACAAATATAATGCTTCAAGTTAACAAATAATGAATAACTTAACAAAAAAAGAAAAAAAACACAAACAAAAATTACATAAAATATCAGAAATATGGGTTAGAGTTTAGCTGGTTAATTAACGGATTGTCAGAGGCTTCACAATTTATTAAAAAGTTATTATTAAGCTTATTGATTCTTAGGGAAATCATTTCAACATTTGCCTTTTCATGCAAATCTGAAGTGGAGTGGTATCGAGATAGGTTAAGCATCATTTTGAGTAATTTGTTCTGCGATATTTGAAATTTTGAAAGGTGACACTTAGCACAATTTCTCCATACTTGGCACCCATACAAAAGAATTGATTGAAATATTACTTTGTAATATGAGTTTCTATTTATAAATGGGTAAAGGATATTGATTGCTATGCTTACATTATTAAGAGTTTTAGAAATATGTTCCTTAAACGTTAGTTTTTGGTCTAAATAAATCCCTAGATATTTCACACTTGATTCCCACCTAACATTCAACTGATTGTTGGGAAGATAACAAGACTTTCTTTTTCTACTGAAAAATATATCTTGTAATTTGTCAACAATAAGTTTAATTTTCCAGTTTTAGTAATATTGAATCATCAATTCGATTGCATGGCTTAAATTTGTCTCAATATTGAGACTAAATTCATGCGATGAAAAGATTCCTCTATCATCAGCGAATATAGAAATTTCACATTCTGGCAACCTGGGAATATCAGATGTGTAGATGTTATACAAGAAAGGAGCAAGCACTGATCCTTGTGGGACACCTTGGTTAACTTGAAACCAGTTTGAACGAGTATTATTGACAATAACACGAAAGCATGCGTTGGAAAGAAAACGTTGGGTTATTTTAATAAGATACATAGGAAATCCGAAACATACCATTTTGTGCACAATTCCGTCATGCCAAACTGTGTCAAACGCCTTTTCTATATCGAGTAGAATAAGACCTGTCGATTTGCCAAGGGAACGATTTTTCCTAACATGTTTACAGACTCTTAAAACTGGATGAGAAGTGCTGTGGTGCATTCGGAAACCAAATTGTACATTTGGGAAAATATTTAGGTTATCAACGACTTGTATTTTACCTTTAAGCACTTTTTCGAGTAATTTACTTTGACAACTAAGTAAACTTATCGGTATATAGCTTGTAGGGAGTTTTGCAGGTTTTCCAGGTTTTGGAATACAAGTAGGTGTTACCTTCGCATTTTTCCAGATTGTTGGACAGTACTGTGCTTTGAGACATGCATTAATTAAAAACACAAGAAATTGAAACCCTGCTTTAGGTAGTTTTTTGATATAAATATTTTTAATCTTGTCAAGTCCGTCCGATTTTTTTGATCTTAGGTTAGATACAATATATTGCAAATCCTGTCTGGATATAAACTGATCACGAGGAGTTTCTATGTCTTGTGAGTTTACCGTGATAAGCGTGTTACTCACAAGGTTTTCAGTAGTGTTAACACTTAGGTGCTGTGACACATTGTGATTGCTCAGAAACGTGCTTGCAAAAATATTTGCATTGGTGGAGTCTTGATAGATCACTTCATTACCATTTTCAAGATCAGGTTTTTGTCTATTTTTGTTTTTAATAACTTTGGCAATATTCCAAAAAGGTTTTGCATTTTATTCCATTTTGCTAAGCTTATCATTCCAGTTTCTGTTTCTATGCCTATTAATTTCCTCATTAATCTTTTAGTTATACAACTTAACTTGAAAACGATAACGCTGCCACTGCCTGTTGAGAGAATTTCTTATAAAAATATATTCCAGAATGTGTTCAGGCATTTTATTTTTACTATAGAAAGACTTTGTAAGTTTTTTTAGGAATACACGAATTTACAGAGTCAAGTATTTGATTAGAGAAATTATTGACATGAATATAAATATATTCTTTTGAACGCACTGTATCCAAATCGGTAAAACTGTTCTAAGTTTAGATCTAATTTCTGATCTGTAACGACTCCAATTTGCATTTTTAAAGTCCAAAAATTATTGTTCTTTATGCTCAGGCGATTCATTCATTTTACAAAAAAACTGGAATATGATCAGAGCTTAGTTCGTTAATAGTCTCGGGCTAAGTAAAAAACGAAGGAATATTTGTAATAAAGAAATCAAGGACAGAAGGACTACCTATCGAACCAGACGGAAAATAAGTTGGACTGAACGGAAACAACATGGAATACGGAAACAAGGAAGACTAGCAAGAACATTACCCCACGAATTTGCACGAACACATCCCCAATCTCTATGTGTACAATTAAGGTCACCTCCAATTATATAGTTTTCATTTCTTATTATCAATTTTCTAAGATCTCTCTTGAAGTGCTTTCTTTTTTCTTGAGAATAATTCTTACCTGGAAAAGAATTTGCTGAATTTTATTATGAGGATGTTAATAAGAAGGACTTAGAAATGAAAAGCCTGCGTTTAACTTGAAAATTGTTCGCAGTGAAAATGAACTAATAGTATATTGAAAATATTTCAATTTTTGAAGGAAAATAAAATTGAAGACACGTTTCCAAATGTAGAAATCGCACTGAGAATCTTTTTAAGCATGATGTTAACTAACTGCAGTGGAGAACGATTCTTCTCAAAATAGAAAAGATTAAAAAATTAATTGAGAAGTACAATGCTTCAAGAGAAATTAACCAGTTTATCGCTGATGTCCAGAGAATATGATGTGTTCAAAAACATCGATTTAGATTTTTGAAGGAGTAATTAATGATCTAGCCAATCTCAAATCAGTGTGAAGTGTTCCTATTGAATCAACATAGATTTTTAATTACCAACCTTTGAACCCTAAAAAAGTAACTTTTGTAGATTATATTATTAGGTGTGTTGTGGTGAGAATATATCACAGTGAAGTAAAACAAATTCAAAAAAACGATCCACAGCAAATGTCTTTCTACTTGTTTAGGTATTTATGGGTTGGTGCCTCTGCTTGTTATTCGTTTGACATAAGGATTTGTTCGATTCTTGAGCATTTCTAATCTATCAATTTTGGTGTAAGGCTAACCTCACACTTTTTTTTTAAGTTAGATTAAAAAAATATAGTCTCAAAGTGGCGTCAAACTATGAGGATTTTTATGATCTTACATTCGTAGAAAAGAGAAGGGCAGATTGGCTTTTTCTTTTTCATATTTAAACTCTAGTGTGGGCATGTACAAAGGGATTAAAAATGATAAACCTTGGAAGTACCTTGTCGATGTTTGATAATTCGAATATAAAAACAACCACCTGATAAACCTGTTGTTTGATTTTCATAACTTTTTGAACTTGGAGGCTTTTCAAGACACAACTTATGTGAAAAGATGTTGGTGACGTCTTTTTTATTTTTCACATCTTGTGCAGTAAATTGTAGTGCTTTATTCAATACTACCAAGTTTTAAAATAAAATTATTATAAATATGAATTAAATAATGAAAACTAATTTCATCACCAACAATCCGTCCGTTTCGTTAGTCAATTGCCGTTTTACACTACCGCTAATGATCCATTATATCATGAGCCTGATTACACGATTCGTTCGTTTCGTATTCGTCATTTTGACAGACACATACATTCAAGATTACACCGTTTGTGGAAATTTGTACGTTATTTCGTTCACCATTTTGACGTTTATAAATTATTTGTTGTTTTTTTGTGTAAAAATAAACTGTTGTAATCATTAAAAATGTATTTGAATCACTTCTTTCACAAATATATACCATTTAATTGTGAAAAAAAAATTACCAACTAAATAATTGGAATTTACATCAAGGAACATTGCGGTTGTTAAATCAGAAACATCAAAGTTCAACCATCGAGTGGACGCATAAAAAACATTATTCAGCTTATTATATAGAAAAATACATAACTTGAAGTTGTTAAATCGAAAAAAAGACTATAAAAATAAGATTTGTGTAGCGCGGCCAATTCAAAGTTGGCAAATATATATATCTGTAGTTAAGTAAAAAAAATGTAAAGAGGTCTATGTAAATGAAAGTAAATCAAAATAAAAATATACATACATTCAAGTTCAACCATAAAAAGTGTTGAAATTTTCATTCTTGCTTTAATTTCTTCCTCATAAAGACGAAACAACCGAAAAAACAAATCGTGCAATCGGGCTCCATGTCATGAAAATAAAACAATACATATTAGAGTGACAACAGCGCTTTACTTCCCACCAAACATTTATCTGAAGGTTCAGATTCTAATCACCAAAAATGAAGAATAATATTCAGGAAACCTTCAGTTTTTTGAATGAATTATGAATATATACAAAGATCCTACAAATTCTTATCAGAGAAACACAAAGAGATATGTATTCTGTGTCAAAAAAACAACACTCAGATTTTGTTGTTGGATCCTTCATATGGAGATCTTTTTTTGTTCATCCTTCTATTTTTCTTTTTACCAAGGGGTAATGATGACGGGTCATTGTAATGACAAAAGTTTCGTTTGCATAGTCGATTATCAGTTCGGAAAAGTTTTTCAAAAGATCGGTTTAGATAGGTATATAACCATCAGCTTGTGTTTTAATAGTAAATGAGTACCTACTTACTAAACAAAAATATATATAAAAAAGCAAATGATAAAATATAAAGGTATGTACAAAATGGTGTTAAATTTTCTTAGAAATATAAAAATCATTTCTTTAATTATAGCATCGAGTAACAATTAAGAAGTCCTGGAAGCTATAAAAGCCAAACAAGAGGCAACTCAAAAAATGTTCCAGAGGCTCACCGATGAAATATTCAATCATAAATGAATCAGAAATAATGAATTCACTTATGTTGCAATTTTAATCCTTTTACCTGGGCTCTTAGACACCGATTTGAATCATTTGAATGATTTATACATGATCTGAAAATTCTGCAATTAAATGAACGTATATAACCGTTCCATATATTCCTTTAAATGATTAATCCCTGAACCTTTTCTGAATCGCAAAAATGATTCCTGTACGATTAATTAAAGTGAAGGTATATACTCGTACTTAGAAATCCTTCACTTAATTGAATTGTATTGGAATTATTTTTATGATTTAGAAAAGATTCAGGCATTAATCATTTCAATGAATATATGAAGCTCTTTTATACGTTCATTTAAATGACGAATTTTCAGATCATAAATGAATCATTACAATGATTCAAATTTGTGTCTAAGAGCCCAGGTAAAAGGATTCAAATTGCATAAAAAGTGAATTCTTTTTCGGTCGGTTTCTTCACTTTTATGAATTAATTATCGTTCATTTCTGAATTAAAATGTGTGCTGGGTTCCATCTCTTTTTCCTTGTGTGTGTTTAATTTTCATATAAATTTTATTTCTTTTCTTTGCACTACACTTCCGTCCCAAGAACTACATTTTTGGATCATGAAATGTGATCTCGATAGAGTGCAGGATTTTTTGTAATGCATGTTTTTTTGATAATCCATAATATGGTTCAATTCTGATAATACAAAACGACTAATGTTGTACAAAATGATATTACATATGAATGGAAAATGATTTAACTCTAAATAAATATTTTATAAGCTCCGCCTTAAAAATTCACGTGCGTGACAAGCCTAAAGATCAAAAATCCAACACATCTATTGTACTCTATTATCAGTGTTACCATTGTAAACGGTGATTTTTTAAGAGCTTGGTTTTTGAAAATTCAAAAAAACACAGAAACTTGTAAAATTGAATGAAATTTTTATTTGGATCGATAAATCAATTTCTGCCATTTACTTTTTAAAAATAATTTCACTTAAATGTTGCCCGCGGCTACGCTTCAGGTGGTCCATTCTGAAGGTCCAATTTTGGCAAACTTTTTCACACATTTCGGCCGGAATCTCACCAATGACGCGTTCAATGTTGGCTTCCAAGGCAGCAATCGTGTTTGGCTTGTCCCCATAGACAATAGACTTAACATAGCCCCACAAAAAATAGTCTAACGGGGTCAAATCACATGATCTTGGTGGCCAATTGACTGCGCCAAAACGTGAGATCAACTGCTCACCAAATTCGCCTCTCAATTGATGCATGGTTTCGCGTGCAGTGTGGCATGTGGCACCGTCCTGTTGGAACCACATGTCGACCGAGTTCAATTCTTGCATTTTCGGCAAAAAAAAATCTGTTATCATCGAACGGTACCTTTCTCCATTGACCGTAACCCTGCGGCCTTCATCGTCCTTGAAGAAGTACGGCCCAATGATGCCGCCTGCCCATAAACCGCACCAAACAGTGCATTTTTCGGGATGCATTGGTAAATTGCCTCTGGCTGCTCTTCACTCCAAATACGACAATTCTGCTTATTCACGTATCCATTTAGCCAAAAATGAGCGGAAAAAAAACGGACGTAGCTTGCGAAACACATTTTTCACAGAGCACGAATTTTGATAATAAATTTCAATAATTTGCAAATGTTGTTCAGGCGTAAGTCTATTCACGATGAAATGGCAAACAATACTGAATCGAAATGTCAAATGTTCGTGGAATTTGTCATGTGTGATCTGTCAAAAATATAAACGTCAAAAACCAAGTAGCAAAAAAATCACCCTTTATATAGATATTAATAGTACTATCATGATGACGAAATTCATCCAGCCTGGAATAAGTTCTACTACTCATCATGGGTTCCACTACCAAATCGGAGGTTAGGTAGTGTTGGTGTGTTATGAAAATGTGTATGAAGAGTAATAGTGTGATAATAAATTGATGAGAGAAATATATAAAAAATTTATTATAAGTTAGAGGAGAAAAGGAAAACAATTTATTTTATAAGTTTTTTTTGTTTTTTTTTTTTTATGAGGATTTTTTTGTTGAGTAAGAGCGGGTTGTATGTGTGTGTTTTTTATTCTACGGGCAGATAGAATGGAAATTGTTCGATGGCTGTAGGGAATATTTAAATATTCAGGTATACACTTGTGTGCAACGGTCACTACTCAATAAAATAAACTTTTTTACCAAATGAACAAACATGATAATAATTTAATTTAAATTTGAGATTTCTGTTAATCGTTGTGCAAAAAAAAAAATTGTTCTTGTGACAAAATTTTTTAAATTTTATATTAATATTTTTTTTTGTTTTGAAAATTCAGATTTGATAAGTAATTTCGTAAAAAATCGAGTTGACGACTTTTCAAATAAGAATTGTTTATTAATAGGTATTATATATTTTTTCAAGTCGTTTTTCACTTATTTTTTTTTTAAATTAGTATTCAACAATATATATATACATTTGAAAATATTATTGAAAAAAATCTTCAAAACATTTAATATTTATTTGAAAAATATTGTTTTTTTTTTCAAAATCCAAAAAATAAAATAAAATTTAAAAACAATATTTTTTTGAAAATTCTTGGAGCCGTTTTTGAGAAATACATTTTTTTCTTAACGGTTTTTAACACTTGTATGGGAGGTACCGTGGTTTTTTATTTAAGAAAAATAGTTTTTTTTTAACTATGCAAGATAATGTCTAAAAACTACTAAATACGAAGTTTCGAAAAAATCTATTAAGTCGTTTTCGAAATTTTGAATTTAAAAAAAAAATTATTTCCAAAATAATTTGTTATGAAAAATTTTTGTATACCATAGTGTTTAAACTTTCTAGGAGCTTCTGCGTAAGAAATTAAAAAAAATCAGATTAACCGTTTCCGAGAAAATCGAAAACCATAAAAATAGTTCTGCTAGAGGTACAAAAAAAAACAATTTTTTTTCAAAAAAAAATTATTAAAAGGTACCCTTTCCCTTCATTAATGAACTCATTTTTTTTTTATAAAAATCGTAGGAGCCGTTTTTGAGAAAAATAAGATTTTTGTTTTTGGCCAAAAAAAATGTATGGGAGCTACTGTTATTTGTCGTCTTAAAAAAAATGAAAAATCGTGTGGGCATATTACCGAAAAAAAAAACAATATGTATTTGAGGACAGACAGACAGAATGACAGACAGACGGAATTAGGGGACCCACTTTTTTGGTGTTCTCTATGATCGTAATATCATATTTGATTGTCAGAAAAAAAAAATTTTGAGAAAAATAATATTTACCTTTTGGGTCAAAAAGAAAGTTTGGCAGTACCTACCTAGGTAGGTACTGTCATCTTTCGTCTTAAAAAAGCTGATAAAAAAACTGGGGACATGTTTATGAAAAAACGTTTAGGCTGTAAACTCGAGGACAGACAGACAGAGAGACGGAATTGCGGACCCATTTTTTCGTCTTCACTATCATCGTAATGTCAAGTTTGATCAAAATCTCGAGTTCGATTTTTTTCGAATCCATAACTTGTAATATAGTACCTACATACATATATAGTATTGCTAGTCAAAAAAAATTTAAAAAAATACTCTCTAGGTATACCTATTTTATTTCCTAATAAAACTGTCTGGAGAAAAAATTAAATTATTCTCAATAGATATTATATTTGAAAAAGAAAAAAAGGACCTATGTACATATATATTGTATGTAGATGGGTATCTGGGTACACATGTACCTACCTAAACAAAACATATTGAAATATCTCAACATTGCTTTGCTATTTTCTCATAGAAAAAGTGAAAATTAGCAACGTTGCTACAATTCAAAATCCTAAAATCCACCAAATATCTAAAATTTGAAAGAAAAATTTAAAATAAATTCTATAGATAGATAGATAGATAGATAGATTTTTTCTTTATTTCCTCAGATAAAATTACAATTTTTTAGAATAAGAATACGGACCTGACAATTTTGCCGTCTGCCGGAAATGACATTTCAGTAAGATGAAAAGAAAATAATATTATATAAAGAGAAAATATAACGATAAATCTTGTTTACGATAATGTTTCGGTAAATTTAAATTAATAAACAATTAATAGTTATTTACATAGTGTACATACGATCGTTTAAATGAATATACAAGAAAATTTAGAAAAAAAAGAGAGACATTTTGGTATTTGAACAATTTTGATGATTTGAAACATAAAAGCCTGCTAATTTTAATGATTTAAAACATAAAAAGAGTAACAGATTTAAATTCTTATTAACATAATTTTTATGAAAAATTAATATAATGGAATACTCAATTAGAACTTAAATACATTTACATGAATATTCAAACTTAGTTGATAAGAAAGTGAGAAACCTGGAGGCCATCGAGAATTTTGAAGATTTGCAACATAAAAAAAAAAAACTTCTAATTTCGATGATTTAAAACATAAACATAATAACAAAATTAAATGGTTATAAACATTCGAATTCGCAATGAATATAGACTTGCTGTATCTCTTGACTTTTCAAAAACTATTACGAAAAGTAATAGCATGGCTGCAATATTTATATAGAGCGAGCCAGCCCCGAGAACCATTTAATATTTCGTTGAGATTATTTACAGTCAGAAGACTTTCTTGGAAGTACTCGTATAAACGTCGGATTTCTTGTAAAATGGGACACACCCCAATGAAGTGGTATACACTTTCGTCTTCTCTCATGTTACATAAATTACAAGTTTGCTGAAGATCGGTTCTATGTGGAATGTAATTTAAATTCAATAATTCGACTCGGGCTCTGAAAACGGTGCTTATAACTTTAGATGGATTTTTAACATTGAAATAATTTCCTAGGGTTAGTAATCGATGATCTAGATTGCGGTAGATTAGTCTGGAAGCCGAAGAGGATGCTCTTGTTAAGTGTTGGTCATATATTTTGTCATCAACCTTAGCTATAATTGTTGCAAATATATCATGCCATTCGCTAACATTACCTTCAGACAAGGATATACTGATATCGTGAGATAGCGCCAGTTGGTTCCAAATACTGAAAGGTGTTGCATTGGTTAGCAGCAATCTTACTAAGATGGCTCTATGAAAACTGTTTCTGCTTCGGTTCATCAACCTTATTAAATAGTCTGCATGGGCTTTTAGATTTTGCAAATATATGGGTGGCAAACCAGGCTCCACGTGAATTACATAGGTTGGAGTTGCATTCGGTAATCTAAACAGACGATTAAAGAAATATCTCTGAACATCTCCAAACTCCTCAAAGGGGATTGTCCCAAACGCCTGCACACCATAACACAAACAAGTGTTTACCGTAGCCTTAAATACTTGATATTTAGAAGACAGATCAATGTTTTGGTTTGCGAAAAATTTCGGCCACAACATGTTTAGTGCCAGTTTTGCTTCTCTATTATATAATAAATTCTATATATATTCTTACTTCAAATTCATGAATACGCCAATAGCCTTGATATAATTTATTTATACCCACCATATTCTGAAGTTTGCCAATGCAAAAACAGTTTATTTGGTTTTCTCCCTTACCCTCTACTATATTGTTGTCAGAACTACTAAGTATCGACCGTCTCCCTTGCTTTTTTTTCGTATTTGCCTCTACATTTACTTCTTCCACATCAACAATTCAATATCAAGAAAAGAGAAACTAGCGCCCTCAACGACGACGGAACTACTAGCTAAAAAATTCAGTCTCATAGTAGTACTATAGGTTTCATATACAAAGGTTTTACCAACATAGCAAATACACAAAATTAGACCAGCGCCCTCTAAATTTGAGCAGCACAAACGAATAATGTCAAGTAACATGTCATTCGATTAAGAAGGTAAAGTAGATCCCAGTGGGTTTTTGTTGTTGTATCTCTAGTTACATTCTAACTGACTGAGTTTCTTTTTCTCACCAAAACACGCCTATTGTTAATTATTCATTTAGTGTGACTGTCAATAAAAATAAATGTAGAAGCTTGCTTATCTACCTACTTTGTTCGTTTTTTCTAACAAGATTGTGTTTGTCAAAGTCAAAGGGGCCCATTTTCCCAATATGCCCATGGCTTCTAATATGTTAAAGACGGCCCTGCCTATGTACATGGGCTTTAAATTTGCATAGCATAACTAGACTACCTATCTAATAACAGCGTCATTAAAGTTGTTAGCTTTAAGAGCAAGTTCGTAAAGTCGTGCATTTTATTCCTTCTTCGCTATCATCATAATATTGTCAAGTTTGATCAAAATCTCGGATTAGATTTTTTTTACAAATTCAAAACTTGACTGTTTTTAAATGACGATTTATTTCAAAAAAATATCCAATTGACATTCTGTATTTATTGCATAAACAAAAACGTTGAATAACACAAAACATTTAATCATATTCAAACTCGTTCATTCACCACAAAAGTGCTAATAATCACTAGTAAAATATTTATGTGCAGAGTACACTCACAGAATGCATACTGCATAGGTACATACTCCAAATGTTATAAAAGGGAATCAGTGCACATACTTTTGCAACTGCACAAACAAGCGTATAGCCTTTGCCGTTTTCCTTTAGAAATTTCCATCAACGAATACCTACCAATCATCCAGACTTAACTTTCATAAAAAGGAATTCAGCTTTGTATATAAACTCACTTTTGAGGAGGACACTTGCACGGAATGCTGAAGGATCCAACAATCAAGTAACTAATTGGATAATAACGAAATAAATCGTATGCACAATTATCACAATTCGGCCAGCAATGATAAACCTGAATATGTATGACCTGAGTGTCAGGTACACTTGAGGGAACTTTCCTTATTCGACGACGAAACCGCTTCCCTTTCCTTAGCACTTGGAATAATAATTGTTTGATTTCAATTATCGTCGCCGCATAGTCTTCCAACAACAATCAGGACAAGGCTGAAGGCGCAGGAAGGTAGAAGAAAGAAATTCATTGTACAGATTCCATGTTGCTAGCAATTCATCATTGTAGAAGTGGTTTCACGATGGGATCCTATGAATGTATGTACATATTCTCGTAGGTACCCTTTAAGCGATGTTTTCACTGAATGCCATGCCGCCTCACTCATCCCTCGAGTACAATTGACATTCGTGTGGGACATAAATACAAAATAAATTAAGAATACTGTGGCATTTTGCAGGATGCAAACGACTCGTGAGAAGTCCTTTCTATTCAGAGCTTTATTTTTTTTTTTGTGAAGTCATTATCCTTGTGTTCGTGGTAACCAGGATTTACATGGGTAAGCGTGTCCTCTTGAAACACTAGCTTTTGAAGGAGAGTGTTAAAGTTAAAGCACATCAGACATCACAAAATACAAATTCAGGAGAAGTGATTCTAGAAATGTACAAATGACTTAGCATCGGCATCTATTGTTGTAATCTTTGTGGGTGAAAAAGGAAACTAATAGTGGATAACACGCACCGCGGTCCTAAGTGGTTCCATCTAACGACATTTCCATTTCATTCTGCAGCTTTGCATGTGCATATTGCAATTAAAGTGTATACGAGCGATGGTAAAGAGATCTGTTTTGTTAGTTCTGCTTCTGACCATCGCCTCGGCCTCGTAGCCTCCAAGGGCTAAAATCATTGCTTGACCATTTGGGGCAGGCAATCATATTCCCAATAGTAAAAAATAAAAATCCAGCATTATATTGTTGAAAACGTTAGACGCGATGGGCTTAGACGGCAGTAGGTATACGTTTATGTTCTGGTATGTCCTACGACTTCGCCATCCTGCCACCATAATGTATGGGTATTTATGTGGGTAAAAATAGAATTTATGTGGCTTTTGGGAAATTTACAGGAATAACTGTGGAAGATTTTAATGTCTGTAAAATTGGTAGAGTAACTGGCAATAAAAAACGGGGCGGTCGCTCGTAAATCTTGGTCCTGGCCAAATGCAAAAAAAGGCACTATTGAAAAACGTATCAGTTATAAAAAAAAAAATGGGACAATATAAATAATGGCTGAGTTTCTCTGTATTTTTGTGTAGAAAAATGAAACGGATGGTCAACCGTTATAAGTGAGTGGCACACAGAAGCTAGCTGAAGATGAACACGCTTATATTGATTTAATTAAGGTCGGTTAAGCTTAACGATATATTGCATAGGTACCTACTTGATATGAAAAGTCCTAACCATTATAATAGTTATCGCCTTTTAAAGTTCAAATGCTAACAATGAAGGGCTGTGTTAAGAAATTCAAATTTGTGGGAAACATTTTTGTGTATGAAAAAAAAACGGTGGTAGTGTTCCCAGAATTTTTTGTCCTCTGGTAGTTTACAGATTTGCCAATAGGGATTTTAATTCGGAATTGAAGATTGTTCTGTGCAAAAATAACTCAAACATTTATTTTTTAATTATAGGGGTGTGTTTGTATTCTGTAGAGTAAACAAAACCGTTTGATGTTTCAGCTATGAGGGATCGATTTCTTGGTTGAAATGACGTTATCGAAATACAGTAAAAGCTCGTTAATTCGGAATGGTTTGAGGGGAAAGTCATTCCGAATAAACCAATTTTCCGAATTAATGAGAGAGTTTTTGTATGTACTGAAACGCGTTCCTGTTCATGAGCAAATGAAAAAAATTAAAACGAAGAACTATTTTATTAACACAAAAGATTCCAAATAATACATAAATTATAATAAATTCGTTTTTGTAAATAAGAACGTAAAAACAAATTATACAGGGTGCTCCACATTCACCGCCGGAGACTTAACCATGGGTTACTGGTCATTTTAAGTCGAAATTAGGTAATTTGCTCGTTTTAGCTCCGTTTAGAAGTTACCTATAACGCATTTTATGATCTTCGCTCTCTTTTCCTTAAGCCTGCCCTATCTTTGTTAAGCGATGCACGTCCGATTCGTAAGATGTTTTTATCCAATCAAGAATTTTTAACTCTTATAATTTGGCATACAATTTGTTTTTGTGCGAAGAACGGTTTTCCCGCCAATTTCAATCTAACAATTTTTTGTATTGCTTTATAAGTTGTTTTCTCATTCATTTTATTAAAAAAACACACGTTAATAAGTAGTAATTTTTTTAGTGTATTTTCCTAAAACAACCTAAATTAATTATTGTTTAATTGTCATTTTCACTTGAATTATAATTATTTTTTATTTATGCAGAAATATGAATCCACTTTGTGCTTAAGGACTTCGATTACCATTATTTATCGTCAAATTAAACTGAATTGGTGTTCCCCTAAACAAAATCTAAATGTGAATTATCGAGATTCTCCCAATACTTTTTCTCCAACTTCTAAAAGTGCATTGCCCGGACTCCCCCAATACACTGACATTTTGAAGATTTGTTCCCACTTCTACGTATATATTTGAAATCTTTTTGCTCCCTATACATGTTCATTCATTGCATTACTTAATTGTTGTTAATTTAATTTTTACATAAAAATAAAATGCACGAATGGATCGCACGAACTTGCTATGTTCGATCACATCGTATGGAAAAGATTTCTATTAAGAATTTAAATATATTTTTAAAGTCGTTTTTACTTATTTTTTTATATATACAAAATTTCTTTCATTTTTTTCTAAAAGCAATTGGTATGACAATCTTAAATATTTAACAATATAAGCCTTAAAACAAAAGATTAAATCGGCTTAATCAAAGAAATTCAAAATTTTTAAATTTAAAAATCTCAAATAAATACTTAAACTAATTTGAGCTCAATAAAAAAGGTACGACATTTTATTCCTTGGATTAATTTGAATTTATGAGAAAAAAAAATTAAAAATCTGTGGAGCGGGTTTTTGACAAAAAGAAGTTTTTTTTTAAACTTTTTGAAAAAAAAAAGTTTTTAAAACATCAAAAACGCCAATTCATAGGTTTTCAGCAAATACATATAACTATAATTTAAAAAAAAAATAATGAGCAGTTTTCAAAATATAAATTTTTTAACTTTTTTTCTTAAAAATGTTTTTAAAAATACAAAAAAATATTAATTAAAAATATTGCTATGCAGTATAAATTGGGCTACCTAAACCAACATACGTGTCAAATTTTGAAAAAATCCGTTAAGACACTTATGAGATAGTCGAAAGCAAACAAACAGTCCTATGGAAAGTACCGTTTTTATAAATTCTTTAAAAAAAAATTTCAATCATATGATCGGTCGTACCTAAGAATGGGCACTGATTTTTTAAAAATCAAAATCGTTAGAGTCGTTTCCGAGAAAAATATTTTTTACCGTAACGGCAGGTATATGGCAGGTACCGCTATTTTTTGAATTTTTGAAAATTCAATTTCCCTCTGTACAATTCTAAAAAAAAACTCTATATTCCAAGTTTGAAACTATTCGGCTTACCCGTTTGGGCTGTAGGTGTTTATTCATACATACAGACAGACTGATAGACTGACATATTGGTAGACTGACAGACTGACATACAGACTTAAATAATTTTTAGACCATCTTTTTTCGTCTTGGCTATTATCGTAATGTCATGTTTGAATGTTGTCGCAAATAAAAATGAAAATCGACTCTCATTTATTTGGAACAATCTCTTTTTTTCGGAATTGTTTTTCCGAATAAACGAGATTTCCAAATTAAAGAATTTCGAATTAAAGGGCTTTTACTGTATAGGAAATTTTGATGATTTGAAAAAAAAAATCAATCTGAAATTTTCTAATTTTATTGACATTGACATTAATTGATGTTCGATTAATTATCATCATCCAAAGTAAGTCTAAGCATTTGGGTGGAAAATCATGCGAATTACTTTGAAATAAAATATCTCAAGAACCGGATGTCGCAGATACTTTTTTGTCTTCAGCTGTGGATAGTTATTGAACAGACCTTTGTTTTGATGTATATATCGATGGGTTTGCCGAACATAGTTGAAAATGTAATTTTTTTCTTGCAAGGGGTTATCCTTGATTTTTTCTAAAATGTCGAAAAAAGTGAAGTCATGAATTGTACAACAAGTTGTACAACAACGGAAAGGTCTGTGAAATCCCTTTGAGCACTGGCATCCCGAGATTTTTGCGGGGTTTGGTTGCCGAGATATCACCATCCAAAGCAAGTCTAATGCAGTTGGGTGGAAAATAATGCGAATTACTTTGAAATAAAATATCTCAAGAACCGGATATCGCAGATACTTTTTGTCTTCGGCTGTGGATAGGTATTGAACAGATCTCAGACGAGAAATGTCTGTGAAATCCCTTTCGAGCACGGGCACCCCCAGATTTTTACGGGTTTGGTTGCGGAGATATCACCATCCAAAGAAAATAAAAGCAGTTGAGTGGAAGATCACGCGACTTATCCTAGCGACTTAAAAATTATTTTAAAAAAACTAATTTTAAAAAATCGGGACATTTTTATATTTAAACTCGATTTCTGCCTAAGCTAAGCATCCTAGACCCATTAAACTTTACACTTTTTCTTTCCCTTAAAATTCGTTTGCGACTAAACTACTTGCCCTAGCTGATCTGTACGTCGATCAAAGACCGGGTTCGATTTTATTATCTCTTGTTTTTTATTCCACTTTAATTACATATACTAGCATACAATATATGACATTTATGAACTTATGTATTTTAGGAGTTGCCAGAAGGACAATGCAATGTTTATTTATAAGAATAATAATAATAAATACAACACTAGCGACTTAAAAATTATATATTCGTGATCTTGGAAGTGCCACCTTTCAATACATGTAACGAATAAAACGAAAAACTTATATTAAAAAAACAGGACATTTTTATATTTAAACTAGATTTCTGCCTAAACTAAACGTCCTAGACCCATTAGGTTAGGTAAGGTTGAAGTGGTCGCCAGGAGCTGACACACTTAGACCTTAGACAGGTCCATTGTGATACCACATGAAGAGAAATTTACGCTTTAATAAAACCAGTTGGAGCCTCGAATTAAGCGGTGAAGTCGGTGAATCTCAATGTGTCTAACATCACTGGTGTATTCAGCTTCTTCAAAAGTCATTGGAGAAAACGCCAAGTCTTTTGGCGTGTCTACTAATTAAACAGTGTCCAGTTACAACACCTATTACGGAGCCAAGATATTTCCTGTTCAAAGAGAGTAAACTTTTTGAGCGTCTTGGGTCTATTACTGGCCAGATTTTTCTGGTGGCCAGGCACGTAGTGATGTTTCGTCGGCTTTGCAGTTTTCCAAAAAATCACTATGTCCCGGCACCCAAATCAGGTGAATGTTAAACTGTTCTGCCATTTCCCTGAGAGATGATCGACAGTTGCGGGTAGTTATATAGTTTGTGGAAACAGCGCCAAGTGATTTGAGGGCTGCTTGGCTGTCAGAGAATATGCGGATATCCGATGTAGATATCACGTTTACCCTTAGCCAGGATAACACCTCTTTAATCGCCAGAATTTCCGCTTGGAACACGCTACAATGGTCAGGGAGACAGAAAGAGGGACTAAGATTAGGTCTGTCTGAGTACACACCACCGCCCACTCCCTCTTCGGTTTTCGAACCGTCCGGTCCGTATCAAAATGGGCTTACTCATCTTTTAAGAAGCTCTCATCCTCCCAATCTGATCTTGGTGTGATGGTAACTTGGAAGTTCTTGTCGAAGGTAAGCTGGTGTGTGGTGTAGTCGGATCGTCCTAGTTATGCTCCGACCTTGTTCAGAATATTAGAATGGCCTATCGAATTGCTAGTCCATTGAGAGATGGCTTTGAGACGAATAGCTGTACTCGCAGCCACTTTTTTGCTAAAAATGTCGAGGGGTGTAAGGTTAAGTAGTATGTTAAGGGCAGCCGAGGGTGTGGAGCAGAGTGGTCCACTGATACATAAGCTGGCTGACCTTTGGACCTTATTTAATTTGTCACAATATGTGACTAGACCCATTAAACTTTACACTTTTTCTTTCCGTTAAAATTCGATTTGCGGCTAAACTACAAGTACTTGCCCTAAATATATATCGACGGGCTTGAGGAACATTGTTGAAAGGGATTAGCCTTGATTTTTTACAAAAATGTCGAAAAAAGTGAAGTCGTGAATTGTACAACAAGTCGTACAGTATTGGAAAGGTCAGTTTCGGTTCGAGCAGATTTTTGCGGGCTTTGGTTGCGGAGATATCACCATCCAAAGCAAGTCAAATCATGCGAATAACTTTGAATTAAAATATCTCAAGAACCGGATGTTGCAGATACTGTCTTCAGCTTTAGTTAGGTATTGAACAGACATTTCTATTGTTGTACAACTTGTTGTACAATTCATGACATCACTTTTTTGATGTATATGTTAAAATATATATATTGTCAGGTTAAACTAATAACTTACCAAACATTACCGTGAATCCGCCAGTGTAGCTCACATTGGTTTTATTGTCAAAAAATCCATGTAAGATTAGCTGAACTTAACAAAAATTGCGTATTGGTAGGGCCCTCACTAGCCAACTGACGAATTCATGTGGGATCGCCGGGACGAAACGCAAATTTTATGGACTAAACTATTTTGAATTAAATGTTTTTTTTATCAAAAATATTTGTTTTAATTTTTGTCTATGTAAATATAGAGATAAGTACCTATGTGCGTTGAAGCGGGTTTTTTATAACTGCTTAACCGTGCATATTAAAGTGGGACATTTAGCGTGAGGTTCTTATCCGGGTTTTACTATATATTATATTGTTACTATTTTGATTTATCTTAAATGCTTTTATAAATTGAAATGATATACAATTAAGGTGAGGTTAGCACTAAAAAAAGTACATTACTTGTTCATAGTTTTTGAACATACCCAACGATGGATGATATAATAATAAAAATGGCTAAAGATGGATAATAAACGCTATGTATGCATTCTATACGGATAATTGTGGGCGTTAGCAGCTTGTAGACATACCCTTTCTCATCTGTCACCTTATATGTATAAGAGTCTGGTAGAAGTTGATGTTAGGAGTATGTATATTGCAATTTACTACACAAACAGCTCAAAATATTAACATGGGCAAACTATTATTAAAAATAAAACTTAATTTTAGAAAATTCAATCGTGCAATCAAAATCGCAAATACGCCACAGCCCAAAAAAAAAAAAAACAAGTCAACTTATAGTGATTGTAAAATTTCTTTTGACGGTGAAAGTTTTTCAAACAGAAATGTATATAAAGCTTCCTATACTTTCTTTTTCTGCACAAAGTTAGAGCATAATATGCATTGAAGGTTTTGTACTGATTTATGATCTTTCTTAGTTTTCTTGTCATTAGATGTTAAGAGTTCTCGTCGACCTGTAAATGGGTTTACTTAGTTTATTCTTCTCTAAAAGGTTACGTACCTATTTCCATGTACATGCCTTCCTTGTGTAAAGAACCTCTTCATCATCTCGTGCTATATACTAAAGATGTGTACCATATTGTTGGGCACCCAATCCAGCACCAGCAAGCAGGTATAGAGCACAGCTGAAGATGGTAAACTTTTGCGTACTTACTATAGCGTTAATCTATTTTTTTGTTTTCTCTTAGCAAAATTTATTACTTCTAACAAGGATATCCTGGTGGTTTCCTCCTCCGCATGCAATTTAAAGACTAATTAGTATTTTTCTCTACCCACATCGCCATTAACTATTCAAACAAAGCCCTCAACCTTAAACTTATTATGCCATCATTTATTTGATTAATTTCTACCCCACATTTTGAAGAGCTAAAACAGCCTTGCCAGCATCCTTTCATGTAGAAATGTATCGTATGGAATGTGCAACTGCTGCTGTATTTTCTGCAATTATATACAATATTTTCCAGAAGGAACAAGGTGTGTATATGTGACTGACTTTGCCCTGTACGGTGCCAGGAACGATGAAACTAGTGCGTTAAGAGTATACTCCGCAACCAGGACGATGATGTTTTGTAATTAACAAGCTTGTTCAGTTTCATAAACCTCTTTTGTGATTTAGTGTTATTTTCCTGTTATTGTTTAAGGTAGCCTTACACTAGGTAATTTTGAGGTAGTTACATCTAACCAAAAAGTATTTTAATTTGCGAACGGGGACCCTCTATTCACAATTGTTTCTAAAAGGAAATAGGTATAATGATGCAGAGCAGGGAAGCATTTGGAAATGAAGGTATATTATGTATGTCACTGAAACTACCTGAATTGCGACAAACCCTACGACTACGAATAACTTCTAAATGGAAGGTAGTGTCCCGATGGTCTTATGCCACACCTCCTAATGTTTGTTATTATTTAATGGACGCATTTGACGGTATTAACATTATTTTTCATACAGTAATCATATTAAAGGGAAAATTATATAGGGTATTGGGTGTTTTTAGTTGCGATTATATAGGTATTATAAGGCAAGTTATGTATTCATAAAAAAAGAAAACAAAATGTTTCTAACACTCAAACATGCCACTGATTCATAGAGAACACAAAAAAGTGGGTCCCCCAATCCCGTCTGCCTGTCTGTCTATTAGTCCACTAGTCTACAGCCTAAACGGCGGGATAGATTTGTTTCAAACTTGGTACATATTGTTTTTTCGGTAATATGCCCACACGTGTTTTTCATTTTTTTTAGACGACAAATAACAGTAGCTCCCATACATTTTTTTTTGCCAAAAACCAAAATCTGATTTTTCTCAAAAACGGCTCCAACGATTCTTATAAAAAAATATCAGTCAAAAAAAAAAAAAAATGGAAATTGAGTTTTTTTTTTAAACTCAAAATTTCGGAAACGACTCAATAGATTTTTTCGAAACTTCATAATTGGTGTTTTTTGACATTCAAGTGAATAGTTAAAAAAACTATTTTTCTAAAATAAAAACAAAGGTACCTGAAATGTAAAGAAACGGCTCCAAGAATTTTTATTAAAAAAAATGTTTGCGTTCTTAAATTAGTACAGTTCACTTTTACGTATACAAATATTTGTTTGCGTACTTATTAACGGTACTTCCAATAGAACCACTTTTCATATTTTCCACTTTCTAAATATTTTTTTTTGTGAAAATGCTTCCTAAAATTATTAATAAAACTGCATACTCAAATTTTGAAAAAAAAAAGTTTTTTGATTTTTAAAAAATAAATAATTTTTTTTTGAAAAATCGATTTGTCAAAAATTTTATATTTATATTAATAATATCTTCAAAATGGAGTTTAAATTTTTTTTCGAAAAATGTTTTCAAAATTTTATACATAAAAAATTAATTTACACCGCTCCAAATATTTTCTTAATTTCTTATTTATCCATGAATTCAAATTGCATCTTTGTTTTCCCTCAAACTATAACGACTAAGTAATATAAAAACAATTATTGATGTCCATTATCCATTTAATTCTACCTTATTATTATTCCCTTTTTATTTAAATACTAGCGGACCCAGCGATTTTCGTCTCGCCTCAATTTAACGCCTTCATATAAATCCTAGTATAATAAAGCACAGTTCAAATTGCAATGTGATTTATTTGAATGGAAGAAGAGAGTGATATGATAATTAATTAATTAATGTTTTTCGACTTGTTTCCAGCGCAAGCACAAAGAACGAAGAACAGGCAACGTACAGCTGACCGTGCGAAAAATAGCGGAATTCGATATTTACTCCACAGACTTACAACGATTGGCCTTGCGATTTATTGATTGTCATCGGAAAATCCAATCAAACGTTGAACTGAATCCACTTTTTGTCCTTTAAATTTGTCCTATATGATCATGGCTGGAATCATCGCAACATGATTATGATCGATAGCACCTTCAGATGTAAAATATGCGTCGGAGTTCCTGGAACATTAGTCGTGTTCAAAAATTTCATCGGATAGTTGGTCGCTTCTTCCTCGTCGGTCATGCTATCAACGGATTTGTACGAATGCAGTTCTCCATCGATTTAACTTTGAATAACGAAATTCAACCTAACGACGACAGACGTCCCTATTCTTCGCTGCTTGTATTGGCCGTTGACAAGTCCAATCGACATTTTTATAATTTTTCGCAATACCGAGGAACACTAAGTTTTGTTTCCCGTTCGACGTTGTTAGCAAAAATTTGCAGGAATTTATATGAATCCAGTCGAGACGTGCATCGTCAGCAATTTGGCCGTTGTCTCTAGAACTCAGATAAGTCGTTCTGCAATGCGACACTCATGTTCGTATGGTCAATTTCAAATTCTTGACGTGGATATGCATGCAAATGATCGTATGCGCTATATACGGCTATCCGGAATCAGTGTAATAATACTCAAAACTCGGATTAATTGCAGCAAGAAAAATAGCATATTTGCTGAATAGAAAATGATAATGTTAAAAGGACGCCTATCAAATCGCGCACAGCTTAAGTCAATGTACGACGCAACCTATCGAATTGTGGCACTGATCGCAGAACAGCATCATCTATTATAGATCTCGTAAACTTCTTCAACCAAAACGTCTTCTATCACAATGAATTTTACAATTAACCGAAATTTTCCAAGCTTCAAAACGAATTTTCCACCTTTAAATCGACCAAAAAATCCATGGAACATTCAAGACAGTTCGAGAAACGTCATGAAAAATCAGAGGAAATCCATATGATATTCCAGAAAGTTCAACAAAATAAAATATCAAAATCCTTTTAATGGGAATCAAATGCTGTAGTGTAGTGTAGAAGTGTGTATACCTAACACATTATTTATACTAACAAATCAATAACAAACATGTGAGTTCTTGGTCATTTTTGGTCATAGCTCTGCTTTTAACCATCAGACAGCAAACAGACTTCCTATATGCACTCTCATGTCCTAAGATCTTCTGAAAATTTCATTAAAATCGATCCAGCCGTAAAGTAGTTTGCGGACAAACATAATTTGGATTGTTCTTTATATATAAGAGAAAGAGATAATAATATATACTAAATAAAATTAATGAAGTTTGAGCCCTGATCGTCTCACAACAACGACGCAGATATTCGTACATGTCCATTGTTTTCACGTAGCAGGTTTTTTTCGCACTATCAGAATAGGCCGAAGAGAGCTAATAGCAAGCTCCGTCCTCCTACCAATGGTTTGCCAACACAGAAAACTGTGTTATACCAACGGCTCATCATATTTAGTGCAGTGTTAGTTGTTAATAGGAAAACTCTATTACAAATAACACTTACACAAGTACAAAATGAAAATATAAACAAATAATTTTACGTCAAAAAAACAAACAAGAACATAATATGGAACATGACAAATTAAGGAGCGTTCAGCACTGGTTTTGGGTATATTTTTAATTTAATTTTACTGATATTGAAATCAGGAATGTTTGAATTCCAATTTAAAAGTATATCCATACGTGTCAAGGCCTCATGTCTCCCAGAGTTGGTCCTATGTGTTGGGACTTTAATCAAGTCGAGTCCACGAAGATTATAACCTCCACCCCGATAATTAAAAAAAACTGAACATAGTAGGTCTGGTGCATCTGTGACGCCAGTTATTATTTGGTGAAAGAATACCAAATCATTTTTAGTTCTTCTCTGTGAAAGTGTTTGCATTTGAAGAATAGATAAACGTTGGTCATAAGGGAGGGCATTAGAAGGATGACTCCACTGAAGCCCTTTCAAAGCGAAACTAGTAAAGTTTCTTTGAACAGATTCCAATCTCTCAATATGAACATCGTAAAGAGGAATCCAAACCTGCGAAGCATACTCAAGATGGGGACGAACCAAGCAGTTGTATAAAGCACGGGTAACATTTTGATCAACAAATTCTTTGGACCAACGCTTCATTAAACCTAACATTGAATTGGCTTTGTTAACGATGGTATTAGTATGGGCATAAAAGTCTAAATTGGGCGTAAAGAGAACTCCAAGGTGCCTTACAGTTATAACACTAGTTAAAATGTGCCGTTGGATAATATAGTCATAAGAAGAAGGAGAACGTTTTTTTGAAAATGTCATTGTTTGACATTTTTTCGGGTTAAGATTCAAACTGTTCTTTTCAAACTACAAGGCAAAGTGGTTAATATCCTCTTGCAATAGAGTTCGATCCTTTGGAGATGATATATTTTTATAAATCTTCATATCGCCTGCAAATATAAGAATTTCGCTATTGCTTACACAAAGAGGAGCATCATTAATAGCCAATATAAAGACTAATGGTCCAAGATGGCTTCCCTGCGGAAGACCTGATTTTGAATTTGCCTTGATATAACCTAGCTTCCAGATACGAAGATATCCACTTGATGAAAGATGGAGGAAACCCGTATGAATTAAATTTAAGCTCGATAATCTCATGAGATAATTGATCAAAATCTTTCGAAAAGTCTGTGTATACACAATCAGCTTCTTGACCACTTTGTAGAGAGTTTAAATATTTATTCAAAAATACAACTAGATTAGTAACAGTAGAACGTTTCTGCATAACACCATGTTGTTGGTTGCAGATAATATTTTTACATATAAGTGTCAAACTATCACATACAACTTGTTCGATCAACTTTGGAATGCAAGAAAGCTTAGAAATTGGTCTATAGTTGATAATATTGGTTTTATCTCCCTTTTTATATACTGGGGTTATATATGCATTCTTCCAAACTGAAGGAAATTTACCCAATTTCAAAGATAGTTTAAAAATATTTTTCAGAGGCAGAGCTAAAATAAACCTACATTTTTTAATACAGCAGGTGGTATTCCATCAGGTCCAATAGAATAGTCCTCTTTTAAATGTGACGAAAAGCTCAAAACTTTTTCAAGCTCTAATGTAATATTGTTAAATGATACTTGAGGACAATTTCGTAAAAAAATGAAAATAGTTGTGGTCAACAAATATAGGCGAATCAATGAAGGATTGGCTTAAATTACTTATAAATCCGTCACAGATTTCAGACGTTGTACTCAAGATTACGTAATTATATATGAGACTAACTGGATACCCGTCACATTTCTTTTCGAATTTATAAATTTCCAGAAACTTTTCGGGTCTATCTTCAAAGAACGCCCCATGGTTTCCAGATATTCGCTAAAGAGTTTGAAAGAGTTTTTTGAATTCTGTAAAAAGGGAAATGTAAACTACTTGATTTTTTACCGTCATGAACTTAATGTATTTTTTCCAAGCCTTATTTCGAAATAATTCGGATACATTTCAGTTCTTTTGTGAACCACGGGTGACAAGAAGAATTAGTGGGAATAGATCTTTTTTTTTGGAACTGTTTCATTAATGCATCTCATCAAAATAGAATAGAAGCTTGAGATAGATTATTTGAATTTTTAAATAATTCTGCATATAAAATTTTTCAAGAGTTTTTAGGATTAAAAAAAAAATTATTTTGAAAATTCAATATTTCGAAAACGATTTTTTCTGAAGTCCTATTTCTGAGTTTATATTAGCCCCTTTTTTATTGGTAAATGTAGGTATACTCAGCGCAGAAAATTTTTATTTAGTAAACAACAACAAAGGAAAAGTGCCAATAAATATGGCAGTAAAAATAGTGCCGATAATAGTGAAAGCTTTGAAATATTTCGAATGGAACGACTCGGTCGCGTTGCAGAAAAAATGCTTTTGCACCATAGGTGGCAGGAGAGGAAGATGAAAATGTAGAGCGTATATAAAAAGTGAATAATAGTTTTATTCAGACTCTGATTACTGTGCTACCTATACCTTACCAATAAAATACAGAGATTACTAAATATTTAAAATTGTCATCCCAACTTTTTTTTTTGTTGAACAAATTTTTAAAATAGGTAAAGAAAATTAAATAAAAAACGACTTTAAAAATATTTGCTTAGCCGTTTATAACGGGTGATTTTTTTGCTACTTGGTTTTTGACGTTTATATTTTTGACAGATCACATGACAAATTCCACGAACATTTGACATTTCGATTCAGTATTGTTTGCCATTTCATCATGAATAGACTTACGCCTTAACAACGTTTGCAAATTATTGAATTTTATTATCAAAATTCGTGCTCTGTGAAAAATGTGTTTCGCAAGCTACGTCCGGTAAAATTGTCTTCAGCGACGAGGCTCATTTTTGGCTAAATGGATGCGTGAAAAAGCAGAATTCCCGTATCTGGAGTGAAGAGCAGCCAGAGGCAATTCAGCAGCTACCAATGCATCCCGAAAAATGCACTGTTTGGTGCGGTTTATGGGCAGGCGGCATCATTGGGCCGTACTTCTTCAAGGACGATGAAGGCCGCAGGGTTACGGTCAATGGAGAAAGGTACCGTTCGATGATAACAGATTTTTTTTGCCGAAAATGCAAGAATTGAACTCGGTCGACATGTGGTTCCAACAGGACGGTGCCACATGCCACACTGCACGCGACCATGCATTAATTGAGAGGCTAATTTGGTGAGCAGTTGATCTCACGTTTTGGCGCAGTCAATTGGCCACCAAGATCATGTGATTTGACCCCGTTAGACTATTTTTTGTGGGGCTATGTTAAGTCTATTGTCTATGTGGACAAGCCAAACACGATTGCTGCCTTGGAAGCCAACATTGAACGCGTCATTGGTGAGATTCCGGCCGAAATGTGTGAAAAAGTTTGCCAAAATTGGACCTTTAGAATGGACCACCTGAAGCGTAGCCGCGGGCAACATTTAAGTGAAATTATTTTTAAAAAGTAAATGGCAGAAATTGATTTATCGATCCAAATAAAAATTTCATTCACTTTTTAAAAGTTTCTGTGTTTTTTTGTATTTTCAAAAACCAAGCTCTTCAAAAATCACCGTTTATTAAGAATCTTTTGCATACAATGTGATCGAAATTAAGAGGAAGTACGTGCGATTTAGTCATGCATTTTATTTCTCCTGCGGTTGGATTTTGGTTACTTCTTAAGTGTGCAACTGGTCAGAAAAGGGAAAAGGCGAAGAAAATATATATTATGTTACAATTGCACACCAATATCTAACAATGTTTCCAATGAATTCTAACACATTACTCATTTACTAAATTCAACTTCTTTAATTTATATAGCAACACGATCTTAATTAAATTCTCTTATAATAATCACATTTCCAGATTAACATCATTTTCTTCACCATAACCACACCAAAAAAAACCAATACTTACACAAGCAAATACCTACTCTGTGTTAAATTTTCCTTGTGAAAGAATCGAAACGTCACATACGTAATTGCAAACCATTTAAAACTGTTTTGTTTACAGTTGCTATTTCTATCTGAAGACTTGTATCGTAATCACGTAAATGATTTCTTCCATAGCCAAGTAACAATGCATTATTCTTGAATAGTTGGGAGAAATAAAAATGCTCGCTTGCCTTGTTGGCGGGTATAGCAGTCTTAATTTTCATCCATGAAACTCACAGTCAACCGAATTGACTGCCATTTATACTTACAATACATATATTATATACTAAGTATTTCTGCCCGTAGGACTGTACATCTATATAATAGATACATATGTATATTTATCAACATTTAGTTCGAGTGATTCCACAATCCAGGAATTAAACTGTATAAACAAGAATTGCATTCAATTTTCCTTTTTTCACCTAGGTATATCTGAACAGAAGCAGCAATGAGTCCATAATGTAATGCAGGGAGCTGCAGCTCTGTAGCCCCCAACCTTTCTAGCTCAGTTCCGTCTTCCATATCAACGCTGGCTGGTGACTCCTAATATGCCAGCTGAATACATAATGGCAAGGACTTTGAGGGAGGAAATGAATGCAATTGCGACCTTACGAATGACAGGATTCTTTTCTCAGTATGAGTAAAGGGGAAACTGAAGGAGCCGCCAACGACGAAATCGACGACGACGGCGACGGCGACGACAACGACGACGATGACGATGAAAACGTCGACTACGGAAGTGAAGAAAGAAACAGGGAAAAACAGAATGGGGAAATCCTTCTTCAAAGGGATCGGAGAATGTAGAGCTTTGGGGGGTGTATTTAATTTTGTTTTATTTTCGTTTTTCAGTAGGAACCTTTTCAATCGTCTCTTCCATTTTTTGTTTAATTCCTGTGCGCCTTTAGTTTCCGGGGGATACAGGGGACAGGATGCGATAACTAGTGGAATAGAAACAGCACTGTGATATTGGCGGTGGAGGAGATGGAGAATTCTCAATGCTCTTGGATGTCGTTGTAAGTTGTTGCTATTGCTTACGGGCGATCGGAATCAGGAAAATGAATGAAACTCACGAAATGCACGAAAACAGTCACTCGTGCTTTAAATCTTAATTACGATGCAAGTAGAACAACGGCTTATGTGCGTGGCACTAGTTTTCAGTCAACTCGATAATTTGAGGAAACAAAAGTTCCCACGGACTATAGGTTTTGCTCTGTTGCTATAGATGCCTATGCTTTCTTTTGAGCTCACGAGTTATAAGACGGAAAATAACACACGGAACTAAGGCATAAATTACGAAAAATATGAAAATAAAAAATGTTGTGAAGTAAATATTTGCCATTTAGACCTGAAGATTAAGGTATCGCTAAGGAGAGATTTTTCGGTACGGAGCATTGGCATGGCGTCTATTGGACTCAGTCATCCCAATAGTTCGACTTTACCCTCTTTGATAACTTGCGATTGGTATCACTGGTGTAGTGTACCTATACCCGTAGCACAACAAAAAAAATCCTGAGGTATCTTTCATCTCATCTCCTGCCTCTTTGATTATATCGCCGCGCTGTTTTAAGACTCTTATTTTTGCACATAGCTAATACTCTAACAAATAATATCCAATTATGAAAAATACAAAGATGGAAAATCTCGGCTGATAAACGGGGTTGCCTACAAGCTGTTTTTACATAACTGTCCCTAAAGTTTGTTTCGGTAGCCATGTTTTGATTAAAATCGGTGGGTATGTTCAAAAAGTATGAAAAAAGAATGAATTTAATTTTAAGTGCTAACCTCACCTTAAATCTATATCATTTTAATTAAGAATCGCATTAAAGATAAATTAAATCAGAAACAGTATATAATAACATAAATTAATTCTTTTAAACTTATATTCGTATCAAATATAATTATCTTGAAAAAGTGTTTGTATACAACTATTCAAAATTTAGTTCAAGGATTCATATTTATTGAATTAAACTGAAATCTTTTTCAAATGCTTTCAAATAATACTAATAAGCAAATTTCGTGCAAACGAGCCACGATTTAAATACACGCCGTATCAAATTCAAATTCAAGAGGAGGAATAAAAATAATAAAATTTGTTTAACGATTTTAATCAAGTATTTTTAAGGGCGTGTTAATGCAAACATCTAGTGAAAAGTTATATATTTCTGCAAAGCATAAAAATATCTCGTTGCATGAATATTGAATACCCATAATGTCGTTTTCATTTCAAACAACAAATCAATCCCTCATTGATTTTTTTCATTCTGGACCAGTTTTCGCGTTCTTTTTAGACATGCACTTGCACACACAAAGTAAATATAAATTTGCTGAAAAGTCAAACGGTTTTGTTTCCGTTGTTTTCGCACAAAAAATCCGAATCCTGGATTAAAATTCCTAATGGTAAATGTGTAAAATACGACAGGACAAACATTTCTGTTTACACTCCACTGAACGTGTTTCATGCAAACAACTCATACCACAAATAAAATATGAATTTCTTAACACAGCCCTTTTTTGGTTGGTCGATTTCACATATGTATATTCATGGATAGAAGGTAAAAGCTAGAAATGCAACAATGTAAACAAATGGGGTTTGGAGGTTGATACGTACGAAAGATTCCCATCCTTGTATTTCTCGTCTCTAGGTATTAAGCCATATTTCAATTGTAAAACATGCATGACTCCTCGAAATTACATTTCCGACGATATTTATCTATAATTTGTTGGTTGCGTTTATGTGAGACACATACGACAAGCTTTGACCACCACGTATTAATATATAAATGTATATACTAAGATTAGGACCAGTTTTTATATAAAACGCATAGTCGAGAAGTTGGAAAAATAAATTTTTGTTTGTGCAAGATGTAGGGTCGGACTGAAGATCAAAGGTTCCCCGGAACTTTGAGATAAATTCTTCCATATTATAATTATTTTATTATCTGAAGGCCTCCTGTCAGAAATTTAAGGCACTTCTCAGGGCTACCTAACGCCTATATGCAACCTTGCTTACTTACTTACTGGAGGGTCTCTGCCTGATATATTGCGCTCTTTCATCGGTTGCGTCTGCAACCACCTGGCCCCGTAGCGGATCTTCTGTCTTCCCAGTCTTCTAGAACTTTTGGGCTGGGATTCGAAGATTTTCGCTCGATGTGGCCAAGACAGTGTAGTCGAAGTGCTTTGACTCTTTGGACTACATCCACATCTTGGTATATCTCGTACAATTCGTGATTGTATCTTCTCCTCCATTTGACCTCTTCGCATATAGGACCAAATATCCGCCGAAGAATTTTTCTGTCCAAAGTGCCCAGTATTTTCTTATCTTTTTACTTATTCTCCAGCACTCGCCGCCGTAGAGTAGAACTCGTAAAATTAGCGATTTGTATAGCGTGCGCTTTGTCTTTCGAGACAGGAGCTTTGAACCCATCTGTTTGGCCAAACCGCTGTAGCAGCGCTTCGCTAGGGTAATTCTTCGTCGGATTTCTACTAAGGTTTCGTTCGTGGAATTGATGTTTGTTCCGAGGTAGGTGAATTCCTTGGCTACCTCGAAATTTCTGCTACCAACGTTGATTTTTTGTCCTAGACAATGGACAGATGTGGCTTTGTTTGTTAATAGAATATCCTTTGTTTTGTCCTCATTCACTTCAAGACCAACCCGTTTCGCCTGTTCATCAATAGCTGTGAATGCTTCAATTACAGCTTGTTGGGAGCGACCGATGACGTCGACATCGTCCGCAGAACCAAGCAGTTGAGAAGATCTGATGAAGATAGTGCCTTTCAGGTTAACACCACTCTTGCATACTATCTGCTCCAGGACTATGTTGAAGAAGTGACATGATAGCGGATCTCTTGTCTGAAACCGGTACACGTCGGTCATAGCTCGGATGAGCTGTTACCCATTTGCGTGTTGCACCGCGTGTTTTGTAACGTCATGCAGCACAGCTGGATCAGTTTTATTTTCGGGATCCCGAGTTCCGACATTGCCAATAGAAGCTCTTGGCGACTTAACCTATAATATGCGGCCTTGAAGTCGATGAAAATAAGTTGCGTCTCGACTTTTCCAGGATTTGCCTCAATGTGAAGATTTGTTTTATCCTTGATCTGCTTGGCCTGAAGCCACACTATTCCGTGCTGATCACAGTGTTGCAGATAGATGCTCACATTGTGCGTTGGATCTTTTAGGAAATATTAAGCAGCGATTATGCCTGTAAATTTTGCAGGACATAGGATCGCCTATTTTGTAGATTGGATATATGGAGCTATTTAACAAGTCGTCGGCCATACTTTCCTCCTCCCACACTTGGTTGATGAGCTGGTCCATGCACCCTACCAGGACATCTCCTCCATACTTGAAGAGTTCCGTGGGTAGGCCACCCGAACCGCCGGATTTGTTGTTCTTAAGCTTGTGGATGTGCTTTCTTAACCTCTTTAATACTGGGCGCTGGAACATGATCGACCATTGACTGTCCTCATGCTTCTTCGTTTTTCTGTTGCTTCCTCTACATAATGCCCATTAAACAGTTGCTTAAACGCGTCTACGATTCCCTGCTCTTCGGTGACTAGATTCCCTTCGCTGTTTCGAAGAGCTTGCGTGCCAGTCCTATAACCACATGCCGGTTGCCTGTCTGTTTTGTAGAACCGGCGGGTGTTGGTGGCTATGATAGATTCCTCGAGATACCTAAGCTGAGAGGTTGGGGATGCTCTTTTCGTTCTTCGCAGGGCTTTCTTCACCTTCCTTCTCTTTTCACTGTACCTACTCCTCTCTTGCTGTTTTCCGTTTCAGAGAATTTGTGCATTTTCCGTCTCCTGCTTCAATACCGTGCATTCATCATCATACCACGCCCATGGGTTCTTTTTCTGGCTGTTGAAGCTTGTGGCTGGGGTACTACAGAGAGTTTTCCGGTCAATTGCTCACTGTAGTATCTGGCTTTCTCAGATTTGCTAAGGCAGGCAATGTTGAATTTCTTCCTTTGGGAGGTCTTCGTTTTCTTTTCGTTTGACAGTCGGGCTCTGAATTTTGTTACAACAAGAAAGTGGTCAGAGTCCACTTCTGCACCTCGGAAAGTTCGCACTTCCAAGATGTTCGATGCGATATGCAACCTTGAGCCCAACACAATTCAGCATTTACTATGAAACCACTCAAAAGTCCTCTCTTATGGGTAATTTTCTCTTATAAAGACTAAAAAAATGTAATTTAACAAATTGTTATCACTGAGAAGGACAACATTTAGTGTCGGGGGCTCACCACCCACCGGTAAAATTAGCGAATGCGCGATGGTCTATTCCGCTCCTGATATTTAGCTATTTACGTTACACTAAATTTGTTTTTAAGATATCTAAGCTCGAAATAAATAATAAATACAAGCATTTTGTTTTTTTAATTTAATCTATTATATTTATTAGGCGTGTTCTCGTTACTAGCAACTACAGCAAAGTAAGACATTTTCAGGAAAACGATAGACACTCCCCTTTGATTTTATTTATCAATATGGGGGATTTTCACATCTGTGTTTTTTATTTTGTCAAAAAGAATAAAAAAAATACTTGAAAAAAAAGAAATACAAACATACATTACTAAAAAAAAATCACTTCAATGCCCTCTATGATTGAATAGACTTACTAATTATCGAAACTCAATTATACTTCGGATGAAAAGGAAAAGTAATTCCCAGTATGTTCTTATTGTTGTTTTCCTTGTAAAATGTTTACTTTGCTGTACTTGATAGTCACGAGAACACGGCTATTATATTAAAATGAAATGAAAAACTAACTATGAACAAGTATTATTAATACATCAGAATTTTTTAAATACATTTTTGGTCAGATAAACATGGCATGCACACTCCTTTTTTTATTTACTTATTTTTTTTTTTTTTTTGAAAAATTGGTGACCGTGTTCGGTCATCAGGGAAGCACCTTATAAGGAATTCCTAATAATAAGAAATCTTAATATTATGTCCGTTTTTTAAAATCGGTCCTGTTATGAGAGGTCCGCCTATAAGAGGTGTCCATAAGTAGAGAGTACACTGTACTTATTTATATGTGATATGTATCTTAATATCAATGGGATGTGAATATACACCAGCTACCCTTTATCCAAATTCCCTGGAGTCAAAAAAAAACCTTCTAAGTAAGCTAACCAGAAGTATAAGATTTCAATAATTTCGCACTTACAGTATAACCCTACTAAAGATTTTGATTCACCCTCTTATCGCATAAGATCTAATTGGCTTACATATATATAGTCACGTACATAAGAAAGGGAGAATGTGAAATGAAATTTAAAATATCTCCACAGCCAATATTTTCTACGACCAACCTCGCCGATGCTTAGCTTTTTAATATTTGATTTGGCTGACCACAGGCTATCTCGTAGCAAAAACCTTCTGCTCTGAAGATAACTACAAAGTCTAGCATTCGGGAAAAGTTTTCAAATCATAGTTTCTCATTGCTATTTTTGCTGGTCGGTATATATACATATATTTATGTATAGGACGGGTTATGGGTACCCCACACCTATTAAATATTCAATGCCAGATTGTGGAACAGTTCAAAAGGGTGACACCGCACTAGGTCAATAGTATAGAGTTTGCTGCAGTGTTTTTTTTTTTGGTTAGAATCAGTGGCGTAGATATATTATATTCATGTTTTGATATTTTGTCTTAAAGTTGAATGGTTTGCTTGGTTGAATGGGATATTACTTTATTTCGGCATACCTTCTATATATATTTCTTTTGTGAACTTACATAAAACTCGTTTAGCTATATACTTACATTTATAGGTTCTTATTCTTAGGATTGTTTACCATATCTACGCCACTGCTTAGAATGGCTGCAACTGAGATACTACTCACACTTATAATTTCGTCTGGGGCAAAGGACATACATTCCAAAGATTTCATATAAATGAACCTTGACAATAACGATTTGGCTATTTTAGTTTTGAATGTTCGTGAAAAAGTTAAGCGGAAAATGGGGGAAAACTCAAAGTCCTCTTATTGATGGAATTTTTATATATGAACTTAAGAAATACGATTAGAACGATGGATGTTTTTTTTTATAATTTTGCACGCGCTCAAGGGATTATGAATACCCTTTATATGTTTTTAACACAGCGCGGGCATTCGGTGAAAGAAGAGATAGAAGGACAGGAAATATGTGTGGCGCGATGTATTGAGAAAGTGGTTCTTGTCTCAGATTTTATCTCCAGGGATGGCGGCTGAACTAATGCGGAGAAAATTGCCGTGTATTATTTATTTATGTCTCTTATAATTCGCATTATTTTTTTTATTTATTTCAATCACATGTTGTTGGTGTTATTCCTAAACAGCATGAACTCATTACAAGCCAGCAATTAATTTTATGTCAATTTTTAGAATTGGGTTTTATTGGAATATAAGAAGACATAGACAATGGCAGGAATCGAATCTGCGACCACGAGGTTGACAGCCGAGCACACAACTATCGCGCCACGGCCACCCTTAAATTGTGAGTAATTCTTATCTGTTCTGCGTGTTTAACTCGTAGTCCTTTCAACTTTTTTCAGACGTTTGGCCAATTTATAAAGCAAATTCTGGAAACTGAAAACTGCTGTTTGTTATTGCTATATCGATATCCCGAATCGAAAATTGAAAAAAGAAACTAAGGATATCTGGAAGAAAATATGAAGAAAAAAGAAATGCATTCTGGCATTAAATTAAAAATATGTTTTTTTTTGTTTGCGTTTGATTTGTTTTACATTTTTTTAATACGGAATCAATTCAAACGGGATCATACTGACACAAAATTGATTCACAAATAAATGTACTAAAACTTGGAAAGGACAACATCTGTCATGTCAGTAAGTATGATATCAATTATGAGCACATATAGGCATGTAGTTGAAAAAGAAAATACTAAAATTAGACTGTTCGTGATTGCATAAACGTATAATATGCATTGTGTGAGCACTTGAGCTATTAGCTTCGATTGTTTTACTTAGGCAATTTAGAATTTTAGTATTATTTTAAATACACCTGTACAAACTTATAAGGATTACTTTAGTTTTGTTAATTATTCAGTTAGGCGCCAGTTATAGATTTTATTGAAACTTATCATTGAAAACTTTGACTATGAATTCAAAAGCACTTAAACAAATAAAACTGAAGTTGTTTTGGTACCAACATGAAGGTAATAAGATATATAATATTTTTTGTTAAAAAATATTTTATTTGCTCTATCGCTTTCTTGTAAATTCACTTTTAATTTTTCAATGATGGAAAGAGTTTCCAATGAACAGCTGACCTCATTGAAAAATCAAAAGTGAATTTACACGAAAGCGGTAGAGCAAATAAAATATTTTTTGACAAAAAATATTTGGGTCCGCCATCTAACGTTTTTTTTTCGACTAGTGCTTATTTCGTGAATGGTAACACCTAGCTCATGTCTGATTTGACAGATAATTAGATTTATCCTTCCGCTGAACGAATATGGTTGTGTATACGCTTGAACAACGGTCCCTAAGTGGGCCTGCGAACGACTTAGAGAAGATGCCGATTTTGCCATCTTTTCAGATGAAGCTCATTTTGATCTTGGCGGGTATGTAAACAAGCAAAATTGTCGCATTTGGGGCACAGAAAACCCGCACGCATACATTGAAAAGCCGATACACCCAAAACGAGTCACTGTTTGGTGCGGATTTTGGTCCAGAGGCATAATTGGGACATTTTTCTTCGCAAATTAGCAAGGAGTGGCCGTTACAGTCAATGGCGATCGTTATCGGGCCATGTTGAACGAATTTTTGTTCACAAAAATTGAAGAGGAGGATATTGGCAATATTTGGTTTCAACAGGATTGAGCTACGTGCCACACAGCCGAAGCTACACTCGATGTTTTGCGCCCATTTTCAAAAAAAAAAAGTTATTTGGCGGACCCTATATATATTATTACCTTCATTTTAGTACCAAAGGGGCATCAGTTTTATTTATTTAACTGTCTCAGAATTGATAGTTAAAATTTAAATACTCATCAATGTTAAAAGTGCGATAAGAACAGTGAGAATTGTGTTTGCACAACACAATATGCAACTCTGATCTATCTGAAAAAGGAGCAGGGTCACGAGTCGACAGACTAAGGCCGGTATTCACCGACCGCTCATAACTTAAAAGGTTAATAGATGTGATGATATTTACCAAGCATTAATAGTGATAATTTATGAGCAAGCATAAAATGTATGAGTAGTCGTGACGATCATCGATAACTTTTTGCAAAACTTTCAAAAAATGTCACTTCTATAAAACTGTCAATCTCATGGTTGGAAGGATTTGCTTCAAACTTGGTACATACTGTTTTTTCGTAAATATGCTCACACATTATACATTTTTTTTTGGCAAAAAGGAAAATCTCATTTTTCTCTAAAATGGCTCCAACGATTTTCATTTAAAAAAAAACAGGAAATTTTATTTTTGAAAAAATAGTTATTTTTAGAACCTCTAGTAGAACCATATTTTTTGGTTTCGATTTTCTGCAAAACGGTTGCTCGCGGCGCTATAGATATCTAAAATACAGTTTTTGTGAGATTGGCAGCGGGATACTTTAAGTACTATATTATAAAAGTCTGTACCTATATATTTTAAGTGGTATTCTGTTCAGGCATTTCTTTTAATATTATTCTGTTCTTATACAAAGTTCTTGAACAGTATTTATCCTCTCAAAGAGTTATTAATTGGAGTTGGTGTATTGTTGTTGGATTGAAGCACTTAAAATTGCTTTCAAATATTACAAAAAAAAAAAAACAATCAATTTTAAATTAAATTCTTAGTAAAAACACATACATATATTTTTAAAGTCGTTTTTTCACAAAATGTTGTATTCGAAAAATTACTTTTCCAAAAAAAAATTGGTATTTCAATTAAATATATATAAATATTAGCTTAAAAATATTATTTAAAAAATCGTTATCCATTTTCGAAATATTAGATTTATATATATTTTTTTTTGACATGCCAGTATTATTCATTATTTGAAGGACCTCCTATATAAAAGTGTTGATCGAAATTCGTCGAACCGTTTATGAGAAATCCAAAATCAAAAAACTGGTTGTATGGTAGGTTACCGTTCAAAAATTTATTTGTAACAATCACTTAAACGCTTAAATGCCAAACTTGAAGAGAATCGTTTCAGCCGGTAAGGATCTTAATCGTTGTACAGACAGACAGACACACAGACAGATGGAATTGCGAGATCCACTTTTTTCGTCTTCGCTATCATCGTCATGACATGTTTGATCAAAATCTCGAGTTCGATTTTTATCACGAATCCATAACTTATACTTAACTTACATATACTAGTGCCTATTGGTTTTTTGTTTTAATTAATTTTTATTTAATATTAACTTATAACTATCTTAAAGTTAGACAAAAATGTTTAAAACTGGCCTAATTATCGATAAATTACAACTAATTTACTGGCCCTTTACAGGCGCTCTAAACTAAACTATAACTCTTAAGACTAATGTCTTTCGACTTAAAAACTATTTTAATTAATTTTAATTATTTTATTTTTATTTTAATTAAACCAAGAACACTTATTAATAAAAAAACTCGGTATCTCATCATAATTTTATTTTTAACTTATAAACTATTTCTAAAGTTAGACTAAAAATAATTAAAACTAGATACAACTATCTTATACTAACTAAAAATAACTTAAACTACTTAAAATATCTAAAAATACACAAAACCACTTAAATCTACTTAAAACTAGAACAGCCACATCAGCATTTTTCGTTTTTTTTTTTAATTTTTTGGGCATATTTCGTATACGCATGCATATACACACATGCAACCCAAACATGCAACATACATATACAACACGCAGCCACATGCACATATGCCTCAGCATTCATACATATTTTTAATGTTTTTTGCCGCCATCCCGACTGTTCGCTATACCTAATTACCCGTAATATATGTAAGTCGGCCAAGACATACATTCTTAATCAACTTGAGATATCAAACTGCTGTCCAGAGATCGACCAAGAATGGTTCTCCTGCTTCGCCCTATCCCTTCGGTCGCGATCGGGCACAGTCCTACTGAATCGATGGCGCTCTTCTCCACATTGAGGGATGACGTCTCGACCATACAGGAGTCGCCTATCTACAGTTTTCCGGCTGACGTTGAAGATAAGCGGAACCGCCATTCTATCCTGTATCAGCCCTCGACTGTCTAAATAGAACGGGATGTAGCCACTAACCGCGCACTCTCAAAATATTCGTAATTGGGGTAATACGCACTAAAAATTAAGCTGTTTTTTGAAGACATCGGCTCTTGCAATGTGACCCCGAATCAGCTTAAACAAAAAATTATCTATTCTGTTTATATTGGGTCCATTGCATAGAACCTGGTTGTACTCGTTTGTACTCCGACTCCGGTGTTCTATGTAATCCAAGGCAACGTCTAAGACACTGCCTCTCAAATATCCAAATCCTTTCCATTTGAGATGGGTCAACGTTGAACCACACCGGGCAGCCATAAGCAATCATCGGCCTGATGAGGGCCAAGTAGCAAATCACCTTTACCCTGCCGTCAAGACGGCTGTTATTAAACAATCGTTTTGTCAGGACAAAGGCTCCCCTAGCCCTGGTCAGAGCAGCACCTATATGTCTGTCGAAATACAAGTACTGATCCAACCAGATGCCAAGGTACTTTACTACACTCTTACCCGCCAGTGGATGTGCATCTGACGCTTCGATCACCAGCTTACGACAGTTCTTTCTCGTATCCCTTGAGGCGCTAGACAACGTAGTCCTAAACGGAATGGTTTCTGATTTCTGGAGTTTATTTTCAACTACCAGTCATCACAAAATCGATGAATCTTGTCGAAGTCACGCTGCAAAAGAATTTTAATGACCTCAACTGTTCTGTACGCTATTAGATCGTCGGCATACGCCATTACATCAGATCGCTGGTGTAAATGCTTGAGAGAATCGGCGAGTTAACCGCTCCTTGCTGAAGACCATTTTTATTATTAAAAACTGTGGTAGAAATTACATTGCCGGACAACAAACTTTCTACCATTAAGCATGTCATAAAGCATATACTATAGCGGTTTACTTATACCAAGTATGGGAAGCTTTAGATAGAGAGCTTCTAACCATACGGTGTCGAAGGCCTTATCCAAATCAACCAGACAGGCACCCGTACACTGCTTTTTAGATTTGTTCCATTGTATATCGGAAACGATTTTAGACGCGGCATGAATTGTGTCATGTCCCGCCTTAAAACCGAACTGATTATCCGGGATAATATTTTTGTCCTCCGCCCACTTGAACAGGACTCTATTAATAACCTTTTCAAATACTTTGCTGATACTCGGAAGAAGACTTATCCACTTGAGATTCGCCGGATTGGAATTGTCCCTTCCCTTTTTAGGGAGAGAATGCACCACTGCTGTCTGGATAATATGTATTATTCAGCGCGTTGTTAAACAGTGTGGTATAAATGTCAACGGCTTCCTGAGGCAAATGTCGTAGTACAACCTTGGATATACCATTGACTCCTACTGATTTCTTTTTCTTTAGTGAATCGAAGATGAGCTGGAGCTCAATTTTCGAAATTAACAACTGGAACTGACCCCATTTCGCTCGGCGATTATGGCGTTTGGCAAATGTTCATCATTAAACCCGGTAAAACCAAGGTTCTCAGATCGCCACTGCGTTATATCATTCCGAAGGTAAAAGTGGTGATCCAGAGCTCTGCTCTCCAGGTCATGATTCGTGCGAATGCTAGCATTCACCTTGTACACTTGCTGGAAAGCAGCTCCCACAGCCTCCACCTTCTTCTGCGGATCTTAGATTATGAAGAGGTCACCGTCCAAGACGGCGTCATCTGGGTCTATGGCTGCTGTCAGGAGTACGTCTCTGTTTTGTGTCGTCCTCTGGAGCTTAAGGCACGGAAGGTCGTTTTGATCTTTCCTTCTGAATATCTTATTAATTTCTGGGAACGTAGTCGGGTTGGAATTTTGTTGTCCCAAAACAAATTAATAGACAACCTATAATTTTCTTTGATCAATTGGTTGATGTTTTTGATGGACGACTTCAGTGCTCTAATCTCCATATCTCGTGTGTCAATTAACTGTCTGTACAAGCGTTTTATTCTTGTCAGTAGACCACTTTTTTGTCTGTGTAGTGCGTCAATGGTCGCGTTACGGTACATGTCAGTTGCGTTACGTTCTTTGTATTTCGGTATTGTTCTGTTCATTGTTCATAGAATCGTTTCGTCCATTTGCTCTAAGTATCTGTCTATTTCCGTATTTGTCAGGTTCCTGTCATTTGGTGGGGATATACCATTGGAACGTAATTCGCTCAGTAAGGCGTTGGAGAAACGTGGCCAGCGCACCTTACTGTAATTGTAGGTATGCACATGCACATACTCCTCCAACTCCATAAGCTCGTTCGGAAGTTGCATTACGGCGGCGGGTCCGCAGTGGTCACTGTCGTACTCGATCGTTCGTAAACAATTTCTTGGCAGTTGACCCACAGTGTCCGTAATTGTTAGTATTCCGTCTTTCAGCAATAGATCCAGATAGGCACCGCTTCTTGGAAACGATGGCCTGTCTGTAGCGAGAAGTTCAATGCGATACTCAAGGCTGTATCAACCCATCCACTCATACAGATGGTTACCCACAGGATTTTGTATTTGATTTTCCCATATATATGTTTGCATTCAAATCACCAGCCAATATGTAGTAGTTCTCTTCCGAGCTCAATCTTAAGCATTCAAAAAGCGTTTCAAGCTCTGTTATAAACTGAGTGAGCTAAGGTGTTTCCGGTGCATAGGCAGCGATCACGTACATTCGCTTCCCCTGTTGAAGATGAATGCATATGATGCATGCTTCTAGCGTCCGAAATTTTCGCATTTCACTATTATATATTACCTTATGACTAATGCCTTTACGTATAAAGATTGCGACGCCTCCCCCTTTAGTGGACTTGGGTCGGTCTCTTCTTACGATATTGTATTTGTTGTTAGTCAATTTATGTTTTAAGTTTCGCTAGCCATAAACACATCTGGACTTATGTCTTTAAGCAATTGTAATAAATTCGCTCTACGTTCGGTCCTAATCAGTGAACTTACATTCATCGCTAGGATCTTAAACAGGCTCTCCGACAGCGCGCCCTTAACCTATAAGTTGCGTAAGGCTCCGTGAAACAGAGTAGAGATAATCCACCCTAGTCGCCTGCTCCCTGCTCTGGTTTTGAAGGCCTGTCAACTGGCCCTGAATGGCCAGCAGAATACACATAATATCCGCCTGTGCCGCTGGCGCCTTAGGCACGGTCGCCTGTTGGGCTACCTTTGGTGTAGGCTGTACCGCGCTTCCCCTTCCTGATGCCATTTGGGCGAAGGAAAGTTGGGGGTTGACGGGCGTTGTTGTAGGAGGGCGCACTGTTGGGCGTTTCTCTACCACTGACTGCTTTGCTGCTTTGTTATTTTTCATTAGCTGAAACGTCGGACACCACTGACAATTAGCGGAGTGTCCGTCGGCTCGGCAAAGTGCAAATTTTAGCTGGGTCCTATCTTCGACCTGTTCCTTCCTTAGCTTGCATTCAACTGCATTGTGGTTCTCTCCACACTTAACACAGCGCGACTGCATACGCAGTTCGCTTCGGCGTGGCCGAACCTTTGGCAACGCATGCATTGAAGCATGTGCCCGCACCTTAATAATTTATCCCAAGTTGTACTAAGAAGAAGGGAAGATTCCGCTTCTCCCGCCTAGCCCTAACTATAGCAAAAGGCTTGACCCCGATAAAATCGAGATCGTCATTCGCTTTTTGGCGGAGTTCATTTAAGAGCACCTGTGGTTCCGAACAGGAATCTATGTCCTTTAATAGGACCGTTTGATATTTTTCGGCCTTAGGGGTGAAACTGAAGAATTCCGTAAGTAGTGGATTCTTTGAGCAATGCATTTATTTTCTTGTGGATAGCATGCCTATCTATATTTAGTCGCTTAATAGTGAAATTTTGACATATATCCGACTTACACAGATGTATTGTATCCTAATGCTCCATTTTAAACGTATTTATGGGTGGCTCCTTTTTTTTTTTAGTAATCGGCGGCTGTGGCTTTTGCTGCTGTTTCTGCTGCTGCTGCTGATTCTGCTCACGTTTCTGCTGCGATCGTGTCTGCTCCTTCTGTTTTGTTTTGTTTGCTGTTGCTGTTACCGTTGATGTTTCGGCAGCTGTTGTGGCTATTGTTTTTGCAGCTGTTGTTCTTTTTGCTGCTGTTCTTTTTGCTGTTGTTCTGGTTACTATTGTGCTACGGTCTGCTGCCCTGTAGCGAATTTTTGTATTTGAGCTCTTTCTTCTCCCTTGCTCGGCGCGCCACTTGTCTTGCTTTGACGGCGAGTATGAGATGCTCCATTTGGCTTTCACGGCTTAGGATTTCTGCCTCAATTGTTCCTATTTGGTAGAGTATTCTTTGCTCTTCGTTATCGTTCCCAAAGGCATTGCTTTACCCTGTGGTGTAGTGACCTTCTCCACCCTCTCACATATAATCAAATCCCCCTTCATTATCCGAGGGTGACGTGTTCAGTTTGGTTTGTATATTTTCTGCTGCGGACATCACATCTTGTGCCGACGACTACGTCTCCTTCACCCCAGATGACAGCTCAGCTGAAGTGGGCTTAGTGCGCCGCTTCACCAGATTTGGCACACACTTTATCCGCTTTCTTCTTTTCGTTGTTGCCATATCGGCTGATGTTGCTGTTGTAGCCATTCCTTCTGCTAATGTAGATGCCTTAACAGGAACATCTTTCGATGTTCCCTCAGCTGATGTTGCCATCGCAGGTCTCATTAGCCGTAGGACATCTTTCCATGCCACAGTACTTAAACCACTCCTCCTGATCTGGTTTTCTCAGACAATACAATTTTCAACCTCCTGTGTGCCTATTGTTCTGAAGTAAAAGTGAACATAAAAGGCTCGAAGCTAAAAATCGTCCATAAAGAAATATATGTAGGTAGTTAGGCAGAGACATTTTTTCGTTAATAAGTTAAGTGGATCAGATTTTGACGTCAGAAATTAAATTGAACATCTAATTGGAGTCTAACAAAGCAATAACTTGTCTTATAAAAAACATCAGTTAGGTATATATATTAAAAAACTGGTCTTATACAAAACCGGTTTTATTGTATACCATGTTAATAGAGAGGAAAATCAACGAAAAATATAAACTACGGTTACATATTATGAAATAAAAAAATAAAATCGACATTTTATTTAACATATTTTAAATAAAAAAACTCTGCATATATACAATTTTTGTAATCTTTGAAAATATATTCAAAAAATTCAAACGCTTTCTAAAAACCACATTATTGCTTATAAGCTAAGCACACACCTGTCTCAATTGAATTGATCCCAAACCCCTAACTATAAGGAAGTAATCTCAACTTCAATTCACTTTTAGCCTCGCTGTTATTACTATTTACTTTTAAACACTTTCAAATCGTAACAAGTTTTATTAACCCAAAACGCATATTTATTAAAACAATTTTAGTACAATCACTTAATTTGACAAAAACCAGTCGAAATTTAAATCCTCATTTCATAAAATAACACGAATTACAAATGTAAGACTAATTTGGTAAACATAAAAATATAAACAGAATCCGAGTGACAAATGAGCCATCAAAAATAACAGAAACCAGATTTTCGATTACTTAATTATTACCAGAACATTTAGTCATAAACCGGCCGGTCGGTGGCCGGCCCTGTACCAATCCATTTGCGCCAAAAATAAAATGTATGAATGAATACATTCTCTAATGGAACAACCAAGCTCCATCCATACCACCATCCTCATTTCCATATTGGAAAATTTCAAACTTAACGAAGTCTATATAAAGAGCTTACAAACGCTAGCCGCTCCTCAGAATTAGTTTTGTATTACAAGATTTATTTACCCAAAGCGACAGCTTGAGCATGAAGGTGAGCATTAAAAATGTGATAAAATGATTAAATTAATCAATTGAATTTAAATTTTAACAGACAATTTTGATATCTACCTTACTTACTCTTATGCTGCAATGCAACGCAGATATCAGTGGAAGCATTAACAAAGAACTTCCATTAAATTCGCTTACAAGGATACCAACGCCAACGCAAAGTCTTTTACCACCGACATTTGAAAACCCAATCAAGGATTATACGGTTGGGTTAGTTCCACCACCAATAGATGGCGGGCAATCATCTGGGAGGGATGACACCAGACCAAAAGTCCAGCAACATCATACACATTCCAATCCCCATACTCGTGTAAGCGGCTTTATGAATACTGCAAGGCCATTCGAAAATTCAGTCCAACAACGAAGCGGATATACCACACTCCATCAAAAAACACATCACCCCTCAAATTTGATGCAACCACAAGTTTACCAGCCTAAGACGGCAATTTATCAGCCATTTCAGCAGTTCAGAGCACCTCACCATACCCACCATCCTCCACCAACCACTTACAGTTCGAGTACAGGAAGACAACCTGTGGCAGCAGTGGCCCAGCATCATCACCATAAACAATTCCAGTCGGCTCCTCAATACCACGGCCCAGTTACTCAAAAACGAGTCCATCAGCATTCCACTCGTACGCATTACGTGTCTATTCCGGTGCAAAGAGCAGCACCAGTTATTGTTCAACACGCCCATCCCAGTGTACACAAATCGACTCTTACTCTTACACCCAGTTCCAGGCGAGTTTCTTCGTCTGGTGCGAGTATACAAATTTATCCTTCGGTTTCCTATACAGCAATCCCACATCCGCAGCATGGTTCAACGCTGAATTTCGGAAATTCAAAATTTGATTCGGAGTTCCTCCAAATCATAAGTGAGGTTTATAATCAGAATCATTAATTGAACTGTCTGAATAAATGAAAATATTTAAGTTACCCTAAGGCCATTAATATTCAAATTTGTACCAAATCATGTTATTTATTATTAGACATTTATATATTTTGTGTTACTACCTATAGTTTATATAGTGGCAGCTCTCGTGGCAAAATCTAATAAAAAATTTTTTGTCTGCAATAAGTGTGAATTTTTCGGGTTTTAATTAATTTATTTATTATAATTTATGTAAACGATTAAACTGAACCTCCCAATTATAACTGGTTTCTACTTTGACTTCCCTCTACCAACACTCTGTTGTTAATTTGATGGAACGACTCTAATAAAAACCATGATACCTCATGTTACATTCGGGACAAATTTACGAGCTATTGTAAGTATTCAAATGTAAATAATATAAAATAAATTATGCATTTTATATATTTTAATCATTGCGTCCGCTTTGATAAAATAAAGACTTTGGGAAAATTATATTCTTGCTTAACTAAAAATAATGACCTTGATAAATTGCTTTTGTGGAACTATCGGAGATAAATATTTATAATGATTTGTTTATTTATAAAAATATACCCGAACGTTTTCAACACTTCTTGATTTCTCTTATGCTCCCCAAACCTTATTTTTAGAATTTCGCCTGTAACGTAATTGTTTCAATTTAAATTGCTTCTCAAACTTCAAAATTATTTGCACTCCGCCAGAAGAATACATTAAATTAAAAAATTAATGTTCCTGAACGCACAAACTATACAACAAAACACTCCTATCTCATGGACCATTCTGAGTAGTGATGGGTTGTATCAGTGTTGTGTCATGTAGGCTAAAAATGTAGACTACATGATTGTCTACATGTAGAAAATTGATGTAGACAATTCCCAATTGTCGATATAAATTTGTCGACACTGTAGACATTGTAAACAATTCGTAAGAACATGATCGACATAATCGACCAATTTTCAACTTTGAAATGTAGACAATTAAAGTCGACACGTAGAGGAACAACACTGGTTCCAATCCTGGTTTTTGACCCCGCATTTTATAATCCCGTTGCTTTTGATCAAGTTTCTTATTGTAAAAATGTTAAATAAATAGTTTCGTTTATAAAAGCGGGATGAATAATTTAAAACAAAATGCGTTCCGCCCGGGCACGATAGTTGGGCCCATCAGTTAGATGCTATCGTACATTTCTAAGACGCAATATTTTTGGTCGATGTCTACCGACTCTTATAGAATTTGCAGCATATATATACTGCAAATTATATTTTTCTAGGGGAATTTGGTCAAATTCATGCACCTAGAAATATGTATTGATTTTATGCCCGTGGTCTGGCCAGTAATTATATTCGAAGAAAACGCAAACAATATTTACATATTATTTATGTTTCTGTTTTTGTTTTTGTGGACTGTGTGGATTAAAACCAATTGAAATATTTTGTGACCTATAGTCCAATACTGATCAGACCACGGGCATAAAATCAATAGATTTTTTAGATTTTTAGATTTAGATTTAGATTTATTAAAATTCAATATTTACAAAGTTTACCTTTTTTGTTTTTACAAATCTTATGTGACATGGCAAAAGCCGTCTGCCAGATTGACTAATTGATGTACTAAGATAACAAGATAATGATAATATTTTACAGGGCATATAAATATTATTTTAGTTCTACATATTAATTTGTGAAGTGTGCATTAAGTTTAAAAGTCTTCTATTAAAATTTTATTTCTATATCGGAGTGCAGCTTTGACGAATTTATGAAGAGCTGTCCAGGATTCTCCATTTAAAAGTCTAAGAACTTCTTCGGCTGAGAAAATAGCTTTACCCAGGTACAGTTTTCTAAGCTCGATAAGTATTGGGAAAACACGAACAAAATGCAAAGTATCTTCTCTGGTGTTCATATTGCAAAGGCTGCATTCTATAAGTAGATCTGGGCGATGAGGTATGTAATTAGTTGAGATGTAGTAATTCCCCACGTATTTTGAAGATGGTAGATATCTTATTCACTCCAACATTTTCAAAGTAGTTTTTCGTACCCAGATCGTATTCTAGTTGGGAGTAATAAGTTCTATACACAGAGGATCGTGTATTTTCGATAAATGACTCGCGCAGCTTTTCATCGAGAACTTAAAACATAAAATCAATACATATTTCTAGGTGCATGAATTTGACCAAATTCCCCTAGAAAAATATAATTTGCAGTATATATATGCTGCAAATTCTATTAGAGTCGGTAGACATCGACCAAAAATATTGCCTCTTAGAAAGGTACGATAACATCTAACTGATGAGCCCAACTATCGTGTCCGGGCGAAACGCATTTTGGACTATAGGTCACAAAATATTTCAATTGGCTTTAATCCACACAATCCGCAAAAACAAAAACAAAAATATTCTCCGAATATAATTTAAAACAAATTACAGAATGATTTTTTTTTAAATCTAGGCAATCAACGATATTGCGAAACAAAGTATCTTATCTTATTCTGTAAGAACAACTTTGAAGGCGAAAATACGCAAAAAAAACGGCCTAATTCATTTTTGACTATTTTTTATGATTCTCTTGATAAACCTTGTATGTACTTAGGCAGGTATGTCTCATGTCAAAATTGATTGGTGCTTTGCGCTAAGCTTTTGCCCAAAAACAAAATCTTATTTTTCTCAAAAATGGCTCCACTGATTATTATAAAAAAAAAATCAGTCCATTAATGAAGGCAAAGTGTACCTTTTGATAATTTTTTTTTTTGCAAAAAATTGTTATTTCTGATACCTCTAGTATTTACCGGTTATTTTGATTTTTTTGAAATTTTTTACGCAGAAGCTCCTTAAAATTTCAAAAATGACTATAGATTTTTTTCGAAACTTCGTATTTGGTGGTTTTTTGACATTATCTTGAATAGTTATTACATACAAAATGTTAAGAAACCGTTAAGAAAAAAAATTATTTTTCGAAAACGGCTCCAAGAATTTTTATAAAAAAATGTGTGTGTTCTTAAATTAGTACAGTTCACTTTTAAGTATAAAAATATTTTTTTTGCGTACCTATTAATGGTACTTCCCATAGAACCGCTTTTCATAATAATGTTTTTTTTTTATACAAATGCCCCCTAAAATTATTAATATAACTGCATACTCAAATCTTCTTCGATTTTTAAAAAATAATTTTTTTTTTGAAAAAACGATTTTTCAAAAACCAGCGAAAGAACATTTTTTTTTTAAATTTGAATTTTATATGTATATTAATAATATATTCAAAATTGCGTTTAAAATTTTTTTCTAAAAATGTTTTCAAAATTTTATACATACAAAATTTATTTATTAAAAAACTGCTCCAACGGTTTTTGAATTTTTTTTATATATTCTTATTTATCCATGAATTCAAATTGCATCTTTGTTTTCCCTCAAACTATACCACTAAGCAATATAGAAACATTTAATTATGTGTATTATCCATTTATTTCTACCATATTATTATTCCCTTTTAACGAATTTTTGCGTTGTCGCTGAATACTAAACACAATTTAGGCCCTTATACATTTATTTATCTTAAAAATCACATGAATCTTATGTATGCACAATATTGTAATGGCACCTTAATTATAAAGTTACATGCCACCTACATTCGTCATTTTTCATTATTTTGTGTTCATGTTTACATACTTAGGTTCCGTCTATCTATGTATGGATATACATTTTACTCTCCTAACTTACATTATTAAAATCCATAACTTAGATTTAAATATACATTTGTAGGTAGGTACCTATATGTAACTATTCCTTGAATCATACATTCGACAATTCATTATATGTACTCGTACTATGAATCAAGGTAATCTTGCCTACATAGGCTTTAAACCTGCATAGGATAACTACACCTAACTAATTAAACCTCCATGGTTATAGCTACATTAAAGTTGTTAGCTATAAGAGCATGTTCGTGCGATCCAGACGTGCGTTTTATTTAAATATAATGGCGCAAAATTTTAAACAACCTATTGTTAAGGGCTTAGCATTTTACTAGTTAGCAATTTCCTAAGTGCTTATTGATTGAATAACTATTTCAAATTTTTTAAACATTTTCTAAACTAGTAAATTGCTAATTAAGCAAAAAGCTTAGCATTTGTAGGGTTTGAATTTTGTTGAACACAATTACTGTTGTTATGCGTTATAAATTAATTATATGATGATGAAAACCCAACATGTGCTCTAAAATGGTATTAGTTATTTTTATTTTCATAAATTTTACTTCATTATTTACAAAAAAAAAAAAACAAAAAAAAATTGTGCACCAGCAGGGCTCGAACCTGGCCACACCGCGTGCAAGGCTGATATACTATCAGATTCCATAATGGATTTAGCAAATTGATAAAAGTTAAAGTAGCCATTCCGTGATTTTAACATTAGTAAAATGATAAAATCCTTTAAAATTAGCTCAATCATCCTTTTAGCTTAGTAAATTGCTAAAAGTGGCTTTAACATTTTACTAAATCATTTAAAATTTTGCGCCATTGCATTCTTCTTACCAATATTTATTTAAATTTTTTTTAAAGCAAAGGAACATATATTTATAAGTACTACTCATAATACCAGCTTCAAAAAATAAAACAATATTTGTGGAAACATAATTAAGAGTGCATCTCAATATAACAACATTTGTGGGTCAGTTGTGAGGGAGTCTAAGTTAATATAATTCCAGCAATTTTTTTTTTTAATTTTGTTGTTGGCCTTTTATTTATTACATTTAAAAAAGTTAAAAGTTCTTGCACGCAGTGTTTATTAAATTTGATTTTTATAAAACAGCTTTTTTTTTGCATTTTTAACAACAAATTTCATTAAAAATGCACACAAAGAAGTTTTCAGTTCCCGAGAATGCCACTGCCCACTGCAATCTGCAATATCGGCAGCGCGCTAAAGAAGATAATTTTTTACAAAAGAATTTCGCCCACACATCCTTTCTCAGAGTTAATTTTTACTTGTGATAGGGGTACATGTAGGTACGGTGGTGACCAATTTTTCAGATGCAAACAAGAGGACAAACTTTAATGAACTTAAACAAGCTTAGGAAAAAACGGTTTTTAATTGTACTTTAAATTACGTATAGGTATGTCAGTTCAGTCTTTAAAAAATATAAATACTTTCTATATATAAAATTAAAATGCACGACTGGATCGTACGAACTTGTTCTTGCAGCTAACAACTTTAATGTAGCTAATAATTGAGGTTAAGTTAGTTAGGTGTAGTTATCCTATGCAGGCTTAAAGCCTATGTGGGTACGATTACCTTGATTCTTAGATATGGATGGAACCTTAGAATGTTAGCATTTACATAAATAATAAAAATTAAGGATGTGGTGGGTAGGTAGCCATACATACAACATGATAATTTAGGTGCAATATGCATACATAACAGAGACAATACATATGTATATATAAATGTATGAGGGCCTACATTGTATTTAGTATTCAGTGACGGACGCAAAAATTCTTAAAAAGGTTATAATAATAAGTTAGAAATAAATGCATAAAACACATAATTAAATGTTCTTATGTCGCTTAGTCGTTATATTTTGAGGGAAAACAAAAATGCAATTTGAATTCATGGATAAATAAGAATGTATCAAAAAAAAATTCAAAAATCGTTGGAGCAGTTTTTTAATAAATTAATTTTTATTTATAAAATTTTGAAAACATTTTTAGACAAAAAAATTGAAAAGCTATTTTGAAGATCAAATTTCAAAAAAATTATATATTTTTTAAAAATCGAAAAAAAAAATTTTCGTATGCAGTTTTATAATTTAAAAATTATTTTAATCGGCTTATCCAATATTGAGAAAGTCGAAAATAAGAAAAGTGGTTCTATGGGAATTACCGTTAATATGTACGCAGAAAAAATATTTTTATACTTGAAAGTGAAATGTACTAATTCAAGAACACACAAATTTTTTTAGAAAAATTCTTGGAGCCGTTGATTTTTATTTTAAAAAAAATATTTTTTTAATTATTAAAGATAATGTCAAAAAACCACCAAATACGAAGTTTAGAAAAAAACTATTGAGTCGTTTTCGAATGTTTGAGTTTTCGGGGTGGCCGTGGGGCGATAGTTGTTTGCTCGCCTGTCAACCTCGTGGTTGCAGGTTCGATTCCTGCCGTTGTCTATGTCATCTTATATTCCATTAAAAACCAATTCTCAAAATTGTCTTAAAAATAATTTACTGCTTTGCTCATGACATGCTGTTTAGGCATAACACTAACAACATGTGATTGGGGACGTTCACTCAATTATTCTCAGCAATCTGGAATAACTTTCTGTTGTTGTAATGCGTGCAAAACCACATCTGATCAAAAAACAGCTGCTCTCATGACAGCTATCTTGAGTTATCCCAAAAAAATTGGAATAACTAGCTATCCGAGACCAAATGTATAGAACCAGCTGACTGCAAAATTCGTTGGTATGCGTTTTGCTTTGATTTTTTGACAGCTTTCAGCTAACCTATCTGATTCGTCCACAGATATACCCCGATAGCTTGGTATCCGAGATAACATATCTAATAAGTGAGTGATCGCCACCATTGAGTAAACTAGCATACCCATAAAATATGACAACGAACTAAATAAAATAATGCGAATTATAAGAGAAATAAATAAATAAGACACGGTAATTCTCTCCGCATTAGTTCAGCCGCCATCCCTGGAGATAAATCTGAGACAACAACCAGCTCTAGTCTCAGAACATCGCGCCACACATCTTTCCTATCCTTCTTTCTCTTCTTCCACCGGATGCCCGCGCTGTGTTTAGAAAAACATATAAAGGGTATTCATAATCTCATGAGCGCGTGTAAAGTTATAAACAAAAAAAAAATTAATTTCCAAAAAAAAAATTGTTTGAAAAATTTTGGTATACAATAGTGTTGAAATTTTCTAGGAGCGTCTGCGTAAAAAATTTCAAAAAAATCAAATTGACCGTTTCCGAGAAAATAGAAAACCAAAAAAATGGTTCTACTAGAGGTAATAAATGACATTTTTTTTCCAAAAAAAAAATGATCAAAAGTAGCCTTTGCCTTCATTAATGAACTGATTTTTTTTATAAAAACCGTTAGAGCCGTTTTGAGAAAAAGAAGATTTTTGTTTTTGGCCAAAAAAAATGTATGGGAGCTAATGTTATTTATCGTCTTAAAAAAAATGAATGTGTGGATACATTACCGCAAAAACAATATGTACCTAGTTTGAAGCAAGTCCACCGAACCATTTAGGCTGCAGGCTCGAGAACAGACACGTAGACAGACGGAATTGGGGGACCCACTTTTTTGGTGTTCTCTATGATAGTAATGTCATGTTTGATTTTTGGAAAAAAAAAATGCTTACGAATACAAAACTTGCCTTATAGTACCTATAATCTCAAGTAAAAATAAAATAATTAAAACTTAAGTACTTAATTTAAGAGTCCAATTCAAAGAAATTCTTAGTTGTTGTATTTTCTTTCGCAGTGTATTTTTTTTTAAGATGCCATCCTGACTTCTTAAAAAAGTCTTAACATCTCAGCAATCATAGTCATAATTGCACATTGTTATCAACACTACCTTTAGAAGCGACAATGAAAACTCTAACAGTTTTAGTAAATTTTCGTACTTCACATTTTCTACAGCGCACGAATCGTGCTACAGAAATAAAACTATTAGCTTTTTTTCAGTGTGAGTAATCGGCTTATTTTTTTTATTTTATAGGCTACTATTTAGATTTATCAAAATGAATACTTGGGATACTGAAAAAAGGATTTGGATAGTGCAGCGATACCATTCTTTGCAGTCAGTCATTTCCGTCCAAAGGGAATTTAGGTTGGAGTTTGGCGGTACTCCCCCAGGTAGATGGATCATTATGAGGCTGGTAAACATGCTTGCCGAATCTGGAAGCATCGAACGAAGACCGAAGACGGCAATATTAACAAGCACAATTGCCGAATATGGAGTGAATCTAATCCAGAAATGCTCCACGAGACGGAACTGCACCCAGAACGAGTCACTGTGTGGTGCACAGTTTCATCAAGGTGTATTGTCGGGCCACACTTCTTCGAAGAAAACGGTGTAACACAAACTGTCAATGGGGACCGTTATTTAAAGATGTTGAAGGAGATTTTTTTACCCAGAACTTCGCCGAAGACGTATCTCTTTCAGAATTATTTGGTTTCAACAAGATGGAGCAAGTGCACACGTAGCCACACAAATTATGGCGGAGCTCCAAGGAAAATTCCCAAACAAATTGATATCCAGAAACTGCGCTTTCCGCTGGCCCCCAAGGTCACCTGAACTGACTGGTGAAGTGTAAAAAACGAAATCCAGGAATTTGTATGAATTGAAGCAGTCCATTAAGACAATTACTGGGGCGATCCCAATTTCAACCCTTCAGGCCACAATGAACAATTTTCTGATTAGGTGCCGCATGTGCGTGGATGAGCGTGGAGGTCATTTGCGGTCTATCATCTTTAAAAACCATTAGTTATTTAAAATAAAATTTAATATATAATCCAATAAAAAAAAATTAATGAAATACATCGATTAAAATAAAAGTTATTTAAATTTCTTATTGTAGCACGATTCGTGCGCCACCCTGTGTACATATAATCGCAAGTAAAAATTAAGGAAAAAACGGCTTTGAAAATATATTTAGATTCGTACTAGAAACCTTTTGCATACGAAGTGATCAAACATAATAGCAAGTTCGTGTGATTCAGTCTTGCATTTTATTTTTTGATGCATTCATGTCCATGTCCAAAAATTTAAATGGAATCTTTTTTTTAGTAAGCTCTCTTACATTTATAAATAGTTAATGTATCTTATGTATATTACACACATCATAAACAGTTATATGCATATAAAAAGTTAATATAGCTTTACCTACCCACTACATCCTACACATTCATTAAATATGTGTGTATGTATACATATGCATACCTACCTAGTTTCCATTTATGTACGTCGGCAATACCTTCATAGTTTACATATAGTTACTATACTTCATTATACTAAGAACCAAGGTAAGCTGACCTATCCCGACCTTAAGCCGACCTTAAATAATAACTAGACTACATAAACATGCCCACTAATAGCGTCAAGGTGTTAGCTACAAGAGCATGTTAGTACGATCCAGTCATATATCTTATTTATAATTATTTATGAATAAGTTTCTAGTGGTCGGTTGTTATTGCCCTAAATAAAAAATGGCCTTAGATTACAAGTTACTTAACTCCGTAGATATAAATCTACGATATAGAGATACTGAAGCACTGTCAACGAGACCATCGGCCTTAAACATTACATACTTTTATTCGAAGAAAACGCAAACAATATTTACATATTATTTTTGTTTTTGTTTTTGTGGACTTTAAAGCCAATTGAAATATTTTGTGACCTATAGTCCAAAATGCGTTTCAGCCGGGCACGATAGTTGGGCTCATCAGTTAGATGCTATCGTACCTTTCTTAGACGCAATATTTTTGGTCGTATATGCTGCAAATTCTATTAGAGTCGGTAGTTATCGACCAAAAATATTGCGTCTTAGAAAGGTACGATAGCATCTAACTGATGAGCGCAACTATCGTGCCCGGGCGAAACGCATTTTGGACTATAGGTTACATACTTTAATACACTGGTGGATCCACGGGGTGGTACGTTAACTTAGTTAACTATTAATATGATAATATGACTGTCACTTTCTCTTTGATCAATAACTGTGTTTTATTGGGAATCTATCCATTGTACCGTAAGTAATTCCCAACAAAACGCATCGACCGTAGCATGGACCGTAGCTTTTTTATTTTTGTAAAAATGGTACCCCTGCACAGCAGTCACAAGTAATGAAAGAGTCTTTTGCAAAGTAAAATTAATAAAATATCTATATTTTGAACAATAATTAGCTTTTATTCATATAAAATAGAAAGTATAAAAACGTACCAATATTTAATTTATGTTACAAACCAATTTCTTGTTTTCATTTTTTCTGCATTTGCAATATTAAATTCGAACATCCATTTTGCACCAATAGAAAGGAAATGATAAGTGAATGGGTTTGTTCATAGACAATGGTCAAGTACCTTTTTACACAGTGCAATTTTTGTATTGCTTTAAAAAACGTCTATGGCTTTCACACGAGGAAACAAAATTGGCGGCGATTTGTTCATTCCCCTTACATTTCCCCTTTATGTTTCATGCTTTTATTTATTTTCTGAGTAGATCGATAGCTAGTTTTATTTTTCAAGTCAATTTACAAATTTAGTTTCTGAGTATGTTTTGCTTTCAATTCAATATTCATCACTCATCAGACTGCACTTAACATACGCGGAGTAAGGAACAAATAGTTAACATTTGGTTTGCCATTTCCATGCATATGTCCAGAAAAAAAAACAATGGGATCACAAAAATGTACGCCCAGTCCATGTCCATGTAGTAAAGCGAATACCGTCCATGGCCATCGTCCATTAAACAGTGATAAAAGGCACATTTTTTAAAGTTCAGTTGCGCGCACAAGCAATTTTCCGAAACAAAATAGTTTAATCAATAGTTGAACGATGATCGCACACATAAACAACTTAAAATCAATCAAAGAAATAAACCAACACATATACAGTATTTTGATTTAATGTGCGCGCAGTTACGTTCGATTTGTACTAAAACACAAACTTTTAAATTGCTCGAATCGCAGACTGAATACACTCTCATATATCTGCAAAACTGAAAGTTGCATATGTGCGCGCCCAGCCTTATAGCTCATAGAATTATAATTATATTATAATTCATTCAATAGATACTGATTTTGTTTTTTTTTCAAAATTGAAAACGAAATTAGTTTAAATTGATTAATTGACATTAGGGATATGCAAAATTGCAGATATAAGTGGAATTTTAGACGTACTCCAGAAAATAATTGAGTAAATAATACAGTTTTTAATAGTAAAAGTCAAAAACTTTTCAGAAGAACATTCAACAAGAACATCCATTTATTAAAAAATGGAGTTATCTAAGTTTTTAGAAATATAAACTGGCCAACTATAAAAAAAAAGAAAAAAAAATCAAATAGATCGATTTGCCTTACGAATGAAATTAATAATTATAACACTCCATGAACACATCCATCGAGATTCAATCCAATTATCAATCCTACCAACAAAACTAACAAAATCAAATCAGAAACTCTAATAAACGTCAACCAGCCATCCATCGTAACTTCTACTTTAGCTTTCTATCGACCGTAGCGAATTGTATGTAAAATCCTACGACGGATAAACTTACGGTGGATAAATTTCCCAATAAAACACGGCTAATGTATAGTAAGTTACATGCATTTAGTTTGATCCATATATTTGGCAAGCTTTTTTACCTTAATTTCGACAATTTTTTATAAAAAAATCTAAAATAGGTCGATAAAAATCATTAATTGAGACAGAAATAGAACAAAACTAAGCTTATAAGCACGTTGCCAAAATTGTTTTTAAAAAATCGGTAGGAGCCGAACTGTTATATCCAGATTTGTAAGTAATGAGGTATGGTAAAAAAAAAATTAAAAGGCCGCACACATAGTGTTTTTAGTAATCCGGAAAGGCGACTTATATTAAGAAAAGCGTCAAATTCTCACGACTCTTTAAAAAAAATTCAGGGAAAAATGTGGTATCAAGGCAAATCTCACAACTATGCATCGTGTTCTTTCAAAAGCTAAGCATATAAAAAGACTGAAAATCAAGAAGAAACCACCCATTAACCCGGTTCGAAAAGAGCAACGTCTCAGTTTTTGTCGAGCACATGTGCCTGGAATTCGCTGTGGAATCGCGTGGCCCCCGACGGAAAAAAATGAATTTGGAAGGCCACGATGACTATAGTTACTATTTTCATGACCTCCGCAAAGAAACTCATTATTTGGGCCGGCTGCATAGCAGAGTCAGAGGTATGATGGCATGGGAGGCCATTTCGTATTATGGGACCTGAAAACTTCAATTTTTGTCCACCACAATGAATGCATTGACTTATGTATTAAATGGTGTACTAAAAGATGCATTTCCATATTTTCATAAACTTTTTGGACCAGCCCGGGTAGTAAAAACGTGAATATATAGAGAGCCAAAATGTGGAACTATTAAGCTGGCCGCTATACTCACCGGATTTAAACATCATTGAAAATGTTTGGGGATGGATGACACGTCAAACAAATGGATCGGGACAACAATATTCGAGTACACTCGAACTAACCCAAGCCATCGATTTATCTTGGAGCTCGACTTCGCTAAATTATTTGGCCAATTTGTATTCATCCCTTCCAAGCCGGATGTGTGAAGTTTTGGAGCAGAAATGTGACTCAACAAAAATTATTTTTAATCAAAAATTGTTTTTAATCAAAAATTCTTTAATTATCTTAAATTTATGTAATGTTTGAAATAAAAAGAATCAAAATTCTCTAAAATGTTTTTTAACTAAAGTGTCCTATTCAAATGGCGCAAAATTTGGACCCCGCACTATGACGGTATTTAGTAAATAATTTTTTGTTAATACTTAAAGCAATAGAATTAAACTTTTCTTTTGGCAAAATAACAACAATTAAATGAATTTTGATTTTTAAAAAAATCAAGTACCTTTACTTCAGTTCAGATAGGAATATCGGATATTTGCCTTTCACTCTAACTAAAAGAGATGCAAATAAGTTCGTACTATTTTAAAACTCTTACAGGTAGGTTTGTAGAAATAAACATACTTAATTATCACAAACGTAGCAGCGGTAACTCTGGTTCAATACGTTTATTTTAAAGGCACACAACGAGGTTTGAGAACATGGAGAAGGCATACAAGTAGCAGTGTGTACTTGGATGTGCAGTAGATGGTGATGGTGGGATATACGCTGGTATTAACTAGATTGGAAAAATAATTTGTATGTAACTCAGGGGTTATTTTCAGTCGGAATTTCAGCGACAGGCTTTGAGGCTTTTTTCAGTGTTTGAAAAAGCTCTGCCATAAGACCTGTACTGAAAATATAAATTGAACAGAGTATAGCATGCTTGGCTTAAGAGCAATGAATGACAGAAAACAGACCAAAGGGGTATCCTATTAAAGTGTCGACGAGTATACGTATAGGCAAGCAAACAATTATTAACTCCTAGAGTTCTCGGCTAGGAGTGTTTCTCTTTATATTTCGTTCTGATTTCTCATTTCTCGACCTTCGGCTTCGAGTTGTCAGCTGAATCGTATAACATGGCGACAATTGAAGTGGTAGTTGTAGTACAAAAAAAAGTTCAAGTTGCATGGTGTAAAAAATACTGTTATGATATTCCGCATTTTATTATCCTATGTCTCTTGCACACATTGTCACCGAGTGACGTAGTTCACCTGACTATTATTTTGTTTCTTAATTTTTTTTGTTTGCATTTTTATCCCCAAGTGACGTAAGTTAACACTGAATGTCATACCATGTATTCTTTATTATTTTTATTATTGCAATGTTGTTTTAAATATTTGTTGCTGTCGTTGCTTTATTTTTTTTCATACACGTTTCGCACAATTGATTTTTCATAGGATTTGTTTGAGACAAAATAGCTCCAGTCAAAGTAATAAAAACTATTTAGCTAGCTCGGTAAAATGTATGAAAATCCTAACTTTTGAATTATTGGACCCCCCCCCCCTCCCCATGATCAAATTCTGGATCCGCCACTGCATTAATACAACAGAGAGAGACATATCGAAGAACTAAACGAGCGCAACGCAGCGATGCTTGATTTCACTCGATGGGACGCGATGGTTTCATCAGATCCAAGGCCGTTGACTGTTGTTTGGTTAAATGTATATTGTTACATAAAGGGTGTTTTTTTTTTTGTGCATGCGAAGTTTCGATGGTCGTTGTCTTTGGTTTGACTTACCAATCATGTTAATTCCAGATCGTTCTTTGTCCAAATAGAAAACAGCAAGTCAACAACCAAAAGCATCAGAGCAGGAGTTGGCCAAGGATCGAAGCTAGGTCCATACCTCTACAACATTTTCACATCGGATCAGCACCAACCAAACAATTCTATGAATTTGCTCTATGCAGACGACTCGCTAACATATGCCAAATCTATGTATCCAGTTATTGCAGCCCGAAGAGTAGAAGAAAATGTGAGATGCTTGTGGGAATTCTACACAAAATGGGGCATCGGAACACGCCGTCAGCCACAAGTTGCCGAAGTATTATTATCAATCTGCCCGACGGGTCACAACTAAGATCCAAACCATGTGAAAATCAATTTCGAAGAGAGGTTTCGTTTCAACCCGCACGTGACAGCTACCCTATAAAAGCAAATTTCGCTTTTCACCGAATCCACCCCATAATGCGGAAAAGGAATGGACTCAGCCAGAAGACGAAACTGCTTATCTATAAGCAACGTTTTAGGCCCATTATCACATATTGTTTTCCTGCATGGCTTACTGTATCCAAAACCAGCATGAGAAGGCTTAGTATGTTTGAGAGGAAAATCCTCCGGATCTGCACGGGACTCCACTTTGACCAGCGACGACAAAAGCACTTCAGCAACAAACTTCGAGGCGTCCGGAATAACACCCCTCGACAAGTGCATGATCAGTGCTGCCAAAAGACTGACGAGTAACATAATCAACCACCCAAACACCCTAGTGAATAGCATGACCAGCGAAGAAAGATACCCCGAGCCAAGATATCTGGATGTGACAGCGCTACTGGACGAAGGACTTATTTATATGAACGACGACGACGCAATTCTACGAGAATTCAGCGTCAAACTACCACCGTGGCTAGATGTCACATTAACCCCAACATCACCAGAAAACAGCCGGATTTGAGCAACCCGAGATTATCCACACAGGTTTTAGTAAGTAGTACAAGAAATTCAAGGACAATTTTTTTAATAATTTTAACAAAAAAAAAATTAAAACAATGTATAATATTAGCCCCTTAAGTGCCTAAACAAATTAAAATATCAATCTAATATAAGTAATGTTAAATAGAATTAAGAGCCAATTGTATATATATCAGTTCAATAAACATTATTATTATATTCTTACCAATCATGGGTATATGCCGACTAAAATTAATTCACAATACGAACAGGTTTATTGGAAAAAGTAGTCAAAAATTGGACTGATCGAATGGAATATGTTACTTGTAGTTGCGACGGACATATGCCGGAAATCATATTTAAAAAAGAAAAATGCAATGAAACTATCCGTCAAATTATAATAATAAATAAGTTCATTCCAACAATATTTCTGTCTTGTATTATTATTTAAAGTTTCCAAGCTCTTAAAAAAACACCCGTTACTTAAAATTGCCATTACAAGTTTTTTTCTTAGAGAAAAATTAAAGAAAAAAATACTTAAATATATATTTAGCTGTTTCTACTAAAGCAAGAATTGCAAAGCTAATTTAGTCGGTCATCGCTTTGACTCTCTGACGTCACATAAGGATTTTCTACTGCACGACCTCCAATTCATGTTAATAATTTAATAATTCTTTTAAAGATTCAAAAGAAAATTTTAATAATTGGGTACTTTATTTTCACTTTGTTAACACACCGTCAATGCGTTGATTAAAAAATGCGTGTCCCCAAAAATTCGTACCCACCTGAGTTGATTAGGTGGATACGATTGAATTCATTGGGTGTCAACATACCCGTCAACGCATTAACAGGTGAAATGCATGCGTATTGTGGATGCTGGATCTAAAAGTCGTGTATTTTATTTATTATTATTTATGAATAAACTTTGAGTTGTAGTTTGTTACTGCCTTTAAATATGATTTCTAGTATTGTACTGTAGTATGATTCGTTGATTGGTAATTATGTACTCCGAATATGAAGGCAGAATTTGGGTCAAATTAAATTCAGATATTTAAAAGTGAAATTAATAATGACATTTTACATAATTAATTTCACTTTTAAATTTCCGAATTTAATTTCGTTTGATTTTGCCAATTTAAGTTAAAATCTTTCCCAGCTTTTCATTGATTTTGGTTTTCTTTTTCAAATTATTTCTTAGCACTTAAAAAGTGCATAAAGTATTCCACTCCAAATATCACCCAACTCGTTAGTATTGCGACAGCTAAAAATCCCAGCGCTGGTATAAAGTGCTCCATGTCGACTGTCGTGTCCTTTTCCATCATTTCTTGACTACACTGTGGTTTTTCAACCAACCACAACTTGTTGTGGTATGTCATTAGACCAGTTTCGCGGAATTGTAAAATTGCACTAGCAAAATGCTCCTTGAAGGGTGAGCCATGTGGAATGGCTGGACATGAAAGAAACGGTGGGTCCATTGCCACTTCCTGCAGATCACAGAATTCTTGTTCGGTAAGTTGGTCTGAAACAAAAATAAGAGAAAAAAAATAATTATATCTGCAAGTTTCATTTTGTTAGCAAAAATTTTGTTTTGAATGCACTATGTTTTATATTATACATATTGTATAATTTACATATATTTTTTTAAAAATCAAAAGAAAATCTTTAACGAAACTACGAGGTAGAGAAACTTATTATAGTACAAAGCTGAAAGGAGCTAATGTCAGTCATTTGTATTTTGTATATAATTAAATCATGTTGCAGAAGTTCTTGAAGCTTAAGGCAAAATAAACTCCAAAAACATAAAAGTTTTAGAAAGACTACTAAATGTAAATCATATCATATCTATAGTATAAATTATAACATACAATATTAAAAATATATAATTATAAAATAGTGCTGATGGGCTTAACGTTATTTACGAATACATTTCCAAAGTGTGTAGGACGAGTTTGATTCTATATATTAAGTCAATTTATGTATTTTTAATAGGAATTCCTTTATGTTTTTTTGTACTAATATCGTAGGAATTGTTAGGGTTTTAATATAATAGTACCCAGAAAATAAAATGCACGACTGGATCGCACGTACTTGCATTTATGTTTGATCACATCGATTCTTAGGAGAAACAGCTCAATATATTTTTACTTAATTTTTTAAATATACAATTTCTTATTTTTTTTTCTAAAAAGTATAGTAATACAATTTTAAATATTTAATATTATAAATTTAAAAACTGAATCTAAAAAAAATAGTCCACACGTTTTCAAAATATTGAATTTTCAAAAATCCAAACAAAAAATTTTCGGAAATTTTGGTATGTATTTTTATTTATAATTCGAAGGATCTCACACAGGATAAACACATTTTCGTTTAGAATTCAAGTTTCCAAAGTAAAAAAAAAACGAGTGTTTCATTTTTCAAATTCATACATTTTATTCAAATAAACACTTAAAATAGCTACACAAAAGATTTCAAAAAATTATTTATAAAAATAAAGTATATCTAAGTGTTTAAAAACTAGGGTTGCAATACAAATATTTTGTTTCTTAGTTGAAAGTGCGTATATGGTTTTAAAAAACATAGTTTTCCTATTTTAAAATTTTATTATTTTTAATTATTTTTTAAAAATTTGTTCTCAAACTTAGTGTTTATTTCAATTTGACTTATAAACGAATATTGAAAAAAAATCCAAAAATGTTTTCAAACCAAAGTCAAATTCGATGCTAAATACCCATAAAAAAATGTGAAAAAAATATCGAAAATTTCAATAAAGTTATACATATATACTTGGGCAACCAATTATGTGTTTGTCCACAACAATAAAATATTTGTAAAATTGCTTGGTTGTTCGGTCCAACTGCAATAATATGGGTTTTTTTTTTATATGTTTTAAACACAGCTCGGCATCCAGTGAAAGAAGAGAAAGAAGGATATGAAAGATGTGTGGCGCGATGTTCTGAGACTAGAGCTGGTTGTTGTCTCAGATGTATCTCCAGGGATGGCGGCTGAACTAATGCGGAGAGAATTACCGTGTCTTATTTATTTATGTCCCTTATGATTCGCATTATTTTATTTATTTCGTTGTCATATTTTATGGGTATACTAGTTTGCTCATTCAAATGTTGTTAGTGTTATGCCTAAACAGCATGTAATGAGCAAAGCAGCAACTTATTTTATGACAATTTTTAGAATTGGTTTTTAATGGAATATAAGAAGACATAGACGACGGCAGGAATCGAACCTGCGACCACGAGGTTGACAGGCGAGCACACAACTATCGCGCCACGGCCACCCCCAAACTGTTGCTGTTAAGGTTATCAAACTTAATCGAGTTCTTAAAGTATGCCTTCTTCTTCTCCTTAGATTATGGGCCTTACGAAGTTGATAAGAACGTCCAGAGTAATAAGAAAAATGAAGAAGCCTCTTGATTTCAACCTTTAAAGGGTCATGTATTTAGTTAAAGTGACAGTATAAATAATAAAAAAAATGACACAAACCTTCGGATTTTTTAAAAGCCATTTCTCTAACAATTCGGCAAACATTTCCTTTACAAACTTCGTATAGTTTGGCCACTTTCCAAAAGATGGTGTTCTTTTCTAGGGTATCGAATTAAAAATTCATATAGAATCTAGATAAGTAAAAATATATTTCATTACATTAGCGTACTGATGTCAAAGAAAGTTCTGAAAAATATTTACTTTAAAAAATGTTTACTATACAAAACATATTTATTATTTAAAAGTTACTTACTTCTTTGTATAAAATGAGACGACTTCCTGCCTCCTGATTTCTTAAATCTCGGTCAGGACCAACCGGCATTCGAAGAACGGGAACAACCTTTTCATAAAAACAGACACTGCTTGAATATTGTCTTTACTATATCGCTTAGAATTTCGACATGTAGGTATTTCATCTCCGTCCCGATCATTAAGAACTAACCCAGCTCAAGTTCTTCGCCTTCCAGAAATAAAACAAAAATAATTCACATTCATAAAAAATAGGCACGACTGGGTCGCTGGGGTCAGGTCGCGGAAAGCCGCGGAATATTTCTTTAATAGGTAATAGGTACCCCTATGCAAACCCCCTGCTATAGGATTTGGAGTAAGTGCGAGGTTGGATATATGCTAAATTATTTTTGTATCTTCAGATATATAGAAACTCTGCATAGTAATACCCAACCTCGAATCTACTCCAAATCTTAAAGTGAGCTGGAGGTTGCATACCTATTTTTTCTGGTTTCCCCGAACTAATTTATCTATTTTGACATTCCTAAACATATTTAAATCATTAATAATTTTTTTTATCAAGCTAATGCTAATGCACAACTTAAGCCAATAAAAACAGTTAGATTTTGTTTGTATACTTATATACTAGTATATCTATGTACTTACGTGTCAAAAGAATATCCTCATTCGATATTGCCAAATTATCACTGTTTGTTAGGGTTCAAATTTTTTTTAATGTTGTCTGATTTTTTTTTTCAAATTATTAACTTTTAGAACTACGGCAAGTTAGCTGTCCAAACAAAAAAGTCCATACCGAATCACGCATTCAAACAAACTAAACTTATTAAGAAAAACCAAGCGAAAAAATACAATGGTCGGAAAAAGTATTTTGACAGAAATCAAATCGCACATTTTAATTTACATCTTTTTTTTTATTTATAGAAAAATAAAATTAAAAATTACATAATATCGGTATAGCTATGAGATTTAAAAAAAAAATTCGTTGAATTCAACATTATACTTCTTAAACTACAATTTTTTTTTTAAATCTAAGCGGAAAAAAGTATTTTTACGAAACATTATTAATAAAAAAAAATGACGTGACAGTAAATTTATACAGCAATTTAAGCAAAACTTAATAGAAAGTGAAATTTCCGTTACCTTTGATGACTTTTTGTAACCGGCCGGGTATGGATTTTACCAAATTTTGCAGAGTTTGCAGAGAAACTTCTCTCCACAGGTCTTCGACCTCAGTAATTGTCTCTTCGCGTGTTCTTGTCAAACATGAACTTCTCTTTCGCTTTATATACTCCCACACATTCTCTATTACATTTAGATAAGGGCTCTGAGGTGGCCAATCTAATATATTTACATCCACTTCCTTCAGAAAATTGGTTATCAGTTTTGCTTTGTGACAAGGTGCGTTATCTTGTTGCAAGATAAATGACTGTCCAATTAATTTGTCACCTGAACCAAAGGCGTGGTTATTTAAAATATCCAAATATTTATCCTTGTTCATCGTTCCTTCAATTGGTACCAAGTCTCCTGTGCCGTTAAAAGAAACACATCCCCAAAACATTACATAGCCTCCACCATGGGGCACTCGTTCACAAACAGGTGCCACTTTTTTACGCATTTTCTTAGGAATTCTGCAGAAAGTTTTCTTTTTTGAGGCATGGTACTGAAATGAGCTTTCATCAGTCCACAATATTTTTTCCCAAAATGATTAAGGCTTATGTAAAAATTTTTTGGCGAATTCCAAACGTTTAAGTTTGTTTTTATGTGATATTTGTGGTATTGTTCTGGCTATGTAAGTGGCAAAGACAGCCTCTTTTAAACGATTTCTTATAGTTGTTTCACAAATTTCAATATCATACTGATTTTTCATTTCTATTGTTGCAGATTTTGGCGTTTTTAGCACGTTTTCTTTAAATTTTCCGACGATTAAACGGTCTTCTCTTTTGGTTGTCTTGCGTGGGCTTCCTGAACGTGGTAAGTTTCGCGTTGATTTGTGATTTTTTTGTTTATTTATTTGGTAATACACGGTTTGACGAGGCACTTTGTATAGTTTGCTTAAGTATTCAACCGAAATACCAGCATCATACTTGATCACCATTTCATTTCTTAAAACTTCGCGTATTTCCGCCGTTTTCCCCATTATAATCAATTAAATTGAAAAAAAATTTAATGTAATAAAATTTCTGTATTTAAATGTGCTTAATTTTAACAAATATTAACTTTGATCGCACGCACGAAACGAAATGAACAAAAAAGAATATGATGTCAAAATACTTTTTTCCAGTTAATTTCAACTCACTCCATACATTGAACATGATTAAGATCGAATGCGTAAGGAAAAATAAAACATTTTGTAATTTTCAGCTACAATCACGTAGATATTTTGTTTCGATCATCACACGAGTTCCGTTATATCTCTCAGCTCTTTAAAACAAGCAATATAACAAGGAAAATAGTTTTGTCAAAATATTTTCCAACCAGTGTAAAATCTTTTTGTATTGAAAATAATACCGAAAAATTAAAATTTAATACTTCAGGAGTTAAAACGTAATTCTATATTATTTGAAAGTAATATTGAAGGTGTTGAATAAAGTATTAAAAGGTTTCAAAATAATATTTGAATATAGAAATGTAATTCTGAATTATTATAAAGTAATATGTATATAAATATTTAAATCGGGGATAGCACGCTCAAAAAATTAAAGCAATACCAAAATGTTTAAATGTAATACGAAAGGGTTAAAAAGTAGAAACTAGTAATTTCAGGTTAAAAATAAGTTTTTCAATATTAAATCCAAATTATTAAAAGGAAGTATTGTTGCATATTAGAATTTATTTATAACGGTGACGGGCTTCAAATGATCCAAGATATATTTTGTTAAAAAATTTAATAACAAAACATTGAAATATAATACTAAAGTATTAGAAAGTATTTTTTAAATATTAAAAAAGTAATGCCGTTACAAATGAATATTAAAATATAATCAGAGTAGACATTATACTTAAGTCAATTATAATTTAATTGTAATAAGCTTATGGTTGAACTGTAATTTTTATTATGGCAGGGTTATTTTGTAGAACTAAAATACTAAATTTAAACCTTGTGAGATTATATTTCAGAATACTAGTATTCCAATGATGTTTTTAATGAAAGAAATATTGAAATTTAATACAAAATTCGTACAAAAAAAGTTTAATAAATTGAAAATATTAAAACCAAATTTTTCTTGTATTGCATATGCCCGTAATACTGAGGCGGTATTAAAAAGTACCCCCAGATGTGGGCGCGAACAGCTACACGTACTGCGTACCACATCTGGTTAAGCTATCTTAAATAATGAGCATTTTATATGAGTTCCTAGATATACTAATTTTAGTTTAAACTGTACTAATTTTTTTTCGAAAAATACTGTTTAAACATTTCTGAATAATAAACACTATATTTTTAATAAATAATTCTTTTGTTTTTCCCATTAATTTTGTATACAATTTTTGTTATGTAATGTACATAGGTATGTAATCATATGAGCAAGTTCGTAGGATCTCAGTGGTCCACAATTTTTGGACTGTTTGCGTATCAGTCTGTCACGCAAAAAATAAATCAAAATTATAAATTCATTAAATCAGTATACGTACCTTTTAATATACGATACGCTCTGTCCACTGCCACATGAAATGCAAACCCACCTCTGGAAATTCGTTCCAAACCCTTTTGTAGTGGCAATATATTTGTTTGAGGATTTCTCATTATGCGATGAACATAAATATCCTTTGCCATTTGATTTGAAGTATTGATGAAAAATTCATAATTATATGCAATATTCTCCATGCCCACATCCAGGCTACTGTTGAATAAAGCCGGCATACTGACGATGGTCCTTGGAACATCTGCTAACAGAGAACCAACTATGAATGCTGAGTAAAATTGATTCAGCATCACAGCGAATATGCAAATTGATATAATTAGTGTGCGAGTGGAAACGAATTCGAACATTTGACTTGGTCCTTGAAGAAAGATCGCCTCTAGGATGACCAAAGTAAAAAAATCCAATTTATTTTCAGCACCAGCACTAGAAACATAGCCACTCCCGTAGCGTTTACACTCGTGATGCATTGTAATTGCCATTAGGAATATTCCGCCGATGATGACTGCTAAAACAGTGTACCATACATTCGATGTGAATGGTTCCAGGAATTTGTTGCGAATAGGCGATCTTCGTGGGTGTCGAAATAAAAATCGAATTCTGTATTGAAGACCAAAAGAAAACCCTTGTGATGGTGCAAAGCAGAAAAAAAAGAAAGTTTCCTACTCACATTTCTACATGAACTTCGGGTAGATAACGAACAGCAAGGACACGTTGTTGAGTAAACCTTAATGGGGATAATGAAATGTCTACCTCACCGTTAAGGAGATTGCCCATGACACCGGTCCAGTTTCCATTTTGAGAAACCCCCCATGAGTCGGAAATGACAATTTTAAGTCTGATATAGTTAAATAGAATCAATAAACGAACCAATCTAAAATGTTGATACATACCGGAAATTGTAAATGTCCTTCATAATTTTCAGCAGATGATAAGTTTTACGCTGCATAGCGTCTAAGTGTTTGTCCTTGTAACTTTCAATATAATCAGTCATTAATATTCCTCTTGGAGCGGCATTTATCTGGTGAATAATAAATTGCTTTAAATGAGCTTTGAACTGTGAACATATGAGAAAATGAGAGATAAGGTTCTAAGAATATTTTACAGTCAATTAAATATAAAAGATAAGTATTCCATTATTGATACAGTTAGTATTTATCTATTGAATTTGGTTAAAGGCTTGGGAGCAGATGGTATTATGATTATGTTGGAAATGTTCTTAAAAAAATAGTGTGGTTCCACGTATTGCCAAGAGAAGCTCCGACACATTTAATCTCTCAACTCGTGTTTCTTATTTAAATTAGAGCTAAATCGGGGCATGAACCATTAGCTCAGAATAAAATGACCGACCAAACGGAGAAAAGTGCAGGGCGCGGCTAACTTTACTCATAATTTTAACAATAATCACTAAATTAAAACCAATTAAAAACAAAAATGAATTCGGAAAACGAAAGCTTTGGATTTTCTGGTAAATAAGTTTTAATAAAAACAATTATAATAATATTATGACAGTTCTGCGCTTAAGTTTATTTCAAAATTAAATCGGAGATATCTGACCATGCTCTACTCAGATCTAAATCGATTTACTCAGGCTCTGCTTAGAGATCTGCTCGGAGATAAAAAAAGAAAAACGCCAATAGAGAAGTTTCCATTGTTCAGCTTCATAATGTTGAATTTACCTGCTTCAGCCATCTTTTGTTTTATGTAATTATTTAGTAATAAATTTCTTAATTATATTCTCTTAACACACACTGGGCCCATAACCTGTTGGAAATGATCTTGAAAAAATAGTGTGGTTCCACGTATTGTCAAGAGAAGTGAAGAAAATAAAAGAAATCCATTTTACAAGAGATTAATGAATTTATTATGATTCGAATTTTATGAACAATCTATTAAGACTGAAGAAGAAATATTAATTTGTTTACAAAAATATCAAACATGAAAATCTGTTTAAAACAAAAATACAAATTAAAAGTGTTTAAAGACAAAGTGTAAATATTGATTTCAACAGATTATTCGAATTATTCAGATGCATTTATATGCACATTTATTTTGAATATGGGAATACGGAAGTGATTTCGGATGCAGTTGCCTATTTCAGCGCCACTATACATCAAGTACAATGTAGCGTTTTGACAGTTGTATTACATCACTTTAGTTCTGTTTCCTAGGTACGTTCGATTTTTAGCTGTAATACACAAGTGTTGATACGGAGAATGTACTAGAGTTATTGGAAAAATGTATGATTTTATTTCACAACTTTTGATACTACATTGGGTGATATGCATAAAACGCCAGTATTTTGCTATTGTAATAGTTTAAAATAAATACTTTAATTTTTAGTAGAATGTTGAATTTACAATATTTACTTTTTTTTAATTTTTTCTTTATAATCTTGCACGCGCTCAAAGGGATTATGAATACCCTTTATATGTTTTTAACGCAGCGCGGGCATCCAGTAAAAGAAGAGAAAGAAGGATAAGAAAGATGTGTGGCGTAATGTTTTGAGACTAGAGCTGGTTGTTGTCTCAGATTTATCTCCAGGGATGGCAACTGAACTAATGCGGAAAGAATTACCGTGTCTTATTTATTTATGTCCCTTATAATTCCTATTATTTAGTTTTTTTTTTTTCGTTGTCCTATTTATGGGTATACTAGTTTACTCAATCACATGTTGTTTGTGTTATGCCTAAACAGCATGTAATGAGTAAACCATCAACTTATTTTATGACAATTTTTAGAATTGGTTTTTAATGGAATATAAGAAGCCATAAACAACGGCAGGAAGCCAACCTGCAACCACAAGGTTGACAGGCGGGCACACAACTATCGATCTACGGCCATTATGCACACTTCGTTTCGTATGCATAAAAAAGTTCCAACTTATGGCATATACTTTCAGTATATGCTAAATTCATAAGGTAAAACAGATGTGCAGCATGTCTGCACGCATCGCTGCATACAACGCTGCGCCTGAAACACATGCGCATACTCTGACATTTATGATGCATAGTTGTGCCAAAATTATGTCCACATTCAGAAATCGATCCGTAGATATCCGGATGGGTTGGTGTTGTTGTAATTCCGTCTTAAGACACAGTTGTTGACAAAACAGCTGCTACCACTGGTTTTTGATGTTCAGGATTTTAAATAGATAGTAACGTTTCTTATGCCGGGTTTACACGAGTGACAAATTGTCATTATTTCTTCCATTTTGTTGACATGACTGACAAAACCGTGTAAATGGTTTGAAAATTTGTCATTTTTTTCGTCATTAAAAAAATGGCAGGGAAGACTGGCATTAAATATTGCCATTATAATGAAGTCATGTAAATCCACAATGATGCCATTTTGAAAATTATGACACACAGCGAGGAAAAATGAACTTGGTCAGATGTCATGAACTTGTCAGTTTGCCATTATCAATCAAATAGCCATTAACCGTGTAAATGCTTATCATTATTGACTTAACTTTACCATTTTTTGCCAGTTTAATGGCATGAATTAATGATAATTTATCACTCGTGTAAATGCGGCATTAGGCTATCGTATCAACATTTGAACGGCGCGCGTGGCCTGGGAAAACAGTCATTATGCCGTAAAAGGTTTTGAATTTACTGAAAATTGATGTTAAATGAAATAAAAAGAGAAAACAAATTCGTCTTCTCATTTTGTCCCTCATGACTGTTCTTATAACACGAAACGAACTTTATCATATAAGAGTGTATTTTTCTTAACCAATTCATAGATTTTCTCCCATTTTTTAAATCATAAAACAAAATATATTATTTTCTTCAGTCAATATGAGTAATATTGTAATTTATTTTCGCTGCATGTGAAAAAGCAGCACATCTGTTTAGGGCATAACAGTAATTACAATTCATCCAAAATTTATAGTAACTAGCCGACCCAGCTTTTGAAATTCGAGTGCCAATTTATTTATTTAATTATCATTCAATACAAGATAGAGAATTCATGATTTTTTACTTAATAACTCTGGAGAGTATGTTAGTTGGGTTATATTATACTAACTATAATCGCATCCAAAAAAAAAGAAAGCGAAGGGTCTTAAAATGAAGAATAAATCGATTGTAAACAAAAATACAAATAATGAATCTTCTTTGTTAAATTCAACAAAAAAAACTAATCCTGGTTAAATAATCGACAAAATAAATGATAAATCCTTTTCCTTACAAATTTCGTTTCTTAATTTTTTAAGTCATTTGGAAGATATTGCATTAAAAGACTTTTGCTTCGGGTGCCCAGGCAACACCAAGGACTTTCTGCTAGTTTGGAAATAAAATCCATAACAACTGCGGAAGAAAACATAACAAAAACCAATTTGGATATAAAATCCATGGAAACAGCAAAACGTAAACAAAACAAAATATAAATTTGGAAATTCTATTTGCAAATATTTGTGTATTAAGCATATAAATCCCCTTTTAGATGAACAGTTATCAGTTCAGTTGTCAGTTCAGTTAAAAAAGGCAGTGTATTTAGACAACAGTCTGTAGTTCCGTTGAGCTTTCATTTTACTTGTGAGCAGTCGAAAGCCTGTAGATAAATTTCAATGAAATCGACCATAATATCATTCCTTTTCGACATAATCAGCCTTACCATTAATTCAATCGTAATCGGAAACTTATGAATCTTGAAAAAATCTATAAGAGAATCCATCGTAGTGGAAATGCTCATACAAATTGCCATTACGAACGGATTCTGCGAAAACTTTTTTCGGGATTCGTAAGACTTTCCGTTTACGATGGAACTCATGACAGGGCTGATTGAAAGAAAAAGACAGTTGATTCACCGCCAAGAATCAACAAATATCTTAAAGAACGAAAGCTCCCTAATGACCGGCAGTATGGCTTTCGTGGCAATAGGTCCACTGCTGATCTTATGGTACCTATATCTCACCAAGCAGTGGCACAAATCATTAACTCGTTTTGGAGAAAGTAAGATTATTGCGTTTGATATTTCGAAAGCACTTGATAGAGTTTGTCACTAAGCGCTCTTATTGAAAATGCGTGCATTTGGCATCGATGAATCTCTTATTCGTTGGATTAGAAATTACCTTTGGGACCGTTCAATACAAGTTGTATTGGACGGTTTAAAGTCAGATATTCAGAAAAGAAATGCTGGTGTGGCCCAGGGCTCCGTATTGTCTCCGACCTTTTTCCTCATTTGTATTAAGGATCTCTTATCTGGAACTTCTAATCCACTAAATTGTTTTGCTGACGATATTACCCTCATCTCTTCATATTCGTTTGCAGAATCACTTCCTTGTTCTTCGAATGCAGAACGGCAACGGCAGCCTATGATAAGCTCATTAAATTCTGATCTCGACAGCATTGTCCAATGGGAAATAAGAAAGCGTGTAGATCTTAATGCTTCAAAAACTCAGTGCTGTCTTCTATCGTTAAAGCATAACCCACCCCCAATGCCGCTATCCATGAGCGGCACTTGCATTGAAGAAACCGTTCAGCTGTCAGTCCTTGACATGTGCACAACAGACCACCTTTTGTGGAATTACCATGTATTCGCTGTCGACTAAAAACGCTGCAAATTGTTTGGGCTTTCTTCGAAGATGCAACAAATTCTTCTCCCCGTCTGATATGGCTGTAATCTATAAGGCCTTTATTACTTGAAACTCTTAAATAGAATTCAAAACAGAGCTCTAAGAATGATAGTCGATAGAACTATAATTGAAACATTTTGATCTTCTCGAACAGACGAAATGTATCATGTCTTTCATTATTTTATCGCTATTTTTATAAACAATGTTCTAGCGAAATAGCCAGTTGCATTCCTCCACTCAATTTATTTAACCATACTACATTAAGCCCAACTTCGGACGTACTGTCAAGTACGGAGATTCTTTCTTTAGCCGTACAATACGAATGTGGATGCATGGTCCACATGGTTGTATGGTAACCATGCTCTGTATTTCCCACTCATTTTGATATTCTGAACTTTAAAACCAATGCACATCGGTATCTCCTTTTAAATTCTTCCCTATTTTCCTAAGGCTAGCACTGTGCTTGAACATATTAAGGGCAATCAAAATCCCTTTAGTGCGCGCACAATTATAAAAAAACATAACTTTAATTGAAATGACGACTTAACTGAGAACTGAACTGAAACGCATTTACGTATCAGTTTAACAGATTACTGAATGGCCAACTTATGGGAATTCCATCAGTTTCTGTTTAAGTTTCAGTTTCAGTTAAACGCTTCAGTTTTTAAGCTTAACTGATAGCTCAACTGAAACTGCAACTGAAATGATCGTCTAAATGGGCCTTAAAATATAACCTATATATTAAATTTAACAGCCTATAAGCTGGCCAAAGGACCAGAGAAGATGACACAATCATTTTTATGGCGTGTCAAATGGTAAGTCGTCAGTTTATCTGTCATATAAAGACAAACTGACATCGAAACAAAATTACACTTTTATATATTAGTAGAGATTAAAGATTTTATAATTCTCTAAAAAAATAAACATTAAGTCATATAAACATGCCGTACTTTAAAGTATACGGTGTAGCCTTCTACAAAATCCAGATCCATATTTCATATTATATTAGATCTATTTCCTGTGTTGTTGTTTAATAAATTGTATCAGATGTATTATTTTGTATTTATTAAATTCAACCTCCAACTGTTATAAGCAAGTTAAAATTTCAACTCACCACAACACCGCCACTCAAGGTTATTTGACTGAAATTCCTTCGGCGTTGTACTGTCGTTTGCCAAAAATATGGTAAAACTTTTATGCCTTCACTGTCACTCCAACTGCCTTTCTCCAAACTCTGGAAAGGAGTGCCACACTGATGACACACTTTGTACAAATCATATAGCCGCAGAATTTCTTCCCTGGAGAGCAGAAAATTTGCAAGGACGCGCATGGATGGTGAAATTGGAATTTCGAAAACCGATTTAAAACTAATTGAATTTTCTATACATAACTTACTTTTGCATTTTTATACCAAGTGTTATATCTGCGTCTATGTTTATTTCGAGTTTTGCTAAAGCCTCCAGTCCCACCGTTAAGCTTTTAGTTAGTATGAACCATGCCTGTGATGAATTGAAAAAGTTGCTGGCTGATGCAGACTCCAAGATAGGGACTGTCTCTGATTGGCACTCAATGTCAAGGGAGACTCCAACTTTTGGGCCTCCGTAGTAGAATATATCCTTTAAATCAACGTTGTTCATGTTTATGTCGGGTATTTGGTCAACATGAATGTATGACAACCAAAAATATTTTCTCGAAATCGTCTTGAGGTCTTCCATTAAAAGCGAAACATCGTTGCACAATATAATAATACCATGTTTGAGGTGGTTGTATTCCAGAAAATCACCAAAGGATTTCACTTGAAGACTATAAGACGAATAAGCACAAGAAAAAATACACTGGAGTAGAAAAAACGCAGGGATGTAGAAAGCCATTGCCATCGGGTGGTGGGTTTGTTTTCAAATAAAAAACGAAACTTTATCCACTTCGTTTTAAATGAATGAAATTTACGACTTATGCAGGAGATTTATACTCCTTAGCGATGGAGGCAATTAATTTGCTTGCACCGTTTGCGACAATGGTCGACATTCTGACGCATAATAGCTGACAAAAAATGACACATTGGGTAATTTACATCGTGTAAAATGTCAACCACTCAGACACTGCAGGCAATTTTCTTTTCTTCCTGTTGTAAGCTTTTAACATGTCAACTTGAAAAGGTAGACAAATTTAAGTGCTTCGTATTTGTTAGCATTGAAATGTTTAAGCTTGCGTTTTTATGCAGGTTTGTAATTGAGAAACAAAAAAATAATAATTATAGCGCACATTGATTTTATTCTTTAATGTCATGAGAACCAATTATATCATTATTTCTAGAAGGCCATAAGCAATACCTATACGACTTATGAAAGCTTTTATTTTTTTTTTAATTTTAACATTTATATATACGTACGTAAATGAAAATGTTATTTTTGAAATAAAAGCAGAGGACTAAACTAACTAACTTACTATTATTATTCTTATTGATTTATATATAAAATATAACAAATTAAAGAAATATATATAAATTTATACATCTGCATATATATGAATAACATAATCCACAAAATTTTGAAAACATTTTTAGGAAATAAAATTGGATTGTAATAAAATACTTAAGATGAGTAAATTGATTTTTTCTAAAAAGAAAATCTAAAAAAAAACATTTTTTTTTTTTGAAAATGTGGATATGTAATATTATTTATTCTTTTAAGAACTAAGAAGCATTTGCTTAAAAAAAATAATCGGTTCGTCCAATAGTGACAAAGTCAAAAATATGATATGCCGTTCTATGCTTGCTTTGCTTTGCTTTTTGCCCCTCCAGTCAGCTCTGTCCCTAGCTAGCCACTTCCAGCTTCGCACACCAAGTTGTTTGAGGTCGTTCTCCACTTGTGTGCGCCACCTGTTATGGGTTCTTCCTCTGCTGCGTACTCCATCGGGGTTGCATTCGAAGACTCGTCGGGCAGGTGCGTTGCTGTCCATACGCTACACGTGCCCCAGCCATCTCAGCAGTTGTATTTTAAGCCTTTTGACCTGGTCAACTTCGCTGTATAGCCCGTATAGCTCGTCGTTGAATCTTCTCCTCCATACTCCTTCCATACACACCGGACCGAAAATCACACGAAGAATCTTCTTCTCAAAGCACCCTAGCAGACTTTCATCCGATTTTTTCAATGTCCATGCTTCTGCCCTATAGAGCAGGAGCGGGATGATAAGGGTCTTGTATAAAGTCTCATTAGTTCTCTGAGAGATGGCCTTACTACTTAGATGCCTTCTTAGCCCAAAAAAAAACAACGGTTGGCAAGAGTAATTCTTCGTTTCATCTCTGCACTGATGTCATTTTGCGTAATTATAGTGGAGCCCAGGTAGACAAAGTCGAAGTTATATCTGTCCATCGTGATGGAATGCCGTTCTATGGGAAATTCCAAAAACAACGCAAAATAAAATATTTTTTACGTGAAATAGTATAATAATTAAAGGAGGAAACTTGAGTGTAAGATCCGTGAAAAATTATGCAATTACAGATAAATTCGCTTATAGTAACTTCGGTTATATAGACATTTCGGTTATAACGACAAAACTTAAAGGTAAAGTTTGGTTTCTCACTAAATAGTGAATAATATCTTTCGGTTATAGCGACCATTTCGGTTATAACGACCATTATGACGGTCGTTGTTTGTCATGAAATTCGGATATAACGACCGAAAACAAAAAAAAAAAACAGATTTCACCCATTTGTTCCTTTTTTCTGTGTTGCGTGTCTAGACATAATATAGTTAGGCTTTCAAATTTGGATACATAGTTTATTTTTCAATTCAAACGTCGCACAGTGGGTCCGTTTGTATGGGAGAGCGGAAAAAATTCCATAAATACTAAACCACAGCTCCGATTTTACTTAAATTTTCAGGAATGATAATCAATGACAAAATAAATTTCGTCTTTCAATTTTCGCGCACTGACTCGCCTACATTTTGTTCGTTCGTTTTAATAAAAACTAAAGCACTAATCCGATCTTAATGAAATGTTTAGGAATGATAGTCAATGATAAGACAAATTTACACTATTAGTTTTTTGTCCACTGCCCGCCATTTTAATACAAATCTTTCTTATTTATTTTTGTACAGAATCGTTCTTATAAAATTTGAACTACTTGAACTGTTTTTATGAAATGTTCAGGCATGTGGAGGATAGTATAAGAAACAACTAGTGAACATTTCAACCTAATTCTAAAAAAAAAAAGGTTTTAACCCAGGTTATTGTGTTTGGAAAGAGAGGGGGATGACAAAAAAAATTTCACAACTCTATTTCATCTTATTTGTATGATTATTACATAATTTTATTAAACAAAAATATTTACAACTTTCACTTAATTTTAAATCAATTTAACGCGATTTAATTTCAATTTCACACACAGATCAGCATATTTTATTTGAATTGTCTCTATAATGACTAATGTTCACACTCTTTAAGAACAAGTCTGACAATTTATATAAATTAACAAAGATATTTCTAACTGACCTATACAAACCAACGCCAACGGTGTAAACAATTTTGTTTGTTGTTGTTGAAGGTGTTAAATATAACAATAACCAAGGATACTTTTTTCCGCATTGCTTTCGGACCGTTATATTAAAATTGAAAGTTTTTTAATGCAACAACAACAACTTGGTGGTCTACCACAAATTCATACTTTCATTTTAATAGACAACTAAATTGTTGTTGTGACATTAATAACTCTCAATAGTAATATAACGGTGAGGAAGCAGTGCAGCCTGCAATTTAATTTTTATAATTTTGGGGTGAGTTTTCAAAAGAGAATATAAATACTTAGAGTCATTTCTCAGAAAATTGAAAAAAAAAAACGAAAGCAAAATTGTAATTGTTCATATATTTTTAGATTTTCGCTTGTTTTCAAAGTCCGATTAACAGGGATTTTAAAGCCTTTTGGAAAGTCGCTCCTCAACTCTTATTTTTATTACTGTGATCGGCAGTTGCCTGTAGTTGTCAATGAAATTTATAGCAATATTAGCCAATTGTATAAACTTAAAAAAAATGATAATTTTAGACCGGAGCTTTTTTGTAGGCTTACAAAATTGCACATTATCTGGTTACTTTTTCCAACTCGATCTATTATTTATTTTAATGTCATAGTTTAAAAATTTGGGCTATTTTATATTTTTTTATTTTTACTTTGTAAATGAACTCCAAATATGGTGAGTTTCATAATTGTATCTTTACAAATAAAATCACAGTAAGCCAAATTGTTCATTAGTAAGAACAATAATATGATTTTTGGGTAAAATAATATTGTCGTACTTCCTAAGTCGCTCTGAGCCTGAAACAAAAATGAAATGAAGAAAATGAATAAGAACTGTTTTTTCTGATTATTAACGAAAACAGTAGGCTATCCAACACCGGAAAAAATAAATAAAAAAAATTGAATTTTTCCCCTGTTTGCCCCACTGTGCGTCGTCGCTTCAAAAAAAGCATGGGAGGATTACGTTACTGTTGTTGACAATATTTTAACGTCCGAAGACCCAAATTTACAAGAAATAGTGAGTGCTATTGCTGTGGAAAGTTCACTTCTTGAGTGCTCTGATGAACGAAACAGGTACTGCAAACGATGAGGAATTAAATGCAATTGATGTTGTTCAGGATTTTTGTTTTTTTGTTAACACAGCAACAGAATTAACAAATCATGTAATGCAAATAGAAAAAAAGTTAGAAGTTGTTTACATTAAAACAAAAAACAGACAACCATCACAGATTTTTTTCAAAAAAAAAAAAAAAAAATGAATCTTAAATTGTTTCTTAAAATTAAATATATGTAATTGTTTATTTATTTCGTGTTTGTGCATAACGTTCTTATAAAAGTTGGATTATTTAAATGAAACAAAAACATAAATATATACATAACATAGATAGATATTAAAAAAGAGAGAATTTTTTTCTTTCGGATATAGCGACGTCCGCTTATAGCGACGGAAAATTTGTCACCCATGAGTGGTCGTTATAACCGAATTCTACTGTAATTCAAAGACCAATTCATGCTTTTAAGAGGCTTTTCCCGAATTACAGACGCCGCAAAATAACCAGAGAAACGTTGTTTAAAGAATTAATTGGTTTTTGAATTAATTGCTTCATTTTTCACGGATCATTGTGTGTGTGTGTCTGTCTCTCTGTATATAGAACGATCTACACCCTAAACATTTGAAGCTATTTTCTTCAAACTTTGTACTTTAGTGTTTTAGGCGATTCTCTCAAATACATTTTTGAATCGTTTTTTATCCCCAAAAAATAATGGTACCATATAATTTTTCTACCATCTTAATTATCTCGAAAACGGCTCTAACGATATTGATAAAAATGAAATGCACGACTGGATCGTACGAACTTGCTTTTGTAGATTTAATGTAGCTAACTACTGATGCTGTTAGTAGGTTGGTAGTCTAGTTATCCTATGCAGGTTTAAGGCCGATATAGGTAAGTTTACCTAGATTCTTAGTATAATGAATTGTCGATTGGATGATTCAAGGAATAGTTACGTAGGTACCTCTATCTACAAATGTTTATTTAAATGGATTTTAGCCATGTAATTTAGAAGGAGTTATACGCACCTACCGCCATACATGGAAAATAGGTATGTTAATATGTATGTGTGTACATATGGATATAATGAAAGTGAAGGATGTATAGGTGGGTAAAAATGGTTTTTTAAACTTATAATGGGTTATCCATTTAGCGGTTTCAAAAGTAAACGTAAATAAAACACATACTATATTTTTTTTTCATGACATTTCTTTTTTGTTATAAAGCTTGAACGTTGACATTATGTGTGAAACACTACATCATTTAAATGACCACTGCGCGAATTGTTGCAAGCATCGATTCGTTTGAGGTAATTTCCGACCACTTTTTGACACATATTGGGCGGTATCTCAGCCATAACTTGACGAATGTTGGTTTTCAAGTGCTCAAGAGTTAAAGGTTTATCTGCATAAGCACTGTCTTTCGCGTAGCCCCACAAAAAATAGTCCAGCAGTGTCAAATCGCAAGATCTTGTTGGCCAGTTGATATCGCCACAACGAGAAATTACAGTGACTTTTTGTTGATGTAATGGCATCTCTTCAATTACTTTAGGGTTCTCAGAACCCCAAATACGACAATTTTGTTTATTAACATACTCACCGAGTCAGAAATGTGCTTCGTCGCTGACGAAAATTATGTTCGAAAAATCGCCGTCCACCTCTTGTTGTTCAAGCACCCATTCGACGTGTCTACGACGTTGTGAATGGTCAGCTGCCTTCAGTTTTTGTCTGAGCTGGACTTAATATAGATGTAGGTGTAGATCCGAATGCAAAATACGCCATAATGTGCAGTATAATAGTCCTAATTCCTGAGAACGACGAGGAATCGACACATTCGGGTCTTCGGCAACACTTTCACTTATAGCAGCGATATTTTCAGTGCTACGAACGAAACGATGATGCGCAGTGCTTACAATATTTATAACTAATCCAGTTTCATCAAATTTTTTCACAATCTTGACAATTGCTTGCGTAGTTAGACGATTATGTAAACCATAACCTCCTCTGAAAGCACGATATGTGGCTGTGGCAGAATCACCATTTTTGTAGTGGGTTTTAACAATTTAAATGTCAGACTTTCAACTGAAACAAAAAAATTGGTTTATTGATTCAACATAGCTTTTAACGGCCTTTAGTCCAACTTGGTTTAGCAACTTAGTTCGGCAGATGTTGAATTCCAGCCCTATACTTTTGAAGCCGCAAAATGGATCACCCTTACGTACCTTTAATCGCAAGTCAAGTGAAAATTGTGTGCACTACTTTGGGTATAGTTCTGGTGACCATTTTTTCAGATGCAAAAAAGAGGACAACCTTTAATTACCATAAAAAAGTTTAGGAAGAAACTAAACGACAGTTAAAACTCTATGAGTCTTAGTAAATTTTTGTACTTTACTCTTTCTATATCATAGACAAAAGATTTTAAACATTTCAACCCATTTCTCACTTGGTGACAAATAGTACGGTTTCCATTTTCCACTTTGTTCCTTAACATATCATTTGACCCAAAAAACCTCACAATACAAAAACTGAATATTTCTAACCACTGCTGTTTTCATTTTGTGAAGGTACCTTACACTGTAGGAAAAATGAAAATCAATGAAAAATGCACGACTGGATCGCACGAACTTGCTCTTAAGTTCGATCACATCCTACGCAAAAGATTTCTAATAAAAATCTAAATATATTTTTAGAGTCCTTTTTTACTTATTTTTTATATATACAAAATTTCTTTAATTTTTTTCTAAAAACAATTGGTATGACAATCTTAAATATTTAATAATATAAATTTAAAACCAAAAGATTAAATGGGCTATTTCTTGGATAAATTTGAATTTATGAGAAAAAAATTCATCAGTGGACAGATCAAAATTTCGAGTTCGATTTTTTTACGAATCCAAAACTTGTCATATCGCAAGAACATTTATCTCCATCTATGATGTCTACAACAACGTATTAAGATTTCGCATCAGTAGGTGGCAAATTCAATGAAAACTAATTACAATGACATCGTTAAAAAATAAATTTGAATTTTTGATTTAGCTCATCTACATTATAACGGACAAAACGATTTTATTTAAAAAGGAGACTTTTACCAAACAAGTACTATGAAGCGTTCGGTGAGTTTATTAATTTTTTTTAATATACATTTTGTTTACCAATTTTCTGTGACGATGGCTGATTTTCCTCTCCTACGACAAATATTTGAAGTTTTTGCGTTTTGGATTATCTAAGAAGATGGTACGGATTCACTTCTTATAAAGGGAAATATATACCTATAAGATGGGTATCTAGGTACAATATAATATTAAACATCGGAGGGAATGTGTTACCGCCAGCAGCAACAAAAGGAATTATGGTAGCATCAGCAGCAACAAAGAAGTTAGTGAAGACTTCCGAAAGAAAAGAGCAAGATTAGTTTGATACCAAGACTACTTTATTGCTTGCAAGTTTTATATATTTACTAGCCGACCCGGCGAACTTTGTTCCGCCTTAATTCATTTATGTCAAGAAAATAATAATTCCGAGCATGCACAAGTCTGTTTCATGTAATGCGGTCACTCAAAATTCTTTATTCTAAAGTTTTATTAAATTCAATAAAAATAACTAAATTAACAATGTTCATCCACATATAAGTGCCAAGTGTTCGGCCACATCCATGCGACTTAATGAATATCATATTACTAGTTTATTTGGTTGAATCGGATGAAGTAAAGGCGCTCTGGGGCCCAATTCCGCAAGCGTGAGTTTTCTCTGTGTACACAGAAAGTTGTGTACACATACATTTTTCCGATTCCGCAAGGGTGCGATGCATATTTTTCTGACAGATAACGTGTACACAGATAGGCAAATTTTTTCACGCATATTTTGAGGGTGAATAATTTTTTTGCACGGAAAAGCATTCACAGTTGCGGAATTGGGCCCCTGTTTCTATTTTTACGTAATGATGTATTGTCAACCTTACGAATCATGAGTCGATATGCGTAAAAATTCATCCAGCTGAACTTTTTATTTGATTCCTCGCCTAAAACACGAAGGATATATTAAAATTCAATCCGAAAGTCTGTCAAAACAAATTTGCATACCATTCAAGGTATTCAACAATTTGATATTTGTGTGGTAACCATTATCTCCTAGCCAAAACATTATTGCGCACTGCAGTGCACCGTATGACGGATGGATATCGGATACGCCCTGGAATTCATCGTTATTTCGTCGCTTTAGTACAATATCACGGTTCCCAACTGGGTCACCAACATATATGATAGGATACTCATTCACTGTCGGCGCATTGAATTGACGTGCATGAGTGCCAGCTGGACATCTGTCAGCCGAAATGACAATTTGATGATCGTCCGAATGCAGATCCATTTCCAATGCAGTTTTAAATTGGCACCCATAAGCATTTTGCTCATGCAATACGTCTCGCAAAATTCTGATCATATCTTTGTCTATATTTTGATGTATTCCACTGCGCATATAGACAAGGAAGTCTATACTACCGATGAAATACATTTGAAGAAATTTGTGATCTTTATTGGGTGCCGGCAATAATTAACCAAAGCGATGATGAATTTGACATTGGATCTGTATTGATAACGAAAAAGTCGAATCAGATGAAAATCTTTTCATAATATTTATACAATATGGACTTAATTAAAATAAATTTACTTTGAATGTCGGATTATATTGGTGATTGTCCTGAATAACTTCTGCTCCAAACGACGTCATTTGAAAACAACCGTCGTATTGTTGAGCTCCCATCAAAAATTGTCGAGATTTGCTTGTATTATCGTAAATCAAGGAGCGTAATGGCTCAGGTAGATGTGGCAAAGGCAGCAACTTTACTTTGCCACTCATGCAGCACAATCCAGGTGTCTCCGAAAGAAACTTCAGTGGAAGTTTGGAAGCACACGGAAGTGTGCCGCATTCAGTTGTGCTTTCGTATTGGAATTCTGTATTCACGGCGTTTCTTGCGTTTCTTCTTCTTTGTAGATTTTCATTTATTTGATGGTTCTGCTAATTCCTATTGCGCTGTTGTCTATCTCGGTCTCCAGTTTGGACGATGGCACGCTGTTCTTGAGATAATGTTTCTCGAATTTGCGATATGTTCGATCGATTGCGTACATTTCGATCTGAGTGTCCGTTTATGGTTTCGTTTGCACGAACAGTCACCATACGTTGTGCATTACGACTTGAAAAGTTTGACCTTCTTACTGGTGGCATGATAACTTAAACGAAAACCAAACAAAATTAATATTCATCGAAAAAATGGATCGAGTTTCATAATTATCTATAAAGTCACAAATTAGACTTGGAACTGCTGAAATCAATCACTGAATGGCCAAATGAAAATGTTCTGCAACCACTTACCAAACCACATTGAAATGAAAACATTCGAAATATCATTGGTTTCGCCTAACTCACAAAAATCTGTAAAATTTCCACTGATTCGCAAATTACTCAAATTCAATTGCACCGTAACGAAATCAAAAGCGTTTTTTTTTTATCTCACTTTTCACAATTTTTTCAATAACGAAATTACATAAATAAAATTGATTGAAATCACAAATGAATCGCACTTGATACATGTACAAATACGTTGAGAACAATGAAAATTTAAAAAAATTAATTAAATTTAATTTTATTTGATCACACGCAATAGCAAATACAATTCAATTTGAATGACGAAACGAAAACGACACCTCATATTCCTTCCTTAGGCCAACACGAATCAATTAATCCCAAAACCTTGCAAATCAAACGATGTTCCAGGATAACCGATTTTCCTGAAAATTTTCCGGAATTTATATCCATATTATACCCTTCCTAGGGCCAAAAGCGCTAAATCGTGAACAGATTTTCCTCCATTCTCCTATGACCTTTCTTAAGCCAATAAGAATTTATCAAGCCCTAAATAGTTAAAATCGAAGTAACCATTCTCGAGATATGCACTAAAAAAGAGAATGATCCCTGATTTCAAATTTTTCCAAATTTCCAATCATTTCCTTCAAGTCAAATCAAGTCAATTCAAATCAAGTCAAATTCATCAAGTCAAAATCATGAAAATCGAACCATCCGTTCTCGAGTGATGCGTGCACACACGGACGACATTTCTCTTTTATATATAAGGAAAAAGATTATTTTGTATCATGTTTTATTTTAATTTATTGTCATTAATATATTATTTCGAAAAAATCAGTAAAACGAAAGCATTTCAGAATAATTTAAAAATAATAAATATTGTTTTATAAATATAACAGAATTCAGAGATTTTAAGAACATTAATTATTCAGAGTTGGTGCAAAGTTGTCTTAATGTGTATTGGCAATATCTTTATAGGTTGCACTCTCCCGATGATGAAGTAAAATTATTAACCAACAATATTAATAACTTATTTAATTTACACGTTCCTTTGAGATCCAGAACTGTTACAAATGGTGAACGTCCGTGGTTTAACAATGAAATTCGAAGACTTATTAGGGAACGGGATCAGGCTTATAGCGTATGGAACTTAAATGAGATGGGCTTAGGTAGAAGAAACCGGATATGTGAAGAGAATATCAATGTCGACTTGTTAAATATGGAATTCACGGCGTTACCATTTCCAGCACTCTCTAGCCCCCACTTTATTTTGGAAGATGTTTTTTCTAACAGATACACAACAGATGCTTTATTCGAATACAGATGTGTAGATAGCATGGATATTGTGGAAAGTCTTTTATCTGTCAAATCAAATGCTGTAGGTATTGACGGAGTACATCCCGTATTCATAAAGTCCTTATTAACTATTATCCTGCCATATATAACCCATACATTTAATTCAATATTAATGACAGGTTCATTTCCAACTCAATGGAAACTAGCAAAAATATTGCCTATACCGAAAAATGCAAGGGAAAATGAGCTTAGACCAATATCTATACTACCTTTTTTGTCAAAAGTATTCGAGAGGATTGTACAGAAACAACTTAACGCTCACCTCAGAACACAAAACTTTCTCTCACCAAAGCTGTCTGCTTTCCGCCAAAATCATAGTTGCACTACTGCTATTATCAACATAGTTGAAGATATCCGACTTGCATTGGATAAGGATCATGTAATTTTCCTTGTACTACTTGATTTTTCTAAAGCCACACTAATCTGTGTCATAAGCTGTCAGCATATTACGGATTTTCAGCTTCTGCAGTACTCTTAATATCGTCCTACCTTCGGGATAGAAAGCAAGCAATATCGATTGGGAATAATATATCAAGTTTCCTTCCTACTACTAGAGGAGTTCCTCAGGGTTCAATTTTAGGGCCTCTCCTTTTCTCTCTTTATATCAATGAGCTTCCCGAATAGATTAATGAATGCTCCATCCAAATGTGTGCTGACGATGTCCAATTATACAAAAATTGTCCACTTGGGCTTATCGAAAATTGCGCGCACATAATTAACAGGGACCTTGAAGTAATTAATCGCTGGTCAACATCTAATGGGCTGTTCTTGAACCCTATGAAATCCAAATGCATAGTCATTAGCAGAAAGGCTCTTAACCTAATATATTTTCCTAAATTATACTTAAACAACTCATGCATTGACTATGTTTCAACAGCGAAAAATCTGGGTATGTTGTTCAATGGTACATTGTCATGGGGCATGCTCATATTAATGCTGCCGTTGGTAAATTATATGGTGTACTCCGCAAGTTATGGTCCTCGCAATATTACACACCTGTTACTACTCGTTTGTTATTGGCTAAAACGCTTGTTGTACCAATACTAACATAAGGGTGCGAGATCTATTGCAAATGTGATGCAGTCAGTAGGCGAAGGCCTAATGTAGCTTTTAATAATACCGTACGTTATATATTTGGGTTACGCAAGTTCGACCGTATTTCAAATTTTTTCATAAAAATGTATACAATTTCCTTCGATAACTTATTGCGCTTCAGAGCTCTTATGTTACCGTTCAATATAATTTATACCCAGGTACCATTTAGTCTATACAATAGGACAGAGTTTGGCTCCTGGAACAGATCACAAGATCTCAGACAGCCCCGTTATGCTTGTCTGGCTTCGGAGCGACAGTTCTTCATTAATACGATACGACTGTGGAACGCACTTCCGCGCGGCACATAAGGAGAGTAAGTGGTGAAGTTCAGTTTCGTAGAGCGCTACATACTCATTTTCAAAATTAATTTTGTCTTTTTTTTTTCAACATAAAAATAATAATAATTTAATCTTTTTTTTTCTTTTAATAGTGATGAATTGTAAGATTTTGTTTGCTTTATTTATTTATTTTTTCTTTTTCATTTCCTTTTTCCCTCTTTAAAATGGTGATTTATTAAACTTTTAAAAATTAAATGTTATAAAAATAAAAGTAGAAATCGTTAAAAATTTAACCTTACACTAATTTATAAGAAGTATACTCTTAATTTGTAGGTATTCATTGGATTCAACAATAAACAACAATAAACAACAACAACAGAATTTAATTTCAAATAATTTAAAAGGAAAATAAGTAAGCATACAGTGTAATTAAATCTAGAAAAGCTGACTATCGCAACACCATTTTTAATTTTTTTTTAATTATGCGCGCACTCAAGGGGCTATGAATACCCTTTAAATGCTTAAACACTGTGCGAGCGATTAGGAAAATGGGATAGCATTAGACAGGAGATACTGATGTACATTGGTTTTAAACAGTACATTGGTTTATCGCAATGGGAGGGAAAAATTCGGTCGGGTAAGGTATTCCACATTCGTGTTGTGCGGCTAAAGAAAGAATCTCTATACTTGACGGTACGTCCGAAGTTGGGCTCAAGGGTAAACTGATGGACATTACTAGAAACGCGAGTGTTACGGCTGAATAGTTTAAGGGGAGGAATGCAACTGGCTATTTCACTAGAACACTGTCTATTATAATACCGATAGAATAATGAAAGGCATGAAACATTGCGACGGTGCAAGAGAGGCGCAATTGTTTTAGTTATTGTTTCATCACCTATCATTTTAAAGCTCTTTTTTAGATTCTGTCCAGGAGACTTAAGTGCGTTATGGGAGCACCTGCCCAAATATGACAATCGTACTCAAGCTTTGGACGAATGAAGGCTTTATAGATTACAGCCAGATCAGAAGGGAGAAATATTTCTTGCATCGTCTACCAAACATTTTGCAGCATTTTTGGCGACGCTGAATATGTGTTCATTTCACTAAAGGTGGTCAGTGATGCACATACCGAGAACTGAAAGTTGTTCGGTTTCCTCGATGCAAGCGCCGCTAATGGACAACGGCATTAAATTCTACGCGGTTTTTATTCATCATTGGACAATGCTGTCTAGATAAGAATTTAATGAGCTAATCATACGCTGCCGTTCAAGTTCCACATCCGAATGACATGGATGAGAATCTAAAAACGAGTATGAAAAGCTGAGGGTACTGAAAATGAGAAAGAGAGTCGGAGACAGAACGGATCCCTGGGACACACCAGCATATATTTTATGAATATCAGACTTGAAACCGTCCAATACAACTTGTATTGAGCGATCCGAAAGGTAATTTCTAATCCAACGAAGAAGAGATTCTTCAGTACTAAATGCACACATTTTCGATAAGAGAGCCTGATGCCAAACTCTATCAAATGCTTTTGAAATATCAAGCGCAATAATCTTAGTTTCTCCAAAACGATGTAAAGACTTATGCCACTGTTCGGTGAGATATACCATCAGATCACCAGTCGACCTATTGCTACGAAAGCCATATTGTCGGTCATTAAGGAGCTTTCTTTTTTCAAGATATTTCTTTAGCTGATAATTAATCAGCGTTTCCATGACATTAGAAAGAAGGGACGTAAGTGCAATTGGACGGTAGTTAGAGGGTGAAGAAGATTCGCATTGCTTAGGGACAGGCTGGACAAATGCTGTTTTCCATCCCCTCGGAAAGAGGCCAGTAGAGTAGGGCAGATGGAAAAGCTTACGCAGTGGTTTTGCCAGCGTAGAAGAACACCTCTTCAGAACAATAGGGGAGATACTATCTGGACCAGCGGATTTGTGTATGTCAAGATCTTTAAGAACTCTAGCAACTGCACGAGTATGAAAGAAGATAGGTCCCATGAAACTGTTTATGCTCTCAAGTACAGCAGGAGTCATGACACTTTGTGGAAGCGAAGAATTAGCAGCAAACTGAGCTGCTAGCAAATTTGCCTTTTCTTGTGCGCTTACCATAGGTGTGTTATTGGAAACGAGCGTTGGAACCGACGAGCAGGTAGAATTTCGTACATTTTTTACAAATGACCAAAAACTTTTTACTACCTTTGGGACATTGTGGTATTTTTTGCTTAAATTATGCTCATGTAGAAATTTGGTTCTTTGAATATGACTATTACAGGTCTTTCTAGCTTGTTTGAACTTATTCCGGTTTTCCTCAGTTGGGATGGCTTTATAACATCCGAAACTTTCCTCTCTCAACCTGATAACCTCTTTACAGCTCAAATCGAAACATGAGTATTCGGGAGGTACCGTTGTGTTTTTACTTTAGGAAAATAGTTTCTTTTCACTATTCAAGAAAATGTCAAAAAACTACTAAATTTGGAAAAAAATCAATTGAGTCGTTTTTGAAATTTTAAGCTTTCAAAAAAATGAATTTATAAAAAGAAATTTGTTGGAAAAATGTTTGCTTAGAATAGTGTCTAAAATTTTTATGAGCTTCTGTGTAAAAAAATTCAAAAAAACTAAGTTTACCGTTTCCCAGAAAATCAAAAAAATTGTTCTACTAGAACTAGAGGTACCAAAAATAACTATTTTTCCAAAAAAAAAAATATTAAAGGTACCCTCTCCCTTCGTTAATGAACAATTTTTTTTTATGAAAATCGTTGTAGCAGTTTTTGAGAGAAATAAGATTGTTTTTGACCAAAAAAAAATGTAATGGGAGCTAATGTTATTATTGTCGTATAAAGAAAAAATTCAAAAAACGTGTGGGCAGTGGCATATTACCGAAAATGTTTGAATCCATCTAACCGATTAGGCTGCAGAACCGTGGGCAGAAAGACAGACGGAATTGCAGGATCTACATTTTTGGTGCCTCTATGGTCGTAATGTCATGTTTGATTGTTAGAATTTTTTTTTTCTTACGAATGCATAACTTCCCTTATAAACGGTGATTTTTTAAGAGCTTGGTTTTTGAAAATTCAAAAAAACACAGAAACTTGTAAAAAGTGAATGAAATTTTTATTTGGATCGATAAATCAATTTCTGCCATTTACTTTTTAAAAATAATTTCACTTAAATGCTGCCCGCGGCTACGCTTCAGGTGGTCCATTCTGAAGGTCCAATTTTGGCAAACTTTTTCACACATTTCGGCCGGAATCTCACCAATGACGCGTTCAATGTTGGCTTCCAAGGCAGCAATCGTGTTTGGCTTGTCCCCGTAGACAATTGACTTAACATAGCCCCACAAAAAATAGTCTAACGGGGTCAAATCACATGATCTTGGTGGCCAATTGACTGCGCCAAAACGTGAGATCAACTGCTCACCAAATTCGCCTCTCAATTGATGCATGGTTTCGCGTGCAGTGTGGCATGTGGCACCGTCCTGTTGGAACCACATGTCCACCGAGTTCAATTCTTGCATTTTCGGCAAAAAAAAATCTGTTATCATCGAACGGTACCTTTCTCCATTGACCGTAACCCTGCGGCCTTCATCGTCCTTGAAGAAGTACGGCCCAATGATGCCGCCTGCCCATAAACCGCACCAAACAGTGCATTTTTCGGAATGCATTGGTAGCTGCTGAATTGCCTCTGGCTGCTCTTCACTCCAAATACGGCAATTCTGCTTATTCACGTATCCATTTAGCCAAAAATGAGCCTCGTCGCTGAAGACAATTTTGCGATAATTTCATAATTTCGACATTTTTCACAGAGCACGAATTTTGATAATAAATTTCAATAATTTGCAAACGTTGTTCAGGCGTAAGTCTATTCATGATGAAATGGCAATCAATACTGAATCGAAATGTCAAATGTTCGTGGAATTTGTCATGTGTGATCTGTCAAAAATATAAACGTCAAAAACCAAGTAGCAAAAAAATCACCCGTTAGTACCAATAATCGCAAGTAAAATTGACCAAATTATTAAGTTCTTAAGGTAATTTGGAAATCGAAACAGCTATTCCGTCAAAATCCATAAGCCAAACAAAACACAAGCTCACCCCTAACACCTTCATAAAACAATATTCATATATCTAACTAAGTAGAACAAGAAAAATCCCGAAGCATAAATACAAGTTTCATAAAACGTCCATGTCCCAATAAAGTTTCAACATAGATTCCTAGTTCGAAGAACCCAAGCAACTCTTTATTGCATGCCCCATTTCTCTGTTTAAAGTCGCAAATTCGGTTATGGGCATACTACATTCAACCAGCATCACTCACTTCAATGTTTTCATCACCAGACCCCGAGTACTGCAATTTGAATTAAAATCAGGACATTCAAGGGCTACGGGCGTGCGTTTGCATAAAAGATGGGTGCTCTAAAACGTATAAACATCCTTCATCTTCCTAGCGTGCCTTAGAAGAGTTGGTTGTTAGCTGTAGGGCGCAAGTAATGATTATTTTCGAAAGGTTATGTCGAAGCGTGAGCAGTGAGAGCCATTAACGGGATTATTAGTGCAGTAAGTATGTTAAGCAGTGGATGATAATCCTGTGCGGCGCGGTTCTGCTGATGGTTGGACTTATCTACAACTTTTGTGCTTTATTAAAATATTTAATAACTTTACCGTTTATCTTGAGTCTAATAAATGAGGATAGCATTTTTAATTTGATTTTTTTATGGAATCGAAATGTTCATAAAAATCCTGCTTCTCGTCTTTAAAATCATGCCTAATAACAAAAGTTATGTAGTGAGGGTAAACATTGTTTACTTAAATGATGGTGTAGGGAATTATCTTAAAGGTATTTGGGAGAGTACAAACTGGTAAGCTAACTATGCTCCATAAGAGGCAGTTATGGTTTCAAAGATCCACAATGAAACCCCCTTGAAATTACGAAATCAAAATGAGGAACATATTCGTTAACATGTGGATTGTGATTCTCAACATGAATAGGAATACTTACAGTAGGTATTTATTTCGGTGAAACTCTTGACTATATGCAATCGACATGCGACATCAGAATCCGAGCAGTTGCTTGGTTGGTCTGTAATGTATGCGGAGTGTATTTCTGTAATTACTGCTAATGCAATGCGTAGATTAATCATCATCTGGATTTCTGCATCCATCTCGTTGTTCTGGAAAATTAGATACAAAAATGATGTAACTTCGAAAAAATTCCGACAAATCTGAATTTTTTAAAAATTTTTTTTTTTTTTAATAAAAAAATACCCTAAATTTGGAATGGTGAAAAAATTTTAGAGGGGGGAAAGGGGTAAAATTATTTTATTTTCCAAATTACTCGCACACTAGGATTTTTTGAAAAAATGTTGTTGGTACACATTTTAGATCATGTCATTCTACAAAAAAAATAAAATGCACGACTGGATCGCACGAACTTGCTCTTATGTTCGATCACATCATATGCAAAAGATTTCTATTAAGACTCTAAATATATTTTTAGTCGTTTTTTACTTAATTCTTTAAATACCTATACAAAATTTCTTTAATTTATTTCTAAAAAAAATGGTATGAAAATCCTAAATATTTTATAATATAAACTTAAAAACAAAAGATTAAATCGGCTTAATCAAAGAAAAAATATTTCAAAATTCTGAAATAAATACTAAAAATAATTTGAGCTCAATAAAAAGTACGCCATTATATTTCTTAGATAAATTTAAATTTTTGAGAAGAAAAATTTAAAATTTGTGGAGCGGTATTTGAGAAAAAAAGTTTTTTTTTAAAACTTTTTCAAAACATTTTTCAAAATTATTTTCAGATAAAAAATCTCACCAAAATCTTCACTTCTTTAAGCTAATAACATATATTTATGAGCTTTTATTCAAATGTTCCTATTTTTTTAACCAACATATTTTGTAGTTGCAATCTACTAAGTGCATAATATAATAAATACCTCTTGTCGAATCACAAGATCATACGTTGAATGGATTGACAGTATATAAACCGTTACAATAACGCACTAATTTCTTCACATGGTCGCCTAACTAAAGTGAAAGATACAGTATTACCTTAAAGTAAGGAATGTTCCTATTATTTTGTCCATGTCTCTATGTAAGAAATTTCGAAACAATCGGTTATTCCATTTACGAGGTAGTCGATAGCAAAAAAAAACGATCTTCTGGAAAGTACCGTTTTTTTTTTTAATTTTAACTATATGCCTGTAAGACCTAAGGTCTTTTAAATGCAACCTGAATTGCACGGCACTAGTTTGGCACAGTGGATTTGAGAACCAGGTATTGACTGTCTCATTTTAACCCACGGGCGTCATCCAATTAAAATTGGAGGTATAGAAAAGAATGCGCCTAGCGTGGGGAGTTTAAAGACAACATTTTTTTCCAACCATAGGATCGGTCGTACCTAAAAAGCTGCACTGATTTTTTTAATTCAAAATCGTTAGAGCCGTTTCCGAAAAAAATAAGCTTTAACGTAATGGTTATATGGCAAGTACCGTTTTTTGAACTAAAAACAAATTCAATTTCAACTCTGTACAATACACACAAAACTCTATATACCAAGTTTGAAGCAATTCGGGCCACCTGTTTGGGCTGTAGGTGTCTATACATACATAGAGACAGACAGACAGACGGACAGAATTCTTAGACCATCTTTTTTCATCTTCGCTATCATCGAAATGTCATGGTTGATTGTTATCTCAAAACTTTTTTTTGCGACGAATGCATAACTTGCCTTATAGTACAAGTAAAAATTCAAACACTGTTTATCGTACAATTGATAGATTTGAGAAAAATGATCGAAAACATTGAGGTGTAGCACATTTTTTTCAAAAAAATGTAATAAATTGTTGGGCATTCAAAGTCATAAAATAAATTAATGTTTATGAGTATATACATTTTTTGTTTTTAGTTATGTTTGGAAAAACATGTTCAATTAAAAAACAAAGTTTTAAGTGTGGAACCGGAAGCGAAATGCTGCCATCTTAAAAATAATTATTTATTTTATTTTGTTCAAAAACAACTTGTAGACACAGAACAATTTTCAACAAAATGAAAAATTAACGACCTCGGTATTTCAATTCGTTCATAAGTTATAGCTTGCAAAATTGTATTGTTCGTTTCAAAAATCTAAAAAAAATATTTTTCGAAAATTTTGGCAGTATTATTTATAATTTAAAGGAGCTCCTATATATAATTTTGATCTTATCCGTAGAGACGTTTATCAGAATGTTCAAAATAAAAAAAAAATGTTGTGTGCCAGGTATAGTTAATAACAAAATATTTACAAAACATTTTTCACTAAATTGTAGCGTATATCTAAAATAGTGAACATGCTTTGTTTTATCAAAACCGCCGTTTTCCAGATAATTCAGATGGTAGACAAAATTGTATGGCAGTTACTGTTAGTTTTGGAACTAAAAAACGATTCAAAAATCTATTTTAGACAATCTTATAAAACGCTTAAATACCAAGTTTGAAGAAAATCGCTTCAGCGATGTTGTAAAAACAAACAGACAGACAGACGGAACTGCGGGACCCACTTTTTTGGTGTTCTATATCATCGTAATGCCAAGATTGATTAAAATCTATCGAGTTCGATTTTTTTCCAAATGCAAAACTTGCTCTATAGTACCCAGACCCACCTATATCCCAAGTAAAACCAAAACTTATTTTTATTTATGAAGGAAAGTTATTCAAAATTTTGATATGCGGAATTAATTTAGCTACCTAGATCTTCTCAGATATAAATTTGACTGAAATACAAAGAGCCGTTACGGAGAAATCCAAAAATTAAAAAAAAAAAACTTTATATGAAAGTTATAGTTAATAGACTTTCCCATTAATTTGGTTCTGATTAAATGATATCTAGTACCCACGGTACACATATTAAAGGTAATTTATTCCGGTTTTCATTTTCCTTCAAGTTCGCTGATGTGTCAACACTCAGGGACACTCCTGTCACATTTGGCAAGGGTATAGACATAGGCATTGGCCAAACTGCTAGTTCCAATATCTTCTACTCCTACTTTTAAATAAATAAATAACTGTTACTGAAATAAAAAACTATGTATAAAAAATTTTCAGTAAAATAACAATATTAATACAGTATTTTACGGATAAAAGAAAAACTCATATAGGGTGTCACACGAATCGTGCTACAAAAATAAAACGTAATAACTTTTTTTCAGTGTGAGTAATCGGCTTATTTTTTTTATTTTATAGACTACTATTTAGATTTATCAAAATGAATGCTTGGGATACTGAAAAAACGATTTGGATAGTGCAGCGATACCATTCTTTGCAGTCCGTCATTTCCGTGGAAAGGAAATTTAGGCTGGAGTTTGGCGGTAATCCCACGAGTAGATGGACCATTATGAGGCTGGTGAACATGTTTGCCGAATCTGGAACCATCAAACGAAGACCGTATCATCGAGATCCCAATGTTTGGGTTCAGGATACAATCGTGGCTGTTGCATCGGCAAATCCAAGTGCTTCGACTCGAAACTTATCGGGCCAACTTGGAGTTAGCAGAAGTTCATTACAACGTATACTTCATGATGACTTAAGCTTGTTTACGTACAAAGTCCAAATTACAAGCAAATTAAACCCTCAGGATGTGCCTGTTCGCCTGGAATTTTGCCGAAATATGATTGCAATGGCAAAAGAAGACAACACATTGATAAATTATATGTTCATGTCTGATGAGACCCATTTTGACTTAAACGGCAATGTTAACAAGCAAAATTGCCGTATATGGAGTAAATCTAATCCAGAAATGCTCCATGAGACGGAACTGCACCCAGAACGAGTCACTGTGTGGTGCACAGTTTCATCAAGTTGTATTGTCGTGCATTACTTTTTTGAAGAAAACGGTGTAACACAAACTGTCAATGGAGACCATTATTTAAAGATGTTGAAGGAGTTTTCTTACCAAGAACTTTGCCCAAGACGTATCCCTTTCAGCAGGATTTGGTTTCAACAAGTTGGATCAAGTGCACACGTAGCCACACAAGTTATGGCGGAGCTCCAACGAAAATTCCCTAACAAATTGATATCCAGAAACTGCACTTTCCTTGGCCACAAAGGTCACCTGTCAAGCAGGAAGTGTACAAAACTAAGCCCAGGAATTTGACTGAATTGAAGCAGTCCATTAAGACAATAATTCGGCCGATCCTAATTTCAACCCTTCAGACCGCAGTGAACAATTTTCCGATCAGGTGCCGCATATGCGTGGATGAGCGTGGAGGTCATTTGTGTTCTATCATCTTTAAAAACCATTAGTTATTTAAAATAAAATTTAATTTTTAATCCAATAAAAAAAAATTCATGAAATACATCGATTAAAATAAAAGTTATTTAAATTTCTTATTGTAGCACGATTCGTGTGCCACCCTGTATTAGAAAAACTCGCTTATAAGAAACGTGATGAGAAACACCGTGTGTTTTGTTTAGATTTCTTTCAAGATTAATCGTTTATAAAAAAACTCGCATATGTTATAAGAAAAACATTGTTATAAGAAAGCCTTTCTTACACACCAAAATCAATTCTTAGAACAAAAAAGTACGCTTATAAGAAATTTACTGTGCTAGTCAAACATGTGGCAAGACCTTTTCAATATGCATCTTTGTACTAAGACCTTCATTTTCCCACTTTCTAAAGGAATGACAGCTGAAAATTGGAAAGGCCGCGAATATTTTGACCACAGATGAGCAATACAAGGATTGGAAATTTCGGCAGCTATTTGTGTTTGCCTACAAGCTAATACTTTTATGAAACTGATATTTTTGCATCTGTGTGTGTAGGTTCACTCCACATTTTTGTTAGATTTCACACTATATTCATGTAGAGAAAGTCAAATTTACAAATATATTAATGTAAACAAATATGATTCTGACATTTGCGATATCTAATAAACATTAATTGCATAGGCTCACAATATTTTGCTTAATTTTATTTATTTGAAGAGAATTTTTACATATGTACCTATTTATTAGATTTTGTTAACTTGTTGAAGAAGAGTATATTTTTCATACTGTAGAATAGGTATAACTTATTTTTTTTAATGAAACATTGGAATTGTAAGAAAATATGCTTCTTTTGTTTATGGAGTGAGTTGAAATAAGATATGTATGAAATTGAAAGGCTGATTAGGTAAAATAAGGTTACCACAGTGTGCAGGCGTATGATTTATTAGATTCATGTTGCTAGGAGTTTGATAGTTTTTGAAAGTGACAATTTTAAGAGGGAATTCAGGCAGTGGTACCCCTGGAAAATGTTCAAATTAATTCCTTGGATAGGAAAAAAATAAATAGGCATACAAAACTAATGTTGATATATTCTCGAAAATTGCCGCCCCCAACAAAGTGGCGCCCGGGGCCTGTGGCAAATTGTACACCAATCGAAAGGTTCGTTCAATCTCTTTCAAGCACTGATAACCGCAGCTTTTTGAAAATCTTGGTTTTCGGGATATCAGCTTCCAAAGAAATCAAATACGATTGGGTTGACAATTATGAAAATAATTTTAGATTGAAATCTCTTGAGAACCAGAAGCTGCAGAAGCTTTTGGTTTTCAGCAAAAGATAGGTATTCCATAGATCTTTCTTTTAATGTATTGTATATATCGATGGGTTTGGGAAACATTTTTGAAAATGTATTTTTTTGCCGCAAGGGGTAAGCCTTGATTTTTTTCCATAATTTGTTTTCGTGATATTGTTAATTATTCTTGATTCCCAAGTCATCGAATAATTTCGAAATCGTTACAAGTCACAATCGTGAGCACTTATTGAAGCGGGAACAACAGAAATTTGCCTACTTGTACCTTGTACTTCTGGCAAAACGCAGTAAGGATTTAACCTTTTTTTATATAAAACCTAAAAAGCTAAGAACGAAAAACTGATGGAATAAAGCAACTTGGTCAATCGCCAATTTTGATCTAATCGAATAGCGGCGGAATATAGATGATAAAGTGATGAATAATTAATTTTAAAGTTGGAGTGGATAAAATCCACGAAATTTCTTCTTCATATCGGAGTTTTTCTTTTATCAAAACATCGGATATGAGAAGGAAAAATTTCTTATATAAGAAACTCGGATGTAAGAAAGAAAATTTCTTTAAAAAAACACGAGTACCTACAAAATTTCATTAAAACGAAGTAAGCCACACAAACTTTATATGCGCATAATGAATGTATATTCATATAAAAACTTCATTTTTAATATTTTTTAAGTTAAAAAGCTTTAATGTAACAAATGAAATTTAACGATCTATTTTTACCACATAAACAGAAATATAAATTTCAGTAATAGTGTCTGCAATAATCTCCGAAATAAATATGTATATGTTTCTAGTGAAGTCGCTGCCTTAAGGAACCAAATAGCCCGGTTTTCTTCGATTTATTCCGGAAAAGGAATAGAATGGTTGGAAAAGACGAAATGTTTATCCAGAATATGCAGAATGGAATGAATAAAGAAACGAAAATACTATCCGGAATAGAAAAGAAAAAAGATAACAGCACTCAGCTGTTTGAAAGTGATGTGATGATGATAAAAAAAATAGTAAAAATTAAATATTATTGATTTATTAATTATCAAATTTTATTATTGTTTATATATTTATGTCAATAGTAAAAATATAAAAAATGTTTGGTCATCCATTTTGTTTATTTGCTTAGTTTCCGTCTTTGGCTGGTGTCATTTTTGCGATTGTTTGATATTAACATGAGAGCTTTATTTCCGAAATAATGAATGAAATGAACATGGAATAAATAGAATGCATTCCATAGGTTTCGGAATGAATAAAGAAACAACAAAAAAGTTTATCCGGAATATACCGTGGAATAAAGAAACGCAAAAATGGTATTCCGAATATTCTGGACAACCCAGAATAAATAAAAAAACACACTCTTTTTGTAAGGCGACCCAATCACATGACTCTCGTATCGACACCGGCGTCATGACACAAAATATCCATTCAGCTACACACGAAACACCAATCCGCTTACATTAGTTGTTTATTTACGATGAACGAGACAAGACCAAGGCAAATCCCTATAGAGCTCAATAAATGATATCCAAAACTCACAGCTACGTACATATAGGCATATTAACGTCTATACTCGAACACGATCAGAATATTACTGAAATATTCCTGGAATGTGTTAAACACATTCCCACACACATACCACATATAATGACACAGACACGAAAAATCAAATTGTTTTGATTTTGTCGACACCATGTTGGACACCAGGGCCCATGTTCTATAACTCAGGCCATAACTTTTATTAACTTAACGCCTCTGAAAGATGGGTTTCTGAAAGTTGAGGCGATACCTTCAATTTTCAATTTGCTAATCTGGCATTTTACAATGGAAGGCAATAAATTGAAAAAGTCATTTTGGCATCTTAACAACAAAACAAACATTTTTTTTTCTCAAATATTTTTATCGACTCGAAAGTTGCAGAACATTGGCCCAGAAATCTGTGTATACAGAAGCCCACACACGCTCCACATTCAACGACACTGACACAAGTGTCATACACAAGTGTTATGTGTATGGGCCGCTTAATAGCTTGAACCATTTTACTGCGCATCTCACAGATTTCCTTTGCTAGTCTCATTAATTTTGAAAGATACACACAATCGCCAGATATACACAATACACTACACTATACATGTGATGTGAAATCCAACAAACAGCTTGTAGGCAAACCAAAAAATTGTCGAAATTTCCCATCTTGGTATTAGCTCATCATGAAATCTATTTAATATAATTGATTTGTAATGTGAAGTAAAAAAAATAAAAGCTATTGTCCCAAATAAAAAACTGAATTACAAAACGAAACTAAATCCTGTTTTCAATGACTATGAATTTGCATGTTTGACTTTCTGAACGTGGTCGCAAACTGCCTGAAGTTGTAGGATCTACTGGTTAAAAATGATGAAGCAGAAAATATGATGAAAATAATATGAAAATATCAAAAATAGTTCTAAAACAAGAAGAAAGTGATACAGTTTTTTGTTTTACAACAGGTAATTCTTATACCGACCGTTCAGCTTTGAATTTGTGACTCCTTCATTCCAATGGTTATGTCAAGATAATTGCAACGTTCGATCTCAGATAAGCTGTGGTAAATTTTTTAGCTATTTTTACTTACTTTTATTAAGCTGCAAACAAGAGCAAATTTTGAGAGAATATATTGAATGTGGCCAAGACCTTGCGGATTAATATTTGGAAAAGAGGTGTATTTCACCTTTAAACAGCACAGGGTTATTCAATGAATGTATGAATTACAAATATTTCATAAAAAGCTTAATTTCGCGGCTGATATACATATGAATATATTTAACGCTGGAGAAAAACTTAAATGCACCAGCAAAAAAGTAATCTAAGGCGGCAAAAATTGGTGCTGACCCGGGCGGAAAAAAAATCCATAAAAACTAAACCACTGTACCGATTTAGTTGAAATTTTCAGGAATGATAATCAATGGCAAAAGAAATTTTGTCAATCAATTTCCGCCCACTGGTACACCTACATTTTGCTAATTTTAATAAAAACTAAAGCACTAAACCGATTTTAATGAAATTTTTAGGAATGATAGTCAATAAGACAAATTTACACTATTAGTTTCCGCCCACTGCTCCTCCTAGTTTTTTCTCGTTTTAAAACAAAGCTTTTTTATTTTTTTTTGTATAGATCAAATTTGAAATACTTGAACGATTCTTTTGAAATTTTCAGGTATTTGGGGATAGTATAAAAAACAAGCATTGAAAATTTCAACTAAAACAAAGGTTACTGGTTAATATTTTAAGAAGGAAATGGGGAAAAAACGACAAAAAAACGGATTAACTCTTTTTCATTTTATTTGTATAATTTGTATAAATCATTTTATTCTATAACAATATTTTAAATTACTTCTTTATCTCTCAACCATCGATGTAAACAATTTTGTTTGTTGTTGTTGAAAATGTTGAGTATAACAACAAACAGATTTACTCTTTTCCGCATTGCTTTCAGACTGTTATATTAATATTAAAAGTTTTTAATGTAACAACAACAACTTGGTGGTCTACTACAAATGCATATACTTTCTTTGTAATAGACCATCAAATGGTTGTTGTGACATTAAAAACTTTCAATGTTAATATAACGGTGAGAAAGCAATGCAGCCTGCAATTTAATTTTTATAATTGTTAAGTGAGTTTTCAAAAGAGAATTTAAATACTTATAGTCATTTCTCAGAAAATTGAAAAAAAAAACAAAAGCAAAATTGTGATTTTCCATATAATTTCATGTTTTCGCTTGTTTTCAAAGTCCGATTTACAGGGTTCAGTTTTGTTTTAAACTAACTTCAACCACCTTAATTGAGCATTAGAATGTGGAGAAAATGATTTTGTAGCGTTTTGAAAAGTAGCCCCTCAACTCTTATTTGAATTACTTTGTTCTTCAGTTGACTGTAGTTGTCAATGAAATTAATAGGAATATTAGGCAATAGTATACTTACTTTTACTTTTGATGGCGCTCACAGCCCAGGATGGGCTACGGCCTCGAACAACAAGCCCCTCCAGTCAGCATTCTCCCTAGCTAGCCGCTTCCAGTTTCGCACACCAAGTTGTTTACGGTAGTTCTCCACTTGTGTGCGCCACCTGTTATGGGTTCTTCCTCTGCTGCGTACACCATCGGGGTTGGATTCGAAGACTCGTCGGGCAGGTGCGTTGCTGTCCATACGCTCCACGTGCCCCAGCCATCTCAGCCGTTGTATTTTAAGCTTTTTGACCAGGTTAAGGTCGCTGTATAGCCCGAATAGCTCGTCGTTGGATTTTCTCCTCCACACTCCTTCGATACACACCGGACCGAAAATCATACGAAGAATTTTCCTCTCAAAGCACCCTAACAGACTTTCATCCGATTTGTTCACTGTCCATGATTCTGCCCCATAGAGCAGGACCGGGATGATAAGGGTCTTATATAAAGTCTCCTTAGTTCTCTGAGAGAGGGCCTTACTACTTAGATGCCTTCTTAGCCAGAAGAAACCGCGGTTGGCAAGAGTAATACTTCGTTTGATCTCTGCACTAATGTCTTTTTGCGAGGTTATAGTGGAGCCCAGGTAGACAAAGTCCTTGACAATTTCGAAGTTATATCTGTCCATTGCGATATTTTGCCCGATTCGACGATGTTGAGATTCCTTTCTCGATGACAGCATATACTTCGTCTTGTCCTCATTAACCGCCAATCCCATTTTAGCCGCCTCCGATTCAATGCTCGCAAATGCGCCTGCCACAGCTCGCTTTGTTCTGCTGACAATGTCTATGTCGTATGCATACGCAAGCAATTGAACGGGCTTTTGATAAATTGTACCGCTGGTGTTGACAATAGTATAAGCTTTACGAAAATTAAAATTTTAGAGCGGAGCTTTTTTTGTAGGCTTACAAAAGATCACATTATCTGCCTACTCTTTCCAACTCGCTCTATTATTTTTTTTTTAATGTCATATTTTAAAAAATTGGGCTATTTTATATTTTTTTATTTATTTTTTTTGTAAATGATGTACAAGTATGGAAAGTTTCATAATTGTATCTTTACAAATAAAACCACAGTAAGCCAAACTGTTCATTAGTAAAACCAGATGATTTTTGGGTGAAATAATATTGTCGAAATTCCTTAGGCCCTCACAGCCACAAACAAAAATTAAATGAAGAAAACGAGTAAGAACTGTTTTCTCTGGCTATCAAACACCGCAAAAAATAAATAAAAAAAATTAGAATTATTTCCCTGTTTGCCCCACTGTGCGACACTGCTGTTACTAAATGACTTACTGAAATATCTCCGTCATATGTGGAGATACCTAATATTTCCTTAAAATATGTTTACTGTAGCTGGTACCAACATAAAATTATCATGCTTAAATAAGTACACACACTTTTTTTTGTCCTTTTTTAGCCCAAAAATAAATTTACCTGGCATACAATCTCGAAAACAGCTCTAGCGTTTTTTTGCATTATGTTTACGTAATGTTCGAACGTAAAAGCAAGTGCAATCGATGCATATTATTTTCGTATCTGTGATGATAAGGTTTGAAATGAGAGCTGATTGCTGCCTTGAGCTGATTTTTATATGTACCCAACCCGTATGTTTATGTATAAATATGTATATGTATATACTTTGGCGTGCGTATAAAGCTATATGCTTTGGGAACTCGTCCTGTTTTGTTCTGTCCAAATGCGTTCCACTCCTTGATGATCCAAATAAATATATTTTCTACACGAAGACAATATTAAATTTCATTTTCAATTCTATCACAGGATTATGAATGTGATTTTATGTTATGTTATATAACTGTGCATTTACACAGAGAAAATTTTACCACATAAAATAGAACAAAAGTAATAAGATTTCTCTATGGTTTTCATCCAATATGGAAGTCTTATTAAAACCACAGAGGTAATCTTACCAAAATGTCGATTTTCGTTTTATGGGGTATCCACATAGTTTTAAGAAGATATCTTATTAAGCTTCAACATGAGTTCTTAAAACAATTAGAAAAGCTTATTGAAAAGTATGAGCAAATCTCTTTGAAACAATAAGAACATCTCATTGATTACATGTGAAAATCTTTTAGATACAATAAGAAGATCTTTTTGACATTTTATTGAAAAGGAGTGAAAATCTCACAGAAACAATAAAACGAACTTATTCGGTTAAGTCGGTGTGAAATAATGCGTATTCAAAGAATATTTTATAAATTCTTGTCCTTTAAGGATTGATTCATTTAAATAAAAGGCGATCAATACATATTTTTTTAAAACTGTTTATTGTTGTTTTTTTTACAAAAAAAGTAACATGATATAAAAATGGGACACTTTTTCTTGTAGCCTTAAGTGGTATCTACAATACTTCATAATAAATTTACATAACTATAAGCATAAATAAATGTATTTTTATTAAAAAAGGAACGTGTTTTTATTAAGCCCTGTAAACATTAGTTTGAACATTTGAGTTATTGTTTTCCATTTTTTAATAAAAATAACGAACACTCACTTATCACTTTAATTACTTTTTTTCCCAATCAGATCGCGGACTAAACTTATCGTTTCAAAGTTCACAATTAATTACGTAAACACAAAGAGCTTGGATAGGCAAAATAATCATTTTTTCCCCGTGTGTACCCAAGCTCAAAACACAATGATAGAATTTATAAGAAAAAACTTATACTAATAAAAAGGGGTTATGATCATAACCCTGTTTTTTGTTCTCTCCCTTGGTCAGGTGAAAAGAAAGTGCAATATATCCGACAATTTCATAAAACCAATTGGAAATATTTTCAAACATCCATTAATGCAGATCTTCGAAATGTGTCTATGGATCTGAATAATATCTCCACCTTTGATGATGTTGACATCATTGTAGAAAACTTCACGAAAAGTATTTTATCCTCTGCAGAAAAGAGCGTCCCCAAAAAATTAAAACGAGATGCATTTTGTAACTTAACTCTTCCTACTCAAGTTTTGAATCTTATTAAATTGAGAAATATTCATCGTCGGAACTGGCAAAGATACCGCCAGCCTTTTTCGAAAAACATGGTTTCATATTATAACCAACTAATTTCAAGAAGTATTTTACTTCTTCGAAACAAACAATGGAACAGCAAATTGAGTATACTGGATAAGAACAAAAAGCCCTTCTGGAATATTGTCAAGCTTACGAAGAATAAAAACAGAAAAATCCCCTTTTTGAGACAAAATAATGAAATCATATCAACAATGAGGAAAAGGCCAACTTAATTGCTACCAATTTTTTAACAAATCACAGGGTTACGGAACATTTAAGTGACAGAGCAACAAACACAATGGTTAATACAGAAATCGAAAAATTTGATTCTTTAAATACTCTCACACCTTCTAATACATTTGTTTCGATAAAAGATATAAAAATGGTTATTAAAGATCTAAAAGTGAAAAAAAAAACAGATGGGTTAGATCACATTAAAAACATTTATTTAAAACACCTTTCAAAAGAAGGCATAAAATTCCTCACTTTTTTGATAAATGCGTGTTTGAAAATGCAATAGTTTCCAAAGGTATGGAAAACTGCGAAAGTTGTCCCAATTTTAAAGGCCGGGAAACCGCCAGATATCGCCAGTGGATATAGACCAATTAGGTTGCTGAATAGTTTAATTAAAATGTACGAGAAAATTAAAAAAAAAATGCTAAAAATCATATCTGATGAAAAAATATTCCCTGATCAGCAGTTCGGATTCAGAAGATTTCACTCTACGTCTCATCAGGTTAAAAGAATATGTCAACATGTCAAAAATAGACGCATCCAGGGAAAATCAACTGGCATGATTCTTTTAGATATTGAAAAAGCTTTTGATTCCGTATGGCACGAGGGAATAATTTATAAAATGATAAAATTTAAAATTCCGTTGTATTTGTGCAAAATTGTCCAGAGTTTTCTTTCCAACCGATGTTTTAGTGTTCATGTCAATAGCAGTGTTTCGTCAATAGTTAGGTTCAATTTTGGTGTCCCTCAAGGTTCAGTACTTAGCCCTATTTTATTTAATTTGTACACTTCAGATTTCCCAACCATCCCTTACTCTGAATTTGCTATTTTCGCTGATGACACAACAATATATTCTTCAGATGAACTTGCTCTCAACATCGACAGTAATTTAGTGCAGTCTGTTGAAATATTAAAAAATTATTTCAATAAATGGAAAATAAAGTTAAACGCCGACAAATTCCAAGCTATCTTTTTTTTTAAGAAAAAGAAAATCTTGTTATCTTCCCAGTAACCAATCCATTATTATAAATGGTAAGAACATAGTTTGGGAAAATTTTGTAAAATATCTTGGGATACATCTTGACACCAAACTTACATTCAACCATCATATAAATATCACTAGAAAAAAAATTAATATAGCTATTAAACTGCTTTACCCTTTTATAAATCGAAGATCTTCATTGACAATATTGAAAATAAAGTAATCATTCTAAAGGTCATATTTTAAACAATACTGCTATATGGAAGCCCTGTCTGAGGAAGGGCTGCTTTGTGTCATGTTAAAAAACTTCACGTGTCACAAAACAAGATATTAAAAATGATGCTAAGCCTCCCTTTTCGTTACTCGACTAGTGATCTTCACCGAGAAACTAATGTTGAATTGATTTCAGAACGAATAAATAAACTTGAAGCAAACTTTTATTATAGATGTAACAACACTGCCAACCCTCTTGTTCATCAGACCGATTACTTGTAATAAATAGTCGTGTACTGATTTATTGCAAATAAAAATTACTACTACATAAAAAGGAATTCCTTTTGATTCTATAAGATTTCCTTATAGTAAGTAGACAAATATTTGTATAAATTTACAAGCATAAAACCTGTAAAATCATACAGTTTTCTTATTATTAATCAGACTCGTAGAATCGCTATGGAAAAAACGGAATTTGTTACCGACATATTTACAGGAAAAAAAACTTTTTGATCTAAAGCCCAGTACTCAGTTCGAGAAAAATATTATTTCTCATACATTTTTTTCCCAGAACAAATTTTATCTCTAATTTTTCCCGACCCAGTACTCACTTCAACGCAAAATAAAATTTTTTGTTTCGAACTGTACATACAACAATCTCCACTTAATTTTTCCAAGTCAAACAGTGTCCGAATCATTATTTTGCTAGACAAATTCTGATGTTTGATGTAAATCGTGCCTTTTATCACCTCATATCGTATCCCCCAGCCTTTGCAATATTAAAAGATATTAGGAAGTAGGCATGTGACCAAAAAAAAAAAAATGATTGGAAAAAGTGTATAGGTAAATTAGTTGCAAGAATTAAATCAATTCAACAGCTGATTTCAGTATTAGGCAGTAGCGTAGCTATAATGGGAATTAGTAAGTACAATAAGGACGTACTTTGAATAAAATTATGAAAATATTTCTGAGATTTATTTGTTGTTTTCTTATAGAATTATGTGTTTGTATAAATTTGAATAGAAGGACTGGTATTACACTACGACTTATGAGTCGCTACTCTTCTTCGAATTCTTCTTTGAAATGGCGCGCGCTATTACACACAAGACTTTAGAGTCAAGACTCAAATTTGACAATTTTATTTTTACTTCGAATTTGGTGTTTTTTTTTGTTTGAAATTATTATTTATAATAACTGTCAAGAATATTTATTGAATCAGAAAAATTAATTTCGGACTGATGGTGAGTAAAACAAAGTAAATAAATACTAATTTGTATTATATTATCTATTATGTCACGTTTCTATCAGCACAGATGAGTAACACAAAGATGGGAAATTTCGGCATACATTTTGGTTTGCCTAACAAGCTAAATGGTTCTTGGATTTGATTTCAAATCTATTTAATTAATTTACTATAAAACATTGTTTTTAAATGGATCTAGGAGGGTGAAACGAATGAAAGTTTCCCATCTTCGTATGGCTCATCTGTGGATATTACCCGCGCACGCAAGGATAGGAAATAAAGCATATGCTTCAATAACAAATGAGTGTGAAGAAAAAAATGTCAGAAGTACGTCTCCTAAATCTTGGCCCGCGACTCACAGGGCATTTTTTTCCGTCTCGATTTGTTTCTCTTTCGCACTCATTATGTTCGAAAAAAGTCGCGACTCATAAGTCGTCGTGTAATACCAGTCAAGGGATAAATAAATTAAGAAAAATCAATGAGCTCTAAATCTAAAAGATTGAAACTGAAAAAATCGATAAATCAGTTAAAAAAATTAGTATCGAAACGGGACAAGTAATATTTTTGTATATAAACGGTAATTTTTTAAGAGCTTGGTTTTTGAAAATTCAAAAAAACACAGAAACTTGTAAAAAGTGAATGAAATTTTTATTTGGATCGATAAATCAATTTCTGCCATTTACTTCTTAAAAATAATTTCACTTAAATGTTGCCCGCGGCTACGCTTCAGGTGGTCCATTCTGAAGGTCCAATTTTGGCAAACTTTTTCACACATTTCGGCCGGAATCTCACCAATGACGCATTCAATGTTGGCTTCCAAGGCAGCAATCGTGTTTGGCTTGTCCCCATAGACAATAGACTTAACATAGCCCCACAAAAAATCACATGATCTTGGTGACCAATTGACTGCGCCAAAACGTGAGATCAACTGCTCACCAAATTCGCCTCTCAATTGATGCATGGTTTCGCGTGCAGTGTGGCATGTGGCACCGTCCTGTTGGAACCACATGTCGATCGAGTTCAATTCTTGCATTTTCGGCAAAAAAAAATCTGTTATCATCGAACGGTACCTTTCTCCATTGACCGTAACCCTGCGGCCTTCATCGTCCTTGAAGAAGTACGGCCCAATGATGCCACCTGCCCATAAACCGCACCAAACAGTGCATTTTTCGGGATGCATTGGTAGCTGCTGAATTGCCTCTGGCTGCTCTTCACTCCAAATACGGCAATTCTGCTTATTCACGTATCCATTTAGCCAAAAATGAGCCTCGTCGCTGATGACAATTTTGCTTGCGAAACACATTTTTCACAGAGCACGAATTTTGATAATAAATTTCAATAATTTGCAAACGTTGTTCAGGCGTAAGTCTATTCATGACGAAATGGCAA